>CM040117.1:95847393-96447393 GCA_022559845.1 Amorphophallus konjac | reverse complement strand
AAAATTGCACAGGATTGAATAACGCCAGTGACAAGGGCGCTATTTTAATATGACGCCCTTGCACTCGGGCGCTATTTATAAAAACTCCCGAATTTGTCTTAAATCTAAAATCCTGTTATTTATAAATAATGACCCAGACAAGGGCGTTATTTACTGAATTAAAGACTTAAGTCAAGTCGCCATTTACCTGAATTCTGGAAATTGATAATGGATATATATTGATATATATATATATATATTAAAATATATATAGCGACTCCATGAGGAGTCTTCAATTTGTAAAATAACGCCCCTGACTAGGGCGCTACTTAACAAATTGAAGACTTTGGTTAAGGCGCCAATTTCCTGTCATCTGATTTTTTCATGATTTTTCCTGTAAACTTGGATTTATATATATATAGGCACTATATTCCAGTCCGTGAGTATAGCCCCACATTTTATCGATTGCCCATCAACTCTCGATGACATATGAGCCCTCCGTTGGACATTCTGTTCCTTCGGATTGGTAAGTTAGTCATTGGGACCTCCATAAGTCTCCTCGCGGCATTGGATTCCCTCAAGGCCGACTGAGCTGGTTGTATTTAATCACCTAGATTTTCAGAATGTCATGGTTTTCATCTGGTTTATTGATATATCATCCTTATTACAAGTTCTGTCCTTGAACTCTATGTCCGTGAAATCTATCTTAATGTTCTTACATGCTTGACCCTTGAAATTCTTGGCCATTAATATGGAATTAGTCTAGACTAAATGTCAGGGGCTATGGGTCCCACCAAAATGACATTATAAATGCTACGGGTCCTGATCTGACCCTCATTGGGCGAGGCAAAGTCCAAACGTTACCGATATACGATGATCGGGTGCTGGCATTCACCAACTCGGTTATTGGCATTTAGGGGCAATCATATAGTCGTGAGAACTCCTAAGTGTGCGACCAAATACTACCTAGTGCTATTTCCATGAGGGGTAGTCATATCGTCATGATTTTCCCCTTAGTGCATTGGCCAATCCTATATAGTGTTAGATGTGCAAATGCTCTCGTGATAGTGATGATCGGGAGTAATTGCCATCATAGTACACCTTTCTACAACTAATTGTTCATCATGAAAAGATCTTGAATTGTCTTATTGGAGGGGTTATCATATCGTCGTGATATTCCCTTAATGTCTTGGCAAATGCTATCTAGTGCTTGTAGAAGTAATTATTCTACTTCTATATCGATCATCATAAATGTTCTTGAATTATCCCATTGATAGTACTCGTTATCTTGTCATGAAGATCCTTCATAATACTGGATACCTTGAATCTCTCGTGATAGTGTTCGTCATAGATAGATGAATGTTATATTTCCTCATGAATGCTCTTGACCTAGCTTGAGAAAGTACTTGATTAGATCTTGCTATACTCTCTTGATTATCATCATCCTTACTCTTCATGAGTTTATCTGGCATCTTGCTTACTCCTTTTTTTTCTAGTTCTTGAATTTATCTCGTGTTATTATAGTTCTCGATTTTTATATCTCGCATGATCTGCATGAGCATGTTAAACTGTAATTGACTTAAAGCTAGCTTGGAAGCATGAGATATTAAGTCCTACTGAGCGTTCGCTCACCCTGCGTTTTCCAATGTTTTTCAGGTAATGGCCTTAGTGACGACGAGACCAAACATGATGGGCAAGGGCAAGAGTGAAGAGAACTCTGACATCTAGATGAACCGTCTAGTCTGGTTATCTTACGTCTTATGTCTCCTTATAGTTTTTCTTTATTGAGTCTTTTCGTTTATGATGGGCCCGAATATGTAAAGAACTTCTATTTGAAATGAAATTTGTTATTTGTCCAAATTGTGTTTTATGGAAATGACTATGCTCTGATCGAATCGACTGTTTAACTGTCACGTTCCGAGCAAATGACACGTTCCGCTGCTATCGGTTCGGGGCGTGACCAAAGGTGGTATCAGAGCCTAAGCTTTCTAAATCCCTAGGTCATTTAGTCCAAGTCTTAGATTGAGTTCTCCTTGTCAGTTATCCTATTGGAACCCTGTGAGATTTGGGTAGAGCTTTGGGTTAAATGATAAAATATGTTACATTCGCGTTAGATACCTGGCAAGATATGAATGTCATTAATCCAAACCTTATTCTTGTAGGCTAGAATGGCCGCTGAGAGAGCTCAGTGGAGAGAGATGCAACGCACTGTCCAGGGTTTAACGCAAGTTGCACAAGATGGAGCACGGCATGGAGCCGGGGATTTGCATCGGAAGTTCCAAAAGATAAATCCCCATAAGTTTAGTGGGTCGACTGACCCGGATGAAGCAGAGAATTGGGAGCAAGAAATAGAGAGGACCTTTAAGGTGATGCAATGCACCGATGAAGAGAAGGTACTATTAGGAACATATCAATTAGAGAAGGGTGCCTGAGTATGATGGGGATCCGTGGAAGCCATTTTGCCTAACGATCAAGTTTCTTGGGATGAGTTTTTAGAACTCTTTAACGAGAAGTATTTCTCAGAAAGAATTTGCGAGAAGAAGGCTATGGAATTTACAGCTTTGAAGCAACGTAGTCTGTCAGTCGCTGAGTATGAAGCGAGGTTTTCTAGATTGGCCCGATATGCACCACACTTGGTTTGCACGGAGAAAATGAGAGCAAAGAGATTTATGAATGACTTGAAGGTGGAACTTATACCTCAACTAGCTCCACTAGAAATTCGAACATATACGGAGATAGTTAGAAAAGCTCAACTCTTGGAAGATGCTATGGATATGATGGAAAGAATCAAAGGAAAGGCCGCCAAGAAGGACTTACCAAATGGATCCAAGAACAAGGAAAATGTGAACGGTAAAAAGAGATTTAATGGAGGCAACAAATTCTATGAAAATAAGAATCCCCGGAATAATGATCTATAAATTATTTCGGCCAAGGGGAAATGCAAGCATTGCAAGAAGGGAAGACACAATCCGGACGAGTGTTGGTATAAACGTGGAAAATGCATCCGTTGTGGAAGCAGAGATCACAAAATTACTCGATGTCCACTCTTAAAGGAAGAAGCATCGCAAGCAACGGAAGGTAACCCTATAAACCTATCTCATCTAAAACTTGCATGAATCGGATATGACCTTAAGTACTTAGCATGATATGTGAATGATCTAGCCAGAATACATGCTTTAGGTATGGTGATCTTACCCCACAAATTTTGGAAGGAAAACTATGTGAATTTGGGGACCAAATTCTTTTAAGTGGGGGAGGGTGTAGCACCCCGAAATTTATAAAGGATACATATTAATATTTGTCACGAAATAAATATAGAAATAGCCTAAATGGATAGTGGGCCTAAACATTATATTAGAAGGCTATGAATAAATCCTTCATTTAAAGCCCAACCATTAAGCTAAAACCCTAACGAATTACAAATAGATAATTGAGTTAAAGATCATAGGATCAACCCGACTCTGATACCCGAGACAACAATGCAAAATAAATAAGATATACAAAACTCACGTAACAACTTACCTACACACACACACACACACACACATATATATATATGTAAAACCGTTATATTTGCCAAATGGGCCTTACACTTAAAACAAATAACAAATGGGTCAAAATAAAATAACGCCCTCTCTTAAGGCGCCAATTATAGGAATGACGCCGCTGTCATGGGCGCCATTTTCATACGATAATAGGGTAAGGGTAATAATAATTGGAAATAACGCGAGGATAATAGGAATATAACGCCCTTCACATGGGCGCTATTTAAAAATAACAACACCCAGGTACGTGGACGCTAATTCATACCAAGGAAAATTAGAAGTAAAGTGGCTAAATATAGAAAAGTAAAAGACGACCCTAGTTAAGGCGCTAATTCCAACAATGACGCCCCTTTGAATGGGCACTATTTTGATACGCTAATAAGGTAATGGTAAATGACGCCCCCTTGACAGGCGTTATATCATGAATTGAAGACTTCTCACACAGGCGTCATTTATTGAAATTACGCCCCAATCTTAGGCGTCATTTTCAAAAAGGTCTCGTTGGTGTTTGGTTCGAACAAGGAAGTTAATTGGGAAGGTTTTGAATAAGGAAAGGGACCAATACGTGGAAGTCCAAGTGTAATAAGGAGTCTACTTGGGAAGTTTTAGTTCCAATCAAACTCCTAGAACCCCATTAGGATTGCTACTCTATAAATACCCTGTCTTTCGACCTGGCCCCGGCTATCATATCTCCTTCCTCCTGCTACTGCGAGACCAAGAAGGAGCGTCTTCCAGCAGCATCCTACTGCTGCTTCATCTTCCTCCACCGTTGAAGTGAAGTTACTACGTATAGAAGCAACTAAAGCTTCTTCTCCTTCCCTGTTGTGGACGTGTTGTCGTTGCTGCAGCATGCAGCCAAGTCTTCCTCCCTTGCAGTAGCTGTGTTGCAGCTGTTGTGTTAACGAAGGAAACTTATTCCCATCTCCTTCCTGTTACGGTGGCGGTGCTGCTGCAGTAGGAGAAGCAAGCAAACTTCTTCTATTATTCTTGTTCTTCATCGTTCTATATCTCCGTCCTTACAAATGTCAAAAGGTAGGCAATCACCCAAGTAAAATATTATCATCATGCTAGATCATTAGAACATGTAGAAGGACTTGCAGATTCTCTCGGTTTGCCTCTGCGATTTTTGCAGAATTAGCGACCCTCATCAGGGCGCTAATTCAATTGACGACTCGCACATGGTCGTCATTCTTTTAGTTAATTAATTAAATACACATGTTTAAAATTTAATAACCATGCAACCTGATGTCTAAATTAATGCATGATCATAGTTCTAAAATCCTGTTATTTTTCTCTACGTGACCATGTGATTATTTCTGTGAAATTTATTTTATCTGAAAGTACTACTGTTCATGACCAAAATTGCATAGGATTGAATAACGCCTGTGACAAGGGCGCTATTTTAATATGACGCCCCTACACACGGGCGCTATTTATAAAAACTCTCGAATTTATCTTAAATCTAAAATCCTGTTATTTATAAATAACGACCCAGACAAGGGCGTTATTTTGACTTAAGTCAAGTCGCCATTTACCTGAATTCTGGAAATTGATAATGGATATATATATATATTAAAATATATATAGCGACTCCATGAGGAGTCTTCAATTTGTAAAATAACGCCCCTGACCAGGGCGCTACTTAACAAATTGAAGACTTTGGTTAAGGCGCCAATTTCCTGTCATCTGATTTTTTCATGATTTTTCCTGTAAACTTGGATTTATATATATATATGCACTATATTCCAGTCCGTGAGTATAGTCCCACGTTTTATCGATTGCCCATCAACTCTCGATGACATACGAGCCCTCCGTTGGACATTCCGTTCCTTCGGATTGGCAAGTTAGTCATTGGGACCTCCGTAAGTCTCCTCGCAGCCTTGGATTCCCTCAAGGTCGACTGAGCTGGTTGTATCTAATCACCTAGATTTCCAGAATGTCATGGTTTTCATCTGGTTTATTGATATATCATCCTTATTACAAGTTCTGTCCTTGAACTCTATGTCCGTGAAATCTATCTTAATGTTCTTACATGCTTGACCCTTGAAATTCTTGGCCATTAATATGGAATTAGTCTAGACTAAATGTCAGGGGCTATGGGTCCCACTAAAATGATATTTTAAATACTACGGGTCCTGATCTGACCCTCATTGGGCGAGGCAAAGTCCAAACGTTACCGGTATACGATGATCGGGTGCTGGCATTCACCAACTCGGTTATTGGCATTTAGGGGCAATCATACAATCATGAGAACTCCTAAGTGTGCGACCAAATACTACCTAGTGCTATTTCCATGAGGGGTGGTCATATCGTCGTGATTTTCCCCTTAGTGCATTGGCCAATCCTATATAGTGTTAGATGTGCAAACGCTCTCGTGATAGTGATGATCGGGAGTAATTGCCATCATAGTACACCTTTCTACAATTAATTGTTCATCATGAAAAGATCTTGAATTGCCTTATTGGAGGGGTTATCATATCGTCGTGATATTCCCTTAATGTCTTGGCAAATGCTATCTAGTGCTTGTAGAAGTAATTATTCTACTTCTATATCGATCATCATAAATGTTCTTGAATTATCCCATTGATAGTACTCGTTATCTTGTCATGAAGATCCTTCATAATACTGGATACCTTGAAGCTCTCGTGATAGTGTTCGTCATAGATAGATGAATGTTATATTTCCTCATGAATGCTCTTGACCTAGCTTGAGAAAGTACTTGATTAGATCTTGCTATACTCTCTTGATTATCATCATCCTTACTCTTCATGAGTTTATCTAGCATCTTGCTTACTCGTTTTTTTTCTAGTCCTTGAATTTATCTCGTGTTATTATAGTTCTCGATTTATATATCTCGCATGACCTGCATGAGCATGTTAAACTGTAATTGACTTAAAGCTAGCTTGGAAGCATGAGATATTAAGTCCTACTGAGCGTTCGCTCACCCTGCGTTTTCCATTTTTTTTCAGGTAATGACCCTAGTGACGACGAGACCAAACATGATGGGCAAGGGCAAGAGTGAAGAGAACTCTGACATCTAGATGAACCGTCTAGTCTGGTTATCTTGCGTCTTACGTCTCCTTATAGTTTTTCTTTATTGAGTCTTTTTGTTTATTATGGGCCCGAATATGTAAAGAACTTAAATTTGAAATGAAATTTGTTATTTGTCCAAATTGTGTTTTGTTGAAATGACTATGCTCTGATCGAATCGACTGTTTAACTGCCACGTTCCAAGCAAACGACACGTTCCGCTGCTATCGGTTCGGGGCGTGACATAACATATATAGGCCTAACTAGCTACTTGTCCCCCTTTGGCATCATCAAAAGAGGGAATGGGATACAAGAGTAGTGGACGAAAAGTGACACTAGCGGATGTATGAACAGCTACTGAGCAGGGTGATCCGGAGTCCCGTCGCCATCATCATCATCAGAAGCATCCTCCTCATCCTCGGAGGCATCATCATCAGCAGTAGGAGGTGGAGGTGGAGGCGGAGGAAGACGGCTCTCAAAAGAGTGCAGAAGAGAATCCTGATGTGCCAATTGATGATTAATGTGGAGAAGCGTCTGGTTGGTGATCCGGAAGGCCTGGTGAGTATCCTCATAGCCAGAGGTGAGAGTGGCCATGTGGGTAAAGAGGCTGTTCAAGGCGTGGGGGAAGGTATCCATCCGACCAGTCATTGTGTCCATGAAAGTGTCAAGCCGGCCAAAAGATGTGTCGAGTCGGCCAAAGGATGTGTCAAAATGACTCCCAAGGTCAGAAATCTGCCCCCCAAAGGTTTCCATACTAGTTTCTAAGCCTGAAAGGCGTCTATCAAAAGCCTCACAGTCTGCCCAAGAGGGTTGTCCAGCACCCTGAGCAGAGGACTCCCCATAGTGAAACTGTGGAGGAGGTGGCAAATCCTGATCTGCATCGGAAGGAGGATGTAGCTGCTCCTCGGGCTGAGCTGCAGGTGGGAGTGGTGCTTGAGCCTCTTGTTGTTGCTGCTCCTCGGCTTCCTCATTTTCAGAGTCTTTGTAGTGCCCCAGAATTTATGTAATAATTTCTGAGTTATTTATAGAAATTTCTGGAATTTATAAGGGCTAAATAAATTAATAAAAGGATTATTGGATTAATAAGTCATTATAAGGCCCAATTATGTTAAATAATTAACCTAGCCTATTTAAATAAAATCCAAAAGGTTTATGGACCAAGCCCGTTAAGTTTGGCCCATATTCTAAAAGGTTATTAGGCTATTTACGTATTTTAAGGATAAAATACCATTTTTATGGATAATTAACAAAAGAGTTTGATTGATGTTAAACTCTGTGCACGTTAGATGTAGCGGTCTATCGTGCGACCGCCACAGCCTTGTAACGCACCAGTCTTGTTGCGTCACATCCTGTCAGTTCCGTGAATGGAAGAACGAGCAAAAAGATTGGAACTTTGGGATCCTATCTGCAGAAGATCAACTTGGGAGAGCTTATAACATTACTAAGGACTCTTAGGGATCAGGTTCTGGTAAATTAAGGACTCTAGAATCGATCTAATCTTCAAACCCTAGCCAAAACCCTATAAATAGGACCTAGTTCTTAACTAAGCGACCCTTACTTTTGGCTCGTGAAGAATCAAGGTAAGGAGTCATAATTTCGGGTAAGTTCTTTAGAAGATTTTGTTTGGTATACTTTAGACAAATAGTTCTCCAAATTTCGTGCTAGGAGATCAACCAACCAAGGAGATAGAAGCTTCCAAAGTCGCTGATTCAGTGATAGCAGCCCAGAATTCAGAGCAAAATACCCTTGAAGATTAAGAGATTATGACGTCTAAACGAGGTAATTAGAGTTCAGTCCTTTAGAACTTTTTGATCACCTTAGTTTTAGCTTCTTACCCTCAAAATTTCACGTCCTTAGGTCAAGAGATTGGAGAGATAGAGCGACGTAAAGTTGTTAAAAAACCTTAGGAATGGAAGAACTAGGGCGTGTCTTGCAGTCCCAAATTGGAAGATTAAAGCCAAGATTAAAAGGTAGGTCATCTCATGATTGGCAAAAACATCTTGTTAGGGACAAAAACCCTCTGGTTTTGATTGATTTCATGCATGATAGATCATAGATTTCATGTTTTAATAGTTCTATACATTCATGCATCTCTTTAGCCTAAATGGAAAATAAAAGATATTATCTTGTCTATCCACTAAAACCCATGCATATAGTTAGCCTATACTTCATTTATCATGTCTGGAATAGACGTAGTATTTTGATTTCCAGGCATGTTATGTTTTCATAAATCTTTACTTTATTTTACGGCCAACAGACTATCTGACGCATCAAGGTATGACCGTCACAATGATCTAACGGCCTTACGACAAGCTGTCACACCCTCTGTTACATTTGAATTGCTATGTTGTCTCTGACGCACCATACCAGGAGCGTTACACTACTGTAACGGCCCTACGATAAACCGTCACAAGACTGTAACGCACCTATCCTAGACCGTCAGACACTGTGTTCTGTCAGCCAGAGGCAGAATGATAACCAGTTAAAGTTTACTTATAAATAAGCTTAGATAGCTAAGTTTGGACCTGTTATCATGACTTTAAGTTTAGTTACTGATTCATAATCGAAAGTGCATGATTAATGTGTCTTATGTTATTTTAAGTAATGTTAATTTCATGCCAAAGCACTATAGTTTGTATTAACTCTATGATTTTAAATGATGTATTGACGGAGTTTTATCATGATTTCATATTGTTACACATTCTCTCTAACAATAGAGTCATTTTCTTTAAGTACATGGCACATATTCCGGTATGTTGTCCATTAGTTCACACTTTGCACTATAGGAACATTATTCTTGGACATGAGGACCTCTCTATTGGATATTCCTTCCAATGGACTAGGAAATCTTGTTTCAAGACCTCCGTAATTCTCTGTGAGCCTGGGATTCCCACTAGGATGCCAAGTTGGTTGTACCATTAAAACCCAATTGATTAGAAAGCACTATCGATGTTTTCTGGTTTTAGCAATGTAACGGACCTATATTGGACCGTCAGACCCATGTAACGGCCCAATATACAACCGTCACATTTAACTGAGTGTAATTATTATTTCTGGAATCAGTCGTTCTAACGGATCAAAGCTAGACCGTCACATGAACGTAACGGCCCAGTACAATACCGTCACATTGAACTAAGTCTATTTTGCTATTTCTGGATTCAGACTAATGTAACGGCCCACTACTGGTGCGTCACATAAGTGTAACGGCCCAGTACTTGACCGTCACATTGTTTGAGTGCTTAACCCGAGGTTTGACCCAAGAGTTGATATTCTAAAGTTCCTAGATGGCTTGATAATGGTCTAGGACTTATCATATTAATCAAGAAACTTAATATAATGAATGGAAGTTAAAGAAATGTACCGTTATGCTACCGATTTATTTCCAGAAGCATAACCTTGTTTAAGTCATTCTTGACTCTCGCATTATTAAAGTGAAGCGTTCATTCATTGAATAGTGTTATCATGAACTTATTGAATTATACATTCTTAGCAATACTTTATTGTTACATGCGTGGAAGTAGCTTGATTTATACTTGAAGATGCGATCGAGCACTGATTGTGTTAAAGGGCTCTATGCTAGTCCCCTCGGCTGATTGTCGGAAACATACTATTATAAATCATGGGGTATGATGCTACTTGCGTCGCATTACACTGGGAGTACTTTCTCTATAAATAAGTGAAGATCCACGATACGGCACGACATGACTTTCTTGTACATGACTTGATATTCCACAGAAATTCACGAAGTACTTGCTCATAAACAAAAGATACTGGAGTGATGACTATGTGGCTTGCTAGTACATTCTCGATACATTCTTATTCATGAAAGGCCAATAACATGTTCTTGTTACATTCTTGCTAGTTCATTCTTGCTCTCATTCTATCTCACATGATCATCTTGTTACTTTGGTTTAACCGCATGATTGATCGGATTTGCATGATTTTACCTTATTTCTCTAGAGCTAAAATGTTAATTACTTTAATGATGCCTTCATGTTGATGTGAAGATACCTACTGGGTAAGTGTGCTCATTACCTATTTCCAATCTTTTCAGGAAATGAAAGTGATTCGAATTCCGATTCGGGAGATACAAGTAGCGGGTCTGAGAGCAAATGAAAGTCATATCAAATGGAGAGTGCAGACTTAGGATGTCTACAATGATAAATCGAGTCTTTGTAATTTCTCATTTCTTGAGTATAGTGGAATGGAAAATGATGAAAAGATTATTGTAAAAGAATATTTTGATCATTTATGAAATAAAGTTGGAGTTTGATTAAATTATTGTGCAATTGCATTTATGTGTGTGATTGTCTTGCACTCTGATCATTCTTGCTTGCAAGAGGCTTACCATGCCGGTTGTTCACGTTTCTCGAGCGAGTCTTCCACTGTCATAAAGGCTCGGGGCGTGACAGTTAAGTTGGTATCAGAGCCAAAGTCTCAGGACTTAAGGAGAAGAGTCATGTCATAGGATAAGTCCAAGGTTTAAGGACCCCTACCTATGAACTAAGGAAGAAATTTCCACACCCATGTGAGAATTGGGTAGAACCCGGGATAAAATAGTTAATTAGTTTTAAGATTGATTTTCCTTCCAGTTTCACAAGAAATAACAAGTTGTTATTTTTCCCTCAGGTACCCTATTTTTCCCATGGCTCATCGCGTAAATTGGGATGGCATGCAACAAACGGTTGCTGGCCTCACTCAGGCATTACAAACCATGAAGCAAGCTGGCGCCGGAGCAAGGGCTGGTGATTTACATTGCAACTTTCGGAGCTTAAACCCTCCGCGTTTCTATGGTTCTTCTAATCTTGACGTGGCAGAGAACTGGATAGATGAAATGAATCGGATATTTGACGTCATCTGTAAGGCCCGTGCCTTAGTGGATCCCTAGTTGTTTGGATCTAATATTTGTTCTGGAATTTCCAACTATTTTCCTGTATTTTTAGGAAATTTTCTGGTATTTTTTCGGATTTATTTGGAGTTAATTGAGGGTTATTAGAAACTAATAATATTTTAATATATATAATAATTATATTATATATAGTTTAGATTTATTTTATTTTCTTTTAATCCCTCACCCTCACACCCTCTCTCTCTCCCCTCGTCGATCTCTTCTCACCCTCACGCTCTCTCTCTCTCCTCACGCGATCGCCCCTCTCCCCTCTCCTAGGGAAAGCAGGCGAGACGACGTCAGATTGAAGCGTGGTTGGTGCCGGTGGATTCCTCGCGTCGAGAGGAATGCGTGGGTACCCATTTCGGCGCGGTTCGATGATCGTGGGAGCGAGACGGTGTGTGAAGGCTCCGCGAACCCTCCTCCGTGCATGCGGCGTTTCCGGCCGTTTCGGCTTGCAAGAGGTAGTGGGATGGAATCCTGAGCTTGCTAGGATCATTTTCGGTAGCTCGTTCCCTTGATTAGGCGCTTATAGCATGCTAAATGGTAGTTTTCCATTCATGGTGTTCATGCTTGATTTCTTGAGTTTAATGCATTGTGGGCTTTGCATGTGATGTTTTTAGCTGTTATATTGTTGTTTGGGATGTATGGTTTGACAGGAAACAGGTTTTTACGTCGTTACCCGACGATTTCTATCGTCCGGGAGGGAACCGGTTTTCAAACCGAACCCGTCCATGGCCCAAGCGGAAGGACCGTCACACGTCTGGCAGTCCTAGATGGACGCGTTACTTAAATGTAACGGCCTAATGAAGGGGCGTTACATTGAGTGCAACGGCCAGGTTTCGACCGTTATTTACTCGTTGATTATCGTTGACTAGTTGAGGTGGTTCTTTTGGCGGCCTATCGGCCGACCGCCAGATGGCTGTAACGCGCCTAGGCTAGCGCGTTACATCTTGTTTCATGCAGTTTTATCTGTTAGTTGTAAATCAACCTCGGGTGGATCTGACGGCCAGTCGGCCGGTCGCTAGAGCCATGTAACGCGTGTAGGCTGGCGCGTTACATGCCCGTTTGTTTGGATTTATTGGGCTCGGCAGCGGTGGTAACGGCCAGGTCTAGGCGCATCACTTCCCATGTAGCGCGCCTACCCACGACCTTTACTTACTTGTGGCGCGTCGGCGGTAGACCGTCACATGCCTGTTGGTTTTAAAGAATGCCGGCTTATGCTTTAATGCTTCCCGAGCTATTTAACATGCCATGTTTAGCTATTGTATTATATAATGGCATGTTTCTATATCCCAATAGAGTAGCTTTTCTTTCCTTGCAATGGAGCCACTGTTGTTGCCCTAAGGTCTGTTGAGTGCCGACCCACTTGGGGATAGTGGAGGGGTGTTTTCCGTACGCGGTTTGTAAGCTAGTTCCGTGGGCTCCCGGCCAATGGTAGCGTCCTACCGAGGGAGAAAACTAGCTAGAGGGCCTGGCTCAAGCGAGAGTCAGTGTGTGCACACGTGGTCAGAGGCTGTGGACTGACATTGACGAGTGTCACTCTGACTGGTCACTTGGTTTGGTACTGTTTACGCGCTCAGCTTGTCGTTTTGCCGACTGCGAGTGCTTGAGACGCAGTGTAAGTCGTCAGTGGACGAATCTGGTTTCTGCTCCAGTGGTTGTCCTACTCCCTACTACTTGGATTAGTTAAGGCTTATCCTATTTGGTAGATTTAGTTTCAGTCGCTTGCATTTAATTATTATTGGCATGTGTTAGCTGTTATACCTGCTTAGATAGAGTTTACAGCTTTCTTGTGATTAGTTATTCATGCCAATGCCAGTTATTTTATTTAAATGCATGCCCTATTGCCTTTATTTTCGCGTGTATGCTTGTTTAGTGTGAGGTAGGGATCTGCGTGACCCCTACTGAGTCTGGCTGTGACTCACCCTTCTCCTTTCAGGTGAGCCACGCCCGCCGTCTCCCGGTGTTTTATGAGGTTGCTCGGAGGCCGTGCTTAGTTGCCAGCAGTTGGCGGGTCACCTTTGTGAGGCTCTGTTATACTTTTGCCGGGGTATGCCCCGTGTAGTTGTACCTGTTGGGTCCCTCGATCAATGACACCCAAGAGGGGGGTGAATTGGATGATTACAAACTTTAAAGAAACTCTTTCACTTTTTAACAAGTGTAAAGAAACAACAATTAAAACATTAAATATGTTGAACATGCAAGATAGATTACAACCTACACTAACCCCCACACTAGACGATAAGGCGAAAGCTGCGTGGTGGAGTAAACTCCTTACAACATGATTAAGGAAGTTGATTAAGCCAAGAAACAGATTCTCTCAATCTCACTGTTCCCACACGATTATACAAAAGGTTTCAACAATCACACCAAGCCAACGCACAAAGCAAACCACAGTGCATAGGGATTTTAAGGTGGTTCGGGACCTCGACGGGCTCCCTATGTCCACCCCTCACCAAACTAGGTGAGGCTTCACTCGGGAATAAATCCCCAAACAGAGACGACGCTCCAAACACACACGGGACGACGCCCGCACACACACGGGGACACGCCCCAACACACACACAGACGGAGACGAAGTCTCCCACACGATCCGACGACTGGATCACAAACACATACACGATCCGACTACCGGATCACAACACACACACACACACGCTGCAACAACCGCAGCACAATCATACAACCACGATCGCACGAAGGCGATCAAACATGATTGTATACACAAACGGTCACACACACAAATATCTCTAATGTTCAGAAAATAAACATAAATATTCAAGCATGCTCAAACCCAATATCTAGATCATAGAACACATCACAAAGAACTGATAGAAGGCATAGAAGTGATCCCCCTTTGTTCTTCAAGGCCGGTTGATGATGTTCCTTAAACCACTAGTTGGAGAGAAGCCGGATGAAGACATTTCTTGCGTCCTCTTGATCCTCTCTTCGATCCGCACCTTTTCTTCTTCTTCCACGAGCCCCAAATCTTCACGGAAGTAGATGGTTTCTTCCTTGCAAGAGCTCCCCACGTTTTTCCCCTTTTCTTCACCTATACGAAAGAGCAAATGAGCATTAGGGTTGATCACTTGTGAAATTCGGAGCAACACATTGATATATATAGGAGACAGACCAAATGACCCATATACCCCTTCTAAAATAAGTTTAAAACACCCTAATATGATTAGGAACAATTAGGGTATATTTTAGAATGGTTTAATAGGGTTTTCAATGAGATTTAAACACTTTTGTAAGTCCCGTCCGGAAGGGGTCGACCCTCGGGCAACAGGTTGCTGGGAAACACAAAACAGCAGCCTGTTTTACAGGGGTCGACCCTTCCAGTGGGGGTCGACCCTCTGCAACCAGGTTGCTGTCGGGGCCAAAAAATGAGCCAAGATTATAGGGGTCGACCCCATGGGTCGACCCTTTCAGGCAGGGTACACAAAAATAGCTCTGCGCGCTTCGGCGGCAGGAATTAATTCTCCTAGCTCCGAACTCTGATCGAGGCGAGACTGGAAGCGTTGGAAAGAGGACTCCTAGAGCTACAACATAAAATTTTTAGAGGGGAGATCCAATGGTTGGATTGAAAATGGTGAAGATTGTAAGATAGTTTGAGTTTAAAAAATAACTAAAACCTCCATCAAACCAAAGGGAAATAATTGATTAAATGTTACCATAATCCCATGAAGATCAACAATGATTTTGCATCCTGAAAAATATGATAAACCAAGATGTTAGTTCAAGATCAAAATATATGGGTCATGTATTAACATATGAATCTAGTTTTGAGACCGAGACCCAAATGACATGAAATGTGATTATGAAATCATTAATATGAGGCATATAAGAATCCCCATGAAAGATCTATATGAAAACACTTGAGAACCCATTTTTCGAACTCAAGAGTATTAGAGTATCACCATGGATTGTAATATAAATTCTTACCTTAAATCCATCACAATGTAGGAAGCATTAACCTACACTTTCTGGGAATTTAGAGGCAAGTTAATATTGAACCAATGAATCTGAAGATCCTGACTTCAACCCAATTCTCCCACAAACCATTTCAAAACATTTAAGCCATATGATCAGAATGACTAGGAGCCATCACTCAAGCATTCACAAGAACCAGAGGAAATCCTCAACATAGCATGTAATGAAATGGCTATGCATTTGCACAACACAAGGCCATGCAATCATTTTCATATCTATAAGGACTCAACCATTCCACTGAGAAGCATAGTCTTCACATGAAACCTCCAAAGACTAATGAGTAGCTTGCATGATTCAACATCAACCAACTTAGTAGAGCAACCTGAAAGATAAAATAGCAACATGTGAGTTCATTTATCATGAAGATGTTTTCCACTAATCAAGCACACAATATGTCATATAGTTTAGGTATCATCAAAGCCATAGTTCACAATCTCCATCACACACGAAGTTTAGTTATCATCCAAACCATAGCTCAACAATCTCCCCCTTTTTGATGATGACAAACTTAGTGATGAATGATGACAATCTTGAATGATGATAATCTAAATGAAGATGACAAACAAGTGGCATGTTGTTCTCCCCCAATCATGAAACCCCAATCATGAATCCAGCAAGCATGAATCACATGAAATATTTCTCCCCCTTTGACATTATCAAAAAGCGGGGTAATGCCAAACATACTCCCTCACGATGAAGAAACAGAGGAGATGCACATTGTAGCATGATAAATGTGCAAGGAATAGTAACCCACATTTGAAATTCTGATGAAGCAGGAGTAAGTTATAAATAAGTGGGTTCATGGAATGTATGGGAAACACCAATTGTTGGCTAGAGAGGATACCAAATATTGATTACTTGGTTGTGCCCAATCTTTCTCCCCATTTGCCAAGCAAACACAAGAATTAATTGAGCAAGTAAATAGCATGGGAAGTTCACTCAATTTTTGGTTTTCAGTATTTTCTAGATTTTTAATTTTTGATTTGTGGTTTGAAATGCATGATATGCAACTTATGCATGTGATGGCATGTGAGATGCATACACAAGCAAACAAATAGATACATATATATACATGCAACACTACTCCCCCGTACTTGTTTAAGAAGGGATGGGTATAGGAAAGATGCAAGAGAGTCATGGCAATCAGAATACACATGTGTAGCACATGGGAGATTTTCCAATCATATAGGAGATTAATGCAATTGATAATGCAATCAATTAACTTTCTGAATACATATTAAATAAAATTCTCAGATGCGTAAGTGAGTAACATGAAAAGTGATAGTTGCAATATGGATATTCAGATTTTCAGATCAACACAGGGAGATATTTTACAGACTGCACTTCAATTTTGAGAGCAGCGTATTGGAGGCTTCGCTCTACCACAATGAGTTTTCACCATCATTTTTTTTAACTCAACCAGTACCACATGATAGTCATAATTTTTCAAGAGTGATCAGGTCCAAAATGATTCCTTTTTACGCGAGTAGACGCATGGAGCTCATGCCAGAATCCCCGATTACTTAGAATACTGAACCACCTCACCTCATTTTGAACAGAGGTACTAGTCCACACTTTTTAGATATGAACCACATCACGTCTCAGGTGACATGTGCCCAGTTTACTCAGTGAGACCAAGCATTACTCTACCGTTCATTTTCATTTCAGATTTTTCAACAAAGATAGGTAGGCAGCTTTTTCCTCAACTGTCTCTTCAACATACATGCAGCAAGTTTAACATCTCGAGAGTGTTGAAAAGAAAATCATATATCCTTATTCTTAACACTCATTTTCATATTCTGTGCATGAATTGTATGAATTTGATTCAGCATGTATACCGAAAATATCATGAATACATAACAATACAACTCCCCCTAAATAGATGCACTTTTACTCCCCCCAAAGTGTACAACATGAAGCACACCAATAATGACTCAAATGCAACATTATTTATCAAGAATGCATAAGGTCATAGAAATTTCAAGGATGGGGGTGAATAGCATATAATAACACACAAGCACACATTGGGAGTTTATGCAAATGCACTATGACATGCATGTGAGCAATGTGATGTCAATTTGATACCAATTGAATGGATGCCAAACGAATGAACTAAGTGCGACGAATGCATGAGTTCTAATGCAATGCAGAAATTAACATGGGTGCAAGGTGTGTGTTTTTGGTTTTTCATTTGAGAGAACTAAATGCACCTAATGCATTGGATTCTGATGCATGCAGCCTATAACTGTATGAGAATGAAAGATAGGGTGCAAAAAGAAGATGAGAGCTTTCATTTCCAAGCCAGTGTGACAAAAATCTTATTGAGTTCATCCACATTCAATCCATGAATCAGCAAACATTATTTATGACAAGACCTTTTTGAATGAGGGTGCATAAATGATCAAAAGTAAGCAGTGCAACCCAAATTTCAGAATTGTTCAAAAATAGATTTTGAAAGGTCTTTCACAAGTTTTGAAATGAGAGTTCATCTAAAAGTCAAATGTATAGATCATATAATCACAAACATATTTTCAAGTCACATAACTCATCTCAAGGATTCATTCAACAATTAATCAATCACAAACCAATCAAGATCTGGTACGAGGCGGAGATTTTAGTCCAAAGACCCAACTCAACGCATAGGGAATGCTTCCAAGTGGATATAATCCACTCTTTCACAAACGCCATTTGATATACCAGACATGCAATTCAACTCAAGTGATGATGCAATCAGATTGAGTGCCATTCAATAACATACTATTTCATGCACATCTCTCAAGGTTTTCATTTGGTTCAAATAATTAACTATGCTCATCACACCAAACTAGATTCAACCAATTTGTCACAGCATGCTAGTAAATGACAACTCAAGTTTTTAGAATCAACACTTGTCATCTAAAGGTATCACCAAGTGGCAACAAGACCATTGCATGATTTAATAAGGTTGAATTACCTTGGTTCAGGAGACAAGATTGGAAGCCTTCAATCATTCAGCTCACCAACCTCACGGAGGTTGATATTTCAGATTTTATTTTCTTACCTTTACCTTGAGAATCTATTATTTTTGTCAAGTTCTTCACGACTTTCAAGTCACTCCTGTAATGAAGGTTCTCATATTGCAAATTTGGATATCCAAGCTTCCTTAGATCCTTGGAGTTTAGCAGCACTTTGAGAAGTGCATTCCACAGTTGTGCCTTGAGCATCCATCATCTTCCAAGTTTTTTCACCTGGTGGCGGATTGAGGAAATTTTTATCAATTCCATCCTTGCAAGGTACTTCTCATTTGATTCAAGCTTGATTACGGCCAGCCCATCAGCATTTCGATTTTGGGAGAGTAATCTACATTCAAGAACAACAGTGTTGATTTGTCAATTTAAATTCAAATTGATTAACAATGACATGACAAATTCATTTTAACAACCAACATCCCCTAGACAGTTCTAGATGCAATGCATGACTCAAGTGAGAACCTAAACATTAATCCCATATGATGAATGTGGTTGCTCCTCCTTTGTGTGTGCTTGAATGCAAGATGTTCAGTAACAATCCAATGCCATATGCAGTCTTTTAAGTAAATGACTCATAGTACTAGGCGGAGAACTTAGATCCAAAGATCACCTCACGCGTAGTGATAGTTTTCAGACAGGCTTAACCTATCCTTTCACATGTCACCATTTGATATACTATGTAGCCGAGGATGATGAAAGTAGGAGGATTGCTATGCATTATGTCATGAATTCAGAATGTTCAACTTATGTAGGACAGTGTGTGAAAGTGTATGCAAACTCAAAATATGCAGTGAAATCATGATCTGAAGAATCTTCAAGCTCTCCTACAACTAGATGCTATATGACAAGTGATATGCGCACAAATATGCAAACAACTATGAATGAAATGCATGTGCAGACATATGTAAGATTACATGACTATATGACCCAGAGTAAGTCAAGACATGAAAGAGTCACTACAGAAAGTAGGAGGGATATCACCTGATCTTCAAATTCAATCTTTGATTTTTATTCCAACCTGACTTATGCCACTTGGCCCATGTGCCTTACCTTCTTGATTGAAAACAGATTTCATTTTTTACACTCCATGGCACACCTGCAAAACAGATTTCTTATTTGACATTCTTAGGTACCCAAAGCATCTTAGGTCCTTGTGGGTTAGCGTCATCTTTGGCACGTGGCTTCCACTCCTTAACAACACTCAAATCATCAATTTTCTTCATTAGATTACAATCATGCTTAACATTTCTAGATTTGTCAAAGTGATGGGGGGAAACATGTGGCATTACAATTTTCTTTCTCATTGGCTCTACTGGTTTGTGCATGTGAGCATGACGAGTTGAGTGAAAATTCATTTTCTTCATGAGTAACCAGCATTGTGACTTTGTGTGACCTTTTTTACCACAATGATTACAATGCATGGAAGATTTTGTGGTGAATGCTTTCTTTGCATTTTTCAAACTAGCCTGATTTCTACAAGCTCTCAAATCATCATTCTTCATAATGAAACAATAATGCATCATGTGTCCAAGTTTTCCACAGTAAAGACAAGATATGTTTCTTTTGTTGGATGCATGGGATTTTATATGAATGTTTTTAGCATGCACATTCTGGACATTCGCACCCTTTTTCAGATTTGATTGAGTTCTCGACATGGTGTGTTCATGGGAGTGAGATATGGAGGTGCTGGGTGCACAAGTGGTATGAACAAAAGAAGTGTGTAGCTTACTCTCAAATTTTCTTTTGTTCACTAGATTAAAACCCAGCCCTTCTCTTTGAAAGTTCACTCTCATGCCCAGTAATTTATCCAAATTTTCTTGGCCATTCACAAATTTAGACAATGAAGCATTCAAGTCAGAAATTTCTTTTTCAAGAGATGAAATGTGCAATTCAGAATTGACAAGTTCTTCTTCACAAGTGGAAAGACTAACATTCAACATGGCATTGGTAGTCTTGAGGCATTCTACTTCTTGTCTAAATTCATCCATATTTTCACATTCTCTAACGACCACAGATTTTTCTTTTTCAATTCTCAACAATCTTTCAGACATGGCATTGTTCAATTCCATTAGTTTCTCATTTTCTCTTTCAAGTTTCTTATCATGAGCAAATTCAATTTTGCCAATGTCCATTAGACTCATCCTCACTTTCAGCTCCTTATTTTCATTTCTTCAGGAAGAGATTTGATCTTTGTGAATTTCAATGTCAAACATGTAACCATCAATCAATTCCTTAAGATGTGAGCATTCTTTGCATGAGGAATCACTTTTATTTAGACCAATATTCTTTTTCAATTTTTTGTTTTCAGATTTCAACTTCCTGTATTTTTCAGCAAGCTCTTCATAGGCATTCAACAACTCTTCATAGTTAAAATCATCTTCATAATCAGAGTCAGAGTTTACCTTTGAGCTTGATCCACTTTGCTGATCACTCCCTTGATCACTCGTGCCCGCTACAAGACATTCGTCTTTATTCTCCTCCTTGAGATCTGCTAATCCATATAATATTTCCTTCGCAGACCTACAATGGGAGACAAAGGGGAAATGATTAGAATCAACTGCAGTAATAAGTAATTTTAGAACCAAACAATTTTGATCATGTTTGAACTTGTAATCTGCGGTCCAGACAGATTTGTCTTTAGGCAACTCAAAAGGACCATGTGAGATAAGCTTCCATAGCTTAGGATCATATAAGTTGACTAGACTGCACATCCTTCCTAACCACAAATCAAAATTACAGCCATCAAACACGGGTGGTGAGTTCAAGGTGTATACCATGGTGGTCATTGATCCAGATCACTCTAGATCGTTAGATCTATGAAATTAGAGTCTTAGCTCTGATACCAATTGTTGGGTCCCTCGATCAATGACACCCAAGAGGGGGGTGAATTGGGTGATTACAAACTTTAAAGAAACTCTTTCACTTTTTAACAAGTGTAAAGAAACAACAATTAAAACAATAAATATGTTGAACATGCAAGATAGATTACAACCTACACTAACCCCCACACTAGACGATAAGGCGAAAGCTGCGTGGTGGAGTAAACTCCTTACAACATGATTAAGGAAGTTGATTAAGCCAAGAAACAGATTCTCTCAATCTCACCGTTCCCACACGATTATACAAAAGGTTTCAACAATCACACCAAGCCAACGCACAAAGCAAACCACAGTGCATAGGGATTTTAAGGTGGTTCGGGACCTCGACGGGCTCCCTACGTCCACCCCTCACCAAACTAGGTGAGGCTTCACTCGGGAATAAATCCCCAAACGGAGACGACGCTCCAAACACACATGGGACGACGCCCGCACACACACGGGGACACGCCCCAACACACACACAGACGGAGACGAAGTCTCCCACACGATCCGACGACTGGATCACAAACACATACACGATCCGACTACCGGATCACAACACACACACACACTGCAACAACCGCAGCACAATCATACAACCACGATCGCACGAAGGCGATCAAACACGACCGTATACACAAACGGTCACACACATAAATATCTCTAATGTTCAGAAAATAAACATAAATATTCAAGCATGCTCAAACCCAATATCTAGATCATAGAACACATCACAAAGAACTGATAGAAGGAATAGAAGTGATCCCCCTTTGTTCTTCAAGGCCGGTTGATGATGTTCCTTGAACCACTAGTTGGAGAGAAGCCGGATGAAGACATTTCTTGCGTCCTCTTGATCCTCTCTTCGATCTGCACCTTTTCTTCTTCTTCCACGAGCTCCAAATCTTCACGGAAGTAGATGGTTTCTTCCTTGCAAGAGCTCCCCACGTTTTTCCCCTTTTCTTCACCTATACGAAAGAGCAAATGAGCATTAGGGTTGATCACTTGTGAAATTCAGAGCAACACATTGATATATATATAGGAGACAGACCAAATGACCCATATACCCCTTCTAAAATGAGTTTAAAACACCCTAATAACATTAGGAACAATTAGGGTATATTTTAGAATGGTTTAACAGGGTTTTCAATGAGATTTAAACACTTTCGTAAGTCCCGTCCAGAAGGGGTCGACCCTCGGGGTCGACCCTCGGGCAACAGGTTGCTGGGAAACACAAAACAGCAGCCTGTTTTACAGGGGTCGACCCTTGGGGTCGACCCTTCCAGTGGGGGTCGACCCTTGGGGTCGACCCTCTGCAACCAGGTTGCTATCGGGGCCAAAAAATGAGCCAAGATTATAGGGGTCGACCCCATGGGTCGACCCTTTCAGTGGGGGTCGACCCCATGGGTCGACCCTTTCAAGCAGGGTACACAAAAATAGCTTTGCGCGCTTCGGCGGCAAGAATTAATTCTCCTAGCTCCGAACTCCGATCGAGGCGAGACTGGAAGCGTTGGAAAGAGGACTCCCGGAGCTACAACATAAAATTTTTAGAGGGGAGATCCAATGGTTGGATTGAAAATGATGAAGATTTTAAGACAGTTTGAGTTTGAAAAATAACTAAAACCTCCATCAAACCAAAGGGAAATAATTGATTAAATGTTACCATAATCCCATGAAGATCAACAATGATTTTGCATCCTGAAAAACATGATAAACCAAGATGTTAGTTCAAGATCAAAATATATGGGTCATGTATTAACATATGAATCTAGTTTTGAGACCGAGACCCAAATGACATGAAATGTGATTATGAAATCATTAATATGAGGCATATAAGAATCCCCATGAAAGATCTGTATGAAAACACTTGAGAACCCATTTTTTGAACTCAAGAGTATTAGAGTATCACCATGGATTCTAATATAAATTCTTACCTTAAATCCATCACAATGTAGGAAGCATTAACCTACACTTTCTGGGAATTTAGAGGCAAGTTAATATTAAACCAATGAATCTGAAGATCCCGACTTCAACCCAATTCTCCCACAAACCATTTCAAAACATTTAAGCCATATGATCAGAATGACTAGGAGCCATCACTCAAGCATTCACAAGAACCAGAGGAAATCCTCAATAGAGCATGTAATGAAATGGCTATGCATTTGCACAACACAAGGCCATGCAATCAATTTCATATCTATAAGGACTCAACCATTCCACTGAGAAGCATAGTCTTCACATGAAACCTCCAAAGACTAATGAGCAGCTTGCATGATTCAACATCAGCCAACTTAGTAGAGCAACCTGCAAGATAATATAGCAACATGTGAGTTCATTTATCATGAAGATGTTTTCCACTAATCAAGCACACAATATGTCATATAGTTTAAGTATCATCAAAGCCATAGTTCACAATCTCCATCACACACGAAGTTTAGTTATCATCAAAACCATAGCTCAACAGTACCTTTTTGGACTAGTACTTTAGTGTCTCTGGACTAGCTTATATATATATCACTCTGGTTATTTTGATTTGCTTCCGCACTTGTGTTAATTTTATTACTTAATTGTAATATGCGCGTTCCAAATTGCAATTCGTTATGCATCCCCTCGACAAACTTCACTAACCCTTCAGGGGCCTCATCAGCCTCTTGGGTGACTTCCCCAGTTCTTGGTATCGGTGCATCGATGTTATCGGTATATCGGTATCCTGAACTCTGGGTCGTCACAGCTGGTATCAGAGCGTTAGTTGAGGTTTTGTATAAGGAATTGGAATTTGCGTTTGTCCAGAGCTAGTCCTTTGTGTTGTCTATTGCTGGCTTAGGGTTATTTTCTGCGTGATTGATGTGATTTCTGTTGCTTTCTATTTTTTGGCAGTGCAAGATGCCGCCTCGTCGAGGAAGACCTCCTCGAGTTCCTCGTGCTCCTCGAGATGCGCCCAGGGAAGATAGTGGTTCTGCACCTCCTCCTGCAGTTCCCGCTGTTCCTGCTATTCCAGCCGTTCCTCCTCTAGCGCCGATCGTTGCTCCTCAGGTTGAAGTGCCTGGCAGTCGAGGCAAGGCTTTGAAAGAATTTCTTATGTTCAATCCGCCTGCTTTCGATGGACAGCCCGATCCAGAGGTTGCGAGGCAATGGTTGGATGCTATTGAACGCGTGTTCCTGTCTATGGAGAGCGCAGAAGATGAGAAGGTTATGCTTTCCGCTTTTCAACTCCAGGGTACTGCCATCACGTGGTGGAAAGCCGAGTGGCAGATTGATTTTCATTCCAGACCTCTTCGGCAGATCACTTGGGCAGAGTTCGTTGCTGCTTTTGAGCGTGCCTATACTCCTGCCTGCTTGCAGATGGCTAAAATGTATCAATTTATGGAGCTGACTCAAGGTAGTATGACTGTGCTTCAGTATCGGAATAAGTTCTTGGAATTGGGTCAGTATGCGCCCCATGTGCTAGCAAATGAAGCGTTGAAGACTCAACAATTCTTGCGAGGGTTGAGGCCAGAGTTGAAGATGCCCCTGATTGCAAGTCGTGTTCCCGACCTAGATGGTGCGTGCCTGACAGCTGTGGCACTTGAGCTGGAGATGGCGAGACCAGGTGGGTATCCTCAGGCAGGGTCAGTTCAGCCCGCAGTATAGTCTCAGCAGGCTTACCGACCGCCAGTGGCAGGTGCTCCCTCGGTCTAACCAGAGGCTAGCAGTGCTTCTTCTCCTTCCAAGACAAAGTTTAAGAAGTTCAAGAAGAAAAAGAGGTTTTTCCAGCAGCCGTCATCCGGTACGGATGTAGTCCAGCAACCGACAGCGCCTTCTTCTCAGACTCGTCAGAGTTCAGCTGTCAGTCAGCCATGGACGTGTCGGAGATGCGGTGGTCATCATAAGGGCCAGCCGTGTTCTCTACCTGTTGTTTGCTTTCGATGTGACCAGCCGGGTCATGTGGTTCGGGATTACCCGCAGAGGCCGAAGCAATTGCAAGCTCCTCAATTCTCTTAGCCTCAGCAGCCGCAATTCAGACCTCCTCATGTTCCTCAAACTCAACAACAGTTCTATTATCAAGCGTCGGCGTCTTCTCAGCAATCCTCAGCTGGATCGAAGAAGCAGAAAGGCAAAGTTTCTCATATGACTAGAGCTGAAGCTGTTGCGTCCCATTTGGTGGAAGGTACGATTATGCTTTATGGTCTTTCAGCTCGCGTCTTATTTGATTCTGGTGCTTCTCACTCTTTTGTTTCTGAGGCTTTCTTGGCATGTATTGAGGAGCCGACATCAGAGACATCTTGTGAGATGTTTGTTGAATTGCCTTCTGGAGATTTCATGGTTACACCTTTGTGTTTGGGAGAGTCTCCTGTGATGATTGATAATCACCAGTTGCCGGCAAGATTGTATGCGTTGCAGCTGGCAGATTATGATGTTATTCTGGGAATGGATTGGTTGGAGCAGTATGGAGCTGTGGTTGACTGCAGATCGAAGAAAGTCTATTTTCAGCCCCAAGGAAAATCAGCCTTTTATTTCCAAGGTATTCGATCCCGTTCTTCTCGTATGATTATTTCTGCTATTCGAGCCTATAGGTTGCTTAGTGCAGGTTTCCAGGGATTCTTAGCTTCTGTGGTTCCTGTTGAGAAACCATGACATGATGTCAATGATATTCCTGTTGTCTGTGAGTTCCCTGATGTGTTTCCTGACGAGTTGCCAGGCTTGCCTCCAGAGCGAGATATTGAAATGGTGATTGAATTGATTCCTGGTACAGGCCCATTAGCAAAGGCACCGTACCGTATGGCTCCAGCTGAACTTAAAGTACTGCGAGCACAGCTACTTGAATTGCTGGGAAAAGGCTATATTCGCCCCAGTTTTTCTCCGTGGAGTGCCCCAGTGTTGTTTGTGAAAAAGAAAGATGGAAGCCTGAGGCTTTGTATTGATTACAGGCAGCTGAATCAGGTGACTATCAAGAATAAATATCCGCTTCCCAGGATTGATGATTTGTTTGACCAGTTACAGTCTGCTACTGTCTTTTCACGAATTGACCTCCGGTCTGGCTACTTTCAATTGCGGATCCGGGAATCTGATGTGGAGAAGACAGCTTTCAGTACTCGATATGGTCACTTTGAGTTTCTGGTAATGCCATTTGGATTGACTAATGCCCCAGCAGCGTTCATGGACCTAATGCAGCGTATTTTTCACCCATTTCTGGATCAGTTCATGGTGATCTTTATTGATGATATTCTGATATATTCTGCCTCTGATGAAGATCATGTGCAGCATTTGAGGATCGTTCTGCAGACTCTGAGAGATCACGAGCTCTATGCGAAGTTCAGTAAGTGTGAATTCTGGTTTCGGGAAATTCATTTTCTTGGCCACGTGATTTCTGGTGACGGAGTGGCAGTGGACCCTGCAAAGATTGAAGCTGTTTTGAATTGGTAGAGACCGAGAACAATCACTGAGATTATAAGCTTTTTAGGTTTGGCTGGGTATTATCGCAGGTTCATCCAGGATTTTGCGAAGATTACAGCACCGATGACTAGACTGACTCGTAAAGATGTACCTTTTACCTGGTCAGATCAGTGTGAGGCTAGCTTTGTTGAATTGAAAAGGCTATTGACTTCTTCTCCAGTGTTGACTTTGCCTTCTGACTCGGGTGGATTTCTTGTTTGCACAGATGCTTCTCGAGTGGGTTTGGGTGCAGTGTTGATGCAACATGGTAAGGTTATTGCATATGCATCTCGACAATTGAAACAACATGAAGAAAATTATCCCACGCATGATCTGGAGCTAGCTGCAGTTATTTTTGCCTTGAAGATCTGGAGACATTATCTATATGGTGAGAAATTTCAGATTCTTACTGATCATCAGAGTTTACAGTATATATTCTCCCAGAAAGATCTGAATCTTAGGCAGAGGCGATGGATGGAATACATGAAAGATTATCAGCCGGGTAAAATGAATGTTGTGGCTGATGCTCTGAGCAGGAAGGTGCAAGTCAATCAATTGTTGCTTCATGAATGGAAATTATGGGAACAGCTTCCGAGTGAGGCGTTCAGCATGGAGATTCCTGCCGATTCGAGGATGGCAGTTTGTGCTAGCTTGGTTTTGGGTTCAGCTTTGTATCAATAGATTAAAGAAGCTCAGCAAGCAGATTTTGATTTGGCCCGTGTTATATCAAGATATGATGTGGAATTTGATGACGAGCTAGTCGTCAGCTTCCAGGGCAGATGGTATGTTCCCGCTGTAGATGATTTGAGGCATGAGATTCTGAGTGAAGCCCATGGTTCCCGTTTTGCTATTCACCTAGGTGTCACCAAGATGTATCAGAACTTGAAAAAGCAGTTCTGGTGGCCAGGTATGAAGAAAGACGTGGCTATATTTGTTTCTAAGTGCTTGACTTGTCAGCAGGTTAAAGCCGAACATCAAAAGCCAGGTGGATTACTTCAGCCTTTAGAGATTCCAATGTGGAAATGGGACCACGTTACTACAGACTTTGTGGTGGGTTTGCCTCGGACTTCTTAGGATTTTGATGGTATCTGGTTGCTTGTCGATAGATTGACTAAAACTACCAGAATGTTGCCGAATAAAGTTGCTTGGAGTGTGCAGAGATTGGTCGAGCTTTATGTGCAGAAGATCGTGCCACTGCATGAAATTCCTATTTCACTTGTGTTAGATCGTGATCCACGTTTTACCTCCGGCTTCTGACGTAGTTTCCAGAAAGCTTTGGGCACTGAGTTAGCGTTCAGTTCAGCGTATCACCCATAATCAGATGGACAGTCAGAGAGGACTATTCAGACTCTGGAAGACATGTTGAGATCGTGTTGCCTTGACTGGCAAGGTTCGTGGAGTCAACATTTGCCACTTGTTGAATTTGTTTATAATAACAGTTTTCACTCCAGGATTGGCATGGCTCCTTACGAAGCCCTGTATGGTCGTCCTTGTCGTACTCCCTTGAACTGGTTTGATGTTGGGGACATATTGTTAACAGGACCTGACATGGTACAGCAATGTTCTGATGTGGTTGCAGAGATTGTTGATAGCCCAGAGTCGACAGAAAAGCTATGCAGATCGGTGCAGACGTCCACTACAGTTTGAGCCAGGAGATATGGTGTTTGTTAAGGTATCTCCGATGAAGGGTGTTTCCAGGTTTGGGAAACGTGGAAAGCTTAGTCCGCGATATGTTGGCCCGTTTCCTATTTTTGAAGCTGTGGGTCCGGTAGCTTATCGTCTGCAACTACCAGCGGCTATGCAAGCTATTCATGATGTCTTCCACGTGTCTCAGTTGAGGAAATATGTGCCAGATGCTTCTCATATTCTCGATGATTCAGTTTGGCCCGAGGTGACTGTTGATTTGTCTACGCCAGAGTTTCCTATCAGAATTGAAGACCGTCGTGAGCAGCGGTTGAGAAATAAGGTTATCCCTCTGGTAAGAGTTGTTTGACAGCGTCACTCTGGTAATGAGTCCACTTGGGAACGTGAAGATGAGATGCGTCAGCTTTTTCCTTTCTTATTCCAGTGAGGTATAAGTCTTTTCTCAATTTCCCCCTTTTCCATTGTTATAAATTTCGAGGGCGAAATTTCTTTTAGGAGGGAGGGACTGTAAGGCCCGTGCCTTAGTGGATCCTTAGTGGTTTGGATCTAATATTTGTTCGAGAATTTTTGACTATTTTCCTATATTTTTAGGAATTTTTCTGGTATTTTTCCGGATTTATTTGGAGTTAATTGAGGGTTATTAGAAACTAATAAGATTTTAATATATATAATAATTATATTATATATATATATTAATTTTCTTTTAATCCCTCACCCTCACACCCTCTCTCTCTCCCCTCGTCGATCTCTTCTCACCCTCACGCTCTCTCTCTCCTCACGCGATCGCCCCTCTCCCCTCTCCTAGGGAAAGCAGGCGAGACGACGTCGGATTGAAGCGTGGTTGGTGCCGGTGGATTCCTCGCGTCGAGAGGAACGCGTGGGTACCCATTTCGGCGCGGTTCGGTGATCGTGGGAGTGGGACGGTGTGTGAAGGCTCCGTGAACCCTCCTCCGTGCATGCGGCGTTTCCGGCCGTTTCGGCTTGCAAGAGGTAGGGGGATGGAATCCTGAGCTTGCTAGGATCATTTCCGATAGCTCGTCCCCTTGATTAGGCGCTTATAGCATGCTAAATGGTAGTTTTCCATTCATGGTGTTCATGCTTGATTTCTTGAGTCTAATGCATTGTGGGCTTTGCATGTGATGTTTTTAGCTGTTATATTGTTGTTTGAGATGTATGGTTTGACAGGAAACAGGTTTTTACGTCGTTACCCAATGATTTCTATCGTCCGGGAGGGAACCGATTTTCAAACCGAACCCGTCCGTGGCCCAGGCGGTGTGACGGTCCTTCCAGGAACCGTCACACGTCTGACGGTCCTAGATGAATGCGTTACTTAAATGTAACGGCCTAATGAAGGGGTGTTACATTGAGTGTAACGGCCAGGTTTCGACCATTATTTACTCGTTGACTATCGTTGACTAGTTGAGGCGGTTCTTCTGGCGGCCTATCGGCCGACCGCCAGATGGCTGTAACACGCCTAGGCTAGCGCGTTACATCTTGTTTCATGCAGTTTTATCTGTTAGTTGTAAATCATCCTCGGGTGGATCTGACGGCCAGTCGGCCGGCCGCCAGAGCCATGTAACGCACGTAGGCTGGCACGTTACATGCCCATTTGTTTGGATTTATTGGGCTCGGCAGCGGTGGTAACGGCCAGGTCTAGGCGCATCACTTCCCATGTAGCGCACCTACCCACGACCGTTACTTACCTGTGGCGCGTGGGCGGTAGACCGTCACATGCCTGTTGGTTTTAAAGAATGCCGGCTTATGCTTTAATGCTTCCCGAGCTATTTAACATGCCATGTTTAGCTATTGTATTATATAATGGCATGTTTCTATATCCCAATAGAGTAGCTTTTCTTTCCTTGCAATGGAGCCACTGTTGTTGCCCTAAGGTCTGTTGAGTGCCGACCCGCTTGGGGATAGCGGAGGGGTGTTTCCCGTACGCGATTTGTAAGCTAGTTCCGTGGGCTCCCGGCCAACGGTAGCGTCCTACCGAGGGAGAAAACTAGCTAGAGGGCCTGGCTCAGGCGAGAGTCAGTGTGTGCACACGTGGTCAGAGGCTGTGGACTGACACTGACGAGTGTCACTCTGACTGGTCACTTGGTTTGGTACTGTTTACGCGCTCAGCTTGTCGTTTTGCCGACTGCGAGTGCTTGAGACGCAGTGTAAGTCGTCAGTGGACGCATCTGGTTTCTTCTCCAGTGGTTGTCCTACTCCCTACTGCTTGGATTAGTTAAGGCTTATCCTATTTGGTAGATTTAGTTTCAGTCGCTTGCATTTAATTATTATTGACATGTGTTAGCTGCTATACCTGCTTAGATAGAGTTTACAGCTTTCTTGTGATTAGTTATTCATGCCAATGCCTGTTATTTTATTTAAATGCATGCCATATTGCCTTTATTTTCGCGTGTATGCTTGTTTAGTGCGAGGTAGGGATCCGCGTGACCCCTACTGAGTCTGGCTGTGACTCACCCTTCTCCTTTCAGGTGAGCCGCGCCCGCCGTCTCCTGGTGTTTTGTGAGGTTGCTCGGAGGCCGTGCTTAGTTGCCAGCAGTTGGCGGGTCGCCTTTGTGAGGCTCTGTTGTACTTTTGCCGGGGTATGCCCCGTGTAGTTGTACCTTTTTGGACTAGTACTTTAGTGTCTCTAGACTAGCTTATATATATATCACTCTGGTTATTTTGATTTGCTTCCGCACTTGTGTTAATTTTATTACTTAATTGTAATATGCGCGTTCCAAATTGTAATTTGTTATGCATCCCCTCGACAAACTTCACTAAACCTTCAGGGGCCTCATCAGCCTCTTGGGTGGCTTCCCCAGTTCTTGGTATCGGTGCATCGATGTTATCGGTATATCGGTATCCTGAACTCTGGGTCGTCACATCATCCAATGCACCAATCAAGAGAAGGTGTGTCTCACAACCTTTCAACTCAACAAAGATGCCCGTACATGGTGGAAGTCGGTTCCGGCACCTCCGGCCGATGCACCTCATACTTGGGATGGTTTTCTTACCCTATTCCGTGCCAAGTACTTTTCTGAGCACGTAAAAGAGAGAAAGGCTATGGAGTTCGCTGCTCTTCGGCAAGGAATGATGACGGTTGCCGAATATGAACTGTAATTCTCAAGGCTTACACCTTACGCACCGCATCTTATCAGTACCGATTTATTGAAGGCAAATCGGTTCATGGACGGGTTACGACCCGATTTCATTCAGCAGCTCGGGACCCAAAGCATCTGTACTTATGCGGAAATGGTTCAATGAGCGTATTTGTGTGAAAGGACCTTAGAGAAGGTCAAAAACTTAAAAGGTAGAGGAGAAGAATCCAGTCGACGCTCAGATCGGCGTTATAAGAAAGAAAAGTTCAGCATCACGGAGCCCTACAAAAGTCGTGATAGCACGAAAAGATCCAGGAATGGGAATGGTGGAAGTTCCCATAAGTAAAAGAAAGTCAAGGAAGAGCAAGTTGCTACAGCTTGCACGTTTTGCGAAAAATTTGGCCATTCGGCTAAGGAATGCTGGAAGCATCTCGGTGCTTGTTTACGTTGTGGAAGCAGGGAGCATCGCATGTCAGATTGCCCCCTTATGAAAGACCAATCGTCTAGTGGAGGATGTAGGAGGCAAGCTCGCCTCAATGCCGTTTTATAAGAAGAGGAAGCGCCCAGGGATGGTGGGCTTATAGAAGGTACTCTTCAAATTTGTTCTCGTCCTGCATTTGTGCTATTCGATATTGGTGCCTCTCATTCTTTTATCTCCACTACTTTTGCAAAAACATTATCAATTGCCTCAGTTCCCTTACCTTCAGATCTCGCTATTACCACACCCTTAGGTCCTGGAACAAAGCTTACCTACTATTATCCTGATAGTGAAGTGATAGTAGAAGGTCATAATCTCCCCGCAAACTTAGTATGCCTTGACATGAAAGGTTATGATGCCATTTTAGGGGTAGATTGGCTTGTAGATCATGATGCTTATATCAATTGCCGAAATAGGATTATATCCTTCCAAAAACCCGATCTTCCAAGATTCTCTTTTTTTGGCATCAAGTACAAGAAGCATCTTACTATCATATCTTCTCTTCACGCTTGCAAACTTATCTCGCAAGGATGTGAAGCTTTTCTTGCATCTGTTAGTGTTACCGAATCTAGAGAGATTATCTTAGCAGACATTCCTATTGTAAATGAGTTCCCCGATGTGTTCCCATCCGAATTACCTAGTTTACCACCCGAGAGGGAAGTAAACTTCACTATTGAACTCATTCCAGGAGCAGCACCTGTTTCTATAGCCCCTTACAGGATGTCCCTCACAGAACTCAAAGAACCAAAGAAGCAGTTGCAAGAACTACTGGATAAGGGCTTTATCAGACCTAGCACATCCCCTTGGGGTGCGCCGATTCTATTTGTCAAGAAGAAGGATGGTTCTTTCAGGCTATGCATCGATTACTAGCGACTAAATCAACTTACAATAAAAAACAAGTATCCGTTGCCGCGTATTGATGAACTCTTCGATTAGCTTTCAGGAGCAGAATATTTTTCTAAGATAGACCTCAGATCAGGTTATCATCAGCTGAGAATTAAAGAAGAAGACATTTATAAATCAACTTTTCGAAGTCATTATGGCCACTATGAATTCGTGGTAATGCCGTTCGGGTTAACTAAAGCCCCAGCAGCATTTATGCAACTTACAAACAGTGTTTTCCAGCCATATCTAGATCAATTCATCATCGTCTTCATCGATGACGTCTTGATATATTCCAAGACCAAGAAAGAACATGAAGAACATCTGAGGATAGCTTTACAAACACTTAAAGAACATAATCTCTATGCCAAGCTTAATAAGTGTGAATTCTGGCTCAAGGAAGTTTCATTCCTAGGCCACATTATTTCAAAAGAAGGTATCGATGTGGATCCTTCTAAGGTAGAAGCCGTCAAGAATTGGAGCCGGCCAACGACCGTATCGGAAGTACGAAGTTTTCTGGGTCTAGCTGGTTATTATAGAAGATTCATTAAGGATTTCTCAAAGATTGCAGTTCCTTTAACTAGACTCACGAGAAAAGAAAATCCCTTTGTCTGGACAGAGGAATGTGAAAAGAGTTTCCAAACTCTTAAGAATCATCTTACTACAGCTCCTATTCTAACACTACCGAAGGAAGGTGGTGGATTCGAAGTATATACGGATGCATCAGGTATTGGCTTAGGGTGTGTCCTCATGCAAAATGGAAAAGTAATCTGTTATTCTTCAAGATAATTAAAACATCACGAGGAAAACTATCATGTGCATGATTTGGAATTAGTAGCTATCATTTTCGCCTTAAAAATTTGGCACTATTATCTCTATGGAGAAAAGTTTACGGTCTACTCGTACCACAAAAGTTTGAAGTACTTATTTTCTCAAAAAGGGCTAAATATGAGGCAGAGGAGATGGTTAGAATATCTCAAAGACATTGATTTTTCTATTCAATATCATCCTGGAAAGGCTAATGCTGTTGCAGATGCACTCAACAGAAAACCAATGGGTATGCTATCAAGTCTCATGATTAGTATGACTAATCTTATTCCTCAATTTGCTCAGTTGAACCTAGATATTGACAGGAAGGGGGATTGTTTCCTAGCTAATATTCAAGCTCAACCTATATTGATAGAAGATCTGGTCAAGCTGCAAAATGATGATCCTATATTATTAGAGATCAAGGCCAATGTTGAACAAAGGCCGGATTTTTCTATTAAGGATGGAAGATTGCTATTTAAAGACCGAGTATGTGTACCGGATCATGAGGATACGAAGAAATTGATTCTAGAAGAAGCACATAAGTCCAGGTACAACATTCACCCAGGTAGTACAAAAATGTATCAAGATCTTAAAAGAAATTTTTGGTGGCCCAACATGAAGAGAGAAATAGCTGATTTCGTGTCTCGCTGTCTCACTTGTCAACAAGTAAAGGCCGAGCATTTTAGACCCGCAGGTAAACTACATCCCTTGAATATTCCTGAATGGAAATGGGAGAGTATAAGGATGGATTTCATTATGGGATTACCTAAGACAAGAGGTTGACACGATGGTATATGGGTAATCATAGACCGATTAACTAAATCTGCACATTTCATACCAATCAAAAGTCGATGGTCTATGGATATCCTGGCAGCATTATACATAAGAGAAATTGTTAAATTACATGGTGTCCCAGTTACTATTATATCTGATAGAGATCCTCGATTCACATCACAATTTTGGAAGGGTCTACAACAGTCACTAGGGACTACATTGAACTTCAGCACTACTTTTCATCCACAAACTGATGGTCAGACAGAAAGAACGAATCAAGTGGTAGAAGACATGCTCAGGGCTTGTGTTATTGATTTTGGAGGTAGTTGGCATGATCACTTGCCTCTAGTAGAATTTGCATATAACAACAGTTATCAGGCCAGCATACAAATGGCACCTTTTGAAGCTCTATATGGAAAAAGTTGTCGATCACCAATATGTTGGAATGAAATAGGGGAAAGAAAATTTCTAGGCCCAGATATTATCAGAGATTCTACAGAGAAGATCATGCTTATTCAAGAGAGAATAAAGATGGCACAAGATAGGCAGAAATCTTATGCTGATAATCAAAGACGCAACTTAGAATTTCAAGTAGGAGACCATGTGTATCTCAAGGTTTCTCCAGGTCGTGGTATTCGAAGATTTGATATTAAGGGCAAGCTAACTCCAAGGTTCATTGGCCCGTTTAAAATTCTTGAAAGGGTCGGTGAAGTGGCCTACAAACCGGCTTTACATCCACAATTAGTAGGAGTTCATGACGTATTTCACGTCTCTATGCTGAAGAAGTGTGTATATGATCCTAACCATATTATCACTTATGATAATTTAGAGATTCAGAATGATATGATGTAGGAGCAAACGCCAATAAAGATTCTGGAATGGGAAGTGCGTCAACTAAGAAATAAAATTATTTCTATGGTCAAGATTCAATGGAAGAAAACATGGCCTTATGAAGCAACATGGTAAACCGAAGTAGCCATGCGAAAAAATTTTCCAGAATTATTTAACTGTAAGTACACTTTCCATAATCCATATATTGAATTTGGGTACCAAATTCTTCTAAGTAGGGGAGGGTGTAGTGCCCCAAAATTTATGTAATAATTTCTTAGTTATTTATAGAATTTTCTAGAATTTATAAGGGCTAAATAGATTAATAAAAGGATTATTGGATTAATAAGTCATTATAAGGTCCAATTATGTTAAATTAAAAACCTAGCCTATTTAAATAAAATCCAAAAGGTTTAAGGACAAAGCCCATTAAGTTTGGCCCATATTCTAGAATGTTATTTAGCCTATTTATGTATTTTAAGGATAAAATACCATTTTTATGGATAATAATATGGATAATTAACAAAAGAGTTTGATTAATGTTGAACTCTGTGCACGTTAGATGTAGCGGTCTATCGTGCGACCGCCACAGCCATGTAATGCACCAGTCTTGATGCGTTACATCCTCTCAGTTCCGTGAATGGAAGAACGAGTAAAAAGATTGGAACTTTGGGATCCTATCTGTAGAAGATCAACTTGAGAGAGCTTATAACATTACTAAGGACTCTTATGGATCAGGTTCTGGCAAATTAAGGACTCTAGAATCGATCTAATCTTCAAACCCTAGCCAAAACCCTATAAATAGGACCTAGTTCTGAACTCAGCGACCCTTACTTTTGGCTCGTAATGAATCAAGGTAATGAGTCATAATTTCAGGTAAGTTCTTTAGAAGATTTTGTTTGGTATACTTTAGACTAATAGTTCTCCAAATTTCATGCTAGGAGATCAACCAACCAAGGAGATAGAAGCTTCCAAAGTCGCTGATTCAGTCATAGCAGCCCAGAATTCAGAGTAAAAGACCCCTGAAGATCAAGAGATTATGACGTCTAAACGAGGTAGTTAGAGTTCAGTCCTTTAGAACTTTTTGATCACCTTAGTTTCAGCTTCTTACCCTCAAAATTTCACGTCCTTAGGTCTAGAGATTGGAGAGATAGAGCGATGTGAAGTTGTTGAAAAACCTCAGGAAGGGAAGAACTAGGGCGTGTTTTGCAGTCCCAAATTGGAAGATTAAAGCCCAGATTAAAAGGTAGGTCATCTCATGATTGGCAAAAACATCTTGTTAGGGATAAAAGCCCTCTGGTTTTGATTGATTTCATGCATGATAGATCATAGATTTCATGTTTTAATATTTCTATACATTCATGCATCTCTTTAGCCTAAATGGAAAATAAAAGATATTATCTTGTCTATCCACTAAAACCCATGCATATAGTTGGCCTATACTTCGTTTGACATGTCTAGAATAGTCGTAGTATTTTGATTTCCAGGCATGTTATGTTTTCATAAACCTTTACTTTATTTTACGGCCAACAGACTATCTGACGCATCAAGGTAAGACCGTCACAATGATCTAACGGCCTTACGACAAGCCGTCACACCCTCTGTTGCATTTGAGTTGCTTTGTTGTCTCTGACGCACCATACCAGGAGAGTTACACTACTGTAACGGCCCTACGATAAACCGTCACAAGACTATAACGCGCCTATCTTAGACCGTCAGACACTGTGTTCTGTCAGCCTGAGGCAGAATGATAACCAGTTAAAGTTTACTTATAAATAAGCTTAGATAGCTAATTTTGGACATGTTATCATGACTTTAAGTTTAGTTACTGATTCATAACCGAAAGTGCATGATTAAGGTGTCTTATGTTATTTTAAGTTATGTTAATTTCATGCCAAAGCACTATAGTTTGTATTAACTCCATGATTTTAAATGATGTATTGACGGAGTTTTATCATGATTTCATATTGTTACACATTCTCTTTATCAATAGAGTCATTTTCTTTAAGTACATGGCACATATTCCGGTATGTGGTCCATTAGTTCACACTTTGCACTATAGGAACATTATTCTTGGACATGAGGATCTCCCTATTGGATATTCCTTCCAATAGACTAGGAAATCTTATTTCAAGGCCTCTATAATTCTCTGCGAGCCTGGGATTCTCACTAGGACGCCGAGTTGGTTGTATCATTAAAACCCAATTGATTAATAAGCACTATCGATATTTTCTGGTTCTAGCAATGTAACGGACCTATATTGGATTGTCAGACCCATGTAACGGCCTAATATACAACCGTCACATTTAACTGAGTCCAATTATTATTTCTAGAATCAGTCGTTCTAACGGATCAAGGCTAGACCGTCACGTGAACGTAACGGCCCAGTACAAGACCGTCACATTGAACTAAATCTATTTTGCTATTTCTGGATTCAGACTAATGTAACGGCCCACTACTGGTGCGTCACATAAGTGTAACGGCCCAGTACTTGGCCGTCACATTGTTTGAGTGCTTAACCCGAGGTTTGACCCAAGAGTTGATATTCTAAAGTTCCTAGATGGCTTGATAATAGTCTAGGACTTATCATATTAACCAAGAAACTTAATATAATGAATGGAAGTTAAAGAAATGTACCGTTATGCTACCGATTTATTTCCATAAGCATAACCTTGTTTAAGTCATTCTTGACTCTCGCATTATTAAAGTGAAGCGTTCATTCATTTAATAGTGTTATCATGAACTTATTGAATTATACATTCTTAGCAATACTTTATTGTTATATGTGTGGAAGTAGCTTGATTTATACTTGAAGATGCGATCGAGCACTGATTGTGTTAAAGGGCTCTATGCTAGTCCCCTCGGCTGATTGTCGGAAACATACTATTATAAATCATGGGATATGATGCTACTTGCGTCGCATTGCGCTGGGAGTACTTTCTCTATAAATAAACGAAGATCCACGATACGGCACGACATGACTTTCTTGTACATGGCTTGATATTCCACAGAAATTCATGAAGTACTTGCTCATAAGTAAAAGATACTAGAGTGATGATTATGTGGCTTGCTAGTACATTCTCGATACATTCTTGTTCATGAAAGGCCAATAACATATTCTTGTTACATTCTTGCTAGTTCATTCTTGCTCTCATTCTATCTTACATTATCATCTTGTTACTTTGGTTTAACCACGTGATTGATCGCATTTGCATGATTTTACCTTATTTCTCTAAAGCTAAAATGTTAATTACTTTAATGATGCCTTCATGTTGATGCGAAGATACCTACTGGGAAAGTGTGCTCATTACCTATTTCCAATCTTTTCATGAAATGAAAGTGATTCGAATTCGGATTCGGGTGATACAAGTAGCGGGTCCAAGAGCGAATGAAAGTCATATCAAATAGAGCGTAAAGACTTAGGAAGTCTACAATGATAAATCGAGTCTTTGTAATTTCTCATTTCTTGAGTTTAGTTGAATGGAAAATGATGAAAATGTTATTATAAAAGAATATTTTGATCATTTATGAAATAAAGTTGTAGTTTGACTAAATTATCGTGCAATTGCATTTATGTGTGTGATTGTCTTGCGCTCTGATCATTCTTGCTTGCAAGAGGCTTACCATGCCGGTTGTTCACATTTCTCGAGCGACTCTTCCGCTGTCATAAAGGCTCAGGACGTGACAGTTAAGTTGGTATCAGAGCCTAAGTCTCAAGACTTAAGGAGAAGAGTCATGTCATAGGATAAGTCCAAGGTTTAAGGACCCCTACCTATGAACTAAGGAAGAAATTTCCACACCCATGTGAGAATTGGGTAGAACCCGGGATAAGATGGTTAATTAGTTTTAAGATTGATTTTCCTTCCAGTTTCACGAGAAATAACAAGTTGTTATTTTTCCCTCAGGTACCCTATTATTCCCAAGGCTCATCGCGTAAATTGGGATGGCATGCAACAAATGGTTGTTGGCCTCACTCAGGCATTTCAAACCATGGCGCAAGCTGGCACAGGAGCAAGGGCTAGTGATTTGCATCGTAACTTTCGGAGATTAAACCCTCCGCGTTTCTATGGTTCTTCTAATCCTGACGAGGTAGAGAACTGGATAGACGAAATGAATCGGATATTTGACGTCATCCAATGCACCGATCAGGAGAAGGTGCGTCTCGCAACCTTTCAACTCAACAAAGATGCCCGTACATGGTGGAAGTTAGTTTCGGCACCTCCGGCCGATGCACCTCATACTTGGGATGGTTTTCTTACCCTATTCCGTGCTAAGTACTTTTCTGAGCACGTAAAAGAGAGAAAGGCTATGGAGTTCACCGCTCATCAGTAAGGAATGATGACGGTTGCCGAATATGAACTACAATTCTCAAGGCTTGCACCTTACGCATCGCATCTTTTCAGCACCGATTTATTGAAGGCAAATCGGTGCATGGACGGGTTACGACCCGGTTTCATTCAACAGCTCGGGACCCAAAACATCCGTACTTATGCGAAAATGGTTCAACGAGCGTATTTGTGTGAAAGGACCTTAGAGAAGGTCAAAAAATTAAAAGGGAAAGGAGAAGAATCCATCCGACGCTCAGATCAGCGTTATAAGAAAGAAAAGTTCAGCATCACAGAGCCCTACAAAAGCCGTGATAGTAAGAAAAGATCCAGGAATGGGAATGGTGGAAGTTCCCATAAGCAAAAGAAAGTCAAGGAAGAGCAAGTTGCTATAGCTTGCACGTTTTACGAAACGTTCAGCCATTCGGCTGAGGAATGCTGGAAGCGTCTCGGCACTTGTTTACACTGTGGAAGTAGGGAGCATCGCATGCCAGATTGCCCCCTTATGAAAGACCAATCGTCTGGTGGAGGACGTAGGAGGCAGGCTCACCTCAATGCCGTTTTAGAAGAAGAGGAAGCGCCTAGGGATGGTGGGCTTATGGAAGGTACTCTTCAAATTTGTTCTCGTCCTGCATTTGTGCTATTTGATACTGGTGCCTCTCATTCTTTTATCTCCACTACTTTTGTAAAAATATTATCAATTGCATCAGTTCCCTTACCTTCAGATCTCGCTATTACCACACCCTTAGGTTCTGGAACAAAGCTTACTGACTATTATCCTGATATTGAAGTGATAGTAGAAAGTCATAATCTCCCCGCAAACTTAGTATGCCTTGACATGAAAGGTTATGATACCATTTTAGGGGTAGATTGGCTTGTAGATCATGATGCTTATATCAATTGCCGAAATAGGATTATATCCTTCTGAAAACCCGATCTTCCAAGATTCTCTTTTCTTGGCATCAAGTATAAGAAGCATCCTAGTATCATATCTTCTCTTCACGCTTGCAAACTTAACTCGCAAGGATGTGAAGCTTTTCTTACTTCTGTTAGTGTTACCGAATCCAAGGAGATTATCTTAGGAGACATTCCTATTGTAAATGAGTTCCCCGATGTGTTCCCATCCGAATTACCTAGTTTACCACCCGATAGGGAAGTAAACTTCACTATTGAACTCATTCCAGGAGTAGCACATGTTTCTATAGCCCCTTATAGGATGTCCCCCACAGAACTCAAAGAACTAAAGAAGCAGTTGTAGGAACTACTGGATAAGGGCTTTATCAGACCTAGCACATCCCCTTGGGGTGCGCCAGTTCTATTTGTCAAGAAGAAGGATGGTTCTCTCAGGCTATGCATCGATTACTGGTGACTAAATCAACTTACAATCAAAAACAAGTATCCGTTGATGCGTATTGATGAACTCTTCGATCAACTTTCAGGAGCAGAATATTTTTCTAAGATAGACCTCAGATCAGGTTATCATCAGCTGAGAATTAAAGAAGAAGACATTTATAAATCAGCTTTTCGAAGTCGTTATGGCCACTATGAATTCGTGGTAATGCCGTTCGGGTTAACTAATGTCCCTACAGCATTTATGCAACTTATGAACAGTGTTTTCTAGCCATATCTAGACCAATTCATCGTCGTCTTCATCGATGACATCTTGATATATTCCAAGACCAAGAAAGAACATGAAGAACATATGAGGATAGCTTTACAAACACTTAAAGAACATAAACTCTATGCCAAGCTTAAAAAGTGTGAATTCTGGCTCAAGGAAGTTTCATTCCTAGTCTACATTATTTCAGAAGAAGGTATCGCTGTGGATCCTTCTAAGGTAGAAGCCGTCAAGAATTGGAGCCACCCAACGACCGTATCGGAAGTACGAAGTTTTCTGGGTCTAGCAGGTTATTATAGAAGATTAAGTAAGGATTTCGCAAAGATTACAGTTCCTTTAACTAGACTCGCGAGAAAAGAAAATCCCTTTGTCTGGACAGAGGAATGTGAAAAGTGTTTTCAAACTCTTAAGAATTATCTTACTACAGCTCATATTCTAACACTACCGAAGGAAGGTGGTGGATTCGATGTAGACCCCAAAATTTATAAAAGTAATTTCTAGATATTTAAATAATATTCTGGCATTAATTGGGCTAAATAATCAATATAAGGCCAAAAAAAATGTGTTAATCAATTAACCCAACACACTTAATTAAAGTCTAAAAGGTTTTTAACTCAGGCCCATTAAGTTAGGCCCATATTCTAGAAGGTATTTAAGCCTATCCACAGATATTAAAGATAAATACTAATAATATAAGATAATGATTTAGATAATTAACAAAAGATTTGTTATAAATTGAAACTCTAAGCTACGATGACTGTAACGGTCTATTGTAAGACCGCCACAGCCATGTAACGCATAGGCACTCGACCGTTACATCCTGTTAGTTCCGTAAGTGAAGGGACTCTTGAAAAGTTTGGAACTTGATGTTCCTATCCACTATGGATCGACTTGGGAAGGATTGTAAAAACTCTGATTATGATTTTATGAAATAAGGACTCTAAACTCGATCGAATCCTCAAACCCTAGCCTAAACTCTATAAATAGGGCATAGTTCTGAACTGTGCGACCCTTACTTTTTGGGCGTAAGGAAGCAAGGTAAGAGTCATTATCTCAGGTAAGTTCTTTAGAATAATTTGTTTACAATACTTTAGACTAACTCCCCTCCGAATTTCACATCTTTAGGTCAAGAGGGCGTGGAGTTAGAGCCTAAATAAGTTGCTGAAAAAGTCACAAGAGAAGGAAGGGATCTAGGGCAAGGTTCTCAACCAAATTCAGAAACTACAGTCTAAGTAAGAGGTAGGTTATCTCATGAACGGAAAAAATAGCATGATAGGACTAAAAGCCCTCTGGTTTGATTGAATTCCATACATTATAGAGCATTGATTTCATGTTTTATTTGTTCTATGCACATCATGCACCTCTTAGCCAAATTAAGAAATTAAAACATGGCTATTCATCTATTCATGATTACCTATGCATGTAGATGGCCTTACTTCGTTAACATGACTAGAAGCTCATCATGTTTTGATAAAAGACATGACGTGAGTTGATCTCTTAGGTTCTATGATTGTTTTCTGTTAGCAGATACTATAACGCACTAGCATAGGACCGTCACTTTCAAGTAACGGCCCTACTACAGACCGTTACAAACTCTGTAGTATTTGAATTGCACTGATGTTTCTAACGCGCTTGGACAGACGCGTTACATTCAAGTAACGGCTTGATCATGACCGTCACTTTCACTGTGACGCCCCCTCTTAAGACCGTTAGAATCTGTATTCTGTCAAACCTAAGACAGAATATAACCTGCCAATCTTATTATAGTTAAAGCCTAGTTTCCTAAGTTTTAAACCTAATCATGTGATTTTAAGGATATTTGATTATTCATGATAGGTATTGCATGTTTTGTTATCACTTCTACTTAAGTTATGTTAAATCAAATTCTATAGTTTTGTACTATAAAGCATGACTTTTTAACATTGTATTGACGGAGTTTTTATCATGATTTTCACATTGATTATACATATCTCTCTCTGTCAATAGAGTCAATTCTATACGTACATGGCACATATTTCGGTATGTTGTCATTAGTTCACACTTTGCACTATAGGAACACAATCTTGGACATGAGGAACTCTCTATTGGATATTCCTTCCAATGGACTAGGAAATCATTGTTTCAAGGCCTCCGTAATTCTCCGCGAGCCTGGGATTCCCACTAGGACGCCGAGTTGGTTGTACCAATGAAAGCCCATTAATTAGAACACTCTATCGTGATTTTTGATTCTTGAAATGTAACGGCCTTGAACTGGACCGTCAGGCTCACGTAACGGCCCAGTGCCAGACCGTCACATTCCTCTGGGTCTATTTTTTTATCCTTCTGGACTCGGATCACTGTAACGGCATATTACTGGCGCGTTACATAATGTAACGGCCCAGCCAATGACCGTTACATAGCTTGTTTATGTTAACCCAAGGTTTGGCCAAGGGTTGATATTCCAATGATTCTAGACAAACCTTGATGATCTAGAACTTATCATATTGTCAATGGACTTAATATAATGGATGAAAGTTAAGGAAATATACCGTTATGCTATAAGCATAACTTAGTTTAAATGTCATTCTTGATCTCATACATTCAAAATTGAAGCATTCATTCATTGATTATTGTTATCATGGAATTATTGGAAGTGCTATATTCTTGGCCATACTTTACTGTTATACTGCGTGGAAGTAGCTTAATTTATAACTGAAGATGCGATCGAGCACTGATTGTGTTCAAGGGCTCTATGTTAGTCCCCTCGGCTGATTGCCGGAAACATACTATTTTATAAACCATGGGGTATGATGCTACTGGCGTCGCATTGCGCTGGGAGTACTATTTCTATAAATAAGTGAAGATCCACGGCACAACATGACATTCTTGCTTGATATTCCACAGAAATTCATGAAGCACTTGCTCTTAAGCATAAGATGCTAAAGTGAGGAATATGAGGCTTGCTAGTACAATCTCGTTACATTCTTGTTCATGGAAGGTCAATATCATGTTCTTGTTATATTCTTGCTAGCTCATTCTTGATCATTCTATCTTACATGGTTATCTTGTTTCTATTGATTTGATCGCATGATTGATTCGCATTCGCATGATTTTACCTTATTTCTTTAGAGTAAAATGATTATTACTTAAATAGTGCCTTCATGTTGATGCGAAGATACCTACTGGGCAAGTGTGCTCATGACCTATTTTCCAATGTTTTTCAGGAGATGGAAATAGTTCAGATTCGGATTCGGGCTATACTAGTAGCGGGTCCGGAAGCGAGTGAAAGTGTTATAAAGATGAGAGTGAAGACTTAGGAAGTTAAAGTGTCTAGATTGAGTCAATGTAATTTTCCTATTTCTTGAGTCTAGTAGAATAGAAATCAAATTAGTGATTGTATCTGGAATATTGAGTGTTATGAAATAAAGTTGAAGTTTGATTAAAGTCTTTTGCAATTGCATTTATTTGTGTGATTGTCTTGCGCTCTGATTGATTCTTGCTTGCAAGAGGCTTACCATGCCGGCTGTTCGCGCTCCCCGAGCGAGTCTTCCGCTGTAATAAAGGCTCGGGGCGTGACAGTTAAGTTGGTATCAGAGCCTAAGTCTCAGGAGTTAAGGAAAAGAGTCATGTCATAGGATAAGTCCAAGGTTAAGGACCCCTACCTATGAACTAAGGAAAAATTCCACACCCATGTGAGGATTGGGTAGAACCCGGGATAAGATAGCTAATTAGTTTAAGATTTATTATGCTTATTCCAATATTCATGAGAAATAACAAGTTGTTATTTTCTCTCAGGTACCTTATTGTTCTTATCATGGCTCATCGCGTAGATTGGGACGGTATGCAACAAACTGTTGCCGGCCTCACCCAGGCACTACAAACTATAGCACAAGGTGGTGCGGGGGCAAGGGCAGGAGACCTTCATCGCAATTTTCGGAGTCTAAATCCTCCGCGTTTCTATGGATCATCCAATCCAGACGAAGCAGAAAATTGGATCGACGAGATGAATAGGATATTTGATGTTATTCAATGCACTAATCAGGAGAAAGTCCGTCTAGCTACGTTCCAATTAAACAAGGATGCTCGCACTTGGTGGAAATCGGTTCCGGCACCTCCAGCCGATGCGCCACATACATGGAATGTTTTTCTCACTTTATTCCGTGCCAAATATTTCTCCGAGCATGTAAAGGAAAGGAAGGCTATGGAGTTTGCCTCCCTTCGTCAAGGGATGATGTCCGTGGCAGAATATGAGTTGCAGTTTTCAAGGTTAGCACCGTATGCACCACATTTGATTAGTACAGACTTATTAAAAGTAAATCGATTTATGGACGGGTTACGGCCCGGTTTCATTCAACAACTGGGGACACAGAATATCCGCACTTATGTGGAGATGGTTCAAAAGGCATATTTATGCGAGAGGACCTTAGATAAGGTCGAAAGGTTGAAAGGAAAGGGAGAAGAATCTAGCCGGCGCTCTGATCGACATTATAAGAAGGAGAAATTCAGCATCACGGAACCATACAAAAGCCGTGATAATAAGAAAAGATCAAGGAACGGGAACGGTGAAAGTTCTCAAAAGAGTAGTAAAAAGGTGAAGGAAGAAAAGGAGCAAGTTGCCTCAGCGTGCACCTTTTGTGAGAAATTCGGCCACGCGGCTGAAGAATGCTGGAAGCGCCTAGGTGCTTGTTTGAGTTGTGGGAGTAGGGAGCATCGTGTGCCAGATTGCCCCCTTATGAAAGACCAACCAAATAATGGAGGACGTAGGAGGCAGGCTCGCCTCAACGCAGTTATAGATGAAGAAGAAGTGCCCAAGGATCAAAATGATGGGCTCATGAAAGGTACTCTTCAAATCTGTTCTCGTCCTGCATTCGTGCTATTTGATACTAGTGCTTCTCATTCTTTTATCTCCACCACTTTTGCAAAAATCTTACCAACTGCATCAGTTCCCCTACCTTCAGATCTCGCTATTACTACACCTTTAGGATCGGGAACTAAGCTTACCAACTATTATCCTGATTGTGAGGTAGTGGTAGAAGGACACAATCTCCCCGCCAACTTAGTATGCCTTGACATGAAAGGATACGATGCCATTTTAGGGGTAGATTGGCTTGTAGACCATGATGCTTACATCAACTGTCGAAATAGAATTATATCTTTCCGAAAGCCCGATCTTCCAAGATTTTCCTTTCTTGGCATCAAATACAAGAAGCATCCTACCATTATATCTTCTCTACACGCCTGCAAACTTATCTCGCAAGGATGTGAAGCTTTTCTTACTTCAGTCATTGTCACCGAATCTAAGGAAATTATCCTAGCAAACATTCCTATTGCAAATGAATTCCCGGACGTGTTCCCATCTGAACTACCTAATTTACCGCCCGAGAGGGAAGTAAACTTTACCATCGAACTCATTCCAGGTGCGGCACCTGTTTCTATAGCTCCTTACAGGATGTCCCCCACAGAACTCAAGGAATTAAAGAAGCAATTACAGGAACTTCTAGACAAGGGTTTTATCAGACCTAGCACATCCCCTTGGGGTGCACCGGTTCTAGTTGTCAAGAAAAGGATGGTTCTCTCAGGTTATGCATTGACTACCGGCGATTGAATCAACTTACAATCAAGAACAAATACCCATTGCCGCGTATTGATGAGCTCTTCGATCAGCTTTCGGGAGCAGAATATTTTTCTAAGATTGACCTCAGATCAGGTTATCATCAGCTTAGAATCAAAGAAGAGGACATTTACAAATCGGCTTTTCGAAGTCGTTATGGCCACTATGAATTCGTGGTAATGCCATTTGGGTTAACTAATGCCCCAGCAGCATTCATGCAACTTATGAACAGTGTCTTCCAGCCATGTTTAGACCAGTTCATCATCATCTTCATCGATGACATCCTGATATACTCCAAGACTAAAGAAGAACATGAAGAACATCTAAGGATAGCATTACAAACACTTAGAGAACACAAGCTATATGCCAAACTCAATAAGTGTGAATTCTGGCTCAAGGAAGTCTCATTCCTAGGCCACATTATTTCAAAAGAAGGGATTGTTGTGGATCCTTCTAAGCTAGAAGCTGTCAGAGATTGGAGCCGACCAACGACTATATCGGAAGTCAGAAGCTTTTTGGGTCTAGCAGGTTATTATAGAAGATTCATAAAGGACTTTTCAAAGATCGCGGTTCCTTTAACTAGACTTACCAGAAAATAAAATCCTTTTATCTGGTCGAAGGACTGTGAAAAGAGTTTTCAAAATCTTAAGAATCATCTTACAACAGCCCCTGTTTTGTCACTATCAATAGAGGGTGCTGGATTTGAAGTATATACGGATGCATCTGGAATTGGCTTAGGATGTGTCCTTATGCAAGATGGAAAGGTGATTTGCTATTCTTCAAGACAATTGAAACGTCACGAAGAAAATTATCCTGTACATGATTTGGAATTAGCAGCAGTTATTTTCGCCTTGAAAATTTGGCGTCATTATCTTTATGGAGAAAAGTTCACTGTCTATTCAGACCATAAGAGTTTGAAATATTTATTTTCTCAAAAAGAGCTTAACATGAGGCAGAGGAGATGGTTGGAATATCTTAAAGACTTCGATTTCGCTATTCAATATCACCCTGGCAAGGCGAATGCTGTAGCAGATGCACTCAGCAGGAAACCAATGGGTATGTTATCAAGTCTCATGATTAGTATGACTAACCTTGTTCCTCAATTTGCTCAATTGAATATAGATGTTGACATTAAGGAAGATAATTGTTTCATGGCAAATATCCGAGCTCAACCAACATTGATTGAGGATTTGGCCAAGTTACAAGAGGATGACCCAATTTTACTAGAAATTAAGGCCAATATTGAACAAATATCGATTTTTCTATATCCAAAGAGGGAAGAATGCTATTCAAGGGCCGAATGTGTATACCCGATCATGAAGATACAAAGAAATTGATCTTAGAGGAAGCACATAAATCAAAGTATACCATTCATCCAGGAGGTAAAAAAATATATCAGGATCTCAAAGGAAACTTTTGGTGGCCCAATATGAAGAGGGAAATAGCTGACTTCGTATCTCGGTGTCTCACATGTCAACAAGTGAAGGCGGAACATTTCAGACCCGCAGGTAAATTACATCCCTTAAGTATTCCGGAATGGAAATGGGAGAGCATAGGAATGGATTTCATTATGGGACTACCTAAGACAAGAGGTGGACACGATGGAATATGGGTAATTATAGACCGATTGACTAAATCTGCACATTTTATACCAATAAAAAGTCGATGGTCTGTAGATATTCTAGCAGCACTATACATAAAAGAAATTGTCAAGTTACATGGAGTCCCTGTCGCTATTGTATCAGATAGAGATCCCCGATTCACATCACAATTCTGGAAGAGCCTACAACATTCACTTGGGACTAGATTGAATTTTAGCACCGCTTTCCATCCACAAACTGATGGTCAAACAGAAAGGACAAATCAGGTGGTAGAAGATATGCTCAGGGCTTGTGTCATTGATTTTGGAGGAAGTTGGCATGATCACTTGCCTTTGGTAGAATTTGCATATAACAACAGCTATCAAGCAAGCATACAAATGGCACCTTTTGAAGCTCTATATGGGAAAAGTTGTCGATCACCAATATGTTGGAATGAAATAGGGGAAAGGCAATTTCTAGGCCCCGATTTAATCAGGGATTCTACAGAGAAAATCAAGCTCATTCAGGAAAGGATGAAAATGGCACAAGATAGGCAGAAATCTTATACTGACAATCGAAGGCGCGACTTGGAATTTCAAGTAGGAGAACATGTATATCTAAAGGTTTCTCCGGGTCGTGGTATTCGAAGATTTGGCATTAAAGGAAAGCTAACTCCAAGATTTATCGGTCCATTTGAAATCCTCGAAAGGATCGGTGAAGTGGCTTATAAATTGGCTTTGCCACCACAGTTAGCAGGAGTTCATGACGTATTTCACGTCTCGATGCTGAAGAAGTATGTGTATGATCCAGATCACATTATCACTTATGACAATCTGGAGATTCAGAAGGACTTGACATATGAACAAACGCCAATGAAGATTTTGGAACGAGAAGTACGTCAACTCAGAAATAAGGTCATTCCTATGGTGAAGATTCAATGGAAGAAAGCATGGCCTTATGAAGCAACATGGGAAACCGAATCAGCTATGAAGAAAAGATTCCTGGAATTATTTAGATGTAAGTACACTCTCCTCAATCCAAAAAATTGAATTTGGGGACCAAATTCTTCTAAGTAGGGGAGGGTGTAGAGCCCCAAAATTTATAAAAGTAATTTCTAGATATTTAAATAATATTCTGGCATTAATTGGGCTAAATAATCAATATAAGGCCAAAAAAATGTGTTAATCAATTAACCCAACCCACTTAATTAAAGTCTAAAAGGTTTTTAACTCAGGCCCATTAAGTTAGGCCCATATTCTAGAAGGTATTTAAGCCTATCCACGGATATTAAGGATAAATACTAATAATATAAGATAATGATTTAGATAATTAACAAAAGAGTTGTTATAAATTGAAACTCTAAGCTACGATGACTGTAACGGTCTATCGTAAGACCGCCACAGCCATGTAACGCATGGGCACTCGACCGTTACATCATGTTAGTTCCGTAAGTGAAGGGACTCATGAAAAGATTGGAACTTGATGTTCCTATCCACTATGGATCGACTTGGGAAGGATTGTAAAAACTCTAAGGACTCTTAGAGATTAGGATTTGATGAAATAAGGACTCTAAACTCGATCAAATCCTCAAACCCTAGCCTAAACTCTATAAATAGGGCATAGTTCTTAACTGTGCGACCCTTACTTTTTAGGCGTAAGGAAGCAAGGTAAGGAGTCATTATCTAAGGTAAGTTCTTTAGAATAATTTGTTTACAATACCTTAGACTAACTCATCTCCGAATTTCACATCTTTATGTCAAGAGGGCGTGGAGTTAGAGCCTAAAGAAGTTGCTGAAAAAGTCACAAGAGAAGGAAGGGATCTAGGGCAAGGTTCTCAACCAAATTCAGAAACTACAGTCTAAGTAAGAGGTAGGTTATCTCATGAACGGCAAAAATAACATGATAGGACTAAAAGCCCTCTGGTTTGATTGAATTCCATGCATTATAGAGCATTGATTTCATGTTTTATTTGTTCTATGCACATCATGCACCTCTTAGCCAAATTAAGAAATTAAAACATGACTATTCATCTATTCATGATTACCTATGCATGTAGATGGCCTTACTTCGTTAACATGACTAGAAGCTCATCATGTTTTGATAAAAGACATGATGTGAGTTGATCTCTTAGGTTCTATGATTGATTTCTGTTAGCAGATACTGTAACGCACTAGCATAGGACCGTCACTTTCAAGTAACGGCCCTACTACAGACCGTTACAAACTCTGTAGTATTTGAATTGCACTGATGTTTCTAACGCGCTTGGACAGACGCGTTACATTCAAGTAACGGCTTGATCATGACCGTCACTTTCACTGTGACGCCCCCTCTTAAGACCGTTAGAATCTGTGTTCTGTCAAACCTAAGACAGAATATAACCTGCCAATCTTATTATAGTTAAAGCCTAGTTACCTAAGTTTTAAACCTAATCATGTGATTTTAAGGATATTTGATTATTCATGATAGGTATTGCATGTTTTGTTATCACTTCTACTTAAGTTATGTTAAACCAAATTCTATAGTTTTGTACTATAAAGCATGACTTTTTAACATTGTATTGACGGAGTTTTTATCATGATTTTCACATTGATTATACATATCTCTCTCTGTCAATAGAGTCAATTCTATACGTACATGGCACATATTCCGGTATGTTGTCATTAGTTCACACTTTGCACTATAGGAACACAATCTTGGACATGAGGACCTCTCTATTGGATATTCCTTCCAATGGACTAGGAAATCATTGTTTCAAGGCCTCCGTAATTCTCCGCGAGCCTGGATTCCCACTAGGACGCCGAGTTGGTTGTACCAATGAAAGCCCATTAATTAGAACACTCTATCGTGGTTTTTGATTCTTGAAATGTAACGGCCTTGAACTGGACCGTCAGGCTCACGTAACGGCCCAGTGCCAGACCGTCACATTCCTCTGGGTCTATTTTTTTATCCTTCTGGACTCGGATCACTGTAACGGCATATTACTGGCGCGTCACATAATGTAACGGCCCAGCCAATGACCGTTACATAGCTTGTTTATGTTAACCCAAGGTTTGACCAAGGGTTGATATTCCAATGATTCTAGACAAACCTTGATGATCTAGAACTTATCATATTGTCAATGGACTTAATATAATGGATGAAAGTTAAGGAAATATACCGTTATGCTATAAGCATAACTTAGTTTAAATGTCATTCTTGATCTCATACATTCAAAATTGAAGCATTCATTCATTGATTATTGTTGTCATGGAATTATTGGAAGTGCTATATTCTTGGCCATACTTTACAGTTATACTGCGTGGAAGTAGCTTAATTTATAACTGAAGATGCGATCGAGCACTGATTGTGTTCAAGGGCTCTATGCTAGTCCCCTCGGCTGATTGCCGGAAACATACTATTTTATAAACCATGGGGTATGATGCTATTGGCGTCGCATTGCGCTGGGACTACTATTTCTATAAATAAGTGAAGATCTACGACACAACATGACATTCTTGCTTGATATTCCACAGAAATTCTTGAAGCACTTACTCTTAAGCATAAGATGCTAAAGTGAGGAATATGTGGCTTGCTAGTACAATCTCGTTACATTCTTGCTCATGGAAGGCCAGTATCATGTTCTTGTTATATTCTTGCTAGCTCATTCTTGATCATTCTATCTTACATGGTTATCTTGTTTCTATTGATTTGATCGCATGATTGATTCGCATTCGCATGATTTTACCTTATTTCTTTAGAGTAAAATGATTATTACTTAAATAGTGCATTCATGTTGATGCGAAGATACCTACTGGGCAAGTGTGCTCATGACCTATTTTCCAATATTTTTCAGGAGATGGAAATAGTTCGGATTCGGATTCGGGCTATACTAGTAGCGGGTCCGGAAGCGAGTGAAAGTGTTATAAAGATGAGAGTGAAGACTTAGGAAGTTAAAGTGTCTAGATTGAGTCAATGTAATTTTCCTATTTCTTGAGTCTAGTAGAATGGAAATCAAATTAGTGATTGTATCTGGAATATTGATTGTTATGAAATAAAGTTAAAGTTTGATTAAAGTCTTGTGCAATTGCATTTATTTGTGTGATTGTCTTACGCTCTGATTGATTCTTTCTTGCAAGAGGCTTACCATGCCGGCTGTTCGCGCTCCCCGAGCGAGTCTTCCGCTGTAATAAAGGCTCGGGACGTGACATTCGAAGTATATACGGATGCATCAGGTATTGGCTTAGGGTGTGTCCTCATGCAAAATGGAAAAGTAATATGTTATTCTTCAAGACAATCGAAACGTCACGAGGAAAACTATCATGTGCATGATTTGGAATTAGTAGCTGTCATTTTCGCCTTGAAAATTTGACGCCATTATCTCTATGGAGAAAAGTTTACGGTCTACTCGTACCACAAAAGCTTGAAGTACTTATTTTCTCAAAAATAGCTAAATATGAGGCAGAGGAGATGGTTAGAATATCTCAAAGACTTTGATTTTGCTATTCAATATCATCATGGCAAGGCTAATGCTGTTGCGGATGCACTCAGCAGAAAACTAATGGGTATATTATCAAGTCTCATGATTAGTATGCCTAATCATATTCCTCAATTTGCTCAGTTGAACTTAGATATTGACAGGAAGGAGGATTGTTTCCTAGCTAATATTCAAGCTCAACCTACATTGATCGAAGGTCTGGTCAAGCTGCAAAATGATGATCCTATATTATTGGAGATCAATGCCAATGTTGAACAAAGGCTGGATTTTTCTATTAAAGATGAAAGATTGCTATTTAAAGACCGAGTATGTGTACCGGATCATGAGGATACGAAGAAATTGATTCTAGAAGAAGCACATAAGTCTAGGTACACCGTTCACCCAGGTAGTATAAAAATGTATCAAGATCTTAAAAGAAATTTCTGGTGGCCCAACATGAAGAGAGAAATAGTTGATTTCATGTCTCGCTGTCTCACTTGTCAACAAGTAAAGGCCGAGCATTTTAGACCCGCAGGTAAACTGCATCCCTTGAATATTTTCGAATGAAAATAGGAGAGTGTAGGGATGGATTTGATTATGGGATTACTTAAGACAAGAGGTGGACACGATGGTATATGGGTAATCATAGACCGATTAACTAAATCTGCACATTTCATACCAATCAAAAGTCGATAGTCTGTGGATATCCTGACAACATTATACATAAGAGAAATTGTTAAATTATATGGTATCACAGTCACTATTATATCTGATAGAGATCCTCGATTCACATCACAATTTTAGAAGGGTCTACAACAGTCACTAGGGACTAGATTGAACTTCAGCACAACTTTTCATCCACAAACTGTTGGTCAGACAGAAAGAATGAATCAAGTGGTAGAAGACATGCTTAGGACTTGTGTTATTGATTTTTGAGATAGTTGGCATGATCACTTGCCTCTAGTAGAATTTGTATATAACAACAGTTATCAGGTCAGCATACAAATGGCACCTTTTGAAGCTCTATATGGAAAAAGTTATCGATCACCAATATGTTGGAATGAAATTGGGGAAAGACAATTCCTAGGCCCCGATATTATCAGAGATTCTACAGAGAAGATCAAGCTTATTCAAGAGAGAATAAAGATGACACAAGATAGGTAGAAGGCGCGACTTGGAATTTCAAGTAGGAGACCATGTGTATCTCAAGGTTTCTCCAGGTCGTGGTATTCGAAGATTTGGCATTAAGGGTAAGCTAACTCCAAGGTTCATTGGCCCGTTTGAAATTCTTGAAAGGGTCGGTGAAGTGGCCTACAAACTAGCTTTACCTCCACAATTAGCAGGAGTTCATGACGTATTTCACGTCTCTATGCTGAAGAGGTATGTATATGATCCTGACCATACTATCACTTATGACAATCTAGAGATTCAGAAGGTAACGTACGAGCAAAGGCCAATATAGATTCTGGAACGGGAAGTGCGTCAACTAAGAAATAAAGTTATTCCTATGGTCAAGATTCAATGGAAGAAAACATGGCCATATGAAGCAACATGGGAAACCGAAGCAGCCATGCGGAAAAAATTTCTAGAATTATTCAACTGTAAGTACACTCTCCATAATCCATGTATTGAATTTGGGGATCAAATTCTTCTATGTGGGGGAGGGTGTAGTGCCCCAGAATTTATGTAATAATTTCTGAGTTATTTATAGAATTTTCTAGAATTTATAAGTGCTAAATAGATTAACAAAAGGATTATTGGATTAATAAGTCATTATAAGGCCCAATTATGTTAAATAATTAACCTAGCCTATTTAAATAAAATCCAAAAGGTTTAAGGACCAAGCCCATTAAGTTTGGCCAATATTCTAGAAGGTTATTTAGCCTATTTACGTATTTTAAGGATACAATACTATTTTTATGGATAATAATATGGATAATTAACAAAAGAGTTTGATTGATGTTGAACTCTATGCACGTTGGATGTAGCGGTCTATCGTGCGACCGCCACAGCCATGTAACGCACCAGTCTTGATGCGTTACATCCTGTCAGTTCTGTGAATGGAAGAACGAGCAAAAAGATTAGAACTTTGGGATCCTATCTGCAGAAGATCAACTTGGGAGAGCTTATAACATTACTAAGGACTCTTAGGGATCAGGTTCTAGCAAATTAAGGACTCTAGAATCGATCTAATCTTCAAATCCTAGCAAAAACACTATAAATAGGACCTAGTTCTGAACTCAGCGACCCTTACTTTTGGCTCATGAAGAATCAAGGTAAGGAGTCATAATTTCGGGTAAGTTCTTTGGAAGATTTTTTTTTGGTATATTTTAGACTAATAGTTCTCCAAATTTCGTGCTAGGAGATCAACCAACCAAGGAGATAGAAGCTTCCAACGTCGTTGATTCAATCATAGCAGCCCAAAATTCAGAGCAAAAGACCCCTGAAGATCAAGAGATTAGGACGTCTAAACGAGGTAATTAGAGTTCAGTCCTTTAAAACTTTTTGATCACCTTAGTTTCAGCTTCTTACCCTCAAAATTTCACGTTCTTAGGTCAAGAGATTGGAGAGATAGAGCGGCGTGAAGTTGCTGAAAAACCTCAAGAAGGGAAGAACTAGGGCGTGTCTTGCAGTCCCAAATTGGAAGATTAAAGCCCAGATTAAAAGGTAGGTCATCTCATGATTGGCAAAAACATCTTGTTAGGGATAAAAGCCCTCTGGTTTTGATTTATTTCATGCATGATAAATCATAGATTTCATGTTTTAATAGTTCTATACATTCATGCATCTCTTTAGCCTAAATAGAAAATAAAAGATATTATCTTGTCTATCAACTAAAACCCATGCATATAGTTGGCTTATACTTCGTTTATCATGTCTGGAATAGTCCTAGTATTTTGATTTCCAGGCATGTTATATTTTCATACACCTTTACTTTATTTTACGGCTAACAGACTATCTGACGCATCAAGGTAAGACCGTCACAATGATCTAACGGCCTTACGACAAGCCGTCACACCCTCTGTTGCATTTGAATTACTCTTGTGTCTCTGACGCACTATACCAAGAGCATTACACTACTGTAATGGCCCTACGATAAACCGTCACAAGACTGTAACGCGCCTATCCTAGACCGTCAGACACTGTGTTCTGTCAGCCCGAGGCAGAATGATAACCAGTTAAAGTTTACTTATAAATAAGCTTAGATAGCAAGGTTTGGACCTGTTATCATGACTTTATGTTTAGTTACTGATTCATAATCGAACGTGCATGATTAAGGTGTCTTATATTATTTTAAGTTATGTTAATTTCATGCCAAAGCACTATAGTTTGTATTAACTCCATGATTTTAAATGATGTATTGACGGAGTTTTATCATTATTTCATATTTTTACACATTCTCTTTATCAATAGAGTCTATTTCTTTAAGTACATGGCACATATTCCGGTATGTTGTCCATTAGTTCACGCTTTGCATTATAGGAATATTATTCTTGGACATGAAGACCTCTCTATTAGATATTTCTTCCAATGGATTAGGAAATCTTGTTTCAAGGCCTCCGTAATTCTCTGTGAGCCTGGGATTCCCACTAGGATGCCGAGTTGGTTGTACCATTAAAACCCAATTGATTAGAAAGCACTATCGATGTTTTCTGGTTCGAGCAATGTAACGGACCTATATTAGACCGTCAGACCCATGTAACGGCCCAATATACAACTGTCACATTTAACTGAGTCCAATTATTGTTTCTGGAATCAGTCGTTCTAACGGATCAAGGCTAGACCGTCACGTGAACGTAACGGCCCAGTACAAGACCGTCACATTGAACTAAGTCTATTTTGCTATTTCTGGATTCAGACTAATGTAACGCCCCACTACTGGTGCGTCATATAAGTGTAACGGCCCAATACTTGACCGTCACATTGTTTGAGTGCTTAACTCGAGGTTTGACCCAAGGGTTGATATTCTAAAGTTCCTAGATGGCTTGATAATGGTCTAGGACTTATCATATTAATCAAGAAACTTAATATAATGAATGGAAGTTAAAGAAATGTACCGTTATGCTGCCGATTTATTTCCATAAGCATAACCTTGTTTAAGTCCGTCTTGACTCTCGCATTATTAAATTGAAGCGTTCATTCATTGAATAGTGTTCTCATAAACTTATTGAATTATACAATCTTGGCCATACTTTATTGTTACATGCGTGGAAGTAGCTTGATTTATACTTTAAGATGCGATCGAGCACTGATTATGTTAAAGGGCTCTATGCTAGTCCTCTCGGCTGATTGTCGAAAACATATTATTATAAATCATGGGGTATGATGCTACTAGCGTCGCATTGCGCTGGGAGTACTTTCTCTATAATTAAGTGAAGATCCACGATACGGCACGACATGACTTTCTTGTACATGACTTGATATTCCACAGAAATTCACGAAGTACTTGCTCATAAGCAAAAGATACTGGAGTGATGATTATGTGGCTTGCTAGTACATTCTCGATACATTCTTGTTCATGACAGGCCAATAACATGTTCTTGTTACATTCTTGCTAGTTCATTCTTGCTCTCATTCTATCTTATATGATCATCTTGTTACTTTGGTTTAACCGCGTGATTGATCGCATTTGCATGATTTTACCTTATTTCTCTAGAGCTAAAATGTTAATTACTTTAATGATGCCTTCATGTTGATGCGAAGATACCTACTGAGCAAGTGTGCTCATTACTTATTTTCAATCTTTTCAGGAAATGAAAGTGATTCGAATTCGGATTCGGGTGATACAAGTAGCGGGTCCGAGAGCGAATGAAAGTCATATCAAATGGAGAGTGAAGACTTAGAAAGTCTACAATGTTAAATCGAGTCTTTGTAATTTCTCATTTCTTGAGTTTAGTGGAATGGAAAATGATGAAAAGGTTATTGTAAAAGTATATTTTGATCATTTATGAAATAAAGTTGGAGTTTGACTAAACTATTGTGCAGTTGCATTTATGTGTGTGATTGTCTTGCGCTCTGATCATTCTTGCTTGCAAGAGGCTTACCATGCCGGCTGTTCACGTTTCTCGAGCGAGTCTTCCGCTGTCATAAAGGCTCGGGGCGTGACAGTCTTCTCCATACATTCTTACATCTCTTTTCAGCTCTCCTTCTGGACCCCAATAATATCCAAAATCTGTGGACATCTTGTGTTTGTTATACACATCACTCTGTCGCACTTCAATAAATACCTCATCAGCCAATTGGATAGATAAGTGTAGTAAACATGTGATGCAAAATACGCTGCAGTGGAGGGAAGTAGTTTGAATTTTGTGTAATCAGATTGCTGACACCATGCACGTATTCACGACAGGTCATGAGGATAAAAGTGTCCTCAATGAGGCCATGACCAAAAACCATATCGGCACCCCTAGCTTGAACTCCTAGGGCCCTTGCCAATAAATCTTAATCGATATGAATCTGAACTCCTTTGACCACAGTGGACAGAAGCTCATTTCTTATGGTGAGATTGCCATAGAACTGTTTTACAAGGTTGGGATAGTGTTTGGTGTACCTTGTCATAAAATCTATCCAACCATTCTGAACTTCAAAGATGACACTCAGATCCAGGAAGAACTCATGCATCTCGTCGAAATCAACTAGACGAGGGTCGAGAATGGGCCGTGGGCGCATCGGCGGTGCCCGTGGAGGTGGGGCTGCCCACTGTGTTGGAGGAGCTTGGCCCTCATTTCTCCTGCCACCAGATTCACCCTGTGTGAGACGCCGAGTGCTTCTTCTACACGCCATCTAGATAAGAAATCCGCTGTAGAAACCCTTGAAAAGATCGATCTCTTCCCTTAGGAGTAGAAAGACACAGAAGGACACACCAAAGGTGGTGGACAGAACTTCCCTACAACCTGGAGGCCGAAGAATGAGCTTTGAAGCCGTACAAGCCACTGCAGAGATTTCTTCGCGAAGTGTTGACGAGCTAGTTGGATCTTGTGTGGGTGGAGGAGAAAGGTGTTTCTTGGGTTGGAAATGGGGAGAAGGGGTGTTCTAGGGCTTGAGGAGAGTGTGTGAGGGTGAATGGGTGTGATAGAAAGAGATAAAGGGGGTGAAGACCCCTTTAAAATAGAGTTCAGATGATGGTTCATCCGACCGGTTCACCGTATTCGGTCGACCGAACCGGTCCTATCGGTTGACCGAAATGGTCGGTCTGCCCTGGTTTTCACACTTTTTGTGTTCATTTCTTTGCCCCCCCGCACCATTTTTTTTTGCTTTGGGAGGAAATTGTATGAGATTGACTTCTGACACGATTTGACTTAAGGAGTTTTTCTAAAACTCCCCCTCAGTGACCGCCGAGAATCCCAAGTCACTAGTCCACATTTATTTATCAAGGAATATTTGGTCTTAGAAATTTTTCAAGGAAGGATATATATATACATAAATACAGTCAAGCATGCAAGGTGGTATCATGGACAAACTTAAACAAAAATACACACAACTTATACATGCATTTCACATAATCTACCCTTCATGCTTCTGACTTTTTATGTAAATGCAACACTCATCCTAGTGCAGACCTAGGTATGTATGCTCTCACCCTTGCACATGCCAAGTTCTCTTCTGATTTTAATGAATTGTTCTAGGTTTAGAGGTTTTGTGAAGATATCAGCCAATTGATTGTGTGTATCAATGAATTTTAACTCAAAATCCCCCTTGCCTACATGATCTCTCAAGAAATGATACCGAATGTCAATGTGTTTGGTCCTTGAGTCTTGAACAGGATTTTTAGATAAATTGACAGCACTTGTATTATCACACAAGATTGGAACTGAATTCACTTCAACATTCAAATCAAGCAATTGATTTTTGATCCAAAGTACTTGAGCTCCACAACTTCCGGCGGCTACATATTCAGCCTCGGCCATTGAGAGAGCTACTAAATGTTGTTTCTTGGAGGCCCATGAAACTAGGCACCCACCAAGAAACTGACAGTACCCACTAGCACTTATGTGATCAACAATACATCCAGCATAATCCGCATCGGTGTATGCAATCAAATCAAATGAACTATCGATGGGAAATCAAAAGCCAAAGTCTAGTGTGCCAATTAAATACCAAAAAATCTGTTTGATAGCCAACAAATGAGATTCTTTAGGACATGACTGAAAATGAGCACATAGACATACGTTGTACTGAATGTCAGGGCGGCATGCTGTTAAGTACAGTAGTGATCCGATCATATCTCGAAACAGTGTGGGATCTACTATTTTGTCATTTTCATCTTTGTCTAACTTCGTGGTTATAGCCATCGGAGTTGGCGTAGGTTTTGCTTCTGCCATCCCATATTTCTTTAACAGCTCCAAGGTGTACTTGGCTTGATTTATGAAAATGCATTCAGACGTTTGCTTCACCTGCAACCCAAGGAAAAATGTAAGTTCACCCATGAGACTCATTTCAAATTCGCCTTGCATTATCTGTGCAAACTCATCACATAAGGCATTATTAGTAGCTCAAAAGATTATATCATCAACATAGACTTAAACTACTAATATGTCTTTACTTGATTTTCTCGTGAAGAGTGTATGGTCAACCTTACCTCTTTTGAACCCATTTTCAATCAGGAATGAGATGAGCCTTTCATACCATGCCCTTGGAGCTTGTTTCAATCCATACAAGGCCTTCTGCAACTTGTACACATACTTTGGATGTTTTGAGTCTTCAAAATCTGGAGGTTGTTCTATAAGAACATCCTCTTTGATGTACCCATTTAGAAAATCAGATTTAACATCCATTTGAAATAATTTGAAGTTTGATGAGCAAGCATAGGATAAAAGAATCCAGACTGCTTCTAATCTAGCAACCGGGGCAAATGACTCATCAAAATCAATACCAATTTCCTGGCTATACCCTTTGGCTACAAGCTGGGCCTTGTTCCTAACAACCACTACCATGTCATTCAACTTATTTATGAACACCCAACGGGTTCCTATTATGGGTTGATTCTTAGGACACGGCACAAGACTCCACACCTCGCTTCTTTCAAACTGGTGCAGCTCTTCATGCATAGCCTAGATCCAGGATTCATTTTGCAGAGCTTCCAATACATCCTTAGGCTCCTCTTGTTAGATTAAGGCCATCAAATCCTCTTCTTTCACTTGCTTTAGTGACGATCTAGTTCTTACCCCATCTTCAGGATTACCGATAATATTTTCAGCGGGGTGATCTTTCAAAAACGTGGAAGAACTAAGCAAGTCGAGGTGCTACACTTGCTGTTCTTGAAGTGTTTCAATTGACGTATCTTCATCCTTTTCACCCATGCTGGAGGTCCCTTCAGTTGGTTCATCCTTAGTCTTAGTATCATTTGAGCGTTTGGGAGCTTCATTTGCATCCACAATTGGAATTAGCAGACCTGCCAGTTTTAGTTCAGATTCATCAAAAATCATATGAGGACTTTCTTCAACAACCAAAGTCCTCTTATTAAACAGTCTGTAAGCTCTAAAATTAAGTGCATAACCTAAGAAGATTCCTTTATCACTTTTTTCATCAAACTTACCTAGGTTTGACTTACCATTATTCAGTATATAGCAAGGGTATCCGAAGGGTTTAACATAGGTAATGTTTGGTTTCTTACCCTTGTAGAGCTCGTATGGAGTTTTCTTCAAAATGGGCCTTACCATTGCCCTGTTGATGATGTAGCATACTGTACTTACCGCCTCAGCCCAGAAATATTTTGATAGCGAGTTCTCACTTAACATGGTCCGTGCCATGTCAATCAAAGTCCTATTTTTTCTCTCCACTATTCCATTTTGTTGAGGCGTCCTTGGTGAAGAGAAGTTATGTGTGTATCCCTGCTCCTTGTAAAAACTATTGAAGTCATGGTTTTCAAACTCACCACCATGATCACTTTGAATTGTGGTGATGAGATAACCTCTATCATTCTGGATTTTCCTGCAAAATACTTGAAACTCCATCAAGGCATCACTTTTATTGGCTAAGAATAACACCCATGTAAATCTGGAGTAATCATCAACAATAACAAATCCAAAAGACTTACCTCCTAGGCAGGATGTCCTAGTAGGGCTAAATAGATCAAGATGCAGCAGTTCTAGAGGCCGAGAGGCAGAAACAATATTCTTGTTTTTGAAAGAGATGCGTGTTTGCTTGCCTTTTATGCAAGCCTCACAAATTTTATCACTTTTAAATTTTAACTTTGGCAGTCCATTCACCAAGTTATGTCTAGACAATTTGGAGATTACTCCAAAACTAGCATGACCTAGTCTTCGGTGCCATAACCAAGCATTGTCATGATTGTTTGCTACTAAGCACACATCATCATGGGAAACATCATCAAGATCAATGGTATATACATTGTTGTTCCTTTTTCCAATGAATTTTATTTCATTTGTGATTTTATTCATGACAAGGCAATGAGTTTCGTCAAAAATAATTTTAAAACCCTTGTCACACAGTTGGCTTATGCTTAAAAGATTGTGATTTAATCCCTTTACCAAAAGCACATTCTCGATAAGAGTTTCAGAAATCTTACCTATGTTGCCGATCCCAATGATTTTACCTTTGTCTTTTCCTCCAAAGGCAACTAAGCCTCCATCCTTGTCTTGCAGCGTAGAGAACATCTTCTTGTCCCATGTCAGATGCCTTGAGCAACCGCTGTCTAGGTACCATTTGCTGTCCCTGGCTTCAAGGCATATCTACAAGATACAACATTCTCATGCAATTATTTTTGGTACCCAAACTGATTTGGGTCCGAGAGTGTTAGTATAATTCTGTGCATATCTTTTCTTGAGCCAAGCAGCATGATTTCTTTGTGAATTTAGTTTGAACCAACAATTACCAACAACATGACCAAATCTATCACAGTGAAAGTAATTAACATTTGAGAACCTCCTTTGGAATTGGTGTGGTTTAGGTTGGACATGTTTTGGCTTGGAGTGTGAATATGATGCACAGTTGTTTTCTTTTTCATGAACAAAAGAAGTTGTGATCTTGTGCTCAAAAGATTTTTTATTTTGGGGAATATACCTGTGGACGCCAAAAAATGACGATGATGATCATGGCGACATTCGCGTCTACATATTCGAGCGCGAGTCGAAGATGAAAATGTCGAATAAACCTCATGCCTCGCCCGATCAGGATGAGAACTCGCTTGGTGGTCCGCTACCCGCTAAGGAAGCCCCCTAAGCAGAAGATATAGCTACAACGCTCCGACCGGCCATGCCGAGAGATGAATCAGAGAAAAGTCGGAACTCCGGCGCAGTCTCGGCATGCACCGAAAGTCACACAAAGTCTGGGACCGAGTCCCGAAGGCTGCGAACGGAATATTACGGAGGCCATTCATCGCAACCGGAACATGCCGGGAATGACAACATTCATATAAATGGCCTCGACTTCGAAAAGAATCCATTCGACGCTTAAAACGGCGCGGAAGAGCCTTAAACCGGCCCGCCTTAAACCGGCGCGCCCCCCTTGCTTTTACGACGCCCCCCTTGATGTTCTTAATACGGCGCCCCTTTGCCAATATTTAATCCGGCGCGCCCCCCGGCCACGCCGTTTTAACCAAAGTATCCATTTGCCCATTTTTAAAAGCTTCTCCTTCAAATGCTAAAGCGGCGTGGCCATTTGAAGGTTAAAAAACTTAATACGGCGCGCTACTTTTGGAGCACCCATCACCATATCCTCTTCTTAATCCGGCGTGCAAACAAGCCATCCCATCTACACTCCAATGCTCTGTTTTGCATCATCATGGCGTGCAGAGAACATTCAATGCCCATGGCTATGCTTCTACCTCTGTTCGACAGCACATAAGCAGCAGCAGCAAGGCAAGCTCCGACAGATCTCTGAGCGTCCCATCCTCGGATGAGCAGCAGTGTACGGGACAAATGAACGGCGTCCAGCACTGCCAGTCAACTCCCGACTTCGTTGCGGATGAGGTGGAAGTGGCAGGGACGCTCCCAGGATGGTCGTTCTATAAAATGGGTAGCATTGTGAAGAAGCCGGAAGAGAGCTCGAAGAAGGAAGAGGCTGAAGAGGAGAGAGGCTGAAGGGAAGGCTGGCTGGTTCGGCTAAGGTCCCCAACGTCCGAAGAGAAGAAGAAGCTACATCCATTCCCATCTGCAAGGTGAAGAAAGAAGGAGAGAGAGAGTAAGGAGAGAGAGCGGAGAGAGGGGGAGGAACTTATGCTCTGTTCCTTCTTCTCCCCCACCGGTGTATCTTCTTCTTCCCCCCACCTCAATGCCTTGTTCTTTTTCTTTTATCTTCTCCGTTGTATTCTTCTCCATGCTTTGGGGGTAGATCTCCTTTTGTACCTCTCTTCCCTCCTTTCCCCTTGAGGATGAATAAAAGAGTGTCTTTTGTGGGCGTAAATAGCATTCTATTGCTCTGATCTCTCCCCGTTTCTTCCGTTTTCTTTCTCCCAGTTTTCTAAATAACCTGGGGTCCTCGGAAGCTTGCCCTTCTGTGGCATGAACTCTGAGGGAACCCGTTCAAAGGGTGAACATTCATGACCACCTATGGCCTACATCTGTCCCGTTCCATGAAATCATCATCCGTGAGTTGTGAGAGCTCTTGAAGGCTAGTCCTCGAGCTTTCCAACACTCACATCTGGGTTATTGGACCGCCATGAGGTCTAGATTTGAGGTTCACCCCGGAGTTATCCGTTTGGTGTCCCTTATTTTTCTCTGGCAACTCCCAGTCCGGGGGAGATGCTGTCCAAATTTTGCCAGGTAAAGAACACATAAGAACAGACGAACAGACTAAGCTCTGTGGGTAAAAGAACAACATACGTTTGAAGCCCCTGAATCAACCTGAGCCTCTGAGTTCCTGCATAATCCCTCCTAATAAAGCATTCAATCTTCATGTTCCTTCATCTTAATAAACGATTAAAAAGCTTTAACTTCCTTCTCTATCAACTTAATCCATCAATCAAGTGAATAAATCAATCTAAACGTCAATCTACAGGTTGAAGAAACAAGAACAGAAGCAAAAAGAATCAAACAGAATGAAATAAAACCCACAGAAGCTATTCCGGCGCGCTCTTAATCCGGCGCGATTTAATCCGACGCGGTACCCCCCCCCCCCCGCGCCGGTTTAACCCCACACTCAAAACCACTTTCGAAATCTTGGGATGAATAGTTCCTTAATCAGGCGCACCATTCATCATTGAGCCTATTCCGGCGCGCCCCATTGCTCCACCTATTCCGGTGCGCCCCTTGGCCTTCCTTAATCCGACGCGCCCCTTTGCCTTCCTTAAACCGGCGCGCCCTTGGCCTTCCTTAATCCGACATGCCCCTTTGCCTTCCTTAAACCGACGCGCCCCCCTTTCCCTTCCTTTAACTGGGGAGCCCCTTGCCACCTTAAACCGGCGCGCCTCCTCCCTTGGCCTTGAACCGGCGCCCCCCCTCCTTGTCGCTAAACCGGCGCGCCCTCCTCTTGATGCTAATCCAGCGTGCCTCGTAAAAGGACAACTAACCAAATAAAAGAAAACAAAAGGCTTGAGGTTAGTAGAAAGAAAAGAAAGCATATAAACCATTCATGTGAGAGCAAACCATATAATTTAATGATTGGAACAATGATAATAAAAATGTTATAACCAAGTCAGCGCACCCCAAGTCATAGTACAAACACTATCACCCTTTCTATAATCAAATTATCGAGAATCCCGCAACCTGACCGCGCAGGTCGATCCACGTGCCAGGGTGCACGTTGCCGAGTTCGGGCTTCACACTTAACAATCCGCTTCCCCGAACTGTGTTTGAAGAGAAAAGCAATGACGCCCCATGGCATCGGACGTGGTCCTCGAAAACCCCGTTATGGCCATAGTCCGTAGCCATCTCGTGCTAATAGACCATTAATCTAATCCGGCATTTTCATTAAACTCGCCGCACTCGCAGTAGACATTTGTATGGTTTGCCACCGTCTCTTACGCTATAAACACGGACCTTCGTCTGAACATAAAATAGTCTATGAGTGACCGACAAAATCTGAATGGAACGAGAAGGTTCTCGTCATCCCCGGACCCTTTGCATGCAAATATCAATAAGACCTTCGTGAGTCACGTTTGGACCTCGGGTTCACCCCAACCATGGTCATTGCCTGACCCACATCCTAGGCCCATAGCCAGCTATCTCTGTACACGTCTTCATTTTAGGAATCTAGTCCCGGGACACTTTCCCGTTGCCCCCTTGGCACCGGAAACATTGATGATGCCCACGCGAGCCCGACTTCGACCGCGGGGGGCCCACCGCAGTATGGTCGCAGCTTGATCTTGCACCGGGCCGACAAACTTATCAGTTTCCGACCACTCTAACCGGGATTTAACTGAACGTTTTCCATTCCATTAAATAATAAATTTGTCGTATCCTGACGTACACACGTTCCGGTCTTCCAGTGACGATTACGCTATTCTCAAGCCGGACATTCGTCCGAACATTAAATGGTCAACACATGACCGACATAAGCTCAGATACTTTCTTCACACCCTCGTGCGAGCACTTCAGCATTTCTTAATAGTTTTTCTATGCAATTAATTTCATGGCCATCGGGTCCCTTCTCCTGGCAATCAATCAAGGGTTTTCCCCTCTCCGAGGGGATGTAATTAACGTCGTAGCCTTCACGGTACGGCTGGTTCTTAGTCCCGACACGAACTACACAATTGTCTGATTAGTCAGATCGCGCGCACCATGGGCTTCCACGAAGCCTGAATAAATCGTCACTATGTGACTGGCACGCCCACGCACTTAATAAACGCCAATAAACAATGATTTATTAAATAAAAAGTGCATCCACAATACCCCAACCTTCCTTTCTGGAAGTTAACCTTAACTCCCAACATGTTGTTTAGGTTTTGTTTGCCTTTAACAAACCTAGCTAAAGTGGATTGCAAGTCAGCCACTTCCTTATTGAAACTCCCATTTTTATTTTCAAGTTCTGAAATTGTGGATATCAGAACTTCTTTTTCACTTTTCAAGTTCTCAGAAATTTTTCATATTTCAGATATCTTGCATGATAATTCCTTTTTGGATTTTTCAATATCTGAAATTGTTTGAGACAAAATTTATTTTTCTTATGTTAGTTCAAACCATTCTTGCTCAAGTTTTTCAAACTTAACAGAAGAATCCTCATGTGTGAGATCTTCAATCTTTTTCTTGAGGGATTTATTTTACGATCTGATTTTTTTGTATTTCACATACAACTTTTCATACTCGGATTCCCATTGTTCATTTGAGATAAAGTCAGTGTCAGAATTTACGTCATTTGAATCATCTTCGTGTGCCATAAGGCACAAACTTTCCACGAGCTCTTCCAGCTCCTCGTCGGACTGTTCGTCCTCTTCGTCGCTCCATGTGGTGACCATGGCTTTGGACTTCTTGAACTTCTCTTTCTTGAATTTCTTTTTCAAATATGGGGACTCTCCTCTCATGTGCCTGGGCTTCTTGCACTCATAGCATATAATGCTATTGGGCTTGCTTGGCTCCCCCTTAGTCTGGGCTGGCCTTCTTTGCCCCTTTTTGAAGTTTCCTTGGAAATTTCTTTTTCTTCCTAGGAATTTCTTCACTTGGCGTGTCCACATGGCCAAGTTCTCTTCCTCATCACTTCCTTCGATAGACTCCTCTTCTTGGGAGTCATCATCAGTTGGTGGGCTTTCAAGGCCACCGTTTTCTTCTTCTTCCTTTCTTCCTCAGCAGTTCTCTTCATGTTTATCTCACAGGTCATGAGTGACCATATGAGCTCGTCTAAGGAAAGTATGGATAGGTTCTTGGAATCTTCAATGACTGTGGCCTTTGTGTGCTACTTGGGTGGAAGAGATCTTAACACCTTCCTCACGAGCTCAGAGTTGTTGTATTCTTTTTCGAGAGTCTTGAGACCATTAGTGATCTTTGTCAGTCTTGCAAACATCTTAGTGATTATTTCTTTGAGTTTCATTTTGAAGAACTCACAATCTCTGATGAGTAGGTTTGCCTTGGTCTCTTTTACCTCGGAGGTTCCTTCGTAGATCAGTCGAAGTTTGTCCCACATCTCCTTGGCTGAACTGCACATGGATACACGAGAAAACTCGTTAGGATGAATAGCACATTGCATAATATTCATATCATTAAAATTTAATGTGAATTTTTTAATATCATCATGAGTCCACTCGTCTTCATCCTTGGAAAGATCATATGGACCCTTGTCCACGACCCTCTAAATTTCGTATTCTTGGGCTCTAAGGAAAACATGCATTCTATTTTTCCAGTAGGAATAATTTGAGACATCGAAGTATGGAGGGCGGTGGATGGAGTGACCCTCAGGCGATCTGACTCTAGATCATTAAATCTAAAAAAATAAAGCCTTAGCTCTAATACCAATTGAAGTCCCGCGATCAATGACACCCAAGAGGGGGGGTGAATTGGGTGATTACAGATTTTAAGAAACTTTTTAACAATTTAAACAGATATGATGAAATAGCCCTTTAGAAAAATAGATCTGTTGTTTAACGATTGGATCTATCAAGACCTATCACACACAACAGATCCTTGGCACTGTGGCAGAGGTGTGAATCTGAAGATTTTACTCACGTAAAGTGTTATATTCCTGACAAGGTTTGTCTTGTCAATCCGAACCCACCTTTTGATATACCAGAGATCTAATGTGAAAATGATAAGTTATGCTAGATCTAGATCAAGAGATGTAAAAGATATAGACTACGTGTGTGCTTGCACATAATGGAGATAGGAGAGAAGGATCAAACCACACAAGAGACAACAATTTTTAGGTGGTTCGATGCAACAAAGGCAACCTACGTCCACCCCTCACGATCTGTGAGGATTCACACACTATCTTGTAAAAGATTACAAGATCAAAATACACACACACACACACTCGTGAAGAATTCAGAACTCCCACGAAGATGCATAAGCATTGAACCATACAGAAATGTGAAGGTAGGACACACAAACACACACACGGATCAGGGTAGATCCACATACACACAGATATTTAGATATTACAAACACCAAACACTTGAAGCTCAAGGAATTTAGAAGCAGAAACATAAAAAAAACTCTTATTTAAGCTTCCCCTGAGTAGATGATGCAGATTTTGGATGAAGCTTGAGTCTCCACTTGACTTCCACTTGAATGGCACCAAAGGATATTGAAGAAGTTGAAGATGGATGAAGAATCCTCTAGACGAAGTACTATTCACGGAGGTGTTGCAGCAGTCCTCTTTCTCCCTTGGTAGCCACCTTTGATTTCCCTTTGGTAATTAGGGTTTCTGGGCCCAAAGAGATGTTTTTATACAGCTTGGGTGTTCAAGGGACATGCCAAAACACATATCCATAATTCATGGGATGTCTGGTGGCTTTGGGATTAATGAATCCAACGGAAAGGGCTTCCCACATTGAGAAATTTAAAAGTCAACAATTGCTGTCTCGAGGGGTTCGGTCAACTGAATTCTGCCGTCGGTCGACCGAACTCTGAGAACGCTATAAATTTTCATGCCTGGCAATTTCGATCGATCGAAATACTCCATCGGTCGACCGAACTCTGTAACTTTTATAGAGCTCTGATCCCTGGAGAATTTGGTCGAATGAACCAAATCAATTAGTCGACCGAACTCTGGAAAAGTGCAAACCTAGATGGTTAGCCCAATAAAACATATCCACATGATAAGAGCTTTATGTCCTCATTTGTTTCATTCATTTTGGGTTTGATTGAGCTTAGTTTATGCATTTGGAAGGCTTTAAACATTTGAGCATTTGACAATCCACACATTGGCCTTAATCACGTTCAAAGCTTGCTCTTGATCACTTCGACACGGCACGAGACGGAAACTAAGTCCAGGGTTTTGTTATCATCAAAATCACTTGGAGAGACTCAACACACGGCGCATGTGAGTGGGGGGCGAGATATCATCCGTGCAGGCACAACCAGATTTGCTTTGAATTTTGTTTCTTTGGAGTCTTTGCACAGGTATTAGATTGATCTCAATTCTTAATACTTGATCCTTATATATATGTAACAGTATTTGATTCAAATTTCATTTATTTTCACAGGTATAAGAATGAGCTGATGTTGACACATAAAATATATATGTATATATAATAATAAATGAGAGGGGGAAAATGAGGGAAAAGAGGAAAAGAAAATAAATAATAATAATAACAAAAAAAGGATAAAAAAGAGAGAGAGAAAAGATATAATGATAATAATAAAACACTAATAAAATGATAAGATAATAACAATATAGATAATAATACTAACATGTTTTCATCTTATATTTCTTATTTTTCAGGGATGAAAGAAAAGACGAAGATACTGGGAGTGGGCCGTCCAGGGCCCATCGACCACCAAAGTAAAGGTGTCGCCGAAGCCATGGTAAAAGCCCATCCGAACCCGAAGTCCAAAATAGAAGGAGACGCGCCGATTGTGCTAAGGCCGAGATCCAAGATGAAAGCGCGCCGACGCTTCAATTGTTCGAGAGCCCATTATAAAAGCTGAGGTTCGACGAAGAAGAAACTCTCTCGACAGGCAGAGTTTGCAGTGGCCCTACTGAGCGAGCAAAAGAAGAGAGAGACAGAGAGAGAGAGACAGAGCCAGTCGGCAAAGAGGAAGAAGAGAAGGGAGAGCTATCTGCGGGTAGAGGTAGGGGGTGCCGTTGCTGCTACCGTCTGACGCCCCTCGGGGCTATAGTCCCCCTCCCCTGTTCTTTCTCTTCCGGGTTCGTTCTCTCCTTATGTAATAGCACAGCCCTTTATGGCTTATATCTGTATCTTGGCGATGCCAAATTTTGTATAAATGAAATACCTGTTGATGCATGAGATTTTCTTATGTGTTGCTCTAATGATGTTTGCCCGTGTGCTCTCATCATTCTATCTCGAATTTCTGTAGCTCCGGTTTACATTTCTTTCGTTTAACCCTGGGCGACGGTCTTATGGCCGCTACGACTTCGCAGAGATAGTGGGAGTATTATCCCATCTATCAATGACATTTGCGAAGGTATTACTACGCTCCAGGGGACACTGAGTCCTGGCACTTACTCCCTGAGTTCTACCGCGAATAGTCAAAGTTATTCACCTCTGATATAAGACGGGAGCCCGAGATAGCCCATCTCGTGGCTTTCCCATCTCCCAAATCATGAGGAAAAGCAATTTTGCCTGGCCCTGGTCTGGTGTTTGTGTTCTTCAGATAGCTTCTTGTTCACTCGGAAGAGCCCAAGCCCGACAGCTTCTATGTGATCTTAAACCTCAAAACCCCCCTTTTCAGCTAGTCTCGGCGCCAACTGCTCTCGGCGCCAGACCCGCACCGATTAACTCCCGCGCTGAGTCTCCTTTTCGTTTCCGCGCTGAGACCACTTTTTCATTCCAACGCCGATTGCACGTGTTTCCTACAGAGCGCGCCGATGGCATGCAGCTCCGCCGAGGTTCTTTTATTCGTGTCGAGATGAGGCCACCCGCCGTGTCATTTGTTTGCATGCAACGGACGTTAAATATTCATGGCATACGTGATGAATTCCATTAACACATGGCCCCACACCTGCTGCTTGCATGTGCAATTAATAAATACTCATGGCATTAGCTGTCTGTGTATACCCATCCCACGTGATGCATCGGTCTCAAGGGGAACCCATTCAAATAAATAAATCCTCCCACTCACCTAATGCATACATAAACAATGATTAGATATTCATTAATCCCATTAACCATGTATGCTTGCATTAATATCTAAACCCCCCCACTCCATGCACGTAAGTATTCATTTGCTAATCTAATGCATATAGCGTGAATGTCCCTTGGTGCATCAATGCTTATAAATAGGTACAACATTTATTCCTGAATGACACAATCCCCACTATTCGCTGATTCTCACATTCGGTCCTGCACATATATATAAATATGTATAAATGTATATATATATATGTATATATGCATATACACACATATATATATATATATATATATATATATATATATTCTATGTGAGAATAAGTGTGCGCATTCTTATGGGCTAGTCTTTTGGGCCACCCATATCCTGTCGCACGAGACATGAGGGAGCCACACTAATGGGATCTTATCCCAACATTTATTTCAATCTGGGTTTCCGATTTCCCTCTTTCACCCCGCCGGGCTACAGAGTTCTGCCACTGCATGTTCTCCACCGGTCCCTTTAAGTGAATATTAATGAGGCGTCACGATGAGTGGACACTGTCCCGCTGAATTTTGATCCTCTTGGGTCTCAAGTTACGCCCATCTTTATTTTGGCTTCCATCTCGGCACTCCGTGGATGGATGTCATATACTCCCCTTTTGGCACAGTCCAAAATAAGGGGAGATGATGCCGAAATTCATTCACGATCCTCGTTTTGTCGTATTGTACGATGTTTTCGTTAAACTAATGAATTAACCCCCTACTGTGTGGCAGGGATCTGAGACAGTCTATCTCATGGCCCTTTGCCCACTGAAAAAGGGGGAACATAATCATTATGAGGTTTCCCATCGATTGTCACATGGTCTCCTTAGACCTTCTATGGATGGATTTATCCTTCCCTTTCAGCTTACCTAAACATCATCGCCAGAGCCCATGAAGCTCTGATTAAACACAAGAGATCCCCTCAATGGAACCCACCAGAATCCATAACTTCACAAAGCCCTCAAAATCCCTAAAGAAATCCCTCCTGCCAGCGCCAGACGGCCTCCCGGCGTAGCCTTCCCTCGGCGCGAGCTCCGCGCCGGGTGATGAATGCGCCGAGGACCGGCCGGCCACCAGGCGCGCCGACCGCCTACACTTCAAACATCAAACCCTCAGGCCGATCCCCCTTGTGCTTGCTGCCGCACCGTAGCCGGTCACGCCGAGACTCCATCGCGCCGGCCACCTCATTTTCCCGTGCCACGCCGGTTTGCCTTCGCGCCGGTTCCCATCCGTGCCGGTTCATCTCAGTGCCTACCATTATTCAAACACTCAACTCCCCAGCAACCTTAATGAGCCCTAAACTCAGTCTAAACCCAATGTCCCAACCTCATTAGCCTTCATGCCAACTTTCATCATATCATGGGGAATCATGGTTCTTCATCCAAGTCTAAGGGAGCTAAATTAACGGGGTTTTACCCCCACATTGCACCGTTTGACCACGATGTTTTCTTCTAACCCTGCTGACCCTTGGAGTTCTGCCACTGCATGTCCTCCAATGGTTTCTTAAGGTAATATCAATATTTACCATGATAATGGACATTGTCCCGTCGCATCTAGATCCTCTTGGATCTCGGGCTACGCCCATCTTTCTTTTGGCGTCCATCTCGGCACTCCGTAGATGGATGTCCTATATTCCCACTTGGCATAGACCAAGACAAGGGGATATGCTGCCGGATTTACTCCGTGTATTAATATATCATATCTTGCATCGCATGATCATCTGCATGCATCTCCTATCCTGCAAATGGATGAGCATACCTATCATATTGGTTTTACCCTGGGACTCTTCTACTTTGACGATTAATCAAGGGTTGTCCTTCTTTGGAAGGATGTAATTAACGTCATAACCTTTATGGTATGACGGACTTCTGATCCCGACTCGGACTTCACAATCGACTGACTGAGTCAGATCGAGCGCATAATAAATCGTCACTCTGGTGACTGGCACGCCTAATAAACTAACCAATAAATCAAATAAATAAATAAAATAAATAAATAAAATCCATTTCCCACAAGCTGGCACACCCGGTGGGACCGAGTCTCCCTTCATCTCTTCGCCAAAGTAGAAGGCCTAGAGGCCTTCCCCAAAATACTGATTGTTTGCTCATTCTGATTTGTAGTGATCTCAATGGCTGGCGGACTTACTGCGCTTGCATTCGGCCCTCAAGTGGTCGCTACCCACGCGTAGCACGGGTACCTGGCGGTGCCCACTACTTTTGGAACTCTGCCACCCGTGGTGGGGTTCTCTAACTTTCTCGGAGTCGCCTTCACCGTCCTGCTTAGGATCGAAGACGAGGAAGCTGACAAGATTGTTGCTGCCAAGGCTATAGCCCCTGCAAAGGTGAGCTGTCCACGGGGAACCACTTCGTCTCGCCATACTATCTCATGCTTTGTCCACCACATTGACTACCATGTTGTCCCCGCCAGTGACAATGCATCCGGGTGCAAGAAGAAGAAGAACCAAAGAAGAAGAGTTGTTGCTAGTTTGCCGAGGCCGACTCTCGGCTTCTGGCAAGTCTGTTCTAATTGGTGGCATTCGTGTTTATCTGAATGGCCACCGTACTGAAGCTTTGGCGGATCATATAATCCCTGTAGTTCCCGTTCACAACGCCTTCCAGGCATTAGCAAGTCAGAAGGCCAGTCTAGACATGGATGTCCGGGGGAAGCTAGCTCCCAAGCTACCAAAATTCAAGCAAATTTGGGTTCTCAAGAGGACCCGGGGCCCAGTTTCGACCCCGCAAGATTCAACATCAACTGTCAAGGATCCCATGAGTGGGGGTAATAAAGCTGCACCAAAGAAAGAAGAGGTCATGCCAGTAGCCTCTCCGCCCGTTCATAGGGTCTGTGCCAGGCAGACCAATGTTCTCCGATGTTCGACAAGATCAAACGGAGCTACTAGACTATCGCGGCACTCCTACATGCCGTCGATGCAAGACTGACTGTTAATTTCTGCCCTCTCTCCAAGGCATAATCAAGAAGGAATGGCCCAGGTGGTCCGAAATTACTTATATGGCTTGGAAAGTTCTTCCCTAAGTCGACAGAGGCTACTCCGCGCCATTAGCACTGAAAGAAAAGAAGAGGGCAAAGAAAGAAGAAGAATGGTGTCATTCATGCACATCAATGAATATGAAGATGGCTTGCAAGCCAAGTACTCTAAAGCTTCTCCACAGCATGAAGAGAATAAAAGGATATCAATGTTTGAAAAGTCAACCTTCCTTAGTCAAGTCAAGAAGATAGTCTAGGGGCAAAGAAAAAGAATCCAAGTCTTCACTTGCAACATGGCAGGGGTGGCTAGCAGATATGGGGCCCTACCCGAAGAGTCGGAAGAGTTGGCCAAGTTAGCTGAAAGGCCCGGGCTAATGACAAGAAGAGGTAAAGCTACGAGAGAAATGCTCGAAGCAGCCAAAGAGAAGCAAACTATCACTACTTCAACTGCCAATATGGTGACTTCTGAAGTAGAAGAGATTACTCTGCCAGCCTCGTTTGAAGATGTTTCGGGCAAAGCATTCAAGGGTACCTCTGCTATGGCAACGCAAGACCCAATTATCTTAATGATGATGCAAAATTACCAGCAAGAGATCGAAGCCTTGGAAAGGCAACTGAATGAAAGAATTGAACATGCCCCTTTTCACTGGCAACAGGACGTTCATGCTGAATCATCCCGGGAAGTTCCTAACCCGGTCAATGCTACACCCCAGACTACTTCTCAAACAACAGGCTATGGCAGGGCCACTCTTCAGCCACATTCCCTACAGCCACCCTTGGCGCAACCAGCTCTTCCACCAGTGCAGCAGTTGCCACCAACGGAGCCATCGACACCTCATGTCGAAGCTCTACTCACTCCCTCTATAAAGCATCCTGCACATCGCCACCCGGCGCCGGTGAACCCAACCATGGTAAATAAATCAATGGTGGAACAACTAATTGAAATGAAGCTGGCCGAGAGGACAGATGGTGATATCAGCACTTTTGATGTTTATAAGGTGCCATATCCGCCACAGTATGCCACAAAGAGGCTCCCGCTTGGCATCAACAAACCGCCCAAATTTGAAAAGTTTGGCGGGTAGGGCTCTCCTAAAGAGCATATTGCTTACTATATGACAGTAATGGGCGATCTGGCAACAGATGAAGCCTACCTCCTAAAGTTCTCCGGGTCCTCACTGACAGGCCTGGCTTTTGAATGGTATTCCAATCTACCGGCCAGCTCTATCAGCGACTGGGCAGCTATGCAACGGAAGTTCTGGGAGCGGTTCCATGTTGCTGAAAGAGAGGTCACACTGGCCGAGCTATATGCCTCTAGGCAAAGACATGATGAGTCAGCCCTGGAGTACATCAAAAAATGACGGAATCTCAGTATGAGATGCAAGCGGCCGCCACATCCAGAGGATGCAATGCAAATATGCAAGCAGAGCCTGAGGCGAGAGATCCTCGGGAAGCTGATCGGAATTGAAATACGATCTTTCGACCGGCTAAATAGTGTGGTCACGGAGATTGAAGCCTTCATCACCAGCTCTCCCTCTACTCCAACTGCTACAAGCCAAAAGGGCAAGTCTATTGACAAGTGGCCATCGCCCAAAGAAGTTCACACAATTGATTTCAAAGAATTCAACCAACAAGAAGAAAAAAAAAAGGAGTGGCTAAATCTCCTCCCGCTAAGCCAGCTAAGCAGCAAGAAGTCCCGTCCTTGCGGGCCAAAATGAAAAAAATCTACTCTTTCCCCAAGGAGAGGACTCGAGTCCTCTTCGAATGGGCTGTCGCAAACAACAAGGTTACTCTACCAGAGCCAAAGAGACCGGAAGATGCTAGAAAGAAGGATCATCCTCGCTTCTGCCCATATCACCAGATGGTTGGGCACCCTATTGAAGATTGTTACGTCTTTAAAGACGCTATTGAAAAGCTAATCAGGAGAGTGGAGCTACAACTGGATGACTATAAGGTTGATCCTCCTCGCCTGCATGAACTGCCCGCTATGGAAAGAGTAGTTAATATGGTCTCTCTATACCGATAATCATCTAAAAAGGTGACGGAAGCTTGGATAGCACATCAGGCGTTAGCCGTAGGGGGAAAAGAGAAGGATAAGCTAAAAAGTAAAAAGAAGAGCATTGCCCTCTCCTGCAACACCCTATCGGCCTTGCCTAGTGCAAGCCGACATGTTGAAGATGAAAGCGAAGAGATATGCTATACACCAGCAAGGGCAGGTCAAGCTGCAACATTTATTTCTCGCCATCAACCTCAGGAAGGGTAGGGGCATCCTCCACCGCCTGCTGAAGAAGCATGCTATTATGTCCCTCCTCAACATGAGAGCATGGGGGCAAGAACATCCACTCATACAGGACCATACGTGTCCCGTGTCGACAATAAAATGCTGCCAGTCCCACCCGAAATCAGCATGGGAAACAGCACTCCCAGCTCCTACCAAGCTAACCCCGCTCTGATGATGGATTTCTATCAGAAAATACAAGAAGTAGAGACACTAAGAAAAAGATTGACTAAGATGGGCTTACTCCCAGTCACACTCGGGCAGGCAGGACCCTCATCCGAAGCCCTACAAGGTGGCGCTAAATCATTTGAAGCCTCACTGCAACCAGCTAGGCCACAGTCAACACAAGGCCACGACGGGAACACCCGCCCACGGCAGCTATACCACGCGGCCCCCGCGTACCCCTCAGCTCTCCAGGCACATCAGGGGGCAGCTTCCACGCCTCATGCAATGTCGCCTCTAAAATCAGCTGGCTTACGCCGGAATCCAACGGCGACAGCCATAACAAACAAGCCAGCAACAGAACAAGCAACTGAGATAAAATCCGCTGAGGAAAAAGTCCCCAAAGCAAAGTTATATATGATCCAACAAAAAGATGATGAGTCTACTTCGGACTACATTCAACGTTGGAAGAATCTTAGTGCGAGATGCAAACATCCGCCAAGCTACAAGGACGCTGTCCAGCTATGCAAGCGCAATCTAAGGAAAGAGATCCTGCAAAGGGTAATTAGCCTCGAAGTCAAATCCTTCGACCAATTAGAAGATGTGGCAATTGAAATTGAAGCCTTTCTGGCCAAATACTGCCCAGCTTTTACACCTCCAATTCAAGAGCACAAGCTAATTGAAGAATAGCCGGCACCAGAAGGAGTAGAAGCAGTTGGCTTCGTAGCCTTCGAGCGTCAGTGGAGAAAAGCACAGGAGGCAACTGGATCCTCCTCTACCAAGGTTGCTGAACAAAAACCCCCTTCACTAAGGGCAAGAATGAAAAGACCATACTCATTCCCGCAAGACAAGACCCAGCGTCTATTCGAGTGGGCCCTTGAGTACAACAAGGTCGTCCTCCCGGAGCTCAAGAGATCAAATGACATCGAAAGAAAAGATGACCCTCGGTTTTGCCCCTACCATCGGAAGAGGGGACATCTCATCGAGGACTGCTATATGTTCAAAGACATCATGGAAGACTTAGTCTAAAGTGGTGAATTACAACTTGGAGAATATAGGGTGCACCCACCTCGCCCTCACCCGATGCCTATTTTCAAGATGACGGCTAACACAGTTTCCGTACATCAATCGGGACGGTACACCTTCTAAGATGCATCCTGAGCTCCCTCCGTTGTGGCAAGAGGCAAAAAAAAATGCAATTGTTGCACCATCTCTGGGGCAACTGCTGAAGACCAAAACAGAAATAAACCTAAGAATAAAAGAAAAGATGATGCTTTACTGCTCGATGTGCTACCCTCTTTATTCAAGCCATCAGCTCAAGAATAGAGTCCACTCATATCAGGGCCAACTGCAAAATGATAAAGATGCAGGGAAAGATCTCCTTCCCAAATGAAAAGACCGGCACGACGCAGCCGCTGCTTTGCACGCTCCAGCACACAGTAAAAGAAGCTCAACTCTCTCCGAGCAAGGGGGGGCAAGAATGAAAATATGCTCAGCTGCAATCAAGCTCTGAGGTGCCGCTGGGCACATCAAGACTCTATTCCCCGCTCAGGGGCTGCCAGCAAAAGAGAAGAAGGTGGAGTCCAACGGTCGGATTTCCCTGCTACTATCTGCCTACACAACTGCTCATGAAGCGAACAAGCTACCCAATGAAAAGACATGCTTTGAACAACTCGTCTTCAGCTATCCACCCCAGCTTGGGGGCATTAAAAGGGAGAATGAACTCTCCGACTACCCACCCCAGCATGGGGGCATCCAAAGCTAAAAGAAGAGAGAACGGGATTATTCAGGGCACACCAACATCCCACTGTGAACTGGACAACCCGCTGCAAATGCTCACTGATCGACAAGCTCGACTACTAAAGATTTCGAGCTCCTCACTTAGAGGACCCATTTGCTACACTTCATTCAATGTCAGAATGGGATCCCTCCTTATCCTGTGAAATGCTTCCCATTAGTCCCACCGGGATTGACCCTATACCCCCGGTGTGGAACCCACATTCATAACCAATACATCCTTGCCATCCTTCGGCATTCTACAGTAAACAGCTACCCAAACACGCTAAGAGATACCAAACTTGCCCCATTGGGCTCATAAAATCCATCCCTTGGACTGTGGCACTCCGCCCTCACCAAGCTCTAGCGCTGCCCATCAGTTCCATTGGACCGGGCCCATAGAACCTTTCCCTTGGCTTGTGGTACTCCGCCCTCGTCGAGCTCTCATCGCCTTAGTTCCATTGGACCGGGCTCATAAAATCCATCCCTTGGCCTGTGGCACTCTGCCCTCACCAAGCTCTAGACGCTGCCCATCAGTTCCATTGGACCGGGCCCATAGAACCTTTCCCTTGGCTTGTGGTACTCTGCCCTCGTCGAGCTCTCATCGCCTTAGTTCCATTGGACCAGGCTCATAAAATCCATCCCTTGGCCTGTGGCACTCCGCCCTCACCAAGCTCTAGACGCTGCCCATCAGTCCCGCCGACTGGACCCATAAAACTCTTCCCCTTGGCTCAAGCCACTCCGCCCTCGTCGAGTTTTGAGACTCTGCCCATAAAGTCCCGCCAAGCTGAGTCCATAAGCTTTTTCCTCGGCGCAAGGCACTCCGTCTACGTCTAGCTCTTAAGTATTGCCACCAGGGTAGGCCCATAAACCTTTTCCCTCTGGCTCAAGGCACCCCGCCTTGGCCGAGCTCTCAGATGTTAATCCCTAGCCCCACCGGCTCTATAACAAAATAGTCAAATCCATCAATAGTCCCACCGGACAACACATCCTGCACTATGGGCTGGTCTGTACCAGTAGTACTTTTGGAGGGTACCATTCTTAGCCCTCGTCAGTCGGCTAGGTTTTACCCTTGGCCTAGACCCCACGTCTTCACTGAGTTGCTTGATTTCGACGTTCTGTCGAGTCAATGGCCACTTATATATTCTGCCCTTGTTTCAGACCTCCCGTCTAAACAAGGTCTGTTGACTCCGATATCTCGTCAGGTTGACGTCTAAATTCTACCCTTGCCCCAGACACGCCGTTCGAGCAAGGTTTGTTGATTCCGACATCTCGTCGGGTCAACATCTGTATTCTACCCTTGTCCCAGACATGCCCTCTGAGCAAGGTTTGTCAGCTCCAACATATTGTCAGGTTGGCATCTAGATTCTACCTTTGACGCAGACCTCCCGTCTGGGTCAGATGCATGGGTTGTTGATGTGATTCGATGGGAGTGCATGGCGGTGGGGAGGGCGGGTTTCTCGGACAGGGAAGATGAGTGAAGGGAGTGGGGGAGTGAGAAGAGGAGGGGTTTGGAGGCTGCGAAGGGGAGAGAGGGGAGGGAGATGGGTGCACCGGCTATGCCCCTATTCCAAACAGGGGACCGCCCTATGAGTTTGAGAGAGTGAGGGGTAGGGGCAAAGACAACATGGGGCTAGGTTTTATGTGATGTGGGGGTGTGCGTAGAAGGGGGGGAAGAGAAGCTGGCGGTGCCATGGTGGGAAGGTGAGCTTGTGTGCGGTCAGAGAGAGAGTAGAAGAAAGAAGGAAGGGGGGGCAAAGCGCGACCACCAGTGGGTTCACTGGGTGGTTGGGTTCTAAGATAGAATGGCAGGGATGGATGGTGGTGGTGGACTGGGTGGAGGGCGACGACGGTACCGGGGGGTAGGAAGACGTGGTTGGGGCTTCTTACCCGTCTCTTTCACAGAGACGATCCAACCATGAGCTTCTCACTTCCGATGCCATTGTGGGGGTGGCTGTGGGAAAGAGAAAGGGGAAGGGACGGGCAATGCTGGGGAAGGGGAGAGTGGTGAGAGGGAAGATGGTGGAAAGGTGGTGGGCAGTGGATGGCCGGGCATCTCACCCGGGGGGGGGGCTTCTCACCGCATCTCCTTCTCGGAGAAGAGAATGCAAGATTCAAGGCTTCACACCTCACGATGGTTTCCAAAAATTCTAATCACTTCATTTCTCTAAAGAAAGACTACATGACCCTTTTTATAGACTCTATAAAGAAAATCAAAAGACAACTCACCTAACACCTACTCATCATAACTTTCTTGGGAAGACACTCTCTTGGGAAGACTAAAAGACACAAAATAACAAAAAAAGACTCTTACATGATTTTTGTGGACATAATTACTACAAACATAAAATATGACCCATTAAGCCCATACATGTGGCCCAATTAAAAAAAACATCTATTTGATCGTTTTGTTGAAGCCGCTTGTCAATCCCTTCAACCTCGAATTTTGAATCTTGAATCGACGATTCCATCAAACTCCTCCGCTTGGAAGAGGTTCGACCTTGAACCTCGTAGCTCAGGATCTCGATCTGATGAAACATCCCGATTCCCTAAGCTCTGATACCATTTGATGTGATACGATGGGAGTGCATGGCGGTGGGGAGGGCGGGTTTCTCGGATAGGGAAGATGAGTGAAGGCAGTGGGGGAGTGAGAAGAGGAGGGGTTTGGAGGCTGCGAAGGGGAGAGAGGGGAGGGAGATGGGTGCACCAGCGGTGCCCCTGTTCCAAACAGGGGACCGCCCTGTGAGTTTGAGAGAGTGAGGGGTAGGGGCAAAGAGAACATGGGGTTGGGTTTTATGTGATGTGGGGGTGTGCGTAGAAGGGGGGGGAAGAGAAGCTGGCAGTGCCATGGTGGGAAGGCGAGCTTTTGTGGGGTCAGAGAGAGAGTAGAGGAAAGAAGGAAGGGGGGGCAAAGCGCGGCCACCGGTGGGTTCACTGGGTGGTTGGGTTCTAAGATGGAATGGTAGGGATGGATGGTGGTGGTGGACTGGGTGGAGGTCGACGACAGTACCGGGGGGCAGGAAGACGTGGTTGGGGCTTCTTACCCGTCTCTTTCACGGAGACGATGCAACCATGAGCTTCTCACTTCCGATGCCATTGTGGGGGTGGCTGTGGGAAAGAGAAAGGGGAAGGGACAGGCAATGGTGGGGAAGGGGAGAGTGGTGAGAGGGAAGATGGTGGAAAGGTGGTGGGCAGTGGATGGCCGGGCATCTCACCCGGGGGGGGGCTTCTCACCGCATCTCCTTCTCGGAGAAGAGAACGCAAGATTCAAGGCTTCACACCTCACGATGGTTTCCAAAAATTCTAATCACTTCATTTCTCTAAAGAAAGACTACATGACCCTTTTTATAGACTCTATAAAGAAAATCAAAAGACAACTCACCTAACACCTACTCATCATAACTTTCTTGGGAAGACACTCTCTTGGGAAGACTAAAAGACACAAAATAACAAAAAAAGACTCTTACATGATTTTTGTGGACATAATTACTACAAACATAAAACATGACCCATTAAGCCCATACATGTGGCCCAATTAAAAAAAACATCTATTTGATCATTTTGTTGAAGCCGCTTGTCAATCCCTTCAACCTCGAATTTTGAATCTTGAATCGACGATTCCATCAGTTGTCTTCGACAGTTCGTCGAGGCAACATCAATTCCAGAATGCTTCCAAGTCTGACATCCTACCAGGATCTGCTATCCTCTCATCTGGCCTTGAACGTCCAGTCGAAGCCAGCTATCCTTGTTTGCAAACCCAACACCCTATCATATATTTCAAGTATCTCATTTTTCGGCTCGTCCACCTCAGCTGAAGCCCACTATCATATATCTCACAACTTCCAGCTATTTTATTCCCCGACTCAGCCATGACAGCCGAAGTCGCTATTATACATTTTCAGCCATTCCATCATCCGGCTAAAGCCGCTATCACAATTTGTTAATTGTCTCATCCTCCGGCTCACCCATCCCGGCCAAAGCCGCTATTACAATTCTTCAGCTATCTCCTCTTTCGGTTTAGTCATCCGGCTAAAGCCGCTATCACAATTTGTTAATTGTCTCGTCCTCCGGCTCAGCCATCGCGGCCAAAGTCGCTATTACAATTCTTCAACTATCTCCTCTTTTGGTTTAGTCATCCGGCTAAAGCCGCTCTCATAATTTGTTAATTGTGTCATCCTCCGGGCTCAGCCATCCCAGCCAAAGCCGCTATTACAATTCTTCAGCTATCTCCTCTTTCGGTTTAGTCATCCGGCTACAGCCGCTATCACAATTTGTTAATTGTCTCATCCTCCGGCTCAGCCATCCTGGCCAAAGCCGCTATTACAATTCTTCAGCTATCTCCTATTTCGGTTTAGCCATCTTGGCTAAAGCCGCTATCACAATTTGTTAATTGTCTCGTCCTCCGGCTCAGCCATCCCGGCCAAAGCCGCTATTGCACTTCTTCAGGTATTTTCTCTTTTGATTTAGCCATCTTGGCTAAAGCCGCTATCACAATTTGTTAATTGTCTCATCCTCCGGCTCAGCCATCCCGGCCAAAGCCGCTATTGCAATTCTTCAGCTATCTCCTCTTTTGGTTTAGCCATTCTGGCCAAAGTCGTTATCACAATTTGTCAGTTATTCTATCTTTCGGCTTAGTCATTCTGGACAAAGCTGCTATCATAATTTTCAGCTATTCTAGCTTTCGGCTTAGCAATTCAAGCCAAAGCTACTATCATGGTCTTCAACTACTCTATCTGTCGGCTTAGCCATTCCGGCCAAAGCTGCTATCATAATTTTTGGCCATTCTATCTTTCCGCTTAGCCATTCCGGCCAAAGCTGCTATCATAATTTTCAGCTATTCTAGCTTTCGGCTTAGCCATTCCGGCCAAAGCTTCTATCATGATTTTCAAACTACTCTATCTATCGGCTTAGCCATTCCAGCCGAAGCTGCTATCAGAATTTTTGACCATTCTATCTTTCGGCTTAGCCATTCCAGCCAAAGCTGCTATTACAATTTCCAACTACTTCATCCATCGGCTTAGCCATTTTAGGCCAAAGCTTGCTATCAGAGCTCATCTACCTGTCCCATTGCGATAATCAATGCAATGCAACGGCCTAGACCTGTCGTCGAAGCCCGCTTCCCTTGAATATGACTATTCAATCCCTCTCCTCAATTTCAACTCACATTCCATCCTCCTAGATGTCGGCTTGGAAGCCAGCTTCCCTACAGCATGTGACCACTATCCTATCTTTCGGCTTAGCCATTCCGGCCAAAGCTGCTACCCCACACCTCGGCTATCTTATCTCTCGACTTAGCCAAAGCCCGCTATCATGACTTTCAGCTATCTCATCCTTTAGCTTAGTCGTTTCGACTGAAGCTCGCTATCCCACGTTTCAACTATCTTACATTTCTGGCTTAGCCTCTTCGACTAAGGCCTGCTACCATATAACTCGGCTAAACTACCTTTCAGCTTTCACAAGTCGGATTCTCTACTGCTCTTTGGCTTTCGCAGCCTGCTATCCTGGCTCTTGTAGCCTGCTATCTCTGGCTCTCGTAGCCTGCCGTCTCTGGCTCTCGTAGCCTGCTATTCCTGGCTTTTATAGTCTGCTATCCTGGCTCTTGTAGCCTACTGTCTCTGGCTCTCATAGCCTGTTATTCCTGGCTTCTATAGCATGCTGTCCTGGCTCTTGTAGCTTGCTGTCTCTGGCTCTCGTAGCCTGCTATTCCTGGATTCTATAGCCTGCAATCTTGGCTCTTATAGCATGCTACTCTGGCTCTCACAGCCTGCTGTCCTGGCTCTTATAGCCTGCTGTCTCTGGCTCTCGTAGCCTGCTATTCCTGGCTTCTACAGCCTGCTACTCTGGCTCTTGTAGCCTGCTGTCTCTGGCTCTCATAGCCTGCTATTCCTGGCTTCTACAGCCTGCTATTCTAGCTCTTAAAGCCTGTTGTTCTGGCTCTCTTAGCCTGCTATTCCTGGCTTCTACAGCCTGCTGTCCTGGCTCTCACAGCCTGCTATTCCTGGCTTCTATAGCCTACTGTCCTAGCTCTTATAGCCTGTAGTCCCTGGCCTTCGAGGCCTGCTATCCTGGCTTTACGGCCTACTATCTTGCTATCTTGGCTTGTACAACCTACTATTTCACTATCTCTGAGTCCATGTAACCTACTAGCCTGGCATTTTTCAATATCTGTGCATCTCTTGGCCTTGACATACCGTCAAAAGCCTGCTGTCTCGCTACCCTTTTGGCTTGAGCCTACTTCAACAATGACCATCATGTCCCACCGTGGTGATTGCTACAACTCAATGACTTGGGCTCCCCTTGAAGCCTACTTTCCTGCTACCGCTAGGTCTGCATATCCTATTCTCCTATTATCTCCTGGCTTTTACAGCCTGCTTGCCATGTTACTTTCAACTGTCATAGCCCGCTTCCCTTGCCAATCGCTGGCTTCTGTAGTCCACTTTCTATATTCGAGTTAGACTCCCTGTCAAAACCAGCTGTCCATTCTTGGCCAAGACACCTTGTTGAGGCCTACCACCCTATTTTAATCCAGGTTCATCATCTGAATAAAACGGCTCTTGTTGGCGAGTACCAACCCTCTTCGTCCCGCCAGGACTTGCTACATAAAGCCCTTTTCCATTATTTTGTTATCAATTCTACTCGCTTTTGAATAACTAACCTGTAGGTATTCGCATGAGGCGCTTGAACAAATAAATGGATATATAGTGACATATACATATATGCATACATGTAAAAAAAAAAAATTGCATGCTTTCAAATTTTGGGTGTTTGTTGGCCCTGCTTACATGCTTGCTTATACTATAAAATAATACACCTCCTTCAATTTTCTAAGACCACATCTCCTTGCTAAATAAAGCTGTCTGATTCTAAGCATGTGTGCGCCACGGCATACACTAAGGAATGAAAAGCCAATATTGGTTGAGTGCATGCGTCTAGTGGAGAAGTCATAGCTATGTCGCTAACACAACTCGTGAGATGCACCCAAAGCAAAACTCCCACACTTTGCACCACGATGTGTTCAGCGGTCTCTTATCATAGGGATGCTAGAAGGTTCTTCCTAACACTATATGTGCGCTCAAACTTCTGCACCCACATGAGGGGTAATCGTAAGGAAAAAGCTTCCTTCCTCCAGTTTAAAAAAAGAAAGAAAGAAGAAGACTGTTAGATAGGATGAATCCTAGTAGCCGGGAATCTCCATTGAGACACATGAGGAGACTCGCGCCGAACGGTGAAGTCCATAATGAATTGCTATAAAAGATGAATCCTAGTAGCCGAGAATCCCCGTTGAGACACACGAGGAGACTCGCGCCGAACGGAGATGTCCGTAATAAAATTGCTATAAAGGATGAATCCTAGTAGCCGGGAATCCCCATTGAGACACATGAGGAGACTCACGCTGAATGGTGAAGTCCGGAGCTGGGAATAAGCTAAGGGGGTTGTGCGAAGCTACCAAAAATCGAGAACCCCAGCTGTGTGTATAGACGCTAGAGCAATGCTCTAATGTTATCTAGAACATCTGCGTACCCCTATGTCAGAGATTCGCTGCTCGCATACTTGCACTATCACGCTATGGAGAAGTAGTCTCGGGTGTAGATCATGGCTTACGCTATGCACATATTCTATGCGATGTCCTCTCAGCGCATGCACATCTCCCTTAGTTGTGCCTTGTGAGTCGCACTCTGTCTATAAGTCACAGGCGCTATCCTTATCCTATCCCCGATATAGGGGAGCTATTCTATATATTTAGCTTATGCTTGCTGTTGAATGCCTGCATGCTCGCATGAACAAAAAGACACACTTTCAAACAGGTTACACCCGTAGGCCCCGCTCGCTCGTCCCTCATTCGGGCCACCTACGGGTGGGGGGCATTTGTTGACACATAAAATATATATGTATATATAATAATAAATGAGAGGGGAAAAATGAGGGAAAAGAGGAAAAGAAAATAAATAAATAATAATAATAATAACAACAAAAAAGGATAAAAAAGAGAAAAAAAAGATATAACGATAATAATAAAACAATAATAAAATGATAATATAATAACAATATAGATAATAATACTAACATGTTTTCATCTTATATTTCTTATTTTTCAGGGATGAAAGAAAAGATGAAGATCCTGGGAGTGGGCCGTCCAGGGCCCATCGACCACCAAAGTGAAGGTGTCGCCGAAGCCATGGTAAAAGCCCATCCGAACCCGAAGTCCAAAATAGAAGGAGGCGCGCCGATTGTGCTAAGGCCGAGATCCAAGATGAAACCGCGCCGACGCTTCAATGGTTCGAGAGCCCATTATAAAAGCTGAGGTTCGACGAAGAAGAAACTCTCTCGACAGGCAGAGTTTGCAGTGGGCCTGCTGAGCGAGCAAAAGAAGAGAGAGACTTGCGAGAGAGGAAAGAAAAGAAAAGAGAGAGAGAGAGAGAGAGCCAGTCGGTAAAGAGGAAGAAGAGAAGGGAAAGCTATCTGCGGGCAGAAGTAGGGGGCGCCGTTGCTGCGGCCGTCCGATGCCCCTAGGGGATACAGTCCCCCTCCTCTATTCTTTCTCTTCTGGTTTCGTCTCTCCTTATGTAATACCACAGCCCTTTATGGCTTATATCTGTATCTTGGCGATGCCTAATTTTGTATAAATGAAATACCTGTTGATGCATGAGATTTCCTTATGTGTTGCTGTAATGATGTTTGCCCGTGTGCTCTCATCATTCTATCTCGAATTTCTGTAGCTTCGGTTTACATTTCTTTTGTTTAACCCTGGGTGACGGTCTTATGGCCGCTACGACTTCGCAGAGATAGTGGGAGTATTATCCCATCTATCAATGACATTTGCGAAGGTATTACTACGCTCCAGGGGACACTGAGTCCTGGCACTTACTCCCTTAGTTCTACCGCGAATAGTCGAAGTTATTCACCTCTAATATAAGACAGGAGCCCGAGATAGCCCATCTCGTGGCTTTCCCATCCCCCAAATCATGAGGAAAAGAAATTTTGCCTGGCCCTGTTCTAGTGTTTGTGTTCTTCAGATAACTTCTTGTTCACTCGGAAGAGCCCAAGCCCGGAAGCTTCCATGAGATCTTAAACCTCAAAACCCCCCTTTTCAGCTAGTCTCGGCGCCAGACCCGCGCCGATTAACTCCCGCACCGAGTCTCCTTTTCGTTTCCGCGCCGAGACCACTTTTTCATTCCAACGCCGATTGCACGTGTTTCCTACAGAGCGCGCCGATGGCATGCAGCTCCGCCGAGGTTCTTTTCTTCGTGCCGAGATGAGGCCACCCGCCGTGTCATTTGTTTGCATGCAACGGACGTTAAATATTCATGGCATACGTGATGATTTCCATTAACGCATGGCCCCACACCTGCTACTTGCATGTGCAATTAATAAATACTCATGGCATTAGCTGTCTGTGTATACCCATCCCACGTGATGCATCGGTCTCAAGGGGAACCCATTCGAATAAATAAATCCCCCCACTCACCTAATGCATACATAAATAATGATTAGATATTCATTAATCCCATTAACCAAGTATGCTTGCATTAATATCTAAACCCCCCCACTCCATGAACGTAAGTATTCATTTGCTAATCTAATGCATATAGCGTGAATGTCCCTTGGTGCATCAATGCTTATAAAAAGGTACAACATTTATTCCTGAATGACACAATCCCCACTATTCGCTGATTCTCACATTCGGTCCTGCACATATATCTAAATATGTATAAATGTATATATATGTGTATATATATATATATATGCAAATATATATGCATATATATACATATATATATATATATATATATATATATATATGTATATATATGTATATGCAAATATATATGCAAATATATATGCATGTATATATATACATATATATATATTTTTATTTATGTGAGAATAAGTGTGCGCATTCTTATGGGCTAGTCTTTTGGGCCACCCATATCCTATCGCACGAGACATGAGGGAGCCACACTAATGGGGTCTTATCCCAACATTTATTTCAATCTGGGTTTCCGATTTCCCTCTTTCACCCCGCCGGGCTACGGAGTTCTGCCACTGCATGTTCTCCACCGGTCCCTTTAGGGGAATATTAATGAGGCGCCACGATGAGTGGACACCGTCCCGCTGAATTTTGATCCTCTTGGGTCTCGGGTTACGCCCATCTTTATTTTGGCTTCCATCTCGACACTCCCGTTGATGGATGTCCTATACTCCCCTTTTGGCACAGTCCAAAATAAGGGGAGATGCTGCCGAAATTCATTCACGATCCTCGCTTTGTCGTATTGTCCCGATGTTTTCGTTAAACTAATGAATTAACCCCCTACTGTGTGGCAGAGATCTGAGACAGTCTATCTCATGGCCCTTTGCCCACTGAAAAAGGGGGAACATAATCATTATGAGGTTTTCCGTTGATTGTCACATGGTCTCCTTAGACCTTCTATGGATGAATTTATCCTCCCCTTTCAGCTTACCTAAACATCATCGCCAGAGCCCATAAAGCCCTGATTAAACACAAGAGATCCCCTCAATGGAACCCACCAGAATCCATAACTTCACAAAGCCCTCAAAATCCTTAAAGAAATCCCTCCTGTCGGCACCAGACGGCCTCCCGACGCAGCCTTCCCTCGGCGCGAGCTTCGCGTTGGGTGATGAATGCGCTGAGGACCGGTCGGCCACCAGGCGCGCCGACCGCCTACACTTCAAACTTCAAACCCCCAGGCCGATCCACCTTGTGCTCGCTGCCGCACTGTAGCCGATCGCGCCGAGACTCCATCGCGCCGGCCACCTCATTTTCCCGTGCCACGCCGGTTTGCCTTCGCGCCGGTTCCCATCCGTGCCGATTCATCTCAGTGCCTACCATTATTCAAACACTCAACTCCCCAGCAACCTTAATGAGCCCTAAACTAAGTCTAAACCCAATGTCCCAACCTCATTAGCCTTCATGCCAACTTTCATCATATCATGGGGAATCATGGTTCTTCATCCAAGTCTAAGGGAGCTAAATTAACGGGGTTTTACCCCCACATTGCACCGTTTGACCATGATGTTTTCTTCTAACCCTGCTGACCCTTGGAGTTCTGCCACTGAATGTCCTCCAATGGTTTCTTAAGGGAATATCAATAAATACCATGATAATGGACATTGTCCCGTCGCATCTAGATCCTCTTGGATCTCGGGCTACGCCCATCTTTCTTTTGGCGTCCATCTCGACACTTCGTAGATGGATGTCCTATATTCCCACTTGGCATAGACCAAGACAAGGGGATATGCTGCCGGATTTACTCCGTGTATTAATATATCATATCTTGCATCGCATGATCATCTGCATGCATCTCCTATCCTGCAAATGCATGAGCATACCTATCATATTGGTTTTGCTCCTGGGACTCTTTTACTTTGACGATTAATCAAGGGTTGTCCTTCTTTGGAAGGATGTAATTAACGGCATAACCTTTATGGTATGACGGACTTCCGGTCCCGACTCAGACTTCACAATCGACTGACTGAGTCAGATCGAGCGCATAATAAATTGTCACTCCGGTGACTGGCACGCCTAATAAACTAACCAATAAATCAAATAAAATAAATAAAATAAAATCCATTTCCCACAGCTGAAAGCTTTCATGTACCACAATGTCCTACGGGAATACATCGACAAAGGCAATGTTAATGCTCAGATGGAATATTTGGATGTCTGCCAAATCATGGAAGACAAAAAAATATGGGGCAGGGTCTCATGGTACATAAAAGTAGTCACACCCCTCGTGAAGGTCCTAAGAATGGTGGGTGGCAATGAAAAGAATGATATGGGCTATCTATATGAGGCCATGGACCGTGCCAAATTAGAGTTGCAGGATTCCCTTCTCAGAGATTATGTAAAATGGTGGAAAATTATTGACCAGAGATGGGACAACATATTACACCAGTGATGTGGAACGAGCGCGCGCATGGGAATGTCGACGGCAGCGTCCGGTGCGAACCTGTGAGTACCGCCTTATGGCACTACGCTCCACGCGGGGAGGGGATCACGGGGACGGGATTGATCAATACAAAACTACCCTCATGCAGGAGGGGGGAGCAAGGGGGAGGGAGATGGGCATGATGCCCTGTGTCTGTCCTGCATGACAGAACTGACTTGTTTCTCTTGGTACGCTGTGCACAGAGATCAGAAGAGGGTGCCGTCAGTGCTCAGAAGAAGCTTGTGAAGTGCAGAGGCACTGCTGAAAGTTTGGCATCGTTCTGAGGTTGCTGGTGGCCGAGGCAGAGCAGAGAAGCTGACCTACGCAGTTTTGCCTCGCAAGACAGGTTGGCGCGATCACAGTGCAGGCAATGGAACTCTCGCTGTAGACCTCCAAATGATGCAGGACCAGCGTGGTTGGATGGAGAACTACGAGCTCTACATACCATTAAAATTTGAAGACCATCAGAGCACAGGACAAGTTGTGGTCGAATCTGCAACTAGGCTCATTTTTCTAGGCGTGCAAACAGATAGGGTGACGGTGCGCGATGTGGTATGCCTGGCTTAGAACTCCGATCGTGACGAAACCACTTGGAGATGCTCCAGGATGTCGAGAGGAACACCTCAAAGAAAGGCCACAGCAAGAAGAGCAGCAGGGTGAGTGTGGTATGATCTGCAAACTGGCTTCACGACCTGGGCGTACAGATTCACACTAGCCTTGTGCAGTCGTACAGAAAATGGCGCCACGATCTGAGCCAAGGTCAAAACGATGCGAGACCACCTCTGGTGTGAAGTAGGTCGGAGTAGAACAAACCAACATAAGAGGGTTTATGCTGATTCGAACTGTGGACGACGGGAGACCTTCTGCAATAGATGCTTAGATGCTGCCCACGGATCTGTAGGGTGCAGACTGTAGAGATCTTCAAGCTAGAGGACAAGGGCGATGACGTGGACTTGAGAGGATGGCGTGGATGTGCCTGGAGGATGGGAGGACGTGGAGAAGAGATGGGAGGGTGCTAGGGTTGACCAAGGAGGCTGCAAGGGTGGTTGGGGTGCGCTAGGGCTTGGGAAAGAGGTGGGGTGTGGCCTAGGCAGGGAAGGGAGAGGGGCGGCTGCAAGTGGGGCGAGGGAGAGGGAAGTTAGGAGGGTTTCCTTTGAAGGAGGCTGAGGTGGCCAGAAGTTTAAGGAAGGATTTGAATTTTAGTGGAGGGAGGAAAATAGATTACGATAGGTTTTAAAATTTGAATGAGGGAAACTAGATTAGGAAAGATATTAGTAGGAGGGGGGATTTGGGGAGAGATTTTAGGAGGGATTTTGGGAAGGGAGATTCTCTTGCTGATGTGGCAAGGGCAAAGAGAGGGGGTTCGACCAAGGTTGGGGAAGAGAGAGAGGGGGCTGTGCCCTAGACAGAGAGAGAAAGAAGGAGAGAGGGAGGTGTGCGACCAGGAGAGAGAGGGGGAGAGAAAGTAATTCTTACACAAAAAACTAATTTTCTTTTCACTATTTCACTAACTCCAAATGAGGGCCCTTCGTCCCCTATTTATAGGAGAAGCCAGGGGGTTACAAAGGACATTAATTAACCCTAACAAATGAGAAAAGACCCCGCTATCCTGGGGGGTAACAATAAGCAACCTATGACCCTTAACTAGACCCACTAGCTAACTTGGCCTTTTGGGCCTAATTAACTGACCCACTAAGAACTAAATGCTAATAAGAAAGAAATTACATCATAATTAAAAGAGAAAAGCACAAAAATTAGACGGGCCCGGCCTAATGGGCCATGGGACGGGAGCGACCTCTCTACCAAGGGGGCCGGTCCACTAAGTCCCCACTTTGAAGTCCCCATCAACCACGACTTGCATGCAGCAGGTAAGTGATCAATTGTACTAAAACATTATTCTCTAGATTAGAGAAACATGGTGAGGACCAACACATTAGATTTGACTATGCTGGTGGGCCATTCCCCTAGGACGGGAATGGGAATGAGGGATTGGGCCCTAAGGGCTAAGGCTATTGGGAACTTGGGCAGGTCGACCTGGCCAGGTTCCCAACAGCCCTGGGAACCTGGCCAAGTCGACCTGGGACCTGCCCAGGTCAGCCTGCCAAGGTTCCCAGCGGCCGGCAAAACCTGACCAGGTCGACCTGGGACCTGGCCAAGTCGACCTGCCCAGGTCCCAAGTCGACCTGGTCAGGTTCTGCCAGGGACAGGTCGAGACCTCCAGGGTGCAGGGGGTAATGCTTATAGGTTGACCTCAAGTGAGCCATTCCATCTCTTAATTTGAGCAAGTCACCCGCCCAGGGGGGTAATGCCTATATGTTATTTTATATGTAACATTTAGTTAATTATACATAAATATAGGTTTTTTCCTCAACCCTCGATTTATGTACTATGCCAATGGACATGTTGATGGCGAGGTGCTCCAAGGCACTTTAAAAATCATTAGTCGTTTATCGAGGACACCAGAAAAGAGACTTCAGGTCGAAGTAGAGGTTGGCCTTTATTGATTTTATCCATAAGACGTATAGAATTTACTTAAGTCATTATGTTAATCTATTACTTTATCTTTGTAGATGAACTATTATAGTATGAGAACTAGGACATATTCTGACTCCCAATTGCAATACGCTGTGAGAAGAGTGAGTCCAGGTATATTTTATTTTTGTGATTTCTTAACCTCAATATGTATTTATACACCTTACATTTATTTGTTTATGGTTGGTGGAATAGCTGACTGGTGGATAATGGTGAACAACCGAGATGTGGGCAGTAATGCATTGGCTTTGATTGCAATTAGGGTGCTCAGTCAAATAATATCGGCAAGCCAATGTGAAAGAAATTGGAGCACGTTCAGCCTTATACACTCAAAGGTTCGCAATCGGCTAAAGGCTGAACGGTTATAGAAATTGGTTTACTGTCACTACAATATGAGATTGAGAATAAAGAACATGAAGATAAGATAACAGCTGAGGGACAAACGCGTCGCAGAGGATGTAATGCCAGAAATTGGTGTGGACGCTTTATTTGATGATGAGAATCCCTTGCGGTCTTAGGTGGAGACACGAGAGCAAATTGATGAGCCCATTTTTGATGATGATGATAGAAGATGGGCAGAGGGCATATAAGATGAAGATGAGCCAAGAGATATAGAATTCAAAAGAGAAACAAAGAGGGCCAGAGAGACTCAAGCACACCAGAGAAGGGACCCAGGTTTGTTTGTTGATGACACTGAGCAACAGCCTGATTTTCAGGCAGCTAGACACTCAGACTCAGATAGCAGGCCAATCACTCCTAGAATAGGCAAGCCACCTGCATCCTTAAGAAGAAGTACATCAGTGCATGAGCTAACTAAGAGGACAAGTGCTACTGCTTGAGAGGACCCGACAATTAAGCAATTGAAGTAGATTTATGTGAGGCATACACTAGGGGAAGGAGGATTCATGTCAAGGGTGGCTAAAGAAATCACGCCAAAATAGAAAAAAGCATCCCCAAAGGCCAAAAGGTGACTAGTTTCTTATGGTGATGATGCTACTGGTGATGATGATGATCTCAGTGCAACTGCAGGTGCTACTACTGGCGGTGGCACTGCTGGTGGTCCTTCCTCCTTCCACGCAGACACAGGCATAGGATACAGTCAGGGTGAGCGAGGACATGATTCACAGAGTCAATATGGGCATCCATCAGGTTATTGAGGTGGCCAATAGAAGGCAGCCATTTATGGGTGGGGTCATGAACCAGCATTCCAGTTCCATCCACATCCGTCCAGTTCCTCTTCTCTTCCTCAATATTCTTACGTTTATTCTGCCTTCTTATGGGTATCAACATCAAAAGCCAGACGATGAGGGAGAAGGTTCTAGTTATTACCCATATTAGTGCTTCATCATTTAGGTAAAGATCATTTAATTTCTGTAACATTCATTGTGTCTAATTAGGTTTATTCCCCTGTGATTGAACCTAATTCATGTTTAGTATGTACTCAAGAATATTAATTTAACATGTTCAATGTTTGAACTTCAATGTCTACTTGATGTTTATTGCACTTAATCTAATTTCTTTATAATCAAATGCATGTCCAATGAAATTTCTAATTTTTATGTGATTATTTATTTATTTTTATTTGTTTATGATTTATTAGATTTATTTTTTTTTGAACCGTTTCACTGGGTTCGGCCGGTTTCGGCTGAAACCGAAACCGAGTCGTATCGGTTTCGGACTCGGCCGAAACTTAGTCCGAAACTGACACTGCCATCCTTGATTGATGCCCTTATTACCTCTTGTTCTATTCCTATCCACATAACTGGTTAGGAGGGGTTCTCTACCTGGATTACGCTAACACATACGGCTGCCAAGGGTCTGATGGATTCTATGTTTAAGGGGCAATTTGCCATATTTTAAGGATTTCATAAGGACATTTTGCAAGTTTTATGCAATCTCCCTTGGTTTATTGGAAAGTCGGCCACATCAACGCTGCGCATTACACTCCCCCAGCTTCACTTTTCTTAGTTATCAAGGGAATTATACTTCAAGCCTGACCATCGAGTGGAGTTGCCGAACCTCATGCTTCTCATGCCGAGTGATAAAACTACATGGATTCACGATGTTATTCATCCTAAGGAGTTAACTGTTCAAGAATGTCCACATACTGTTAGTATCAGGTGCCTCGGGGTAGCTGCTCGGACAACGTGGCATGTTCATGACTGGGCTAGGCCATCTGCCAGGTGGGCCCGTTATTTAAGAAGACATCACGAGTCAAGAGATCCAAAGGTCAAAGCCCATGATAAGCAGGTCTATTGTCGATAGATCTCTACTAAGAAAAGATGGAGGCGCAAGTTCAAAAGCCATCCATTGTGCACTCAGGGGGTCACTTCTCCTTCTTCTTCATTTGGCTCATCCTTTCTCTTGCTCAGTTCCCACCCTTGGGTGGTGTATCTTACCTCTTCCAATCCCGTGTCTATAATCTTCTCCCCTCTTCTTGGGTCATCTTCAAATTCTTTCTCTCCTCCTCATCCAGAGCCTTCAGATCTCTCTAGTCCTTCTTCGCTGCTACACCCAGAGTCACTGAATCTCTCTCATTCCTTCGGTTTCAAATCCCTACCTTGTTCATATTCTCATCCGCACTTTTCAGATTGTCCTCTTAATTATAAATTCCAATTGCCTACTGGTTCTTCCTCTTTTCGTCCGGAGTCTCTAGATTTCTACTATTGTTCCAACCTTGAATTTTCATCTGATTCTTCTTCTCTTTCTCCGGAACTCCCGAACTTTGCCAATTCCTTAGATTATTCCCCGATTTCGTCAGATTATTCTTCTTCTTCACTGTCGTAGCCATCCAATCATTATTTTTCTATTCCTTCTTTGCCACCCGCTAGGGGTTCTCACCCTTTTTCTTACTATTTTTGAGGCTTCAGTCCACCTTGATCTCTGTTAATCTATGGTTCTTCTGTAGACTGTTCCTTGTTATCAGGGTCTCTGTGCCCTCACAAGGGGGTTCTAGCCCTTACCTCTTTTCCTTTGATCCTTTTTCGTCCGGTTTGGTTGTGTCTGTTGTTCTTTCGTGTCAAGGAATCTTCAAACATTTGCTATCCTTTCCTTTTTGGTCCTGTCAAGCAAGGAATACAAAGTTCGCTCATCAAGCTCTCGCTTTAGGCTGTTGCTTCCACTCCATTGATCGCGAGGTATCTTTCTAATTGCGTAAGAATATGCTATCATTCCTATTACCTTTATTATTCCTGCGTATGGTTACAATGCTAGTTCCTTAACACATTTGAGTGGTTTAGGAGTCTTAGTTAAGTCAAATTATTTTGCTTCTGCAGCAACTTAGGCTGGTGATAGCTCAGTGCTGGGAGTCCGACGTTTCTTTCCCTGATTATTAAGAGTACCTTTGAGCATGATTTTCACACACTACACGGCAAGCTATAGATGACTCCTCTGATGCAACACCGTTGCTCCTTTGGCCATACTTTGGGTATGCAAAAGGGCCTTTTCTCTTCTCTACTCGGCCAAGTGCAAGGGAAAGAGATGGATGGATAAGAAGACCAACCTAGGCGCTCCTTGGCGAGAGGTCTCAAATAGGGGCAGTCTTAATGACCTTCAAATATGAGCTTTCATGCAAAATCTAGCCAGCAAGGGGTATTATAAAGCAAAATTTGTGAAAATTATGAAAATCAAAGGCATGGCAAGAGTGGCAATATAGTTCCCCGCGGGACGTCATGAGCCCGGTCGTATGCGTGCCGAATAAGTGGGTTCAAAATCAAAGAGACAAAGCCCCGACGCAACAAACTATATCTCTGAGGGGTAGTGCCTTGGAAGGAGGTTGAATCCTTATCTCTCTCATCTTGCATAAGGCTTATCTCATTTTTCTTCTCTTTCGGCTGGGTTGTGTCCCGGGTATGGCCTTAGTATGGGCACCGTTCTTAGAGACAGTTGGTCGTAGCGCGCCACCATCAAATGCATGCCCTGCTCAGGGAAGTCCTTAATGAAAGGGGGGAGGAACGGCGACCCCTAGCTAGTACTTTAAACACACTTGTGTATGCCGTAGATAGCTTGCTGAAAAAAAAACAAAAAAAGAGAAAGAAAATTACAAAATTACAAAAACCAAAAATATGTGTCTTTTGTTTTTCTTCATTCTTCTAGCTAATTTTTGAGCATAAACATAATATGTTTGTTAAGTGTGCAGGTCGTAGGTCTTCAAGCATTCCTTATCTTTCGCTTTATCTCATGTTTATCCTGTCCAGACCTTTCTTACATATCTCTTCTTTAATCTTACCCATTGATCTGTTCTGAGGCTCATGTTCTTCTTTAGCTTTCATTTCATTATGTCTCCAGGAGAGGGCTTTGCCATATGATTATTAACATGGCAGTTCTGCTTCGTCTGATTTTGCATTTTGGTTGAAATGTGTTTGTCATTTCTTTTGGTTGTGTCTACCATGTTTTTTACGTGGTTTGTCATTACACCATGTCGTCGTCCCACCACGTTTGCTATCCCTCCATGCCGTGTGTTTCTTGTCCCACCACGTTTGCTATCCCTCCATGTTGCGTGTTTCTTGTCCCACTGCATTTGCTGTCCCATCATACAATGTTTGATATCCACTGTGTTTCTTGTCCCATCGTGTTTCACAGTCCCACCACACTTGTTGGTTGTATGTTTGCTTGTGATGTGCTGTCTACGTTTTGATGTGATGTTATATTTTGTTCATCTTTGTGGTTGTCTTGTTCATTGTGGTTCTCTTATTTGAAAATCCATAAAAACCTAAAGAAAAAAATCAAAAAATGTCATTTCATCTGCACAAGTAAGTCAAGTATGGCTCTCTATCCCTTCTCTTTGTTGCATTACTATATGTCATCTCTACGCAATTATATTATCTTAAGGACCGGGTGGTTCTCCGTTTGTTCTGGGATCTGATGTTCCCCTTTACCAAAAATGATGATGATCTAGGAGCATGCGATTAATCGTTGGATAGGCTGTGAGGTTGAATCGGATGGGGGACGATGAACTCTATCTCTATTATGACCACCAATTGGGCTCTGGCCCAATTGAGTATAATTCGGGCCCATGAACTCAATGAGCTAGAAATCTAGACAGATTATTGAAGGATCCGTAATAGATTCATAACTTAATGTAGGGAGGTCAGAATTAGGTGAAACTAAAGCCCACATAACAACCATTGGGTAAGGAACAACTTTGATGAACAGTAAAACTTCTGAAAAATGGGTCTAATAGGGGGTAAGAGGGAGTTGGTGATAATGGGTCGAAATAGTTACAAAAAAATGGTGACCCATTGAAATAAGGATATCTTGGCCCCCAGCCAACCAAATGAGATGAAACTTAGCCCATTAGAAAGATTGGGCCCTTAACCCAAACTCTTTTGTTGAGATAGAAACCCAATTCGCACCAGAACCCAAGGTTCTGAGCCCTTTGCTTCCATCTATCATGAAGAGGTTCGATTGTTGGGCGAATTCACATGTAATTAATGGGAAATTCATAACATCGTCTGTGATTAAGAAAATGACATGAAACTAAGGCCATAATTTCAAATTGGATGTTAGCCACATCTTCTATGTTGAGGTCGAGGCAAGATTCCACCTGGATACTAGATCTATACACAAATTACCTTGGTCTACCGAAAGGTCGCGACAGGATCAGGGGAAAATGAACATTAATTTTTGAAAAATCATAAATCGGGCTAGGATTGGTGAAATTCGATGAAACTGTGACCCAAAGTTAGATCACGAAGTCCTCTTGATTTCATTAGAAGGCGTCCCAACCCAAATCCTAACCGAAGAGCGTGGCCAACAGCATTTATAAATGGTAGACGAAGGGTCACGTCTGTTCAGACCAGAAGAGGTGCTTAGGATTAACTCCTCTTTAAACCAGTGACCTTGGGAGCAAGATGGAGCCTGGTACATCGTGGGTAGAACCTTGGGAGGCTTGAAGACTATATAATGAGGTGGGTTTCAATAGTGGTAAGCCTTTAGCAACCGTTCCCATCAACCCTCCGCCACCTTCTACCCTTCTTGTGTGAGAAGAGAGTGAGGGACCTCATCTCTTCATGGGCAGACCATCTGGTGCATGGGTGGACAATCCGGTGCGTGGGTGGATGATCCGGCGCGTGAAGGATGAACCTGCAGCACCCCGGGCTCGAGGGGGGAAAAGTTGTAGGTGGATCTGGTGGATCTCATCCCCGGATCGTCTGTCTAACATTTCAAAGGTAAGCGCCTAACCTCAAGTCTTAGGGGTCATCGAAGCATTAGAATGATTTCGAATTAGTTTCTATACGTTAAAAAGGGGCTAAGGGTATAGGGGATCGACTACTATGCTTATTTCCTGGTTTTTCCATCAAATTACGTGCTTCGAGAGGTTCCTCTGAGATTTTATCGAAGATCAGGCTTCAGAATGCTAGATGCATCGAGGCATCAGACTTTAGAATGCTGAATGCATCGATGATGCGGGACGGGACCACGGACACGACAAGCTCGCGATCGTCCCTTAACGAGGGAAGCGTCGGACGTGCGCGGTTGAGAAACCGGCAAGAGCTAGGGTGGTCGGCTCTCTCTTTCGTGCCCGGATCGGGTCACGGGACGGTAACGCTCTCTCCCGCAGCAGTGGTGATATAAATAGAAACCGAGCTAATTACCCTATCATGCTCTCTATCAGCGGCATAAACAAGCATATATGAAATTAAGCAAAATGCTAAGTAAGGGAGCGAATGCGATACCTCCACGCGCTCGGCGTGGGGAAGACGGACCCGGCCGAAAACTCGTACCCCCGGGAAACTTAACACACAATAATTACAGCAATGGGAACATGCCCACTCCACGTAGGGAGGTAAAGGGCTATACAAATGGGCCCGGGAGGACCGAATTCGGGTTGACGGGCAGCTTCGGGTGTTGATTCGGCTACACGTGTGTTCACGACCGTGGGGCCCACGTGCTGTCCGGAGTGGCCGTGTGGGACCCGGTGGTACCGCTGTAGTGGAGACACTTGGAGAAGCGCTCCCCGGGCTGGCGGCACGCTGGTTCGCCGGCCGGAGGCCGGGCGGCTCCGTTCGGCACCGGTCAGAAAAACCTATTGGAAATCTGCCGGTTCTGTATTTCAGCGCGCGCTCCGGCGAGAACGGACGCTGCAATCAGCACCGGTGTCAGAATGCAACGAGATCAGAGCCGTTGGAAAGCGGCTTCGAAGTACTACAATCTAGTGGCCTTCAGAAAAATTCACCAAATTTTTACTTTGTGTTGGCGAATTTTATATGCTGCTGTTGTACAATAACCGAAGACTCAGATCTGCAGAGAACGTTCCTGTTGATTGCCTTTGACCGTGAAGTAGATGTTTGAATTGGAAGATGTGTTCTTCAGCAAGGTTGTATGAAATCGAACAAGGAAACCAGGACTATTTTGGGATCTGGATTGGGAGGTGGTGGTGATTTGTTATGATTTTTGAAGTGGAGGGTGGTCGGATCTAGGATCTGACTAAAAATACTGTATCAGAGGAAGAGCACGAATTTCTAAAAATAGATAGAAGGCTGATAAACAATTAAGAAAATTTGTGGAGGTACGGGGTGATGGACAAAACTCCCAGTAAAATGGGGAGGGTTTGGACAAATCAAAAAGATGGTTGGAGGGGGAGAACTCAGAGGTTCTATCACTGTAGATAGAAACCTGGCAGATCTGGGATGACAGGTTGGACGAAAATGTAAAAATACTAAAAGATGGAATTTTGGCGTGAACATTTAGGTGGATCTTGGGATGTAAGGGCTAAACACACCATAAAAAATTCAGATCAATCCATGCTCATGGCGGAGACAGAAAATTCGTGGAAGCTTTTGTGGTCGGACGAAGACAGAACTGCAGAGGCGGCTCGATGGCGGCACGAACGGCGGCGGCGGCGGCACAGACGATCACCGGAGGTTGAGAGGAGATGATAGAAGGTAGAATCACTCTAGAACTTGAGGTTGGAGGAGAGGAACCAGAGGGAGAGGGGCTGGGGGTGCAAGAAGCTCCTTGGATTTCATAAATTTTTTGGATTTTTCATTGAATTTCTCATGAAAATACAAGCTTATATATGGTTTACATCAAATGCAATGTGGACCCTTGGATCTAGGGAAGGGGAATCAAGGGCTGGGATTAAGTGTGAATCACACACAAAAAATATAAACTAATCCTAGTGGAATGGGGCGCCCCCTTGACTATATGTAAGGTTGAATGGGTAGGTTGAATGGTAGGTGGCCTACCTTGGACAAAATGGGCCACTTGTCTACCCATGTGGCATATGACTAGTCCAACCTTCTAGATATCCACCTAGGATGGTTGACCAGCCCCACAAGATGACATGGACCAATGGGAAAGGGCTGAGGGCCCCCTTGCTGGTCCTAATGACAAATTGCATAGAAACCCACACAATCTACGGGAGTGACGCATTGGCCGATAAAGCCGTACAATTGCGCGTATACTTTCCCATGGATATAAAAATAAACTAAAGGATATAAATGCAATATGAAAAGGTACTGGCTCGGTTTTGATTCCCATCAACTCTCCCCGGGTAGGAGGAACTCGACCCCGTCGAGTACGGGTAGGGATGCTCGAGTACTCCGGCGGATCCATCACCGTGCCAAGTAGCGCGGGTATGCTCCGCTCCAGGTGATCATCACCTGCTCATTCCATATATACTCGATATGCGAACTGCTATGGGCTAAAGGTGGTCACTCCGAAGGGCACTCTCAAAAGGGAAGAAAACAGCTCGAAGACTTACTAGGAATCACCGCTGAGTCCCTATAGGTGACTGATCCGGGTATAGATGTGGAACCGATCCCATACTCATCAAGTGAGTCCACTCGCCTCTTACTCATAAGAGATCGACAACGAGCTTGCACAAGACTCATGCAGACTTACCATACAATACACACAACAATCGACTCAAGACACACCACACAAACAAACCACACAAGAAAAACACACCGACTCATATATGACCCTAGACTAAGATGGTGACACAAGCCCACTAGGTGGCGGCATCCTGGGCAGCTGGTGAGCCATCCAACTCTCCCCCCAAGGCATAGTACTCATCGGCTAGTGCGTCATCGGCCTCATAATTGACACACTCAAGCTCGGGAGGTGCAGGCTCTCCAACACCTAAGGCTAGGGTGGCACGAGCGGGACACTCGCTGGCAAAGTGGCCAAATCCATGATAGTGGAAACACTGCTCTCTCGACCGACTACTCTCTCCTATAAAAGGGGCCTTACCCTTATCATCCCGTCGGGTAGGGGGTGTAGGCAGCAAAGGGGGAGATGTAGGTGCCTTGGACAATAGTGGAGGGGGTGCCGGTGCCAGAGAACGGGCTATAGGAGCCAGGGAACGGGCAACGGGTGCCGATGGTTGGGGTGGGAATAGATCCCGGGGTGGAGGAGGACGAGGCCGTGGAGTGAAGTGCTCCTGACGGGTGGGCTCCTGAGATCGAGCCATGGGAGGCCGCTGATGTGGGCCTATGGAGTGACGGGGCTCGGTACTACGGAGAGGGGTGGGGCCCAACCGATGGCTAGACTCGAACTCTCCCTCAAATTACTCCAGCTCGAGAGCAACCTGGTATGCCTCTTCCAACGTCTTGGCATTGTGGCGGAAAAGCTCATACTGGTAGTGTGGCCGCAAACCACGTCGAAAGCGGGACATGGGCATGGTACTCTCCTCTGTGACACCACATCGTAGAAAGTACTCATCAAACTCCGCGATTTATTCGGAGACGGACCGATCTCCCTGGCTAAGACTTTGCCATCTATCGATGAGTCGCTGGCGGTATGTGGGAGGAAGGTACTTTTACCGAAGTTTATTCTTCATCTCGGCCCATGTGTCGATCGGGGGTTCTAGCCGCTGAAGTAGCAGGCTCTCTACATTCTTCCAATAGGTTTGTGCCTGCCCCATGAGTTTCATGGTGGTGAATCGCACCCTTCGACGCTCCGACATATCATACCACTCAAAGTAACGGTCCATGCTGAACTCCCAATCTAGGTAGACTTTCGGATCCAAAGACCTGTAAAAAGCAGGAGGGTCCGCTCGCACGGTCTTAAGGACCCGGTCATCATCCTCATCTCGTTGTGGCTGAAAACCACGATGGCGTTGACCATATCCCTCATAGGCATTGTCGGAACCATAGTCCTCGAGACCAAGGTCACGGTGCGGTAGTTGGGGAACCCGAGGAAGGGCGGGTGGAGGAGCCTGTGGTGGCTGGTTTTGGGCCGCGGGAGCGGCCCAGACTTGGGCCATGGGAGCGGGTTGGACTTGGGCCACCGCGGGAGGAGGTGCGGGTGGGCCTTGGGCTGCCCCTGGAGGGTCCCCGTGTGACATCCTATCTAACCTCCCAACGAGGTCTTGGACCGACCTGTCGGAGGTCTCCAAGCGCCCCTCCATGGCTCTAAGGCGACCATCCATATTATCGGAGAAAGTCCGAAAGTTAGCATCGGATTGGTCCAACCTAGTCATAATGGCCATCATCGCCTCTTGTAGGGAGTGGAAGTCTCCCGAGGTATCCCGTGGGTTGGCCATAGGTGGTGGTGGGGGTGAGTACTGAGTACCCCGACGAGTGGGCATGCAAACACACCGACTAGAAGACGCCGACTAAAGCAAAACACACTAATGCAAAATGATGCGCCTAGACTTAACCAAAACGCGGTACGTGGCGGAAGTAATCGACCCGAAGGTCACTCGCGCAAGTGTGTGGTCTTCCCGATAGGCGTAGCCTAACGTTCGGACAACACCTTTTGATATACCAAGTAAAGGGATGCAATGCAAAAAGACACCTTTTTTTGTTTGTTTTAAAACAATGATGACCTTAAACACGACTTAGACGTAAATGACTAATGAATGACACTTTTTTTTGGACACCCTAGACTCAAACTCGCTCTGATACCAAATTGATGCGGGACGGGACCACGGACACGACAAGCTCGCGATCGTCCCTTAACGAGGGAAGCGTCGGACGTGCGCGGTTGAGAAACCGGCAAGAGCTAGGGTGGTCGGCTCTCTCTTTCGTGCCCGGATCGGGTCACGGGACGGTAACGCTCTCTCCCGCAGCAGTGGTGATATAAATAAAAAGTGAGCTAATTACCCTATCATGCTCTCTAGCAGCGGCATAAACAAGCACATATGAAATTAAGCAAAATGCCAAGTAAGGGAGCGAATGCGATACCTCCACGCGCTCGGCGTGGGGAAGACGGACCCGGCCGAAAACTCGTACCCCCGGAAAACTTAACACACAATAATTACAGTAATGGGAACATGCCCACTCCACGCAGGGAGGTAAAGGGCTATACAAATGGGCCCGGGAGGACCGAATTCGGGTTGACGGGCAGCTTCGGGTGTTGATTCGGCTACACGCGTGTTCACGACCGTGGGGCCCACGTGCTGTCCGGAGGGGCCGTGTGGGACCCGGTGGTACCGCTGTAGTGGAGACACTTGGAGAAGCGCTCCCCGGGCTGGCGGCACGCTGGTTCGCCGACCGGAGGCCGGGCTGCTCCGTTCGGCACCGGTCGGAAAAACCGATCGAAAATCTGTCGGTTCTGTGTTTCAGCGCGCGCTCCGGTGAGAATGGACGCTGCGATCAGCACCGGTGTCGTAATGCGACGAGATCAGAGCCGTTGGAAAGCTGCTTCGAAGTACTGCAATCTAGTGGCCTTCAGAAAAATTCACCAAATTTTTACTTTGTGTTGGTGAATTTTATATGCTGTTGTTGTACAGTAACCGAAGACTCAGATCTGCAGAGAACGTTCCTGTTGATTGCCTTTGACCGTGAAGTAGATGTCTGAATTGGAAGATGTGTTCTTCAGCAAGGTTGTATGAAATCGAACAAGGAAACCAGGACTATTTTTAGATCTGGATTTGGAGGTGGTGGTGATTTGTTCTGATTTTGGAAGTGGAGGGTGGTCGGATCTGGGATCTGACTAAAAACACTGTATCAGAGGAAGAACACGAATTTCTAAAAATAGATAGAAGGTGGATAAAACATTAAGAAACTTTGTGGAGGTAGGGGGTGATGGATAGAACTCTCAGTAAAATTGGGAGGGTTTGGACAAATCAAAAAGATGGTCGGAGGGGGAGAACTCAGAGGTTCTGTCACTGTAGACAGGAACCTGGCAGATCTGGGATGATAGATTGAACGAAAATGTAAAAATACTAAAAGATGGAATTGTGGCGTGAAAATTTAGGTGGATCTTGGGATGCAAGGTCTCAACACACCATAAAAAATTCAGATCAATCCATGCTCGTGGCTGAGACAGAAAATTCGTGGAAGCTTCTGTGGTCGGACGAAGACAGAACTGCAGAGGCGGCTCGATGGCGGCACGAACGGCGGCGGCGGCGACACAGACGATCACCAGAGGTTGAGAGGAGATGATAGAGGGTAGAATCACTCTAGAACTTGAGGTTGGAGGAGAGGAACCAGAGGGAGAGGGGCTGGGGGTGCAAGAAGCTCCTTGGATTTCACAAAATTTTTTGATTTTTCATTGAATTTCTCATGAAAATACAAGCTTATATATGGTTTACATCAAATGCAATGTGGACCCTTGGATCTAGGGAAGGGGAATCAAGGGCTGGGATTAAGTGTGAATCACACACAAAAAATATAAACTAATCCTAGTGGAATGGGGCGCCCCCTTGACTATATGTAAGGTTGAATGGGTAGGTTGAATGGTAGGTGGCCTACCTTGGACAAAATGGGCCACTTGTCTACCCATGTAGCATATGACTAGTCCAACCTTCTAGATGTCCACCTAGGATGGTTGACCAGCCCCACAAGATGACATGGACCAATGGGAAAGGGCTGAGGGCCCCCTTGCTGGTCCTACTGACAAATTGCATAGAAACCCACACAATCTACGGGAGTGACGCATTGGCCGATAAAGCCGTACAATTGCGCGTATACTTTCCCGTGGATATAAAAATAAACTAAAGGATATAAATGCAATATGAAAAGGTACTGGCTCGGTGTCGATTCTCATCAATCGAGGCATCAGACTTCAGAATGCTGGATGCCTCGAGGCATCTGGCTTCAGAATGCTGGATGCATCGAGGCATCCACTGGCTGGGTCGATGCATCCAGGGCTCTGTCCCAGTTTTGAGACTTCAGAATTCTGGATGCATCGAGGCATCAGTCTTCAGAATGTTGGATGCATCGAGGCATCCACTGGCTGGGTCGATGCATCCAAGGCTCTCTCCCAGTTCCAGAAACTAAGAATAAGAGAGTTTTGAGGGGCCATCCTAATTCATAAAAATCTGAAAAATTGGAAAATGATAGCGGACTAAGTTAGTAACTCACTGTAAAAATGTCATGCTCATAGAAATTATGTACTTCAAATTATCAATGGTTTTCTATGCATGTGTAACCTAAAAATAAACCTATTTTGTTACAGAAACTTGAAACCTATTGATGAGTAATTTTGAAACCTTCAGAAATTGAGATAGCTTGCTGGTAACCCGATCATGTAACGTTCCACATCAGTAAACTTAAAAGTATGATTAGCTCACTTGAAACTATGTGAAAGCATGTTTACATTATGATACGATAAGATTAAGCATGATCCAGATTTTGTAATATGAATGTGAATGTATATACCATGTGAATGTTATGAATGGAAACCAGCAGCATTCTATGAGGTTGGACTTCGGTCCCTTCTGCGGGATAGTGATACGTAACGAGGCGGAAGTAAAAAAATCGAGGGGACAGCGTGACGTAACGCCCTACGCCCTGGTTGAAATCCTACGATTCGGCTGGTTCGTTCTGTAGGATGGCGATACGTAACGCCACAGAACCCAGGGGACACCGAGATGTAACGTCCCATGCGACAGGAGTCTAGGTGGGACTTCGCTCTCGGGTCTGCACAGTACTCTTTCGTTCGTTTGTGAGTGTGTGTGGGCCTCCTATGTTTGTGACAACTGTTTGTTTCCACAAATAACGTAAGATGTGTAACTCATGAAAATAAGGAAATTGTGTAAATTAATCATTCCTTGTGGATTTAGTGCATGCATGAGCAGTCTACCTGTTAAATAGGAATTTCACTGCACTATTTCTTCTGCTGCGTCGACGCATCGGGCTGGCTGTGTTGACGCAGCAGTGCAATATCCAGGGTTCGGTCGATCGATCTAAGAATTTCGGTCGACTGAATCTCCAAGCATTGGCCGGTCTGGAACTTGTCACAGTTCGGTCGACCAACGGCCCAGTTCGATCGACCAACTTCTTTCAGGTAGTAGATTCAACTTCAAAATCCTTCAAACTTGATCCGTTGTGTGTCATCTTTCACCCATTTATTCCTGAGTTCTTGATTGACCTATTGGGTCCCTTGGAAGCTGTTAGAAAGGTTTTGATAGGCCTCTTTTACTCTTGGTTGTTACCTTTTTGAATCCATTTTTTAAGCAAGTGAGAATAAATGGATTTCGATAATATTAACATCTGAATTATGTATATGATTTTGTTATATAAATGCGAGTTATCCCGATTTGTTTAGGCTGCCTACTGAGCGTCACACTCACCCCCTTGTGACTCAAAATTTTCAGGAGACATAGTGAAGGAGGTCAAGGAAGAGGCTGCGACCGAGGAATAGTTTAGTCCTTCCTTTGTCAGGGTAGGATGTGGATGTTATCCCTCATATATGGTTAGTTATGGAATGGTAATTATGTATGGACTTGAGTGTATTTGGAACAATGGATATGTACTTTCTTTGGAATTATGAATGGTTGAGATGATATATACATTTCTTGTAATTGTGATTTCTATCTCTCTCATGCGAATGTATGCACGTTTATATATTTTTGCTTTTGCGATATGTATGACATAATGTCTCGAGGTTCGATAGAAGAAAAGGAAAAAAATATGCCCATAAATTGAGACTTGAATCTCGGGGCGTTACAAAGTGGTATCAGAGCACGAGAGACAAACCACGGTTACAACCATTCCAATTGTCCAAATAGCAGAAGAGGAGATAGGCTAGAGTGGAAAAAAGGTAGAGTATCTTTATAACCCATTTTAAACAAACCTGTTGGAACCCTGGTTTTGATAATGACATTCTATGAATCGTGTTGAGACTGAAAAGCATAAATACCTCAAACAAATTTGATGTTTGTCTAAGTATCAGATAACTGGAAGTTGCATAATCATTCAAGAGCATATCAAGGTCGGTGCACATTTATTCTTCATGCATATCAAGTCGATGCATATGTTGTATGTTTGCATATAAGGTCTATGCATATGTTTCTGTAGAAATGCATAGAAGGTCAGTGCATGTTTCTGTAGAAATGCATAGAAGGTCAGTGCAGATTTTGAAGAACGCATCTGATGTCGGTGCCCATCCTATATGACTCCATGCAAGGTTGGTGCATGTTTCTGTAGAAATGCATAGAAGGTCAGTGCAGATTTTGAAGAACGCATTTAAAGTCTGTGCACATCTTATATGACTCCACACAAGGTCGGTGCACGTTTCCGTAGAAGTGCGCATAAGGTCACTGCATATCTTGTAGCATGCATTTGAGGTCGGTGCACAATTGATATAAAGTCTATGCACACTTTTGCATTAACATCGCTATGTTTGTGCACACTTGCCTTATGCATGAAAGAGGTCGGTGCATTCTCTGTCTCATGCATATAAAGGTCGGTGCACGTCTTGTCTCATGCATATGAAGGTCGGTGCATGTTGTATATTACGCATATAATGGTTGGTGCACATCTGCCATATGCGTGTAAGGGTCAGTGCACATTGTTACCTTATGCATATGAAGGTTAGTGCGTATTTGTCATATGCATGAAAGTGGTCGGTGTATGTTTTTATCTTATGCATACAAAAGTCTGTGCACATTCATGTCTGTGCATGTCCCTAGTCGGTGCATGTTCATAATAGTGCATGATTATGTTTGTGGAAATTTTACATACAGCATGGCCTAGTCGTGCACACTCAGATTACTCTTTTATGAAGGTCTATGCCAATATGCTTGAACTCATATCTCTAAGTCTGTGCATACTTTTCACTCTAGTCATATAAAGTCTGTGTATAGTGAACATCGATCTATGATGACAAAGTGTTTGATAAATGTCCTCTTTACTGATTGGCAGGAACTTAAGTGCCCTAAAGTTACTGAAAGACCCAGGATCAAACATATGAAAGGCAACATGCCTTATTCTCAGTTCGGTCACGTGACCCAAGGTCTTTATCATATGGCATGTGATCTAGGAAGGAATCTCGTGTAGTGATTAAGCCACATGGATATCATACTTTCAGCATCTGACATGTGGAGTCCAGTGATGATTTCCTGAGTTATCTTATCTGAAAAGAGTGGGCGGGAATGTTCCCTCCATGCGCCGAACTGTCAATTCTATGGGGACTACGGAATCCTAGAAGCTATATAAAAAGAAGACCTCTGTCATTCAAAGGTCGGCAAGAAGTCTCATGAAGATCACGATTGATGAATTGGGCAAGCTTTAGAGAGACGAAGCAGAGAGCAGATGAAAAAGAGAGAGTGAAGATTTGAGAGTAAGAAAAATAGAGTATCGTATTTTTGAGAGAGAGAAGTGAGATAGTAAGAGAAAGGGAAGAAGAAGAAGAGGGAGATAGTGAGATCGAGAGAAGAGATTAAGAAAGTGAGATCGAGAGAAGAGATTGAAGATCCTGAAGATATGTTCGACTGGCCCTTGGATCAGATCCAAGCTAGTCTGCAACTGCGAGAGCTACATGTTATCTGCTTTCATTTCTAGCTTTCCGGTGCTGTGTTTTCATCCTTTATTTTTCTCATTTCTGATTTCATCACGCTGTGTGTCAGCAGAAGCAAGCTGTAATGCTCAGCGGGTAAGGTATGTACCTCAGACATCAAGCTACCATGCTTAGTAGTTTGTAAGCAAGCTGTGAAGCTCAGCGGACTCAAGCTGTGGTACGCAGCGGTTTCAAGCGGTTAGGCAGCAGTAAGCCACACTCAGATCTGAGTGTGGGGTGGACGTAGGTCTCTGGTAGAGACTGAACCAACTAAAAAATCTCCTTCTTGTGTGATTGATTCATTAACTATCTGTTTCGATAGATGAATGCCTAGGAATGCTTCTGTTGAGTTCAATTGTGAATGCAAAATCACTCATCTGATCTAAGTGTGGTATCAATCAAAGAAGTATATATAAAGGCATGCCAGAAAATTTAGCTCACGCCTAACTGGACTGACATCCCTTGCATAGAGGCCAGCCTCCGCCTGGTACGAGATTTGATTGATAGACCACTTAGGTCAACCAAGTTATTCTTGTAGGTTTAGTTCATCTCAGGATAATACCACAACTAGATTCAAATTGGTTTAGAACGTGTTTTATTCTTAAAATTCTTCAAAAGTCTTAATGGGATCCATTCACCCCCATCTGGATCTCATTCTAAGCGGATCACCAATCCTAACAATTGGTATCAGAGCGGGTTTCTGAGTGTTTAGATCCAACGATCTAAAGATCAGATCATGTATCTTTTGTGCATCCAGTGTGTTTTTGTCTCTGGTTTAAATTTGTCTTTATGGCAAATCCACCGAGATTTGATGGATCCGACTTCTATGTTTGGCTAGGGAAGTTCAGAGATTATGTAATCTCTGTAGACTCAAACTAATGGGTTTTGATAGCAAATAGTCCATACGATCTTCCAGAGGATCAATCCACATGGACTATCGTTGAGAGACTTAAGAATGCCAAAAACTTGAAAGCCCTGGAGATGGTAAAGAGGGCGATAGACATTAACTTGCTTCCTAGTGTGACTATATGCAGGTCTGCTAATGAAATCTTGGAGAAAATCAATCCAGTTCGAGAACAGAAGGAAGACCACAAATGCTTTGTGGCAAGTGATGAAACAACTGATGAAGAGGTAAGCTCTCCATTCAAAGATTACACAGTAGATCAATGGGAAAAAGCTTATACTGAATTGTTTGTCATTTATGAGAAAATAAGAAAAGAAAGTAAATCATTGAAAAAGAAACTGAAATCTACTGAATCTGATCATGTTGAAGATGAAGAACTATGAACTGAAATTGACAAACTGAAAATGAAATTACAGGAGGTTAACAAGGAGAAATCTGAATTTAATAGATTGAAATCTGAGAATGATAGTCTTAGAAATAAACTCCTTGAAGCAAAAAACACATGTTCAAAAGAAGAAAATGATGAATGTATTTTTCTAAAAGAAGTGATTGAGGATCTTAATTTTGATGATGAGATGCAGAAGAATCTGATTGTTTCTTTAAATGAAGAAAATCACTTGTTGCTTGAAAAGAAGAAAAAAGTTGAACAATCTGAAGAAACTCTGATGGATGAAAACAAGAATTTGAAAGAACAAAATAAGAAGCTAATGGTCTTGAATACTGTAATGTCAGAAAAAATGGTTACCTATTGAAAAAGGAAAATTTGTTTTGAAAGAAGATGAAGTTGACTGTGAAATAAAACAAAAACAGGAAATAGAAAAACTCAAAAGTTTGAATGATGCACTGCATTAACAAGTAACTTCTTGTGAAAATGATATTGCTGGCTATGAGATGACTATTGCTTCCTTACAATCTGAAATCCATGATTTGAATAATTCCATGTCAAAATTTGTTGAAGGTAAAAATAATTTAGATAAAATTCTTGGAACTAAAGTGAACTTTCAGAGAGAAGGACTAGGTTATAATCCAGTTAATAAGAAGAAAGTTGAAAATAAACTCTCAACTTCATTTGTGAGAACTTCTAAACAACCCAAAACATCATGCTCATCTATCTTTCAATTTACTACTCAAAAATCAGTAAAACCAACTAAAAATATGAAAAATCTTAAAAATAGAAAAAGACTGTCAAACCAAAAAATGTTTCTGCTATTCCCATGCATGTAGATCATACATCTCACATATATTTACATGCACATAAAAATAAAATCTCATGCCATTATTGTGGTAGGGCAGGGCATGTAATGCATGACTGCCATGTTATGAAATTAGATGACATGAATGCATCCAAGAAATGGAATAAATTCAAAAATGTCAATAATCATGTTGAGTAGAAAAAGAAAATTCAATGTTTTCATTGTAATAGATTTGGACATACAATGCATGACTGTTGGTTTCTTAAGAATGTTGAACTAAAAAAAAACAAAAGAAGTTTTTTCTGATCAAAAATGGCCAAACCTGTTTTCTAACAAAAGGCCTCATTGTTTAAACTGCAAGAGAATTGGCCACATAGACCAGAACTGTTGGCATATGGGAAGAAACTCTATCTTCCATCATAGAAATGGCAGAGTTAATGCCATCCCACAAAAACACTATAACCATATATCAAGGAAGAACATGAATGTATTTGAATCATGTCATTACTGTGGGAATGTGGGACATGTCATGAACAATTGTGTTGCTATGAAATTTGATGATTTAGCTGCTTGGAACTCATGTAGTACACCTGCTAGAGGTGTTACTCATCTGACTGGACCCAAGGGTTCTTGGGTTCCTAGATATGCGAGATAATCTTCTCTTGCAGGCGTGCCTTGGTGGAAGGAATAAAAAGGGGTTAAATAATAACACAAGGCACATGAAGGTCAGTTAAACCCCATTCTTACTCATTCTTGCAATGCTTATTTTATGGCTTGAGAAATTCCTCTTTGGGTTTCTGCATGATTAGTCAGAATGAATATATGATTGCTGTTAAATGTCATCTCATTAATTAATGTTATTGATTGATGCTGTCTTGAAATGAATGCTGAATTTCTGATCATCTGACATATGCATAACTCATATGAGAATTTTCATGATAGAATTCATTTATGTTAATCATTCATGTTCACAGTAGATGCATATTCTTACATGACCTCTATGGTATATAAATGGTAATATACTAAAGGGCAGATGTTATCTGTCTGAAAGTTCTTGCCATGCATGAGGTGGTCTGTATAAGATCAAGTCCACTGCCTAGTACCGAAGGTCTAAAATTTGCATGTAGTCTTAAAATTGTAATGTGCATTTCATTGCTGCATCACTGTGTACCTTAAGAAAAGATTTAATGTTTGGCTGAAACCACTGCACATAGTGAGGGGGAGCTGAGCTGAGCTGTAATTGAACTTGTCAGATATAGTGGTTCATGGCTGGTTGTCTGAATATGAGCTATGTAAGTGTTGCTGAATGAATTGCTGAATTATTTCTTTGATAATGGGGTAAATCTATCTTATGAGAAGTGAAATGCTGCTGCTGAGATACTCTTTTTAGTTCATGTTCTAGTCATGATTATAACAGCAAGTCAGTGTTTGGGAAATGTACACATTTATGGAAACACTGATTCTACTTCAAGCTAAAGGCTGAAAGCTGATGTATTCTATTCAGAAGGTTGTTGGTTAGTTGCTAAGCTAGTAAGGCTAAGTCTTGGGCTGTCTGCAAATTTGTCGTAAGTCTTATCCTTGTTCCTGTGTGGCCTTCTTTCCTACTTTCTTGCTTATCTTCACTTTGATCTTTTCACATCCGTTTTCTTATTTGAACTTTATAATGAGTCTTTAGACTCTATGATTCAGGGGGAGTAAAGTTCTGAAATTTGTCACCTTTATTAACTTTCAATTGTTGGTTACTAAAGATCACTCTGAACTAAAAATAAATTTGCTGGACTTTACAGAAATATGACTTTCTGTTTATGAAGATTAAATCCTATCTTAAATTGTTCACAATTATCCTTGAATGTATCTTCAATGGTCTTAAAACTATCTAAAAATTGGAACTGCTCAAAAGATTTTCCAAAAATCTGAAAATCATTAGTAATGAGTCAATCTGGTAAAAGATCTTCTGTTTATATGGTTCTTAAGCCAGGTTTTAAGAAGAATATGTTAAAAGACCTGGGAATACGCCATTAAATAAAATGGAGAAAAAAGGCAGAGTAATGACATATTATTTGAGAAACTGACTGTCTGTATAAATAAAAATCAGAAGTCATGTCATGATAAGAAATGCTATCTCTGTTCCAAATTTGAAGCATAAAGGTAAACTACACTGAGTAACCAGGGATTCTGGTGTTTGATCAACATGTCTCCTTGTGTAAAAAGGTGTAGTAAGACTAGAATGCTCAATCAAATATATAAAAGAACAATGGAAAATATGGTTGACTCTGGGCTCTTCTTCAGTAAACTTAAATTGGTTTAAGCTCAATATAAGAAAGATTTTAATCAGGTCTGGCAAATGCAAATGGCTAGTAAGATTAATGGTTTTTCTGTTTGGCCATTGTACTTTGATTAGATGATTTCATTTCCATTGATCTTGCTTCAAGGAATAATGGTTGAAGATTTATACTATAAGATATAATCCCATATGCAGAAAATCACATAAGTGTGTAGAAAGGCATTTTTATTAAAAGTGAAGGGTATTCTGGGTATTAACTCGTGAAATTGGTAAAGTCGGGAGAATTGCAATATAAAACTCAACCCTATTTACAAAGTCTTTCTTACCCTCTTTATTCAAGTCGAAACACCCTTCCACATCTATGATTTCTACGCTCGTGCTATTCCAGACAACAACCTTGGCCTCTCCGTTTCTTTTCTTTTCTACATTTCTTCTCCACGTTCCTCTAGTTTTCATCTTCTAATCTTCAACGCATCTACCATGTCTTCTCCGGCCGCCAAGAGCAAGAGGAAGAGGAAGGCAATGGAGGAGCAGTAGCCGGAGGATACTATGTCAGCAAAAGATGTAGAGGTTACTCAAAAGGAGAAGAGATCAAAGATGGTATATGATCAAGGTATTGTTTCTGGACTACTTAAAGAGAAATCAACCAAAGGAAAGGAAAAGGTAGTGGGAACTTCATCCAAGCGGCACCGGACACTTGCCGTGAAAACGACTCACGAAGAGTCTAAAGAAGAAAGTAGTCCTGCTAGGTCGTCAAGGAAAGCAAAGTTAGTATTTGATGCTCACAAAATTATGTTTCCACAGTATGTGGACTTCCATGACCAGACACTACAAGAAAAATGGCCTATAGCCATGAATTTTACCTACGCTTTTGAAAAACATGGGTATAGGCGACATATTCCAACGTTTTTAAATTAACGTTGGTAAATTTCCTACGTTTTATTATAGCGTAGGTATATGGTCATGTTATTCGAACGTTTTAAAAAAAATGTAGGAAAAGATAATATACTCTGACGTTTTTTTTGTAAATGTGAGAATAGATCTTAGATATTATTTCATTTTTAACAAAACGTAACAATAAATCACTTCAAATAAAAAATAAAAAATTTAAAAGCGTAGTAATTGAGATGACCCGGGTGGCGGCAAAATGGCTGCCCCAACACTTTTCATTTTTTTGCCATTTTAACACCCGATTTCCCTCCCCCCAAATAAAACTCATCTCGTGACTACTTGTCTTCCTCCCCCATCCCTTCCCCTCTCTTCTCTCTCGATCTTGAGCACAGCATGTTAGAACCGGTGCGATGGATTCAGAGTGGGGGTGAATGAATCCCTCTCTAAAATTGTCCAATTAAAAATGATGGGAATCGACGCCGAGCATGTACATTTACTTTTGCATTTATTTCCTTTTAGTTTGTGTTATATCCTTGGGAAAGTATATGTGCAATTGTACGGCTTTATAAGCCAATGCGTCATTCCCATGGATTGTGTGGGTTTTTATGCAATTATACAGTAGGACCAGCAAGGGGGCCCTCAGCCCTTTCCCATTGGTCCATGCCACCTATGTGGGGCTGGTCAACCATCCTAGGTGGCCATCTAGAAGGGTTGAATGTCAAATGCCACATGGGTAGACAAAGGGAGTAAAAAGTCCAAGGTAGGCTACCTACCATGTCAAGCTTGTCTCCCACTTGGGTTATTTTATTTTTTTTATGTGTGTTGGTCAAATTTAATCTAGGCCATTCATTCCCCATCCCTAGATCCAATGGTAGAGATTGGATTAGATTGGAGGCATATAAATACTTGTATTTTCCATTTGAATATTAATGAAAAGTGAAAAAATCATTGTGCAAGAACCCCTCTCTTGGAGAATTTCGACTTCTCCTCTCTCTCCCCCTAGTTTCTTCATCCCCAACCCCCATTCTAGAGTGATATCTCCTTCCCCCCACCTCCGGTGATCATCGGTGCCGCCGCCGCCGCCGTTCGTGCCGCCTTCGAGCCGCCGCGAAACCGTTCTCGGTGTTCTGTCCTACTGGATAGAGGTCTCTTCCTAAAATTCCTGCTATCAACCACGGCCTCTTCATGGTCTGCAATTTTTATGGTGTCTTATTCCCTTGTATCCCAAGCTCCACCTAAATTTTCACACCCAAATTCCATCGTTTAGTATTTTTCCATTTTTGTGCAACTTTCATTCCTAGTTCTGTTTTGTCTCTATCTACAGTGACAGCAGCCCTGTGTTTCCCATCTCCGGCCATCTTTTTTATTTATCCAAACTCTCCCATTTTTACTGAGAGTTGTTTCTATCACCCCCTACATCCAAAATTTTTTTTAATTTTTTATCAGCCTTCTATCTATTTTTAGAAATTCGTGTTCTTCCTCAGCTACAGTATTGTCAGTCAGATCCCAGATCCGACCACCCTCCACTTCCAAAATCCGAACAAATCACCACCACCTCCAAATCCAGATCCAAAAATAGTTTTGGTTTTCTTACTTGATTTCCTACAACTTTCATGAACAAGTAAAAGTCTGAATCCGAGGTCTTCATATCGGTCAAAGGCAATACACAGGAAAGTTCTCTACTGACCTGAGATTTCAGGAACTATACAACAGCAAACTTCAAAATTCGCCAATCAGAAGTACAGGCTTGATTATTTTTCTGTAATCACCCTGAGATGAATCCCTTCGAAGCATCTTTCCAACGGCGCCCGTTTCATCACATTCCGACATCGGGGCTGATCGCAGCGTCCGTTCTCGCCGGAGCGCGCGCCGGAAAACAGAACCGGCAGGTCCGTGGCCGGTTATTCCGACCGGTGCCGATCGGAGCCGCCCGGCCTCCGGCCGGCGAACCAGTGTGCCGCCAGCCCTGGGAACGCTTCCCTAAGTGTCCCCACTATAGCGGTGTCATCGGGTCCCACTCGACCCCTCCGGATAGCACGTGGGCCCCACCATCACTAGTTCGGGTGCTGCCGAAGAGACACGAGAAGCCGCCCGCCAACCCGAATTCGGTCCTCCCTGGCCCGTTTATGTAGCCCTTTACCTCTCTGCGTGGAGTGGGCAATAATTTATTTGCTGTAATATGGTGTATTAATTATCCCGGGAGTACGAGTTTCGGCGGGGTCCGTCTTCCACACGCCGGGCGCGTGGAGGTATCGTTTTCGCTCCCTTCTCGGCATTTTGCTTACTTCATATATATTTGTTTATGCCGCTGCTAGAGAGCATGTGTAGGGATATCTAGCTCGCTTTATATGTTCATTACCGCTGCTGCGAGAGAGTACGTGACCGTCCCGTGACCCGATCCGGACACAAAAGAGAGCCGATCACCCAAGCTCATTGCCGATTTCTCAACCGCGCACATCCGACGCTTCCCACATTAAGGGGCATTCACGAGCTTGTCGTGTCCGTGGTCTCGTCTCGCATCAAAAAACTTATAAAAAATAGAGATGCGGAACTAAAAACCCACGGATGCTTTAATCAGCTTAGATGCACTCTTCGAATGATGGAGAGAAGATCATATAGACTGTACTTCTAATTTACTCCATATAAACTAAAGAGATGACTCAGTTCATCTGATCAATTTGACTCTATCAAGACGAGAATCAAACGCACGGTGTGCAAACCTATCTCTCACTAGATAAAATTTCAGACTATCATAAATGTTCTTAAGCATACATCTAGCGGAGCAGAATAAACAATCAAACCACGATGGACAAAAGATTTTAAGGTGGTTCGGTCCTCCAGACCTACGTCCACCCCACACTCCAACCAGAGTGTGGCTTCCCACTGATACACAGCTTAACAGCTGGGCCTCACAGCTTGCCTACATCAGCTGAGTATCACAGCTTACTTCCACTGGGCAATACAGCTTAGCCAACCGCTGACACACAGCTTGACCGTTGGGCATTACAGCTTCGCCGACCAGAGGAATCCTCCTCTGCAACCGCTGAGCAACACAGCTTGCTCCGCTGACTAACAGCTTGAAAAAAGGTTCAAAAGAAAAATAAAAAGAACAACTGAAACACAGCAACTGAAAATTATAAATGATGAAGCACGAAGTGGCTCTCAAAGACCTGACTGGCTTGGATTTGATCCACGGTCCAGTAGAGACTAATCTTAAGATCAGTATCTTCTTCTTCTTCTCACTCTCGCTCTCTCTTTCTTCTCACTCTCCTCTGTTGACACCCGTTTTATGACCAATAAGTCGGGTCATCTCCTTGTTCATTCTACAAGATGCTCCGAGTAATTCACTCTTCATTGAGTCTCCTTGATTGATTTGGAGCCTATTTCTTGGGTCTTTTCCTTGATTGGATGTGGCTTTTTGTGGCATTTCATTTTGACTAAGGCTTAGCAAAACCTTCATTTCTTCTTTTGAACTCCATTGATAATAACGGTCTGCTCCAGGAGCGTTGTTTCTTTATAACGGGTGGATCCTGGGCCGTTACTCTTTGAAGAGTCCTAAGGCTTAAGGTCTCGTTTCAATCTTTATCTTTTGGCTTACACGTTGATAATAACGGTCTGTCGTGCAGCCGTTGTTTCATTGTGACGCCCCATGCCTTGGCCGTTGCTTTCTTTACAGAGTCCTATTGTTTTGATCTTCTTCCTGTTGATCTTATCTCTTTGGGATAAGGTTGAAAGTAACGGACGATCCTTGGTGCGTTATTTCCAAGTGGCGGTCTGTCGTGCAGCCGTTACTTCCTTCAGAGAGTCCTGGCAGTTCAGGCCTTTTCTCTGCTACTCCGTGGTCGAGATAAGAACTTGGATTGATGATATCTCTTCCAAATCTGATCCTCAAGACCTTCTGTTTGATTCTTTGGACTCTTGGTGATATTATCTTCGAGGATTTGCTAAGAGTTATCCCTTTCTGTTGTCGGATTATCCTCTGCTCGACCTGAGGGTTTGAGGGTCTATAAATAGAACCTTTAACTTCATGGCCAAGGGGGGAAGATCTGGAGTTTGCGTCGAAGTGCTGCCGCATTCTAGAGCCACGTTTGATCAAGGAGAAGTGCTTCTCACGTTCGTTTGCTGCCAGGTGAAGAGAGTATTTGTTCCTTTGGTTCTAAAGCTCATAATTGCATATCGAGTTTCCATTCAATCTCCCTTTCATCATAAGCATTATTTCTCTCCTTTCTCCAGATTTTTCACTGGTTTTCATCATCTAAACATCCTCCTAATCTTTTAAAATGCCCAGAGGGGTTAAAAAACCAAAACTCCCGGTATTTCTCTTTCCTTTTGATGATATTTTGTTTATTGAAGAATTGATGCTATATTGTCTAAAGGGCTAATTTGGGTTGTTTTGTTCTTGTCTTCCACTTCTTTGGCAGGTTTACAGGTTCACCAGTACGAGGCCCAAGTCTTCTAGCCGGCTGGAAGAGTTGGAGTTAAAAGGATCCACACTTTGCTACTGCAGGTATTACGACGGCCTTGTGCAGGCGCGTCAGAGTCTTCCAACGGTCTATCGAGCGACCGTCACTTTCAAGTGACGCACGGGGTTCTGGCCGTTACTTCTAGCTTACCTGCAGGTTCTCTTTGGTTTTCTCTCCCGTGGGCGGGTGCTTCATCCACCTATTTCCAAGGTATTTTTCAAGTCTTTGGCTTGTTTTACTTTGGTGGCGATCACGACTTTCCTTGGTATTGGGCATTAGCTTTCTCCTTCATTGCATACCTTTTATTTCCTTGCTCGTTCCACCCCTTGTGGTGTGTTTTCATTTACTCTTTACTCCACGCCCCGGCGTGTGTTTTCCTTTTCCTTAGCTTAGTTTGATTGAGATAGCATGCCCATGCTAGAGCTAGCTTTGATTGCCTAGGTTCATGATCACATGTGCATAGGTTAAGAGCAGATCGTTTATTACTTGCTTGTCATCTCATCCTCCACACAAGACCCCCCAAGAAAAAGAAGATAGATAAGCAAAATAAAATCAACAGATAATTTTTTGGCGATCACGGTGGGACAGCTTGTGCCAATCGTGCTTTTGATTCTTGTTAAACCTGCCATCATCTCTTGTGTTGTCCCCTCCCGTTTTCCCCTTATTTTCTGTTAATCCTGATTCTCTGAGTGCTCTGACGGCCCTGTGTCCACGCGTTGGAGTCCTCTGACGTGGGGTCATTGGACCGCCACATCTGTTCTGCTGAGAGCTTTCACGGTTTTTCCTGTTACTTCTGGTTGATTTTGGCTCTCTGGCTCATTTGACGGTCCTACCTCCCCGCGTTAAATTACTTCTGGCGGTCTGGTCTTCGACCGTTATTTTCTTCTGCCGCAGGGTTCCTAGACCGTTATACTCCAGACAAGTACGCCCCAGGTGCATTTATTTCCGCAGTTTCTGCTGTGACTTTTTTTGCTTGGGTGATACTTGACTTCCTCCTTGCTTTGTTTCATATCTCCATATCATTGTGTGCATCATTGATTGCTAGATTTTAGGCTAGACTTTGCATGCACCCCGGTGCACATAGGACCATTCATCTTTTCATATTCTAGATTGCATTTTCCTACCTTGGTGTGCGGACCTCTCGTCTCCATATTCCTTGGGGCCGACTAGGAAATCACACCAGGGACCTCCATAAGTCCCCGCGAGCCATGGATTCTCACACGGACGCCGGGCTGGTTGTACCTTTCCCACCCCGTGTCTAGGGTTTCATAAGTGAGGAGTGATTACACTTAGAGTCAAACCAAGTCCCACACCCATCTCCTGTTAGGAACCCATTGTTGAGAGCACATTTCAATCAATTCACTAAAGTTCCAAAGGAGAAATCACAAGAATTGTGTTGCATCATCTTAAAACAACTTGGTTGACTTTGAGTGTCTTCACCTTTTATCACTTACATCTTTTTCTAACAATATTCGAGTTTGGTTACTTATTGTGTGATTATTTGTGTTGTTTGTTTGCATTTTGTCAAGGTTGTCCGTTGCATGTGGAGTTGTTTTCGTCCGTCCGACTCATCTCCTCAAGTCAATTCCTTCTTCAAGTCCTATTCCAATCCTCTTTTCGAGTCCACCATGGCATCCTTTAATCCTCCCCGTTCCCAAGAGGACTCCCTTCCTCAAGGGCTTCTTGAAAACCCTCCCAGGGTTACCTCCTTTTCTTCTGGAGAGGGGACTGCCCCTCTTCTACCCTCCACTTCCATAGAAGGTGGTCAAGCCACCCCTTCTTTCTCCACTCCTTCCGCGGGCTCCGTCCTTCAGATGATGGCCCAATAGGATCCGGCCCAACTCCAAGCTCTTTATCAGGCCATGCAAGGGTCCAACGCATCTCCTTCTACCATCATCCAAAATCAATCCAATCCTTCCATTGTTGGGCTTCCCATTCAGCCCACTCCAATTGAGCTCACCCCGGTCCAACCACGGACCATCACTTTCGCGGGAATGGAAACGGGCCAGTCTTCCAATTCGGCCCAACAATCCTTCGATAAGGGAAAGTCGCCCATCCCCTCTTTTGTTCAAATGGATCATCACGTATCTACTCCAGTAGCTCCGCAAGTTCTCATGGGCCCTTCAGACTTCTTGCACCCTCGGCAAGGGGTGGCTCAAGCCCATTCTAATCTGGGCCAACCTCAGGCCCAATATCCTTCTTATGGGCCCCCCAGCTTTACTGTTTATTCCTCCGCTCCTGCTTATGGGCTTCCACCTTCTACCGCAACCGTTCCATCTGCTCCTCAAATTCAATCAGCGTCTTTTACCACCCCTGCTCCCTCCCGAGAGCAGGACTTGCTTAACAAATGGGCCGCCATGCAGCAACAACTCGATTTCCTCCAGAAGCGGGTTGGACCGCAATCTTTGGCAGATGTTCCTATCCCGAGCTTCCAGAATATTCGGTTCCCCCCACAATTGGAACTCCCTAACTACCGCAAATACGACGGGAACGGCAATCCCTTCATTCATGAGAGGGATTTTCTATATGAGTCGGCGCAGTTCCAATATGATGATCGCCTTATGGCGTACTTATTCTGCCGATCTTTGGATGGTGTTGCTCTGGAATGGTTATACTCTTTGCCGCTAGAAGAAGATGAAAGTTTCAAGGTAGTAAAGGACAAATTTATCCAGCGGTTCCAAGACAGGGTCGGCCCGGAATACTCATTTACAGATCTAGTAGCCGAGAAGATGAAGCCAGATGAGGAGTTCGCCACTTATGTAGATAGGTGGAGGTAGATGGCTGCTAGAGTGCCTGGCCACATTCCGGAGGAAGAGAAGGTCAAGCTGCTCATTTCAAATGCTACTCCGACCTTCAGGAACATCCTGGCAATGAATGATATAGCTAACTTGCATCAACTCCACAGCCGGGCGTGCTTCATACAAACCCAGTTCAAGGATTCTCCCATACACGCCCTATTTGAAAACCAAAAGCCCAAATATCACAAGAAACCCCAAGGGTCGGTTACCGAGGGGGTCCAGACAAACGAACAGGTACAAGCCGTTGCCTTTCCATTCCAAGCCGCACCATTCCGCTTCCCCCAAAACCCCCGCACTCCACAAAATCCCGCTTCACAGAACTTTCAAGCCGCTCTACAAAACCCTCCGCCTGCCTTCACCATTCCACAAAATGCCTTCATCGCTCCGCAGCAACAACCACCACCTCCGCAATTCCAAAATGTCCCTCCACCCAACGGCTATAACAACAATCCAAACAACAAGCGCCCGGCTCCCAAGAGGGCACAATATCCTCCACTGCCAGAGACCCTCACGGATATCTTCTCGGCTCTTATGTCGGTGAATGTAATTCAACTTCCTCCGGAACGGCCTAACTGGAACCCAGCCGTTGATTAGACGAAATATTGTATGTTCCATAGGCAGCCAGGCCACACTATCGAAGGATGTTATCAGTTCCGGGATCTGGTATATGATCTCCATGAGGGACAGAGAATCGATTGGGCCGCGATGCATCAGGCCATTGTTGAAATCAAGGAGAAAAGAGGGCAGCAGTCGAGGCAGCAAGCACAGCAGCAACAAGCACCGCAGCCACAGCAGCCACTACCACAACAGCAACTACAACAGGCTCAAGATCTGGGGATCCATCAAAATCCGATGCCAAATCATCCGCCTGCTCTGCAGCAACCTCAGCCGCCTGCACCGGCTCAAGTGAACGTAGTTCAACCCCCGGCCCCTAGTGCCGAGTGGTCTTTTGATGACGATGGTGCCACACCGCAAGTCATGGCCCTCCACCACAACCACCGCAATCCTCTTACCCCCTCCTTCGTCCTTCCTTCACACCCAATATCCTCTCCACTAGTCCTCCCATTTACGCCCGCTCCAACAAATTTGCTACCACCCACCACTCCGTCATACCCTTCGCCATTTACCTCTGCCACCCTCATCACGCCATCACCTAACCTATCACCTGTCTTGACTCCTCCACCAACACTCCCTCCATCCGTACCATCCACCATCACCGTCCCGCCTTCCATCAATCCTTCACCCATCATCCGCTCACCACCACTCACTAACCTTACACCCCACCAAATCATCTCCCCCTCACAGCCTACACCGCTCATCCACCCCGCAGGGCCCATCGTACTATCCACCGATGCCGTGGCCGCTACGAGTTGCGCCTTAAGAAGCGGGAAGATGTTCCATCGGAATTACCCTACCAATTCCAACCCCCAGTCCTCTCAGCCAACAGTCGAGCAGGCAGAAACTGACCCTCTGCCGGGTACTCAATATGACTTGCTGCATCATCTGGATCGAGTGCCCGCAAAAATATCTGTGCTAGAGCTGATCAAAAGGTCTACCCTTCATCAGGATGCACTGAGAGATTTCTTACAGAAGGTAATGGTCAGCGAAGATATGGCAGTCGACAACTTACCAACGGCCCTAGCAACTATTTCCAAGGGGCCAGCAATCACATTTTCAGAATCCGAGCTAGCGCTTCCGGAAGCTCGGCAAATGCCGCTCTACATTACAATCACTCTGAACAAAGTCAGCATTGAGGCAGCACTGGTTGACACAGGGGCTTCAATCAATGTGTGCCCACTCAGCACTCTATGAACTTGCAACATATCCGAAGAGTTATTACGACCTACCCCGACCACTATAGCAGCATATGACAATTCAAGGCGAGCATGTCACGGGGTAGTCACTATCCAAGCAGAGCTCGGACCCCTTACAATGGCTGTAGAATTCTATGTGCTAGACATCGACCCTATGTTTAAGGCTATCTTGGGTCGTCCATGGCTGGATACGCTCGGTGCCGTGCCCTCCACCGCACATCAGTGCGTCAAATTCCCTTTCCAAGGGAGGGTCGTAAAGGTCAAAAGCCTATCTACAGTGCAATCGGTTAAGGCCATTTCAGAACAGATTCTTCCTACACTTTGGCCAAGCAGCTGACCCGTCATATCAGTGCTGGATTTAAACTTCCCTTGGGCTTACACTCCTCCTAGGCCCATCACTACTCCAGTTAACATCAAGATGAAGCCCCAGATCCGGGACCCAAAAGGCTGGAACACTATACTGAAACTGGGCTACCAACCGGGGAGAGGCCTCGGTGCACAATTACAAGGAATGATCAAGCTCATACCCAAGGGAAGAAAGATGGGCAGGAGAGGTCTGGGCTACAAAGAGACCGCATTATCTATTATGGGTGATTCTGGGCCACTCACCTGGGACTACCGCCAGCACTTTGTCCGAGGGCCTCTCCAGCCCGGCACATTGGCTCTGCAGCCAGCTCCGTTAGGGAGAAATACAGTATGTCCAATTGCCAGTCCTCCGCCGACACTAAAAAGGCCAGAACATGATGTGCTTGATTATGGTCAAACCCTTCAGGGGATGTTTCATGAAGAAGACTGCCAAAAGAAGCAAGAGGTTCGGCTCATGCAATGGAGACCGAAGAAGCGTCCAGACGATGATCCACGGGAGGAGGGGAGCTCACCGATTGTCTTTTCTTGGTCTCCCTCCCGCTTTCAATCTCTCCTTCAACAATGGGAGTTCTTACCCCGTCTTCCTCCTATCATGGTAAATCCATCCTTCGTTGATCCGCCCGAGATTCTATTTGTTCCTTGCGCTTGCGGGCACTGCCCGCCCATTGATTTATCCACTCTATTCACTCCTCCTCCTCCCAATGCCTAACTCCACGAGATGTGGTTCTCATCTTCCGATCCCTTCTTTGACTACATCTTCCCTGAGCTATTCCCTATGCAGCTTCCGCCTCCTCCATCTTGCTGTATAGTCTCTGCTGATCTCCAAAAAAAAATGTCAAATTCAAAATGGAGATTTCAGTGGAAGATTATGCTACCATGTCTCCATCCTCATCCCAGGGGCACGAGTCCCCTGCTCCTTCCCTTCCACCAGGTCTCCTTTCTCCTAGGTTAGGATTAGGGTCTATCGAGTCTAGGGAAGTAGAATTAGTTAGGTCTAAAGAAGTAGGGTCTTGTTCTGGGTCATCCAACCCTTCCTCCTCTGAGCCGCGCCCGCTTGCGCGTCCTCCCAAATATGTTCCTGATAGGTTCTTGCAAGACCTAGCTCAGTGCTGTCATGCCCTTTTAAAATGTCCGGAATTTGTTGCTACGGCAATTACGATTGAGGATGAAGAAGAAATAGAAGGGGCATGGGGTGATGATGAACTCGGCGTCTATGAAATCCTAGGTGAAAAAGATCCGGTTAATGAGGACGGCGACGTAGATGACACTACCGATTTGTATGCACAAAGACTTAAGAGATTCGACGAGCCATCGACGGCAGTGGACGAACCTACGAAAGAAATCAACTTGGGAACTGAAGAAGACCCAAGGCCCATCATTATTGCCGCTAATCTCCCTCCACAAGTAGAAGAAGATTTGATCAAAGTTCTAAGGGAGTATAGCGATTCCTTCGCCTAGTCTTACAAGGACATGCCGGGTCTTGACCCCTCCTTAGTGGAACACCGACTCGTGCTTAAACCAGGGGCAACACCTGTCAAACAACGGTCAAGAAGATTTCACCCCCACATGGCCTTGAGGATCAAGGAAGAGGTCGACAAGCTATACAAGGCCAGATTCATCAGAGTTGTTTTATATCCTCAGTGGGTGGCAAACATAGTCCCTGTTATCAAGAAGGATGGAAAAGTGCGTATTTGCATCGATTTCAGGGATCTTAATAAAGCATGTCCTAAGGATGATTTCCCGCTGCCTCATATTGATGTCTTGGTTGACAACACTGCCGGGTATGAAGCTCTGTCATTTATGGATGGGTACTCAGGCTACGACCAAATCCGTCTCGCTCCGGAAGATCAAGAGAAAACTTCCTTCACTACGCCCTGGGGCACGTACTGTTATGTGGTTATGCCATTTGGTCTGAAGAATGCAAGTGCCACCTATCAAAGGGCAATGATGGCCATCTTCCACGACATGATGCACATCTATATGGAAGCCTATGTGGATGACATTTTGGTGAAATCAAGGACTAAGGAAGAACACCCCTCTATTCTGGCTAAGGTACTGCAAAGAGCAAGGGAGTACAAACTTAAGATGAATCCGAAGAAGTGTGTGTTCGAAGTCTCCTCAGGGAAGCTGTTAGGTTTCATAGTGAGCAAACGGGGGATCCAGATTGATCCTAACAAAGCACAAGCCGTCATGGACATGCCTCCGCCGAAGAACATTACGGAACTTCAAGGATTGATTGGTCGATTGTAATTCATCAGAAGATTCATATCCCAGCATTCTCAAAGGTGCCATCCGTTTTATGAATTGCTTAAGGCGGGGGTCAAGTTCGAATGGAATCAAGATTGTCAGAAGGCCTATGAGGACCTTAAGGAATATCTATCCAATCCCCCGGTTCTGCAACCTCCTGTCCCTGGGAAACCCCTAATCCTATACATCTCGGTTATTGAGGACTCCCTAGGGGCGGTCTTAGCACAAGTGGACGATGAAGGGAAAGAGCGGGCTGCATACTATCTCTCTCGGTTGTTTAACCCAGCTGAATCCAAGTACACCGCTATGGAGAAGACTTGTGCCGCCTTAGTGTGGGTAGCTCAGAAGCTTAAACACTATTTTCTTGCCCACCCAGTTAGGTTGATCTCTAGAATGGACCCGATCCGTTATCTCTTAGAAAAGCCTGTCCTTTCTAGTAGGTTAGCTCGCTGGCAGAGCTTCCTCTCTCAATTCGACATCACCTTTGTTGTTCAGAAGGCAGTCAAAGGATATGCCATTGCTGAGCATCTTGCCCATCTCCCCATTCCTCACACCGATTCCATTCAGGACGATTTCCCTGATGAGCATCTTTCCGTTATCTCTCATCACCCCTTCTGGTCTCTGCACTAGGATGGGGCACTCAACTCTCAAGGCCGAGGGATCGGTGCTGTTTTGCTTACTCCGGAGGGAGTGACCATTCCCTTTGCTTATCAACTTCGGTTTCCTGCTACAAACAACATCGCTGAGTATGAGGCACTCCTGGCCGAGTTGAAGCACGCCTACCTCCTAGGCGCGCGTTATTTAAACATCATAAGAGATTCTCAGCTCGTCCTACGGCAAGTTCTGTCCACTTACCGTACTCGTGACCCCAAGCTCAAGCCTTATCAAGATCTGGTCACGCTCCTTGCCAGGCAATTCCGTAAGCTGATCTATATCCATACTCCCCGTCCTCAGAACATCCTAGCTGATGCTCTGACATCTCTTGCTTCTTCCCTATCTTTCCCTCTCAGTCGGAGCACTGAGACTATCGTCGTTCAGAGATTGGACGCACCCTCTCTTCAGGACCCTTGGTTCATCAATCTTAGGAAATCTGTAGAGGCAAGAGCTGAGAAGGGAGATCTTAACGAAGTATCTTTAACAGAACTAGAAGAGATCCTGGACGAAGAAGAGTTGCCTTGGTATCATGAAATCGAGTTGTTTTGTAAGGAGGGATTATTCCCAGAAGGGGCAACTGTTGAGCAACGCAAGTCAATCCGAAGAGCCGCCGCAAGGTATACTATTGTCGTAGGAGAACTGTACAGGCGCGCTACTAATGGGATGCTCATGAGATGCTTAGATGATGTTGAAGCTTGGAAGGTGGCCGAAGCAGCCCATTCTAGTGAGTGTGGGGGTCATGTCAATGGCCAGGCTCTAGCGAAGAAGATCCTGAGGCAGGGCTACTATTGGCCCACTCTAGAGGAAGATTGCTCCCTCTATGTCCGGAGGTGTCTTAAGTGCCAACTCCACGCTGATAAAATTCATTCTCCAGCTTCGTCTCTCCATCCTATGACCGCTCCTTGGCCATTCTCTATGTGGGCCTTTGACGTTGTCGGCCCACTCGGTGATCCTAACTCCCAGATCAAGCAGAAATCCTTTATCCTTACCGCCACTGAGTACTTCACCAAGTGGGCTGAAGCCGAGGCGTACGCAGAGATCAAAGCTACAACGGTGTGCCGCTTTATTATGAAGAATATCATCTCACGGTTCGGAGTGCCAAGCAGCATCATCACCGACAACGGACCCCAGTTCGTCTCCCAAGAGCTTAAGGACCTCTGTAAGAAATTCAATATTACATTGCATCATTCATCTCCATATTATCCTCAAGGCAACGGCCAAGCCGAGGCCACTAATAAAACCCTTCTTAAAATCATCAAGAAAACATGTGAAGCTCATAAGTTCTCTGATTGGCCAGAAAGATTAGTGGAAGCTCTGTGGGCTTACCGCACCTCCGTCCGTACCCCTACGGGACAAACTCCCTATTCTCTTACCTACGGGATAGAGGCGGTGCTCCCATATGAGATCCTGATCCCTTCCCTTAGAGTGCAGCTTGATAAGGAACTTAATCTCGATGAACGTCGAGAGGCGTTGCTGGTTCAGTTGGAACTCTTAGATGAGAAAAGGATGAATGCGGCCAATCATGTATCTATCTATCAAAAGAGGGTTTCGCATTATTTTCAAAAGAAGGTAATCGAACGTAAGTTTCAAAAAGGTGATATAGTTTTAAAACGAAAATTCATTCGGTCTGCAGGTTCTAGGTCTAAATTACAACCTAATTGGGAAGGGATGTTTGTCGTAAAAGAAGCTTATCCAAGAAATGCTTACTGTTTGGTAAATGCGGAAGGTGAGGAGCTCTCTCACCCGTGGAATGGGTTGTATCTTAAGCGTTTCTTTCCTTAGAGTCTAACCACGTGCTACCCCAGCAGCAAGATGTTCCTCCTGTCACTAAAGGAGTCCCGAGTAAGGCAATCACACACTACACAACATCCCTGGTCAGGTTTTCCACGTTGAGAAAGGACAACGTTTCTCTTTGGCCATGATTTGAGGGAAAGTCAAGGTCCCTGTCCGTTTCTTCCTTCAGCTAAAACCAGGGGCAAGAGGTGAATAAAGAGGCGATAATCGATCCAAACACCCTCACGAGAGGAGGTCTCAAATAGGGGCAGTCCGTTATGACCTGACGCCACAAAAAAAGCAAAAGAGACAGCGAAGGGGCAATCTTTATGACAAAATCAAAAGCATCACCTCAAAGTCGATATAGTATGAATTATGAATTCCAAAGCTCCAGAAAGGCAAAGCAAGAAAAGCTAGGCATGACAAGAGTGGCAGTACAGTTCTCTGCGGGACGTTATGAGCCCGGTCGCATGCATGCCTAGGGTGGATTAAGATTCGATGACGGACACAAAGCCCCGGCACAACAGACCAAGTCTCTAATGGGTTGTACGGAAAGGAAATCAAGTCTTAAAAACTTCTATATCTGGCCTAAAGCTTACCCCCCGTATTCTGTTTTTCTTTTAGGACCAAGATTAATACCCTGAGTATGGCCCTGGCAGAAACACCGTCATGACAATTAGACCTTGTCCAGGGATTGTCACCTCATTGCACGCCAACCTCGGGATTCTCGATATCAACAAGGGCTCACATTGCTGGTGAAGCACTGGTTTTCCAAAATCCAAAAAAAATTGAACGTTTCCAAAATCCAAAATCCAAAATCCAAAAACATCAAATATTTTCAAAACCCAAACAAATCAAATATTTTGAAAGTCTCACAAAAATCAGATATGCTCCAAAACCCCCCGAAAAACACCATCATATGCATTGCACGCATTGCATTATTTTTATTATGTTTCCCGCCTATTTAACAAGGCTCCACCCCTTGACCGAATATTGAGAAACGGTCATTATCTAACTTGCTTCAAGGCAAGGGGTTGAGTCTAAGAACAGATCTAACTTGTTTCATGTTTAAAGTGTGCGCAGAACACAGGATCAAGATCAAAGTGAGAAGCTCACAATTATGCAGATTCAAAGGCTGTAACGCGTCATCACCAGACCGCTACAGTCATCTAACGGTCATATCCCTACCGTCACTCCTCTTCTTGCATAAGCTTTCTTTCTTTCAGCAGCCATCATTCTAACGGCCAAGGTTAGGACCGTTACTTACTCTAACGGCCTGAGTCTTGACCGTTACATCCCTCAGAGAACAGGGTTCTTCGTGCTTCCACTCTGACGGCCTATTGTCAGGCCGTCGTTTCTTTGTAGCGGCCCAGTGCACATCCGTTACATACTCCAAAGGCTCTGCCTGTTCACATCATCCCAGATGATCAAACCACAAAGCTCATGCTCATTCAACTAAGGCAATCTCATCTCATTCAAGCAAGCCTAATGAAACATGAATTCATAAAAATTCCAAACTCGGATTGTCAATTACAAACAATATCTCTCATGAACAAACGGAAATCAAGGTACATTCAGTTTTTTATCCGCAAGAGGGCGGATTCTTCTCAGCTCTTTCACGTAATCACGGCGTGCTTCATCGTTCTCTTCTACTTCTGCTTGCCACGGACGCACCTTGCTGATCTCCCACATGGTCAGCGCGTTCCGGATCGCCCTTTCATCCTCCTCGGTCCCCGGGTAGTGTGATAGTGCAGGGGCTTGGGTTCTTGGAAGTCCGATCTGAAGATGGCACCGGTGCGGGTTGTAGATCGCCATGGTGGTGTTCCCCACTAGCTGGAGGTCCAGGCCTTGGCGCCGCGGTATTTTAAGAAGAGTGCTTCGAAGGATTCTTGGTCGCATGATGAACTTATCTATTGGCAAAGTGTTGAAGAAGAGGCGCCATTCATCCCGCGTTTTCTTATCCGCCGTCTTACATTCAACCTGTGAAGAATATCCAAATGCCCCTCCAATGAAGAAGAGAGGGTGGCTCCCAAAGATTCGGCTAGTTGAAGTTAGGTCCTCCTTGTATTGGAATTTGACTCTTACTCCCATCCAGCACTCAAGGAGTATCATGGAGCCGAACAGAAGTCCTCCTACGCAAGCCGAGCTGAGTCCTTCATAAAGGTATGAAAGGATCGCTTGAGAGATGGACATTCCCCGCCACAACCCACTAATAATGCTGAGATTTTGGGTGTCTAGAAGGTGGTCGGTCGTAGTGAAAAGGAAGACTCCGCATAGGCAAACCGCCACCGCCTTGGCTATTGCTTCGTGTCTCTCCCACTTGTTTTTACAATGAGACACTATCCACTGTGCCAAGGGTATCAAATGAATGTGGTGTGGGCTGATCATGGTCCTCACGTCCTTTGGATTATGGATGAAATCACTCAAGATCAAGGACGGGTCAATAGGCTCTATTGTATAGCAAACCCGGTCTTCATCCCCCGCCTTAGTCTTAGGAAGGGCTAGGTAGGTCTCTACCTCTTCTAATAGGACTGTTGCTTCGAAGGAAGGGAAGATGAAAGTATGAGTTTGTGGATGCCATAGTTCTACAAGAGCTGAAATACTTGGCCAATCTAAGGATAATTTCTGGAAATTTTTGCCTAAAACCAAGAGAGGTTGAAGGTGCCAAGCTTTAAGGATGGATGTGACTTCTATAGGGAGTGCTTTTACCATGGGAGCCACCCACTTCAGATTAGAGTAGCATCTTGGACCAGGAAGAGGCTTGAAGAAAGAAGAAGAAGAAGAAGTCATAAAGAGAATTAAAGTGCAGAATTTTCTGAACTTGGATGTGTTGTTGAGGAACTTACCACCCTTTGAACATTGGAGCTTAAGTGCTTTGGAATTGACGTCAACCGTTGGAGCTCTCCATGTTCTTTTCTGGCAGCTTTAGGTCCGGTGTAGACCTTCTCCTCCATAGCCATCACCTCGAAGCTTCTCTTCATCTTGATTTCTGCCCTTAGGAGAGGTTCTTCAGCCCTAGAGCAGAGGTTTTTAGCAAAGCTACGTTTTTTGGTTGAGTTTCCAAGTTTTAAAGGCTTGATTTTGGCTTTGGAAGGATAAGACTTGAGTTAGGAGGCCTTATCTTCAATCTAGATAGGTTCTAGTGAGAGATCAAGTGGATAAATCTCGAGTTTAGGCTCTCACGGCTCAATCCGTCTCGGAACACAACTCAGTCTCTAACGGTCTATCGTGGGGCCGTCATTTGTCTCTAACGCGCCATCCTTAGGCCGTCGCATTGCCTGTGGGTTTGATTTGGCCCGACCCTATTCTGTGAAGCTTAACGGTCTAGTCTTTGGCCGTCGTTATCTTGTAACGCGTGGACCATGATCCGTTACACTCTCGGTCGATCAGATGTTGGCTTTTGGGTTCAACATTTTCTCGACGGTCTTGGATATGGCCGTTATTTCATCCCGACGCGTCTCCCGTGGGCCGTCGCATTTCCTGCTAGTTGCCCTGACAACCCATCGTTCTGCCATGATCAACGGTCTAGCATTGGCCGTTATTTCCCTCTGACGCACCAGAGGTGGGCCGTCGCTTTTCCTGCAGCTCAGATTACAAATTTGGCCTCTGTTGTGTATAACGCCCCTCAGCTAGTGCGTTATTTGATTATGACGGTCTGGCCCTGGACCGTTACTTTCTCTGCTGTTGGATTCAGGCAATTTCTTCCTGCCCGTGTGTTAGACCTGACGGTCTTTCACACATTCTACAACTCATTCAGCATCCACGCATTCTCATACATACTCCTTTTTTCCGCATACATACATTCGTACATTCACACACATCTCTCGCACTCAAATCATCTGAATCGATCATTCATTTCTGCATTCACATTCAAACCTGCCAAACCATTCGTTCACTCATTCATTCCTGCATATTTATTCATTCACACTCATGAAACAAAACAAAAATGCCAAAAAAAAGAATTTCATTTTTCTATATATATATAGTCATGTACGAAAACAAAAAAAGAAATGCATCATTCGGCCGGCTCGTTCGCCGGGCCGCCCTCCTCATCTCCACCCTCCGGCTTCCTTGCTGGCGGTGCTATAGAGGCACTCTCCTCCTGCTGTCCTCTCTCCTCCCTCTCATTCCTCCACTGGCCGGAGGAACTCACAAGAAAATCAGCCACCGTCCCGCTCTGGGCGACGCTCCTCTGTGCTCCGCTCTGCGAAACACTCCGCTCAGGTCCTCGACCTATCATCCGGACAGTCCTCTCGAGGGTCCGCAGCGCGATCTTCATATCATAAGTCTGGCGCCAAGCCTCGCGTGCCTCGGTCTGGTAGCGGTCTAAATCTACCGTCCCAACTCGGAGTCGCTCGATCTCGGCCTGTGACCGAGTCAGCTCCTCCCGGAGTCGCTGTGTTTCGGTCGTTGCTGCGACTAGTTCTCTCGCCTGTAGGTTGCATTTCACATAGAGAATCATAAAGCATTTAATTGGCACAATCATAAAGCATAAGCATTTTTTTTGCATCTTACCCGCTCCGCGAGGGTGGCCTCCGCCTCCTCGGCCCGGGCAACCGCCCGAGCAAACTCGGCCTCCTGCTCAGCCCTGCCTCCCGCAGGCTGCGAGGAAGACGATGGGGCATCCGGTCCCGCTCGTTGGACTCCCTCGGCCCGCTGCGTTTAGAAATCACGGTTAGGTGTCGTGGTTAGTCAGCATTAGCATCATTTTGCATTGCATAATCATAATCATTTAAGTCTAAGTTTTAGAATCTTGCCAGAAGCTCCAGGGCGGTCCGGTACTCGTCCCGCTGCTGGATGGTGGAGTGGAGTAGTCCCTCCAGCTCGGCTATCCGTCCCTCAGGGTCTAGCTGCATTTAGAAAGCATGTAAGTCAGTACATCTAGCTCATTGCATTTTTGCATATAGAAAGAGTTTTGAGTTTAGAATTTGCATACCGGTCGTCGGGTACCTCGGTACACCCGGTCGCCGTAGAGTCGAGCGAAGGCCTTCAGATATGCCTCATCGCTCTCATCCCGCTCCTTCACCGCTCGGCCCCGCCGGTTCCAGTCATGGACGTACTTCACCTTCCGAGCGCACCAATCCACGTTGCCACTAATGCCCCTTGCCGACTTGCCTGGGTGGTCATCACTGTGGCGTGGAAAGGTCACCTCGGGCTAGTGTAGTCCCCGAGTCCGCAGGATCAACCTGTAAGTGCAGAGGCTCGATGATGTGAATGCAGTGCAGCCAGATATCTCGTCCCCGATATGATAAGACCGCCTCCACCCACGGCTGTCCCGTGTAACCCTCGCCGTGGTACGGGGTCCATCTCACCTGAGGGCATTCAGTCCATTCATCAGATTTAGAAGCATTCAGAAGCATTTAAGAGCATTTAAGAGCATTCAAGAGCATTTAGAAGCATTTAGAAGCATTCAAGAGCATTTAGAAGCATTCAAGAGCGTTCAGAAGCATTCAAGAGCATTTAGAAGCATTCAGAAGCATTCAAGAGCATTTAGAAGCATTTAAAAGCATGTAGAAATCATTTCGGGTTCTGGACTTACCGACGTGTGTGGGTAGGAGTCCAGGTCGTCCTGGATCGTCCGGGTCAATCTAATGATCGACCCTGTGTCCCTCGCTACTGTCCATCGCCTCGCAATCGGGATGTGGCCGGGGTGGAGTAGTGTACCTCTCCCGATGCCCGGGAGATACATATAGCTCCAAATCTGCATTTTAGAAATCAAGTCAGTCAAATTGCATAATCATTTGCATAGCATTCTTTTGCGTAATATAGAAAGCATTTAAATGGCATTTACCTGTAGAAAAGGCGAGAAGCCGCCCAGCATCGTCTGCCGGTCCGTCGTGCTGAGGGACTCGAACATGAACGCTAGCACCGCCGCTCCCCAGGCGTATCTCCCGACTCTGTGCAAATTTTCTATCATCGGAAGCAGTCTGCAACTGATGACGTCCGCTCGAGTCGCGAAGAGGAGCTTCCCGAATAACAGCATCAGGAAGCGTCTAAGCACTCTGTCTCCCTCTGGTCCCGCCTCCGCCGCCACGCGAGGGCGCACCTGGTCTATCACTCTGCCCAGATGCTCCTCGGGTAGCTCTCCCACGGCGATCGCCGCTCCTCTCAGCCCCAAGCTTTCCTGCAGTACTGATCTCGAGAGCTGAGATGAGGACTGTCCCTGCCTGATCAAATCCAACCCGAGCAGTTGCTGCGCCATCTCCCGGTAATCGCCGTACGTCCATCCTGTCACTACGGCTCCGTGGACTCTCAACCCGGTAATCCTCGCTATATCTTCTAGTGTGGGGATCATATGGCCCCACGGGAAGATGAACGCCCTGCTAATCGGGTCCCACCTCTCGTGCAATGCGTACAGCAATGGTGTGTCCATCCGGATTACCTCGATGCTAAGCACCTCGGCGAATCCCATACTGGCTAGCCGTTCTCTCTAGAAGTCGGGCAATGCCTGGTACACTGCCCGGATCTGCAGCCAGGAGATCCTTGATCTTCGCTTTCCCTGCATGTCATTTAGATCATAAGTTAGTTGAATACATCATAAAAATATTGCATAAGCATTTTAAAATGAAAATCAAACAAAAAAATCAGAAATTGAAAAACCCTAAAAAACAGTCTAGGTCCCTGGTAGATGTAACGGCCCTGGGGTAGGGCGTTACTTGGTTCTGACGCACTCAGGGTGTCGCGTCAGGCGTGTGACGGTCGCTGGCAGGACCGTCACATTGTCTGCGTTTTGGCATTTTTTTCTTTGCATTCCTGTGGTCTCTCACCTTGGCTAAATGGCCTACAATCATTCCTAATGGGTTCGTGAACCCATTTCTACCCTTCAACCCCGCATGCATACATAATAAAAATAAAAAAAATCAAAAATTGAAGTTAGGGCGAGGGGGCCTACCTCACGGTCCATGCCCCTTCTCCTCTTTTTTGTTGGCTCCTTGGGTTCCTCTTCACCCAAGGGGGCTTCTTCCTGGTCCTCCGCAGCCGTGAGAGCTTCATCTTCCTCCCTTGGATCTCTTCTCGCCGTTTGTTCTTCTTCCACCAGCGGGATTGCTTCCTGTTCGAGCCGACGGTGGAACCGCCGTATTGCCTTCCTCTTTCCTCTCTCCCTCTTCTGTGGAGGCGGCTGGGAACTCTCGTCGCTGGCCATGGTGGTGGTGGGGGTTGGAATCACCGAGTTTTTGGGGGCGTTTGATTGCTTGGTGATTGAATGAAGGCCGTGACCGTTCGGTTTTATTTTTTTTGAACGCTCAGGAAATGTGGCGGTCTATCGACCGACCGTTACATCATTCTGACGCGTCTGGATTTGACCGTTACATGTGTTGGCCCTGTTTTATTGAAGAATGTGAACCGCCTGGTTTATGATGGACTAGGGGTGGTCCGTTACTTGATGTGACGCACGTACATGAGACCGTTACAAACTTGCAAGTTTCTTGATGAATTAAATGGTCTAATTGATGTCAAAATGGTTCCATGTTCTGTCAAGATGTTCATTGATGATGTCTCTCGCACGTACAAATGGTTATGCCTTGATTCATGATCATATTTATTTTTGGCTAACCTATCTTTCATGAAGGAATTTATGAATGAAGTCACACTTGGCTGTCCGTCAGGCAGGTAAGTCAGGTATTGTATTTCATTTCCTTATCCCTTAAATGCATTACTATATGTTATCTATGACATATTATCTCGAGAACTGACTGGTCATTCATGTGTTCTGGGATCTGATGTTCCCCTTAAACAAAAATGATGATGATCTAAGTTCACATGTTTAATCGTTGGATAAGCCGTTAGGTTGGAAAAGTTTGGGGACGATGGTTCTATCTTGCACGCCGTGGTTGCGGATGGTGTCCTGACCCTAATTTCTCCAGTCTAGCAATATTATTCTCGAGTATCTTGCTATTTTATCTTTCTTTTGCATTCGTTTTGATGATTTATTTTCCTTTAGCCCAGCATGCATCATGCGCATTCTTTGAGCATTCATGAAGCTTCATCCGTTCAAGGTATCCTGATGGTGGTGAATAGCTGTGTTCCTGATCTCGAATGAGGAGAACTATTTCATTCTGAATTAGAAGGTTTCCATTGATCTCGTCGCTCGATTTGGTTGGCTGAAGATTCCTGTCTGGAGTTTAGTCAGTTCCCTTTCCTTTCCGTTGCCTCCGGCGGCTAGCCGTGTTTCCATTCCTTAGTTGTTAGCTCCTCCAGACTTGCATTCTTTGGTTGACTATTTCCTTGTGATCAGTTTGAAGTTTTTCAGAAATTCCTATCGCTTGTTGGTAAAGAACGGGTGCCGTTTACCTTAACGCCCTCTTCTTGATCCACTCCACTTCATTTTTGCTTCATCTCCATGTTCCATTTCACTTTCGCTTCACCTCCGCTCGTTCCCCTACAAAGAGGACGTTAAGGAGGGGCATCTGTTGACACCCGTTTTATGACCAATAAGTCGGGTCATCTCCTTGTTCATTCTACATGATGCTCCGAGTAATTCACTCTTCATTGAGTCTCCTTGATTGATTTGGAGCCTATTTCTTGGGTCTTTTCCTTGATTGGATGTGGCTTTTTGTGGCATTTCATTTTGACTAAGGCCTAGCAAAACCTTCATTTCTTATTTTGAACTCCATTGATAATAACGGTCTGCTCCAGGAGCGTTGTTTCTTTATAACGGGTGGATCCTGGGCCGTTACTCTTTGAAGAGTCCTAAGGCTTAAGGTCTCGTTTCAATCTTTATATTTTGGCTTACACGTTGATAATAACGGTCTGTCGTGCAGCCGTTGTTTCATTGTGACGCCCCATGCCTTGGTCGTTGCTTTCTTTACAGAGTCCTATTGTTTTGATCTTCTTCCCGTTGATCTTATCTCTTTGGGATAAGGTTGAAAGTAATGGATGATCCTTGGTGCGTTATTTCCAAGTGGCGATTTGTCGTGCAGCCGTTACTTCCTTCAGAGAGTCCTGGCAGTTTAGGCCTTTTCTCTGCTACTCCGTGGTTGAGATAAGAACTTGGATTGACGATATCTCTTCCAAATCTGATCCTCAGGACCTTCTATTTGATTCTTTGGACTCTTGGTAATATTATCTTCGAGGATTTGCTAAGAGTTATCCCTTTCTCTTGCCGGATTATCCTCTGCTCGACCTGAGGGTTTGAGGGTCTATAAATAGAACCTTTAACTTCATGGCCAAGGGGGGAAGATCTGGAGTTTGCGTCGAAGTGCTTCCGCATTCTAGAGCCACGTTTGATCAAGGAGAAGTGCTTCTCATGTTTGTTTGCTACCTGGTGAAGGGAGTATTTGTTCCTTTGGTTCTAAAGCTCATAATTGCATATCGAGTTTCCATTCAATCTCCCTTTCATCATAAGCATTATTTCTCTCCTTTCTCCATGTTTTTCACTGGTTTTCATCATCTAAACATCCTCCTAATCTTTTAAAACGCCCAGAGGGGTTAAAAAACTAAAACTCCCCAGTATTTCTCTTTCCTTTTGATGATATTTTGTTTATTGAAGAATTGATGCTATATTGTCTAAAGGGCTAATTTGGGTTGTTTTGTTCTTGTCTTCCACTTCTTTGGCAGGTTTACAGGTTCACCAGTACGAGACCCAAGTCTTCTAGCCGGCTGGAAGAGTTGGAGTTAAAAGGATACACACTTTGCTACTGCAGATATTACGACGGCCTTGTGCAGGCGCGTCAGAGTCTTCCAACGATCTATCGAGCGACCGTCACTTTCAAGTGATGCACGGGGTTCTGGCCGTTACTTCTAGCTTACCTGCAGGTTCTCTTTGGTTTTCTCTCCCGTGGGCGGGTGCTTCATCCACCTATTTCCAAGGTATTTTTCAAGTCTTTGGCTTGTTTTACTTTGGTGGCGATCACGACTTTCCTTGGTATTGGGCATTAGCTTTCTCCTTCATTGCATACCTTTTATTTCCTTGCTCGTTCCACCCCTTGTGGTGTGTTTTCATTTACTCTTTGCTCCACGCCCCGGCGTGTGTTTTCCTTTTCCTTAGCTTAGTTTGATTGAGATAGCATGCCCATGCTAGAGCTAGCTTTGATTGCCTAGGTTCATGATCACATGTGCATAGGTTAAGAGCAGATCTTTTATTACTTGCTTGTCATCTCATCCTCCACACAAGACCCCCCAAGAAAAAGAAGATAGATAAGCAAAATAAAATCAACATCCTCCTCGGCTCTTCTTCTGCTCTCACTCTCTGATTTTCTTCTACTGCTTTCTTCTTCTTCTCTGCTCTTGATCTCTCTCTTTTTCTTTTTCTTCTTCTTCTACTACTTTCGTGAGATTTCCTGCTGATGGCAGGAAGAAAAACATATATACTCCATCAGGTCAGGTTGACGAGCTCTTGCCCTAGGAGTGTGGAGGGAACGCTCCGGCCTGGAAGCTTCAGGAGACGCTCGCCACTTGTCAGAATCTGGATGAATGTGGATCCACGTGGCAGCATCTGTGAATGAGGATCATTATAGGATCACGTGCCCTTCTTGAGGAACACGAGCTGATGACCTGTTGCATAAATGACTTTCAGTTAAGTATAAAAGATGCACAGGCTTCGTATTTGATAAGCAGGACCCTACACCGAGAATGAATGTTCAAGCAAAGCAATGTATTGACATTGATGAATCATGCACAGACTTGACATGAGTGCAAGGGTAAGAAAAGTACAGACTTCATGTGTGCATGAGCAGTGAATGCACTGACTTCATTTTGCATATGTAACACGTGCACGGACTTTGGATATGCATGGTACAGAAGAATACACTGACTTGATCATGCAAGAGAACATGCACCGAGTATTTATTCTCATATAAAACTTGCACCGACTATGAAATGGACTGTTAGATGCTTTCACGACCTATCCATGTGCAATGACCAAGTTTGCACAGACTTAAATGTGCAAGCAGGAGCTTTAGCGCATGAGATGCAACCTATGCACAGACTCTGTTAGGACTTAGTTGCGTGCTACAGCTAAGGTTTGCATCGATGCAATGCAGACTAGACGAATGTTGCACCGAGGCAAAAGACAAATGAGACGCAATGCAACGTGCTGAGTCAAAACATTGCACTGACCATGCTATATAAGACGCAAGGTTTGCACCGAGACAGAAAATGCACTGACCTTCTTCAGTGTGATGCATGCACAAGCATACCTATGAAATGCTCATCAAAGCATACAGCAATTGTTCAACAGTACTGACTAAAGCAATGCACAGCAAACGATCCTCATTAATAAGACAGAAAATGCACTGACCTTCTTCAGTGTGATGCATGCACACACATACCTATGAAATGCTCATCAAAGCATACATCAATTGTTCAACAGTACTGACTAAAGCAATGCACAACAAACGTCCTCATTAATATACAGTGCAAAGAGCAGATGCATAAACATATAATCTTTCATGCAAACACATGGTGATGGTGACTCATAGTGTTTGCTATCATCAAAATCATAGAGGCACAACAATCTCCCCATTTTTAATGATTGCAACACTATGAGCCAACATAGACTCATGCTCATGGCAAATAATTCTCCCCCTTTGACTTCAGCAAAAAGAAAATAGATGAAATGACAGAAGTAAAAACTCCCCCTTTGACGAAGTCATGTAGGCATAGAAAAGCTATTCCCCCCCTTTATGACATAAACGTGAAAATCTCTAATGCCCAGAACTCCCCCTGAGAGCGTAATTGCGAACATACTTCGAAAGAGTAGAAGCAGAGAGAGCTGGACACCTTACATTTGTATGGACAGACCAATGTAAGTGAAAAGCCCTCAGAACCAGAACCAGTTACAAGAATCATTCGACAGGGATATAGAAACAAGATGGAAGATTCCAACAGTGTGGAGAGTGAAACTGATGATGTAGATGAAGTAGATGTAGCCAAGGGTAGGAGTGAATAACAGCAAGTAAGGCACATGATCTCCAACAGGTAAGATAGCATGATGATTAAGTTGTCAGAGGTGAACCTAATCAGAGGAAATTGTATGGCAGGTACCACAGTAATAAGTCCTCACAAGGAAAGACTCTCCTATCATAGGGGTTATGAATTAACCGACATGACCCAACTGATTTAACCATGATGTATACCAAATTTGTCAATTAAATTCAATACTCATATCTGAAGGTAGGTTTTAATAAATGTGAACCAATTAATCAAGCAATACTCACGAACAACCACCTTCCATCTTACTCAAATGAACTCGATGACTCCTTTGAGAGTCACACAGAGCAGTATTGAGAATAAACACCCTTACTAGAATGTGAGTTGACTATTTTTGCAAGACATTTTCTTTTGATTAGCACATTATTTTTTCTTGAACAATTTAACTTGATCAACACCTTTTTACATGTGGCACAACACGTCTTAGGTGATGTGACCCAGTTACTCAGTGTGATGACTTTCATTGCCTCTCAACTTTGAGAGCAGAGTTAGCAATAGAAATGTCTTTCACATGAGGAGACACCTTGATCAGAGGCCAGAATCCCCAGTTACTCAACTCAACATGCCATTGCTCTGTCAGGTTTGACAATTTTCTTTTACTGCAGAGATAACTATGGCACTTCATGACTTAGGTTTTACTCTATTTCATTGATAGAGAACCCAGTTTCTCGGTGACCAAGTCATTGCTCTGAATTCAATTTATCCGATTAGTCAACATTTTTTAGGTTAATGTTTAAAAAACAATACTCACTTTATGTGTCTCTACCAAAGTAGCCTTGATATCACATTTTCAGATTACAGATGGGTGAGACTATGATATTCATGACTCAGTTGGTTAAAATTTATTAAAACTCGTCATTCAGATACTTTCAATACATTTGAATGCAAATCTGAGAATACAATAGACTTATATCAGTCTGAATCAGTAGACATTCTTAAACCTATATGATAGGAATTTCTTTTAAGAATTCAGACTAAAACATGGTACACAGCATAAGGATCTCAGATCAGTCCAATCAATGCAACTAAACAGCTTATCATTCCTGGAACAAGAACCAGATTAATCAGACCAACTTGAAAGGATGTGAGTGTTGGACAAGTACAAGCTGGTAGAGCAAATAACAGCAGGAGAGAAGATCATCAGATGTATGTAGAGCGGAATTAATTTCAATAACTGGGTCTGGAGTACAGACAGATCAGCTAAATGAGTAGAGACATCAGAGAATTCAAGTGAACCACACATTGGCAATGGAATGGATAAGATAGCTAGATAGAAGGAGTTCAAGAGGTGAATAAGTGATGAAATATGCATGCTCCCCCTGTCTAGATACAATGGAATATGTTTTTAGAATTTTTCAAATTTTATGACATGCACTACTCTTCATATGTGCAGTATGCAACTAATCTGATAAAGAGATCATGATGACCAAGCAACAACAGACACACTCCCCCTGACAAAATACAAGATATGCAATGAAGGCACAACTCATAATTTTAAAATGTAGGCTCGAAGAAAATTCATGCTGTTCAATCAGAGGAAGAGACTACCAAATTTCAGAAATGATCGATTATGTAAATAATATGACCTTTAAGTTGCACTGAATTCGGTTTCACACAAGCCATATGTGCACCGATCTTTCTATGCATGTGACAGAAAAGCATGCACCTACTTAAATCAAGCATGAAGCATACCATGCACTGACTTTGACCCATGAAGAACACGAAGTGCACGGACCTGTATGCAGTGTAGTCATGAGATGCACCGACTATATGCAAAACATGCAACTACCTATACTCAGTGCAATACACGCATCGGCTTGAAACATCAACTATGCAAAGCATGCATATGACACTCAGCTGTGCAATAGTTGTTCAAACATTAGAACATTCTTTATTCAGAGAGCATCATGCGAAAGCAGTCAGATTTTCAAGAGATGTCAATTAAGCACAGACAGATTAATATGATATACAAACATCTAAAACAAACAATTTCAGATAGCAGAATTTAAGGTAAGTTTTCAGAACTAATATGTTCAGCGCAATCATGGGATTTTCATTCTTGAGTGTCTTGGTTTATGGACCCCTCTTTATTCATTCCAAGGCACACCTACAGCATATTTGTCATTTTGATCTTGCAGAGACCCAAGCAGCCTTGGGTCCTGCATTAACCCTGACAGGTGTTCTGAACAGTCTTTTAGCAACATTATCATCATAATCCATCAGGTAACAACTATCCATGAAGTGACCAGATTTTCCACAATATCTACATGTACCACCAGAGTTTTTGACCTTATTATGCACATCAACATAAGAATGAACTCTATGTGCATGAACATGAAAGTTTCTGTTGTTTACATGAACATTTTGTCTCTTATTTTTATTTAGCCAGTAATTTGCATATTTATGACCAGGATTTCCACAATTGAAACATGAAAAGCTCATTCCTTTAAGGTTCCTATCAGGCTCATGTCTTTTTATAGGAAATTTAGCAAATTTGGATTCTATTGAATTTCCCTGAGCATGCCAACAGTCCTTGACTGTATGGCCATGCTTCCCACACTCAAAGCACCTAATGTGCTTACTACTGGAGCCAACTTTACCCCAATGAGACCCTAACCAGCATTCAATACCCTTGTGACCAGGCTTGTTACAGTTAGAGCATGTGCTGTGCTGGTTTGATACATGTTTGTTTCTATAAGGGCCATGATGATTTGCAGAATATCTAGCATGCATCCTATCATTGAATTTCATGATGAAACATGCATCCATAAGATGACCATGCCTACCACAGTAATGACAATATGCACCAGACCTTCTAGTAGCATGGTTTCTACCAAATGAATTTCTAGAATATAATGTTTCACTTGCATGCTCATCTTCTATCAATAATATGTAATCATTCATTACGTGGCCTGCCTTGCCACAATAATGGCATGAACCATTCTTTTCGTGTGCATGCGAATGAGTAGAGGACTGTTGAGTAGCATGCACTAATCCATCGAGCTCCACAGAACTAGCAGGGTTGACATTACAGGCAGGGACAACTTTGACTTTGTTCATATAAACATGCTTTTTCAATTGTTTACCCTTTTTCAAAGCATTTGTTTGCTTTTCATTTCTTTGAGCCATGAATTGGAAACCCGATGATGAGGGAGTTTTCATGTCTTTATTTTATTTTGGGGATTGACTTTTGGTACCAGCTACTTCAGAATTTTGCACAAAAGTGGTGTATAGGTGGTTTCTAATAGTTTCCTTAACATCAGAACTACAACTTATCCCCTTTTGTGAGTTATTATCCTTACTTTTCATGACAGCTTTCATTTTTCTCTTATTTTCAGAAGACTCGGATGTTGAGTTTTCCAGATCCTTAATTTTAGTTTCCAGAAAGGCAATGTGAAGTTCATAATTGGCTATTTAATGTTCACTGCAATTAACTCATTCACTTAAGACCTTGTTTGCAGTTTTATACTTCTCAATTTCTTGTTCCAGACTGCTCAATATGTTAGTCTCTTCATTGTAAGCAGTTTTTCCTTTCTCTAATGTGAGAAGTTGTTTGGACATACCAGTGTTTAATTGTTTTAACTTCTCAATTTCAGCTTTCAATTCATGGTTTTCCTCCTCGAGTTTTCCCGCTTCAATTTCATTACCAGCGCACCTTTCTCTCTCTATACCCAGAAGCCTCTCTGAAATAACAGTATTTAGAACCTTGAGTTTTTTGTTTTGTTCTTTCAGTTCATTGTTCTCATTGGTCAGCTTCTCAATTTCTTTACCACTGAATATAGATTCCAATCTTTCAATTAGTTCGTCTTCTCTTTCTTCAACTTTAATTTTCTCAAAAAACAATTCTTTGTTTTCTTCTTTTAAAGATTCAATCAATTTTCACTGCCCCTCACTTTCATCATACAGATCTTCATTACGTTCTTTTAGAGCCAAGCACTTGTTGCAAATCGATTTTAGAAGGGGACCCTGCACACCTTCCTTGTTAACTTTCTCTATCTCAGCTCTAATATTTTTATTATTCCTCTGAATTTCTCCATTCTCAACTTTCAATTTCTCCAGATCAGAGTTAATCCTTTCCAACTATTCCAGATTTATCAGATGTTCATCAGTTTTCAGCTTTAACTGACTTTCTAATTAAGAAATTGTATTGGCCCATTCTTGGTTTTCATTTTTTAGCAAGCACATTTGTTTCATATTCACGTGAGTCTCAGATAGACATTTATCATATAATTCATTGATCTTCAGGCACTTTTCACATGATGAATTAGAATCATTTTTATCAATTTTCTTTTTCATCTTCTTATATTATTTTCTTAAATGATCATGAGACTCTAGCAATTCATTATATGCAGCAATCCAATCATCCAGGGCATAGTCTTCAAAGATGTTTACCTGATCATAGTCATGTTCTTCATCTTGATTGCTGCTATGTTCACTTCCTTGAGCCATCATGCATCGATTATCATTTTTGCAGCTGCCATTCTTCAGTTTGTTCAAGATTTCTTTGGCAAACCTGCAAGATGAGACGTATGAGATTAGTGCTCCGTCAATTGATGCTTTTACCATGATCAATGCTCTAGAATTGATGGAGTCTTTCAATTTATCCTCCTCGGTCCATTTGGATTTATCTTTTGATAATTTGTGTGAACGGTGAGTCATTACCTTCCACAAATCAAGATCGGTTGTTCTTACATACCGATGCAACTTTTCCAGCCATAGCTCAAAACCATCACCTCTGAAGATCAGAGGATGAGCCATCAAGAGATGAATTAATCAAAAGAAAGAAATGAGAAGTGCACCGGAATCAACCGAAGTACAGCAAAACGCGGACTTAGAAAGACTGAAGCACCGAAGGCGACAAAACTATATCCACTCTGAAATGCACCGCGGAAGTAGCAGGATCCTCTGTAGATCGTTAGATCTGGATGCACAGAAACCCGCTCTGATACCAAGTGTTAGAACCGGTCCGATGGATTCAGAGGGGGGGTGAATGAATCTCTTTCTAAAATTATCCAATTAAAAACTTATAACAAATAGAGATGCAGAACTAAAAACCCACGGATGCTTTAATCAGCTTAGATGCACTCTTCAAATGATGGAGAGAAGATCAGATAGACTGTACTTCTAATCTACTCCATATAAACTAAAGAGATGACTCAGTTCATCTGATCAATTGGACTCTATCAAGACAAGAATCAAACGCACGGTGTGCAAACCTATCTCTCACTAGATAAAAATTTTGACTATCATGAACGTTCTTAAGCATACATCTAGCGGAGCAGAATAAACAATCAAACCACGATGGACAGAAGATTTTAAGGTGGTTCGGTCCTCCAGACCTACGTCCACCCCACACTCCAACCAGAGTGTGGCTTCCCACTGATACACAGCTTAACAGCTAGGCCTCACAGCTTGCCTACATCAGCTGAGCATCACAGCTTGCTTCCGCTGGGCAATATAGCTTAGCCAACCGCTGACACACAGCTTGACCGCTGGGCATTACAGCTTCACCGACCAGAGGAATCCTCCTCTGCAACCGCTGAGCAACACAGCTTGCTCTGCTGACTAACAGCTTGAAAAAAGGTTCAAAAGAAAAATAAAAAGAACAACTGAAACATAGCAACTGAAAACTGTAAACGATGAAGCACGAAGTGGCTCTCAAAGACCTGACTAGCCTGGATTTGATCCACGGTCCAGTAGAGACTAATCTTCATATGACTATCTTCTTCTTCTTCTCACTCTCTCTCTCTTTCTTCTCACTCTCCTCCTCGGCTCTTCTTCTGCTCTCACTCTCTGATTTTCTTCTACTGCTTTCTTCTTCTTCTCTGCTCTTGATCTCTCTCTTTTTCTTTTTCTTCTACTGCTTTCGTGAGATGTCCTGCTGATTGTAGGAAGAAAAACATATATACTCCATCAGGTCAGGTTGATGAGCTCTTGCCCTAGGAGTGTGGAGGGAACGCTCTGGCCTGGAAGCTTCAGGAGACGCTCGCCACTTGTCAGAATCTGGATGAATGTGGATCCACGTGGCAGCATCTGTGAATGAGGATCATTATAGGATCATGTGCCCTTCTTGAGGAACACGAGCTGATGACCTATTGCATAAATGACTTTTAGTTAAGTATACAAGATGTACAGGCTTCGTATTTGATAAGCAGGACCCTACACCGAGAATGAATGTTCAAGCAAAGCAATGTACTGACATTGATGAATCATGCACAGACTTGACATGAGTGCAAAGGTAAGAAAAGTACAGACTTCATGTGTGCATGAGCAGTGAATGCACTGACTTCATTTTGCATATGTAACACGTGCACGGACTTTGGATATGCATGGTACAGAAGAATACACTGACTTGATCATGCAAGAGAACATGCACCGAGTATTTATTCTCATATAAAACTTGCACCGACTATGAAATGCACTGTTAGATGCTTTCACAACTTATCCATGTGCAATGACCAAGTTTGCACAGACTTAAATGTGCATGCAGGAGCTTTAGCGCATGAGATGCAACCTATGCACAGACTCTGTTAGGACTTAGTTACGTGCTATAGCTAAGGTTTGCACCGATGCAATGCAGACTACATGAATGTTGCACCGAGGCAAAAGACAAATGAGACGCAATGCAACGTGCTGAGTCAAAACATTGCACTGACCATGCTATATAAGACGCAAGGTTTGCACCGAGACAGAAAATGCACTGACCTTCTTCAGTGTGATGCATGCACAAGCATACCTATGAAATGCTCATCAAAGCATACAGTAATTGTTCAACAGTATTGACTAAAGCAATGCACAGCAAACGATCCTCATTAATAAGATAGAAAATGCACTGACCTTGTTCAGTGTGATGCATGCACAAGCATACCTATGAAATGCTCATCAAAGCATATAGCAATTGTTCAACAGTACTGACTAAAGCAATGCACAGCAAACGATCCTCATTAATATATAGTGCAAAGAGCAGATGCATAAACATACAATCTTTCATGCAAATGCATGGTGATGGTGACTCATAGTGTTTGCTATCATCAAAATCACAGAGGCACAACACAGCACGATGGGCGAAATGGAGAGCTGCCTCTTGTACGCCTCGCCGGACGCGTCGAGCTGCACCGCGCAGAGAACTTGCGCCAGAATTAGCAGAAGAGGGGGACGATGATGAGAATGAGCACGGCGAAGTCGCCTACCACCAGCACCACCACCGCCACACGGCTGATTTGCCCGGAAGGGTGGCGTTGCGATAAGCCCACGGGCACCAATGGGGTGGCGTTCATGGCGGCGCTCGAGGTGGCGATGCTGTCGTCAGGCCGTGAGCTCAGAGAGGATGAGACGACGGTCGTGGCCGCCGGGGCTCTCAGAGGCGGCGCTCCGCCAGATCCAGGACTGCTGGGGTCGGTGCGGACAATGGTGTTGCACCCTTGCAGTGGGCCGTCGCAGAGGCCAAGGTTGCCACAAAAGGTAGAGGCGGGGAAGCCAGAGAGCGAACGAGGGATGGCCCCCGTCCACTCCATAAAAGAGGCGTTGATCGTGTATTCATTGGCCATCCTTTATTTCTGGAAAAGGTCGATGGGTGCTATTTTTCTTTTATTGATCTTTTATTCGTTGATATGAAGAATGCATATCCTATTTCATTTTCTAGCAATTGGAGTTTATTATTAAATCTCAATGTTAAAGGTATGTGAGAAAACTGGAGGAAAATTGTATGGTCCCGTCGCTGGGGAAGATTACGAAGACAACCAGATAAGGTTCACTTTGCTATGTCTTGTGAGTATCCTATCTTGTAAGCATTTGTTTTTTGATCTTCTGTCTTTGTCTTTGATTTCTCATTCTCTGAGTTCCCTCTTTTCCCCTTAAAACAATATGGTGAACATGTGTTTGTTATAAATTGTTCAATCAATCAAGTTGGAGTTTCCCATCAATCAAACAGGGTTGCAATTGAATATTCTGCTCAGATCTCAGCTTCAACAAGAGCAGCAGCTAGTTTCCGATATAATGTTATTGTTCAAAATAATACAAACATAAATTACAGTTTCTCTATGAGCAGTGCCCTACAGTGAACCACATACCAAATCTTAGGTGTTCGGCTTGCTGATAAAACAAATTATCGGAGGATATTGTTTAGTTTATTGACTTTGGGAGTATATAGGTGTTCAAAAAACATGAAGGAGCTCTCATGCGATGGGTGAAAGTAGTTGCATAATAAGATAGCATAGCATTGCAGATTAGGAAAGGTCCTATTGTTCTGTAGGGGAGAGATGATCCATATTGGTTTTGTAACGCCCCGAGATCTGATTCCCAATTTATGGGTATTTTTTTTTCATCAGACCTCGAGTCATCACTTCGTATGTATCGCGGCAGCACAATACATAAGCATGCATACATTCGCATGAGAGAGAGAGAAATCATAGTGACAAAAATGTAAATATCATCTCAACCATTCATAATTTCCAAAGAAGAGTACATGACCATTGTTCCAAAATAAACCTGAGCCCACACATGCTCACTGCACCATAGCTATACATATCAGAGAGACCTTCATCCATAGCATACCTAGTCGAACTATGCACTGGCACTACTCAGCTGCAGCCTCCTCCTTAACCTCCTTCTCTATGTCTCCTGAAAACGTGTGTCACAAAAGGGGTGAGTGTGACGCTCAGTAGGCAGCCTAAACAAACCGGGGTTAACTTGCATTTATATAACCAAATTATATACATAATTCAGATGCTAATAATAACATAATCCATTCATTATAGTCTGCTGAGAATAACTCATAAGAGGAAAATAGACATTCTTAAGCTGACATATAAGGTACCCATGCATTCGCTAAAACCACGGTGAATAAGCATTTACACATTATCACATTTCCATATTTTCATACTTTCACATATCACTTTTCCACATTTTCGCATTTCACATTTTCACATTTCACATTTTCACATTTCACATTTTCACATTTTCACACTTTGTTATTCATGGAAACAAACAACTGCCACAATCATAGGAGGCCCACACACACACAACGAACGAAAGAGTACTGTGTAGACCCGAGAGCGAACTCCCACCTAGATTCTTGTGGCCCTGAGACGTTATGTAACGCCACATCACAAGGGCCACCCCACAATGGGACCGAAGACTGAATCAATAGGATTTTAAACCAGGGCCGTCCCCCAACAGGGACCGAAGTCCTATCTCACAGAAGATTGTTGTTTCCATTCATATCATTTACATCATATTCGCATTCATACTCATTCTACAAATACCAGTATGATACTTTATCATAACATGCATGCTTCCAATAGTTTAAGCTGGCTAAACATACTTATATGCTGACTGGTGCAGAACAATGCATGATCATGTTACTATATAAAAGGAACGGGTTTATCCTTCTAGGCTACATATGCATAGAAAATGATTTATATCTGAAAGTATAGAATTTATGTGGGCATGGAATTTTTACTGTGGGTTACTAACTTAGCCTTCTGCCATTTTCTAATTTTTTCAGATTTTTATGAATTAATATGCCCCCTCAAAATTCTCCTTTTCTCAGTTTCTAGAAATTGTGTCGTTGCAGCATGTGCACCGACCCCACTAGAACATGCACAGACCACACTGGAACATGCACAGACCTTACTGGAACATGCACGGACCCTGCTTGTGGCCAGGGCCAGACATGCACTGACCTCACTGGAACATGCACCGACCTCACTTGAATATGTACAGACCTCACTTATGATTTGAACTAAACCTGCACCGACCTCACTAGAACATGCACAGACCTCACTGAAACATGCACAGATCTCACTTATGAGTTGAACTAAACCTGCACCGACCTCACTAGAACATGCACAGACCTCACTTATGATTTGAACTAAACCTGCACCGACCTCACTAGAACATGCACCGACCTCACTTATGATTTGAACTAAACATGCACCGACCTCACTTATGATTTGAACTAAACCTGCACCGACCTCACTAGAACATGCACAGACCTTACTGGAACATGCACATACCCTGTTTGTGGTCAGGGCCAGACATACATCGACCTCACTAATGATTTGACCTAAACATGCACCGACCTTACTAGAATATGCACAAACCTTAAACATGCACAGACCTTATAAAACCTGCGCAGACCTTAAACATGCACAGACCTTATAAAACATGCACAGACCTTGAACATGCACAGACCTTACTATAAAATATGCACTGACCTTGAACATGCAAAGACCTAACTATAACTAAAACATGCACAAACTTTAAACATGTAGAGACCTTATAAAAAATGCACAAACCTTACTATAACTAAAACATGCACAGACCTTAAACATGCACAGACCTTACTATAAAACATGCACTGACCTTGAACATGCACAAACCTTACAAAACATGCACATATCTTGCTATAATTAAAACATGCACAGACCTTAAACATGCACAGACCTTACTATAAAACATGCACCGGCCATAGACATGCACATACCTTATAAAACATGCACAAACCTCACTGAAACATGCACAGACCACACTTATGATTTGAACTAAACCTGCACCGACCTCACTAGAACATGCACAGACCTTACTTATGATTTGAACTAAACCTGCACCGACCTCACTAGAACATGCACCGACCTCACTTATGATTTAAACTAAACCTGCACCGACCTCACTAGAACATGCACAGGCCTTACTGGAACATGCACAGACCCTGTTTGTGGCCAGGGCCAGACATGCACCGATCTCACTTATGATTTGAACTAAACATGCACCGACCTTACTAGAACATGCACAAACCTTAAACATGCACAGACCTTATAAAATAGGCACAAACCTTAAACATGCACAGACCTTACTATAAAACATGCACTGACCTTGAACATGCACTGACCATACAAAACATGCATAGACCTTACTATAACTAAAACATGCACAGACTTTAAACATGCACAGGCCTTATAAAACATGCACATACCTTAAACATGCACAGGCCTTACTATAACTAAAACATGCACAGACCCTAAACATGCACAGACCTTACTATAAAACATGCACAGACCTTACTATAACTAAAACATGCACAGACCTTACTATAAAACATGCACCGGCCTTAGACATGCACAGACCTTACAAAACATGCACAAACCTTACTATAAAACTTGTATAGACCTTAAACATGCACAGACCTTACTATAAAACATGCACAGGCCTCTCTATGCTTGACCTTACTATGGATATTAGGAACTATGCACAGACCCTGATGTGACCCATATGAAACATGTATGGACCTTGTCCCAAGGGCTGACCCTTCTAAGGACTGTACTATTCCTTAGAGACTCAGAGGTAACTCATGGAAGCCCGAAATCTGATGAAACCAAAAACTAAAAATGATCGTGGTGGTGGTCCCCACATGCTCTGAATCTCTCTTTAAAGTGTATAAAATATATTTAAAAAATATTCTAATGCAGTATTGACCCCTAAAGTTTGAGGTTATGTGCCTACCTTTGAGATGGTAAATCGATGATCCGGGGATGAAATCCACACCCCAGATCCTCCTAAAGCTTTTTCTTCTGATCCGGGGATGAGTTCCATACCCCAGACCCACCAAGACTTCACTACAGGTTCATCCTTTGCGAAATGCCAAGGTTCCTCACTCCTCTTCCTTACCCGAGAGAAACCGTAGATGGTGGGTGTTGAGGATAGGTGTTGCTAAACGCTGATCACCCTTGGAAGCCACTTCTTTATATAGGTTTAAAGCCTCCCAAGGCCTGTCCCACATCTAGCAAGGTTCAGCCCAGCCTCAGGTCACTGGCTTAAAGAGGGGTTAATGCTAAGCATCCCTTTGGGTTTGAACAGGTGTGACCCTTCATCTATCCGGTCAAAGATGCGAATGGGCGCCTTTATTTGTTAGGATTTAGGTTGTCATGTCTTCATATGAAATGAAGAGGACTTCCAGATCTAACATTCAGTCTTGGTTTTATCAATTTTCATCAACTCTATCGTGAGTCATGATTTTCGCAATATTAACATTATTCCTCCTCTATTTTAGTCACGACCCTTCGTCTACCTAGTCATAAATGTGAGTGGGCACACTTTTCTGTTGGGATTTGGATTTAGATGTCTTCAGATTAAATCAAGAGGGATTCCATATCTAACGTTTGGTTATGGTTTCATTGAATTTCAGTGTCCCTAGAATGAGTTATGAGTTTTGCAATATTAACCTTTATTTTCCCGCATTCCAGTCGTGACTTTTTGGTAGCCCGAGAAAATCCAAGTATAACTATAGCATCCAGACTGTATTCGGCCTTGACCTCAACATAGGAGTTGTAGCCGTCATCGTACCCGAAAGTTTGGCTTTGGTTAAAAGTTATTTCATTGACTAAAGATGAAGTTATGATTTTTTCATTAATTATGTGTGAATTCTCCCAATAGTCACCCCTCTTCATGATAGCTGGTAGAAAAGGGCTCCGAACCATGGGTTCTGGTGCGAACTGAGTTTCCACTTCAACATAAGAGTTTGGGCTAAGGACCCAATCTTTCTAATAGGCCAAGTTTCATCTCATTTAGTTGACTGTGGGCCAAGATACCCTTATTTTAATGGGTGACCATTTTTTTGTGACTGTTTCGACACATTTTCATAAACTCCATCTTAACTCTTATTAGGCCTAGTTTTTTAGAAGTTTTACTCTTCATCAAAGTTGTTCCTTACCCTATGGTCATTGCAAGGGCTTTAGTTTCACCTCATTTTGACCTCCCTACATTAAGTTACGATTTTTCTTAAGGGTCCTTCAATAATCTGTCCAGATTTCTAGCTCATGGAGTTCATGGGTCCGAATTATTCTCAATTGGGCAAGTGCCCAAATTGGTGGTCGTAACATCCTCTCCTCCTTAAAATAAATTTCATCCTGGAAATTGACTTGAAAAATTTTGTTAAAAGGATTACCTGAATTATTCTCAATTGGGCCAATGCCCAAATTGGTGGTCATAACATCCTCTCCTCCTTAAAAATAAATTTCATCCTCCGGCTCCCAAGTTGCTTCCTCAGAATGAGAATTCCTCCATAAAACCTTCACCAGTTTGATGGTTTTATTCCTCAATACCTTTTCCTTCCAGTCTATGATCTCGCTGGCTACTCCACATACGACAGATCTACCCGCACCTCCAGGGGCTCGTACTCCATAACATGTGAGGCATCTCGGGCACATTTCCTGAGCATGGAGACGAGAAAGACAAGATGTACATGCGACAGAGCAGGCGGAAGTGCAAGTCGATTAGACACATTGCCAACCTTTTGCAAAATCTCGAAAGGCCCGATATATCTAGGACCAAGCTTGCCTCTCGAACACATGGTCCCCCCCTTCAATTTTTCTTAAACATATGAACTGAAGCGACTGAGCTTTACAAAGCCTGTAGCTCCATGTTAAAGCCTACCAGCTCAACAATCTGAAAAATGGGGGGATGATCTCATATTGCATGCAACTCAGATAATCAAAACTAACTTGGTGAGACACCGGGCAAACCCATTGATACAAACGGTGGGGAAGCCAGACTGACGATCAATGGTGAATGGACATTATTATTCATGGTAGAATTATCACTATGAGCCACAGCAGAACCCCCTTCTAAGCTTTGATAAGCATTTTGCAACTAGTTGAGGAGTAAGGTCATTAGTTTAAGGTATGCAATGAGTATTTTTACCAAGAATCCATGGCATCAACATAACGAGATATCTTAGTAGGCATTAAGTGTGTCAGAGACAAGAAAAGTATGATCCTAGGTATTAGTTTCTTGAAGTCTAGGGCTGACAAATATCTTAACCAGACCTTGATGGTGTCTTAGACAGTCCCCTTTGCCGCAACTACGTTAGGTAGGATTGTTCATTCCTTACCATGCCTCTTGGAAGGTCTGTTGATGTGGGACGGACACGGGAGACGACACTATATGGTGCCACCCTCGGACTCTAGATGAAGACACGACCAGCAACATACACCAGGGAGACACTAAGCCCGACACTACGAGCTCCTAGGGAAAGCGCGGACCGTGCGCGGTTAAGGAACCGACGGAGGTCAAGGGTAGTCCGACTCAACTTCCGGACTCGGATCGAGTCGCGGGACGGGTCACTCTCACTCTCACAGCGGTGACATGGACACACGGGCTAGTACCTACACTCTCAGCAGCGGCAAAAGACCATATACTAGCTAAGCAAATGAACGCCAAGAGGTTCGGACCATTACCTCCACGCACCCGGCGTGGCGAAGACAACCCCGGCCGAATCACGGACTCCTGGTTAACAATTATTACAGCAGTACACTAAGTCGACCCACTCCACGTAGGGAGGTAAAAGGTCACATGTGGAGCCCGGGAATCACGCAACTCGGGTTGACGGGCAGCATCTTGATGTCGCCCGGCGGTGCCGAACTCCACGTTTTCGTGCTTTCCGAACGGTGGGTTCTGCGGGCCCGCGGGGCCCACGGATGGCGCTGTCCTCCGGATCTGCGGGGGTGGAACCCACTATGATGGGGACCCCTGGTGGTGCGCCTCCACGGACGGCGGTCGGCCGGGAACACCGATCGGGGGTCGATCAGTCCCGATTCCCAAGTTTTGAAGTTGCTGCCAACGGAGTTTGGTTGTTGTTTTCAGGCGCGCGCTCCGGCGAAAACGGCTGCTGCGGTCAATCCCGATGTCAGATCGGGACGCATGAGCTATCGTTGGAAAGCTCTCTTCGAATGCTTCAATCTAGACTCCGAGAGATCTGCTGGATCTGGCCAGATCTAGACTTTAATGAATTTACAAATCCCTATTGTATAGTAACCAAAATCTCAGAGCTGCAGGGCACTTGTCTAAGAACCACCGTTGACCGCCTAGTAAACCTCCGCTTCAGCTCTTGAGCTCTTCTTAGGCGTTGTAGGGAATCAAACCAAGTAACAGAGACTATTTTTAGAATTTGATTTGGAGGTGGAGGCGATTTGTTATGATTTTTGGAGTGACTGGTGGTCGGATCTGGGAACAGGTGGACAGAATTGTAGATGGGTTTGAGAACGAATTTTAGAAAATATGAAATGGGCGAATCAAAAATTGAGAAAAATTTTGGATGAAGGGATGGATGGGTGGAACCCCCAGTAAAATTGGGCAAACTAGCAGAAATCAAAAGTGGATCTAAGGCATGAAACACAGGATGGATGTGAACCTGGACAGAACTCTGGCAGAACTGAAATGGAAGAGTGGACGAAAATCAAAAATTAGCAAACGTGATCTGAATGCTGGCCTGATTTTTGTGGGTGTAGAGGAACATCCCAGGAACAACTCCTCCAAATTTGGTGGCCAAATGAGCTCTGGGAAGACCTGTGAATTTCGAGCAAGCTACTATGGTACTGCGCGGGCAGAACTCCGTTGATGGCGATGGCGGTGCGGTGGCGGCTCGTGGCGGCGGCGGCGGCGACCGGAACTGATAGGGTGGAGTCTCACCACCAGAAGGAAGCCTTCACAGCTTCAAGGGTGAGAGGGAGAGGAGAAGGGGGAGGCCTAGGCCATGCTCCAACAAATTTCATAATTCTTATGGCATTAATTCATGAAAATGGGAAAATACAAGCATATATAGGTCACCCATCTAATCCATCCTCCACCGTTGGATCTAGGGGTTAGGGATGGATGGCTAGGATGAAGTTTGATCAAAATATAACAAAAATATTAAACAAAATGGAGGGGGGCGCACCTTGACCAAGGGGGGGACATGGTAGGTGGGTTTGGTTGGAATTGTTGACCATTTTGGTCCCTTGTCCCCCATGTGGACAATTGACTAGTCCAAGGCTTCTAGATGTCCACCTTGGATTTTGACCAACCCCACAAGGCTGATATGGACCAATGGGAGGGGGCCTGGGGGTCCCGTGGGGCCCAGGGGTCCCATTTTACAAATAAGCCCCTCGTACACTCATAATTGCAAACCGTATAAAATGAAATAAACACACCTTACACACAAATAAAGTCTAATTAAATATGAAAATTGGGGAGACTCAAGGCGGCGTCTCCAGGCTGTCTCCAAGCCAGATGGACGCTGAGGTGGCTCGAGTCGTGCTCCGTGTGCGGTACCGGTGGCTCGGCGTGTCGCGCCGATCAACTGCTCGGGTGTCCGCACCAATTCTCCCCGGGTGGGAGAAACTCGACCCTGTCGAGTAAGGGTCTGCATCGCTCCTGTAACGCTCCAGAAGGTCCGGATCAATCTGCTGTAACTCGCCATATGTGATCCATGTGTCCTCAGTAGTGGGCCGTCCTCTCCATCGCACTAGGTAGCGCGGGTAAGATCCACTCCTGGTAACTGTCATTTGCTCGTCCAGTATACGATCTATATGCTCACGCTGCCGTGAAAAAGGGGCTGGAGGTGGAAGTGGACACTCAGGTGTGGGATCACTCTCAAGGGGAGGAGATGGCTCAAAAGGCTCACTAGGGATCACCGCTGGGTCCCTATATGCAACAAGATCCGATATATTGAAGGTAGAGCTTATACCATATTCCTCGGGCAAGTCCACAACATACGCATTGGATCCAACGCGTTTCAACACTCTAAAGGGACCGGCTCCGTGAGCTTGCAACTTCTTAACGGTTCCAGAGGGAAACCGTTCAGGTCTTACCCTGATCATGACATATTCACCCTCTTGGAACTCTCGGTGGTGTCGATGGGCATCGGCTAGCTCTTTGTAACGTGCATTGCTGGCCTCACTCATGCAGACTCCTAACATGCCTAGCACTAGACTCGGCAGACTCACTATGCACTCCTAAAATGCTTAGCAAAATAAAAACACACGGATGCACACACAACCCTAAACAACCCTACAGTTAGTCCGACCCAATCATATGCAAGGTGGTCCAGGACATCCGAATGTGTGCCATGCATACCCTAGGTGTGACCGAGGGTCGGTACAATCATAAGACGGCCCTTTGGATTTGGGAGGTTTGGGTGGGACTGGAGGGTAGGGTGTCTCTCGCCCGTGAACGGACTCGGTGGGTGCCGATGGCCCGGTCCATGGGGAAGGGGTATAATGGTGACCTCCCCTAAAGAAGTGGAATGAAGATTGTGGACCAAGGGGCCCACTAAGAAAGGGATCGAAGGGATCAAAGAATGTGTGACCCCTCGATATGGATTCCCTCATCTCAAGATCCCATGTGTGGAATTCTAGAAGGTGTTGATGGTCACCTTCATCCATCGACGTAGATGGGACTGTGTATAGCAGATAGGGCTCCTCCCTCGGGATAAAAGGAGTAAAGTCAGGCTCGGCCGGTAAGGGGAGGAGTAAAAGAACCTCCATGGTGATATGGCACACAGTGTACACGGAGGTGATAGACCCTAAGGATGGATGTGTGAAGCTACGACCTATAGGTTGGTCAAAGCCTGGAGCCAACAAGTGCATAAAAGTTAGTTGCCGGTCTAACCCTTTAAGGAGGTCATCCAATGTATCCACACGGTGACTAGACCGGCAAGTGGTGTGAAATGAATGGATTGGCACCAGAGGTAGGATAGGGTCCATAGATGGGAGGGGAGATGGGACCAAACCTATCTTAAGCCAGCTAAAGAGTGGCTCGGCTATGAGTAGCTTTCCCGTTAGAAACACGGGTAGCTCTGGCTAAGAAGGCTCCAAATAAAGATCGGAGAGTGAGGCTTCTCCAACCCTTTTGTCCCCTAGAGCTCGAGATGTCCGAGTGGGACACTGTCCTGCAAAGTGGCCGAATCCCAAGCAGCGATAACACTGCTGTCGTGAACCACTACGCTCCTTGATAAGTGCGTCCTTACCCTTATCCTCCTGACGGACAGGGGGTATAGGCAATGGGGCTCTCGTGGGTGGGGAACGAGGATCCACTATGATGGGGAGGGGACCGTGGGATGGAACCATAGATGGCACCGGATTGGGAATACCGGCTGTTACCTCCTTAGCTTCGTGTTTGGTTCCTCCCTGGCTAGGAGGTAGGCAAGGGGGAAGCAGGGACTCGATATAAGCACACTTCCTATCCACTTTATCCAAAATGAGTTGGAAGAGTTTGGCAATGGTGGGGTTTGGAGTAGGAGTAATGTGGTGGACTCTCCCATATGAACTCGGCTTAGTCGTGGACCTAGGCTCTTCTACATGCGCGGCGCGTTGCCTCCGATTATGGCCCACTTGGGTGGATGTGATTTGGTGGGGTCGGTTGGAGGTGACCGGGCCGGGTAGGTAGACCTTCCTAAGTTCGTCCTTCATCTCATGCCATGACTCGATGGGCCTTTGCCTCCTAACCTCTCTCATGCGCTCAATGCTCTCCCATTTCCAGGCGGCTTTGTGGACAAGCCTCTCTCGGGCAAAACTAACTTGCATGGCATCGGACATGGTGTAACATTCAAAATATTTGTCCATCGCGGCCTCCCAATTGAGGTAGTCGCCCGGATCATTAGAGCCATAAAAATCAGAGGCTTCGGGCCTACGGAAGGGGAGAGGATGGTTGCCAAGCCCATGGGTGGACCAACGGCCATATTGCCCGGGTGATGGGGATTCCATGTGAAATTGGGGGGGACTACATGTTGGACATGCCGACACTTGGACACGACACTAGACCGGTTATGCAAGGTTGGAATGCACTAACTAATGCAAACACCGACTAATGCACCTAGACCTAAACCAATATCCGGTACGTGGCGGAGTTAATCGATCCGAAGATCACTCTCGCAAGTGTGCGGTCTTCCCGATAGGCGTAACCTAACGTTCGGATAACACCTTTTGATATACCGGGTTATCGGGATGAAGTGCAATTTTAAAACACTCTTTTTTTTTGTTTGGAAAATGATGATGATCCTAGACTCGACTTAGACCATGATGCATGCAAGACTTACGCAATGACTACCCTAGACTCGACTCGCTCTGATACCAAACTGATGCGGGACGGACACGGGAGACGACACTATATGGTGCCACCCTCGGACTCTAGATGAAGACACGACCAGCAACATACACCAGGGAGACACTAAGCCCGACACTACGAGCTCCTAGTGGCGAAACGTCGCTAACAGAAGTGTAAGCTCACTCGTCGTCCCATGCGAGGGAAAGCGCGGACCGTGCGCGGTTAAGGAACCGGCGGAGGTCAATGGTAGTGCGACTCAACTTCCGGACTCGAATCGAGTCGCGGGATGGGTCACTCTCACTCTCACAGCGGTGACATGGACACACGGGCTAGTGCCTACACTCTCAGCAGTGGCAAAAGACCATATACTTGCTAAGCAAATGAACGCCAAGAGGTTCGGACCATTACCTCCACGCACCCGGCGTGGCGAAGACAACCCCGGCCGAATCACGGACTCCCGGTTAACAATTATTACAGCAGTACACTAAGTCGACCCACTCCACGCAGGGAGGTAAAAGGTCACATGTGGAGCCCGGGAATCACGCAACTCGGGTTGACGGGCAGCATCTTGATGTCGCCCGGCGGTGCCGAACTCCGTGTTTTCGTGCTTTCAGAACGGCGGGCTCTGCGGGCCCGCGGGGCCCACGGATGGCGCTGTCCTCCGGATCTGCGGGGGTAGGACCCACTATGATGGGGACCCCTGGTGGCGCGCCTCCACGGACGGCGGTCGACCGGGAACACCGATCGGGGGTCGATCGGTCCCGATTCCCAAGTTTTGAAGTTGCTGCCCACGGAGTTTGGTTGCTATTTTCAGGCGCGCGCTCCGGCGAAAACGGCTGCTGCGGTCAATGCCGACGTCGGATCGGGACGCATGAGCTATCGTTGGAAAGCTCTCTTCAAATGCTTCAATCTAAACTTGAAGAGATCTGCTGGATCTGGCCGGATCTAGACTTTAATGAATTTACAAAGCCATGTTGTACAGTAACCGAAATCTCAGAGCTGCAGGGCACTTGTCTGAGAACCACCATTGACCGCCTAGTAAACCTCCGATTCAGCTCTTCAGATCTTCTTAGGAGTTGTAGGGAATCAAACCACGGAATTGAGACTATTTTTAGAATTTGATTTGGAGGTGGAGGCGAGTTGTTATGATTTTTGGAGTGACTGGTGGTCGGATCTGGGAACAGGTGGACAGAACTGTAGATGGGTCTGAGAACGAATTTTAGAAAATATGAGATGGGCGAATCAAAAATTGAGAAAACTTGTGGATGAAGGGATTGATGGGTGGAACCCCCAGTAAAATTGGGTGAACTAGAAGAAATCAAAAGTGGATCTAAGGCATGAAACACAGGACGGATGTGAACCTGGACAGAACTCTGGCAGAACTGAAATGGAAGAGTGGACGAAAATCAAAAATTAGCAAACGTGATCTGAATGCTGGCCTGATTTTTGTGGGTGGAGAGGAACATCCCAGGAACAACTCCTCCAAATTTGGTGGCCAAATGAGCTCTGGGAAGACCTATGAATTTCGAGCAAGCTGCTGTGGTACTGCACGGGCAGAACTCCGTTGATGGCGATGGCGGTGCGGTGGCGGCTCGTGGCGGTGGCGGCGGCGGCGGCGACCGGAACTGATAGGGTGGAGTCTCACCACCAGAAGGAAGTCTTCACAGCTTCAAGGGGGAGAGGGAGAGGAGAAGGGGGCGGCCTAGGCCATGCTCCAACAAATTTCATAATTCTTATGGCATTAATTCATGAAAATGGGAAAATACAAGCATATATAGGTCACCCATCTAATCCATCCTACACCGTTGGATCTAGGGGTTAGGGATGGATGGCTAGGATGAAGTTTGATCAAAATACAACAAAAATATTAAACAAAATGGAGGGGGGCGCACCTTGACCAAGGGGGGGACATGGTAGGTGGGTTTGGTTGGAATTGTTGACCATTTTGGTCCCTTGTCCCCCATGTGGACAATTGACTAGTCCAAGGCTTCTAGATGTCCACCTTGGATTTTGACCAACCCCACAAGGCTGATATGGACCAATGGGAGGGGGCCTGGGGGTCCCGTGGGGCCCAGGGGTCCCATTTTACAAATAAGCCCCTCGTACACTCATAATTGCAAACCGTATAAAATGAAATAAACACACCTTACACACAAATAAAGTCTAATTAAATATGAAAAATGGGGAGACTCAAGGCGGCGTCTCCAGGCTGTCTCCGAGCCAGATGGACGCTGAGGTGGCTCGAGTCGTGCTCCGTGTACGGTACCGGTGGCTCGGCGTGTCGCGCCGATCAACTGCCCGGGTGTCCGCACCATCTGTTTTAGGGTTTTCTCCCCATGGAGACATGCTAGGCCATATCTAGGAGGTACGCTTCCCCTAGCACTATCCTTCCATTAATTCTGACCTCTATAGTAGGAATCACAAGCTTGGTGTGGACTTGGGGTCTGTTCTTCAGTTGCTTAGCAAAACTAGTGGATATAAGTGTGTATGTAGCCCTCCTCGAGGGTCGACCAAAACCCTTGCATAAATATTATCCACAAGAAGTGTACCTTCAGTATGAACTCGCCCTCTGTACTGAATCTTCTCCCACTACGGTACTGGCTTTTGCTGAGCCTTGTAGGGCAGTTCCTTGTAAAATGTCCGGCCTCACCGCATTCATAGAACTTGCCATTTGTCTTCCAGCACTCCTGCCCCAGATGGTTGCGCCAACAATGGACGCATAATGGAACCCCCAGCCTGTTCCTTGGCATCGGTTCCTGGCGTGCCACCTTCCCCTTGTCCTGCTTCTCTCCTGCCTGCCTAGGCCTCTTGCTCATTACCTTCTGCTCCTCGGTGAACCTATACATGGATATTGATTAAAACCTAACTTAGTATGTCTCTTTTTTTTAAAATTACTTTTGATAATGTTAATTTATGAATCAATGAGTTTTATGAAGACAACTTTGTATTTGGTCAAAGAAATGGTCAGAAAAGTCAAAATCTTAAAGCAGACTCAGATGCGTGTCATCGCTGAAGAATGGTTAGCTAAGGCTGTATAATATCAGTTAAGGGTGATAAATAAGTCCCCTTTGGTGATAAATGGGTCTCGGTAAGAGTGACAAATGGTCGACAAAGCTAAAAATGACTGAGTAATGGTGAGAAATGCATTGTAGCAGTGAAGCCTTCACATTTCTCTTCGTTGCGTCGATGCCAAGGCCATTTACGTCAATGCCATCTAGTGGAAGCAGCAACGGTGGTCATCTAAAGACTAAGGGTTATAGATAGATGCTCAGTGGTGACAAATGTCTTACAAGGTAGATAAATACTCCTTCCAAGCTGTAAAATTGCCAGTAAGGCTACGAAATGGACAGGGTGTACATCCATATGGTCGAACATGTAAGCAGCATGTGAGGATAGTTCATGCCTTCGATGCTAATCATTTGGCACGATGTCCAAAAGGGTATTTGGGGCCCTTCTCATTGTTGACACCCATTTTTGGCCAATAAGTTGAGTCATTCCTTTTACTATTATTAGTGATGCCTCGAGTTGTCCATTACTTGTTGGGCCATTTTCGGGCATAATCTTGGGCCCATTGTATGGGTGCCTTCCTCCCTGACTCGGTCTGCTTCAATTCAAAGCTTAATGGGCCTCGATTTCCTTTAATTTCCATATTTTTGTCGATTTACAAAAGTCCACCCATTGTGCGGTCTATATCCTGGCCATCCAGTCATGGAATGGTTGATCATGGGCCTTTTATCTATTTTCTGGGTTTTTAGATGATTTTTTGAATTTCCACCGACAAGCAATGGAGCGGTCTATGCCTAGCCGTCCAGATCTATGGAACGGTGGGCGTTGGACCGTCCTATCCTCCAGAGTCCTAAGGGTGTTGGTTTTCAGATAATTATTTATCTATCCTATTTTTCTGGATATATCACCGACAGGCTTTGAACGGTTGTTCCTGGGTCGTCTCATGCATTGAATGGTCCATTTAGGACCGTCCAATTCATGAGAGTCCAACGGCGAAATGGTCGGTCAGTTCGCTGGATAAGTGGATCCTTTTTCTTATTTTATTTAATTTCCATCGACAGAGTTGAGCGGTCTAGGAAAGACAGTTCTAAGCATTGGGCGGTCTATCGCATGACCGTGCAATGGTGCGATAACTGAAGATTTAAAGGGTTTTTATCTCCACTTGTGGATAACCCTCCAACTTTATCCACCCATTTCTCTACGGTTTCTCAACCAAATGGGGTACTATTTTCTGTGGGCAGAAGATAATTGAATTAGCTACGAATCATCTTTCAATAATTCGTGCTAATATCCACTGGAAACCCTAATTTCGGGGGTGACTTAGTGGGCTCTATAAATAGACCCTAAGGCCAAGCTTTGAGAAGGGGGGAAGATTTCAAGGTCACGGCGAAGCCCAGCCGAATTCTAGAGCGACCAGAGATCAGGGAGGGAGGCCTTCCACGTCCATTCAGGCCTCCGGTTCAAGGTGTATTAGTGTTTGAGTCTTCGATTCTAATAGTCTCACTTGTCATCTTGTCCATCGCATGCATCGTTTTCTCTGCTCTTCTACCACATTTTTCGTCATCACATTTCATTACACACACCCTCCCATTGTTTTTGTTGCCCCCATAGGTTTAAAACTTCCCAGGTATTCCCCATTCCATTTGTTTATGTTCATTCGTGTTCGCTCTTACACTTCCTACACTTTATAGTTCTAATCTGGGTTTCTTTCTGCATTCTCCACGTTGTTTTGCAGGTCAGTGGCATCCTAACACGAGGCCCATCCTTTCTGGCCGGCCGGAAACGGTGGAGGTTGAGTTCCCACGTTTTGGGAGTTGGTGGCATAGAGTGGTCTTCATCTGTCCGTGCGAAGAAAAGGGCGGCTTCACCTGGAGCGTTCATCCCAGCGCTGTTGGGCGGTCTGTCGAGCGACCGCACGTCCACTAGGCGGTTCACCCAGAACCGCGTATTTCAACAGTGCTGTTCTAGTCGAGTGTCTCCCCTTTCTTTCCAAGGTACGGTGTACTTGCTTGCATTCATCACCTTGGTGGCGATCACACACACTCCACATCCTTCCCCCTGAGATTTACACGTTATTTAATTCTTTGCATTAATATAGTGAAGAAGGGATTTGGAAGGATAATCAAAAAAGGGGGAAGAAGGAAAAAACATGTCAACACCTTATTTTCTGGCGATCACGGTGGGACACCTAGTGCCCATCGTGTTAGTATTTTGCTGACCTGTTTGTATGTTTCCAAGTTCTCTTTTTTTTGATAAGTTGAGGTTGCCCTTTGGCCCATCCCGCGTTTCTATCCTCTAGAGTTTACGCGGCCCTCTGTGAGCCACCTGTTTACTTAAACGGCTGAAGATTGGCCGTCCCGTGATTGTCACAGAGTTGCTGTCGTGCCTACCATACAGCGGTCCTTGCCAGACCGTCTACTTCTTTCCGCGGTCTTTTATAGACCGTTCAAAACTGCTGGCTCAGGTACGTTTCTTTTCTCGCACGGGTTGTTTGAGTTGATATTCAGCGGTCTTTTTAGAGCCGTTTGATAGTTCACGCGATCTATCGTTAGGCCGCCCCATCAGTTATGCTTCTGTCCTCATCCCTCTCGTTCATTTCAGGTTCTATTCGGTAAGTTTATTACTCCCTGTTTCTGCACGGTCTACCCCAGACCGTCCTAGACCCCTGAGAGGTCTGTTATAGACCATCTATTTTGTGCTACAATGCACCCGAGCCTCCATTCTTGATTATCATGTCAGATTACTTTGTGCAAATTTGGTGCCGCTATTCATCTCCCCCTACTGCCATTTCACTGTTGCATACTTGTTTTCATTTCTCTCATATTTGCTTGACCATTGCTTGCTAGACCTAGGCTAGAACTTTGCATGCACTCCGGTGCACTTAGGCGCATACACACTCTCCATCAGTAGTTGCATTCCTACCGAGGTAGGGTTTCCTCTCGTCTCCATACTCCTTGGAGCCGACAAGGGAACCTTTCCGAGGGCCTCCGTAAGACCCCGTGAGCCGTGGATTCCGACACGGACGCCAGGTAGGTTGTACCATACCACCCCGTAGTCTAGGGTCTGCATCCGCAAAAGAGAGAGAGTCCCTTAGAGTCAGCCAGTTTCCATCCCTACCCTAGTTAGGTACCTTGTGGTCGAGTGAAGTCATGTTTTAGTTAATCCACTAAGGTCCTAAAGAGGAACTTATAAAATTTATCATGCATCTTTCGTAGCTTGGGTGTTTAATTGGTTGATTCTTCCCTCATCTCTTCCCTCCATTGTGTGTCGCATCATCACATCATTTTGTCAGATTAGGCCCATTTGGTCTAGTTCATGTTTGTGTGTCTTCGTCTAGTCACATTTGTCTTAGGTTCCTTCCCTCTTTGTGTTTTCTCCCATTCTTGACTGTATAAAGTATCCATTTTCCCCCATGGAGCATTTTTCTCCTATCTCTTATCCCTCATCTTCCTTGTCCTCTTATCCCCGCGTGGATTCCTCTTCCCATGCGGGCCATCACCTCATTCTTTTAACGGGCCCTATTCTCTTCACGAGCCCTTTTCTTTCAATGGGCCTACTCCTTTTAACGGGCCTTTTGTCCCGCCCGTGCTGTTGCTAGCCCAATCAATCCTCATTCTTACGTTCATGATTCTTCTAGGCCCATACCTCCTTCCATCCCTGGAATGGGCTGCCCTCCTTCTCAGGCCGGATCCTCTTATTTGGCCCATCATCATCCTAGTTTAAGCTCCCGCTCTCTTGCTCAAGCTGGCCTACATTCTTCTCAGACTCTTCCCACCGAGGAGATGATCGCTCAAGCCCAACGCCAGCTTGATGAATTGCAATGCCGAATTAATCCCCAAACTTCTTTGGATGTCCCGTTTTCCTTTCAAGGTCTTCAGCTTCCACCACGTTCACAAATTCCTGCCTATCGTCGCTATGGTGGAGTCGGTGACCCCTACGTGCATTTGAACGAGTTCCTTTATGAGTCGGCCCAATTTCGACATGACCAACGTTTAATGGCTTATCTGTTTGGTCTGTCGTTAGAAGGCCCGGCTCGGGATTGGTTGTTTTCATTGCCGCAAGAGCAAGTGGTGAATTTTCAAGCCATCCAAGCAAGATTTATTCAGCAGTACCAGGACCAGGCTGGGCCCAAGTACTCCTTGGTAGATCTGGCCCAAGAGAAGATGAAGCCCGACTAGGAATTCTCCACGTTTACCGACCGCTGGCGTCGCCTAGCCGCGCAAGTTCTGGGGCATATTCCGGAGGGCGAGCAGATTAAAATGGTTATTTCTAATGCAACGCCCGAGCTCAAATGCATCTTAGCCCTGAATGATATCACTCCATGGCAACAACTCTACATCCGAGCCCGCTTCATTAGCCAACAACTCCTAGTTTCCCTTGACCACGAGTCTCCTCCACCTTCTATGCCCACTTACGCCTCATATCCATCATCTCCTATATATCCCTCCATAAGTCAGCTCTCCACCACATATCCCTCCACGAGTCGGCCTTGTGCTCCCACACACCCATATACCTCCACATACTCCTCCGCATATCAGCCCTCCACGAGTCAGCCTTCCGCCTCTTCATACCTGCATGAACCCCCACCTCAGGTCAAGGGAACATCACACCACGAGCAGGTGGATGCCGTCTACATACCTCCCTCCTCCCTTTCCGCTCCACATATACCTCCACCTAGTCAGTCTACTAGTTGCCAGGTGCCTTTGCCTTCGCAACCCCCACTTCCTTCTCCATTGCCCTCTCCACCATCTCATACTCCTCCGCATCCACCTTACCCGGCACGGGCTTCTTATTCTCCATTGCCAGAATCTTTTACAGATGTGTTCAGGGCTTTGATGGCTACCCGTGCATTGCAACCTCCTCCGATAATGCCTCGCCAACCCGCGGTCGAGAATCTGCTCCATTTTTTGTGAATTTCATCGCCAGTAGGGGACTTTGGTCGAGAATTGCCCTGAGTTTTGGGAGGTTGTTTATAGCCTGGAGAACAGTAAGAGGATTGGTTGGGCTATCACGCGCCAAGTTATTATAGATCTTCACAGCAAGCACCGCCCAGGCAACTGTCTCCGCTTCAAGACCAGGGGCATCCCTGTGGTTCTTCAAATAATGAAGCATCCGCTCCATCTTCTACTTTGCCTACCTTATTACCTTCCCTTACCATCGCTCCTATCCTATCTTCTTCACCTATCCAAGCCTCTGCTCAGGCAAATACCCCTCTTCCCTCCTCCACTTCCACCACCACTCTTGTTTCCAAGGCCGCTCGACGTATCGTGTCGATACGTCGAAGAATGCTGCAACCTGCCACTTCCTCCACTCCACCACCACTTTCACCCTCTCCACCATCGCCATTTCCATTACCGTCATCATCGCCGTCGTTACCTCCGTCACCCTCACGACCATCCCCACTGCCGATGCCACTCTATTCGCTGTCAACATCCGAGCCTGAGCAAGCTACCCCTATGCCCACGCCTCTACCTTTGCCTTCATCTCTTCCCACACCTCCATCTTCACCTTTACCCATACCTCCACCTCCACCTCCACCTTTGTCTTTGCCTCCACTAGAGCCCGTCATTGCCGCTATCCCTACACCGCTTACATTGCCTTTACCCCCACTTACGCCTTCTAAACCTTAACCCACGCCTTCCAAGCCTTCCCCACCCCTTTCTCCACCTATTTCCACCTCACGGAGCAGGTGTGCAATACCTTTGGTGCCCCTTGGGTCTAGTCCCCAGGGAGATAATGAATCGAGCCAGGCTGTGACTGTGTGTTCCAAGCTTCAAGATTTCATTTGTCGCATGCCAGTCCGAGTTCCGGTCCCTGGCTATTTTGGGGCTGATCAATCTGCACTTCCCATGACGATTGCCAAGAGAAGATCCTTAGAACTAGTGCCAGTTTCTTCTCGAGCGAGGCCGGTGGCAATCTCTTTGCCCACTGGGGGATTCACTCTCGATGTTGCAATCTCTTCACGCTCAATTGCTGTTCAGTTCATTGGCCGAGAGGGGTTCTCTGCTCAGATTATACTAACCCATACGGCCGCCAGGAGCCTGATGAACTCTTTCTACAAGGGGCAATTGGCCATATTTTTGAGGTTGACTAGGGGCATTCTGCACTTGTTATGCAATCTCCCTCGGTTTATTGGTGGATCGGCCACGCCAACGCCGCGCATCACTCTCCCTCAATTTTGTCATGCTCTTCTAGTAAGGGAGTTATGCTTCATGCCCAATTTCCGAATGGAAATGCCGAATCTCATGCTCCTGGTACCAAGCAACAAAACTCCACTGCTTTCTGATGTTCATCCTGAGGAGTTGGTTATTCGGGAATGTCCGCCTAGGGTTAGCGCTGCGTGTCTAGGGGCAACCGCCCCGATAAAACTGCATGTTCATAATCGGGCCAGGCCATCTACCAGGTGGGCCCGTTATCTGAGAAGACACGGCAGATTGAGAAGGCCGAAGGTCTGAGTCCGTGCCAGGTGGAGCTATTGCAAGAAGATTTCGGCCAAGAAGAGGCGGCGACGCAAGTATAAGGGCAGTCAGTTGTGCACACGGGGGTGCACATCTTCTCCCTCTTCTGCCTTTCATTTATCCTTTCTATTGCTCAGTTCCTATCCTTGGGTGGTGTACCTGCCACCACTTGACCATATTTCTACCATTTCTTGTTATCGCCATTCTCGGTTCCGGCCTATGTTCTACTCTTCCCCTGATCCAGGGGCATCCTCTAGTTTTTCTCCCCGGGTATGTCCGGACGCCACTTCTCATCCTTTTTCCATGACTCTGTTGGGGGTTCCTTGTGCTCGTTCCCCGACCTTGTCGGGTGGTTTTTCTGATCCTTCCCCGACTTGGTAGGGCGGTGTCCATTTCTTTTCCCCGACTTTGTCGGGCGATCATGTCATTTCTTCCCCACCCCTGGCGGATGAATTTCATTTACCTTCTCCGACCATGTCGGATGATTCTTATTATCATCTCTCTATTCTTTCTTCTTCACCCTTTCAGGGTTCTCACCCCTTTTCTTGCTATTTTCAAGGCTTTATCCCGCCTTGATCTCAGTTAATCCCTGTTCATTCTTTATTCGGTTCCTTGTTATCAGGGCCTCAGTGCCTTAACGAGGGAGTTCTAGCCCTCGTCTCTCTTTGTTTTTATCCCTTCTTCATCCAGTATGATGTCTGCCACTCCTCTGTGTCGAGGAATCCAATCCTTTGCTCTCCTTTTATCCTTTATCCTGGCAAGTAAAGAATACAAAGCTACTCGCGCTCCTCAAAGCTCGATGATCAAGATCGCTTCAGGATGTCGATCTCCACGCCATGGATTTGCAAAGGTATCTTTATTTTATGCAAAGAAACGTGCTTTCATTTCCATTATTTCTATTGTTTCCATGCATAATTCCTTAATATGATTGAGTGGATTTAGGAGTCTTTGTTTAATTAGATCTTAACTTTGTGTCAAACAAAAAAGTTAGCTTATGCAGCATCCTTAGGCTGGTGATAACTCCGTGTTAGGAGTCTAGTTTCTTTCCTTGATTGTTGGTGGTGACCTTAGAGTATGGATTTTTCACACACTACACGGCAAGCCATAGCCGATCTCTCTAAGGCACACCGTTGCTGCTTTGGCCGTGCTTTGGGTATGCACGAAGGTCTTTTCTTTTCTCTGCTCGGTCGAGTGCATGGGCAAGAGATTGATGGATAAAATGACTAACTTAGGCGCTCCCTAATACGAGAGAGGTCTCAAATAGGGGTAGTCTTGACCCTCAAAAGTGAGCTTTCATGCTATATCTGGCTAATAAAGGCTACCAAAATGAGAAAATGAATCAATACAAAATTATGAATCAAAGGCATGGTAAGAGTGGCGGTATAGTTCCTTGGGGGACGTCATGAGCCCGATCGCATGCGTGCCTGATAAATATGGGTCTAAAAATGAATGACACAAAGCCCCGGTGCAACAGGCTATTTCTTTGAGGGGTAGTGCCCTGGAAGGAATTCGAGCCTTGATATCTCCCATCCTTCACGAAGCTTGTCTCCATTTTTTCTTCTGTTTCTTCCTCTTAGGCTGGGTTGTATCCCGGGTATAGCCTTAGTAGGGGCACCGTTCGTTAGAAGCGGTTGGTTGTGGTAAGTCACCCTCACATGCATGCCCTGCTTAAGGGAAGCCTTTAATGAAAGGGATAGGAACGACGATCCATGGCCAGTAGTTTGAGCCCGTCTTTAGGTGCTGCGGATTGCTATGTCAAAATTAAAAAAATATATCAAAAAACTCCAAAAAAATCAAATACTTCAAAAAATTTTAAAAAATAAAATATTTCAAAATCCTAAAAAATCAAATACTTCAAAAATCTAGAAAAATGAAATACTATTGAAAATCTACAAAAATCAAAAAAAATACAAAAAAATCCAAAGAATGTGTCTTTTTCATGCATTTGTATTTATTTTAAGGACAGATATGTAATTCGTTTGCTAAGTGTGCAGGTTGCAAGTACTCAGGCATTCCTTACTACATCTTTATGCTCTGCCTCCTGTCCACATCTTTGATCTGTTCTTTCCTTTCTTCGATCCACTCTCTCGATCTGTTTTGAAGCTCATGTCCTTCTCAGCATTTTATTTGCAATGATCATGAGAGGGCTTTACCTCACGATTATGAACCTGGCGGTTCTGCTTCATTTTAATCTTAGGTTTTGATTGAAGGGCTTATTTGTTCATGTCTTTTATCCCGCTGTGTCCTTGTCACGTGTTTATGTCCCACCGTGTTGTCCCGCACATGTTGTTTTGTCCCTCACCGAGTGTTATTGGTTATCTTGCACATGTTGTTAGTCACCCCTTTATGTCCCATGTTCTTGTCCCAACCGTGTGGTCATCCGTCATGTTCTTGTCCCAACCGTGTGTTGTCCCACCGAGTTGTTGTCTTGTCACACCGTGTTCATGCATGCCCGTTGTCTATTCATGCCATTGCATATGTGCTCATTTGCTTTGTTATGTTATGTTGCATTCTCTCCCATTTCATTTGATCATTATGTTATGTCGTGTTGTTTATCATTTTTCAGTTAATCGTTATGTTATCTACGCTATGCTTATACTTGCTTGTTTTTCATATTTGTCTTATATATGAAAATCCATAAAAATTAGAAATGAAAATCCAAAAAAAAATATCATTTCACCTACACAGGTAAGTCAGGTATGGCTTTCTGTCCCTACTCATTATTGCATTACTATATGGTATTATGCTATATTATCTCAAGAACCAGTTGGTTATCTACGTGTTCTAGGATCTGATGTTCCCCTTTAACAAAAATGATGACGATCTAGGTTCACGTATTAATCATCAGATAGGCCGTTAGGTTGAGAAAACATGGGGAGGATGGCTCTATCCTGCACGCCGTGGTTATGGATAATGTCTTGACTTTGATTCTCCCAGTCTAGCAATAATATTCTCGAGTATTTTCTATTTTGTGGCTTTATTTGCATTCGTTTTAATGATTTCTCTATTTTAGCCTATCATACATCATACGCATCTTTTGAGCATTCATGACCCATGATTTATCTGAAAATGTCCCACCAGTGATGGATGATTCTGTGTTCATGGTTTTAAGTAAGAGGAACAAATTTCACTCAGAGTTGGAAGGTTCTCTTTGTTCTTTTCGCATGGTTTGGTTGACTAAGAGTCCCCGTCTAGAGTTAAGCCTATTTCCTTTACTTTTTACTGATTGATTTGATATCCTCATTGGACCGCGGGATTGTGTCCCCCATGAGGTTGGTCTTGTGTTTTTCCTTTTCATTTAGTTAGTTCCTCCAGATTGGTGTCGTTTTGGTCTAATCGTCCCTTGTGTTTGGTTCAGAGTTTTTCAAAAGATTCCTATTGCTTGTAGGCGATGAAAAATGGGTGTCTTTTATCTTAACGCCGGCTTTTCAGTCCGCTCCGCTTCATTTTCGCTTCATCTCTATGTTCCATTTTACTTTCGCTTCACCTCCGCTCGCTCCCCTGCAAAGAGGACGTTAAGGAGGGGCATTTGTTGACACCCGTTTTTTGCCAATAAGTTGAGTCATTCCTTTTATTATTATTATTGATGCCTCGAGTTGTCCATTACTTGTTGGGCCATTTTCAGGCATAATCTTAGGCCCATTGTATGGGTGCCTTCCTCCCTGACTCGGTCTGCTTCAATTCAGGGCTTAATGGGCCTCGATTTGCTTTAATTTCTATATTTTGGTCGATTTTCAAAAGCCCACCTATTACGCGGTCTATATCCTGGCCGTCCAGTCATGGAATGGTTGATCATGGGCCTTTTATCTATTTTATGGGTTTTAAGATGATTTTCTGAATTTCCACCGACAAGCAATGGAGCGGTCTATGCGTAGCCGTCCAGATCCATGGAACGGTGGGCGTTGGACCATCCCATCCTCCAGAGTCCTAAGGGTGTTGGTTTTCAAATAATTATATATTTATCCTATTTTTCTGGATATATCACCTATAGGCTTTGAATGATTGTTATTAGGCCGTCGCATGCATTGAATGGTCCATTTAAGACCGTCCAATTCATGAGAGTCCAACGGCAAAATGGTCGGTCAGTTCACTGGATAAGTGGATCCTTTTTCTTATTTTATTTAATTTTAACCGACAGTGTTGAGCGGTCCCGGAAAGACCATTCTAAGCATTGGGCGGTCTATCACACGACCGCGTAATGGTGCGATAACTGAAGATTTAAAGGGTTTTTCTCTCTCCACCAGTGGATAATCCTTTAACTTTATCCACCCATTTCTTTGCGGTTTCTCAATCAAATGGGGTGCCATTTTCTCTGGGTGGAAGATAATTGAATTAGCTACAAATCATCTTACGATAATTTGCGCTAATATCCACTGGAAACCCTAATTTCGGGGCTGACTTAGTGGCTCTATAAATAGACCCTAAGGCCAAGCTTTGAGAAGAGGGGAAGATTTCAAGGTCACGGCGAAGCCTTTCCGAATTCTAGAGCGACTAGAGATCAGGGAGGGAGGCCTTCCACGTCCATTCAGGCCTCCAGTTAAGGGAGTATTAGTGTTTGAGTCTTCGGTTCTAATAGTCTCATTTGTCATCTTGTCCATCGCATGCATCGTTTTCTCTGCTCTTCTACCACATTTTTCATCATCACATTCATTACACACACCCTCCCATTGTTTTTGTTGCCCCCAGGGGTTTAAAACTCCCCAGGTATTCCCCATTCCATTCGTTTATGTTCATTCGTGTTCGCTCTTACATTTGCTACACTTTATAGTTCTAATCTGGGTTACTTTCTACATTCTCCACGTTGTTTTACAGGTCAGCGGCATCCTCACACGAGGCCCATCCTTTCTGGCCGGCCGGAAAGGGTGGAGGTTGAGTTCCCACGTTTTGGGAGGTGGTGGCATAGAGCGGTCTTCATCTGTCCGTGCGAAGAATAGGGCGGCTTCATCTGGACCGTCCAGTCCTTCCAGCGGTTGATCCTGAACCATCCCGTCATCCAGCTACTCTTCATCCCGCGTTCATCCCAGTGCTGTTGAGCGACTGCACGTCCACTAGGCGGTTCACCCAGAACCGCATATTTCTGCAGTGCTATTCTAGGCGAGTGTCTCCCCTTTCTTTCCAAGGTACGGTGTACTTGCTTTCATTCGGCACCTTGGTGGCGATCACACACACTCCACATCCTTCCCCCTGCGATGTACACGTTATTTAATTCTTTGCATTAATATAGTGAAGAAGGGATTTGGAAGGATAATCAAAAAAGGGGAAAGAAGGGAAAAACATGTCAACACCCTATTTTCTGGCGATCACGGTGGGACACCTAGTGCCCATCGTGTTAGTATTTTGCTGACATGTTTGTATGTTTCCAAGTTCTCTTTTTTTTGATAAGTTGAGGTTGCCCTTTGGCCCATCCCGCGTTTCTGTCCTCTAGAGTTTACACGGCCCTCTGTGATCCGCCTGTTTACTTAAACGGTTGAAGATTGGCCGTCCCATGATTGTCACAGAGTTGCTGTCGTGCCTGCCATACAGCGGTCCTTGGCAGACCGTCTACTTCTTTCCGCGGTCTTTTATAGACCGTTCAAAATTGCTGGCTCAGGTACGTTTCTTTTCTCGCACGGGTTGTTTGAGTTGATATTCAACGGTCTTTTTAGAGCCGTTTGATAGTTCACGCGGTCTATCGTCAGGCCGCCCCGTCAGGTACGCTTCTGTCCCCATCTCCCTCGTTCATTTCAGGTTCTATTCGGTAAGTTTATTACTCCCTGTTTCTGCACGGTCTACCCCAAACCTTGTACACTCCATGAACGGTCCACTCCAGACAGTCCTAGACCCCTGAGCGGTCTGTTACAGACCGTCCCAGGCCCTTCCATAAAGAGTAGGGTCAAATCACTTTACCTAAAAAGCTTTTACGGAGGCCATGTTCTATATATGGGTTCTACACCGACTCTACCCCTTTATATAGGTTCTAAACCTACTCTTCCCCCTTTCATTCTAGCCTATTTCTTCTTCTACTACTTGGTCAATCGAAATGGTTGTAACCATGGTTTGTCTCTCGTGCTCTGATACCACTTTGTAACGCCCCAGGATCCGATTCCCAATTTATGGGTATTTTTTTTTCATCAGACCTCGAGTCATCACTTCGTACGTATCGCGGCAGCACAATACATAAGCATGCATACATTCGCATGAGAGAGAGAGAAATCATAGTGATAAAAATGTAAATATCATCTCAACCATTCATAATTTCCAAAGAAGAGTACATGACCATTGTTCAAAAATAAACCTGAGCCCATACACGCTCACTGCCCCATAGCTATACATATCAGAGAGACCTTCATCCATAGCATACCCAGTTGAACTACGCACTGGCACTACTCCTCAGCTACAGCCTCCTCCTCAACCTCCTTCTCTATGTCTCCTAAAAACGTGTGTCACAAATGGGGTGAGTGTGACGCTCAATAGGCAGCCTAAACAAACAGGGGTTAACTTGCATTTATATAACCAAATTATATACATAATTCAGATGTTAATAATAGCATAATACATTCATTATAGTCTGCTGAAAATAACTTATAAGAGGAAAATACACATTCTTAAGCTGACATATAAGATACCCATGCATGCGCTAAAACAACGGTGAATAAGCATTTACACATTATCACATTTCCATATTTTCACACTTTCACATATCACTTTTCCACATTTTCACATTTCACATTTTCACATTTCACATTTTCACATTTCAACATTTTCAGTGTCACACCCCGAACCGATAGCAGCGGAACGTGTCGTTTGCTCGGAACGTGGCAGTTAAACAGTCATGTCAATCAGAACAAAGTCATTTCCACAAAACACAATTTGGATAAATAATAAATTTCATTTCAAATATAAGTTCTTTACATATTCGGGCCCATAATAAGCGGAAAGACTCAATAAAGAATAACTACAATGAGACATAAGACGCAAGATAACAAGACTAGACAGTTCATCTAGATGTCAGAGTTCTCTTCACTCTTGCCCTTGCCCATCATGTTTGGTCTCGTCGTCACAAAGGTCATTACCTGAAAAACATTGAAAAACGCAGGGTGAGCGAACGCTCAATACGACTTAATATCTCATGCTTCCAAGCTAGCTTTAAGTCAATTACAGTTTAACATGCTCATACAGGTCATGCAAGATATAGAAATCGAGAACTATAATGACACGAGTGATAAAGCGATGATCAATTAAAACCATAAAAGTGAGTAAGCAAGATGCTAGATAAACTCATGAAGAGTAAGGACGACGATAATCAAGAGAGTATAGCAAGATCTAATCAAGTACTTTCTCACGCTAGGTCAAGAGCATTCATGAGGAAATATAACATTCATCTCTCTATGACGAACACTATCACGGGAGCTTTAATGTATCCATTATTATGAAGGATCTTCGTGATAAGATAACGAGTACTATCAATGGGATAATTTAAGAACATCTATGATGATCGATATAGAAGTAGAACAATTACTTCTACAAGCACTACATAGCATTTGCCAAGACACTAAGGAAATATCACGACAAAGTGATAACCCCTCCAATAAGGCAAGTCAAGATCTTTTCATGACGAACAATAAGTTGTAGAAAGGTGTACTATGATGGCAATTACTACCGATCATCACTATCACAAGAGCGTTTGCACATCTAGCACTATAGAGGATTGGCCAATGCACTAAGGGGAAAATCACGACGATATGACCGCCCCTCATAGAAATAGCACTAGGTAGTATTTGGTCGCACACTTAGGAGTTCTCACGACTGTATGATTGCCCCTAAATGCCAATAATTGAGTTGGTGAATGCCAGCACCCGATCATCGTATAACGTTTGGACTTTGCCTCGCCCAATAGGGTCAGATCAGGACCCGTAGCATTTAAAATGTCATTTTAGTGGGACCCATAGCCCCTGACATTTAGTCTAGACTAATTCCATATTAATGGCCAAGAATTTCAAGGATCAAGCATGTAAGAACATTAAGATAGATTTCATGGAACATAGAGTTCAAAGATAGAACTTGTAATAAAAGATGTTATATCGATAAACCATATGAAAACTATGATATTCTGGAAATCTGGGTGATTAGGTACAACCAGCTCAGTCGGCCTTGAGGGAATCCAAGGCTACGAGGAGACTTACGGAGGCCCCAATGACTAACTTACCAGTCCGAAGGAACGGAATGTCCTACGGAGGGCTCGTATGTCACCGAGAGTTGAGGTATATAACGTGAACCAATCATGAAACATGGACTCCATCTACGGACGTGAGATGAAAGTGCCAAAAGACCCGAGGTATGGGTCAAAACCGGAAGAAAACGGTGAGAACATGAATGCGTTAATTATAGAATTCACGTCCATCCAATTCTATAATTAACTATAATTAAATAAACTTATATTAATTTACGTTTGTGAGTAGTGTCATTTATTAATTAGCAACCACTTGGAGGGACGTTAATTCTATGATTTTTAACTTAATTTATTTAACAAAAATTCATGTCAATATCTACTTAATTGAATAATTTTAAAACATACATTCAAAGAGACATTAATTTATATAAAATAATTTAAAAAAAATAGAATATATGATAATTAGGAGAAAAATTCAAGGATTCCAAATATATAATTTTTATAATTTTCTGTTACATATCTTAATAGATATGAATTTTCAAAGATATAGTTACAAATATATATATATATATATATTAAAGATATGCATATGACGCCTTTTTCTAATGCCGTCAAAAGGTTTCAACGACAAACTCAATGTCGTCATTTTAAAAATATAAATTGTAACTTCTTCAAACCTCCGGTTCTCGACATACATACGTCGGAATCACGCGTTCTATATATCGAAATGACGGGCTCGAAAAACTCTACCTAACCAGATGTTCAAAATAATTTTTCATTGAGAGATAGGAGATCTTTAGATAGGGGGCACGAAAAATAGTGCAACCACTCTCACTAGCTCGGTCTCCACCCCAATAGCACGTCCATAAATTTTCATGAACAACGGACACTCCGGTGCCCTTGAATAAATTGTTAAAGAAAAAACTCCATAACTAACTGCTCGTTCACCGTGTAACCAAAACACATAAAATCATGCAGATAATGCTTGATATTGCAAAGTTTAGTCGTTTAATAATTTGGCTTGGGAGATTGCCTACCTCGTACGTTGCTTTATCAAGGAAGAAGAAGAACAAAAAAATGACGATGTGTTCTGTGACAACTTGTTCAATAGCAGAGGAAGAGTAAGAAGGAAAAGAAGAACTCTCCCTTCTTCCCTTCACGATAATAGCAGTAGCTTTCATGCGAAGCAGCAGCTGCAGCAACTACACGCCTTTGGACGAAGAAGGGTAGCCTTCCACGCACCGTAGCAGCAGGAAGAAGAAGATGAAGACGGTGACGTGTGTGGCAGTAGCACTTCCCAGCAGCCGTAGGTAGAAAAATCGCGAGCAGCAGCAACCGGCCGGTGCTCGGCGAGGGGGTTTTATATAGAGATCAATTCCCTTTCCTAATGGGAATTTACCTCTTATACGTTTACTCCTAATCGATCTCGTCCTTCCCCACATGAAGCCACCTTCCTTATCTCTCTATTCTACCCCTAAGACTTCATCTCATGCACGTCTGATGCACGGCAACGAGGATTAGTTTATTCGAATAGGTTGTGGGCCCTCGTGGGTTGTAATGTGGAAGCCCATGCATTATATTTATTTATCTATACACCTGTGCCTCAGCCCTTTTGGTTTGGGATTACTCTGTTGAGTTTATATATATATGTGTGTAGGAGAGCTGTTACGTGAGTTTTGTATATATATATAGCCTCATGGGTTAAATGGGTTGGGTTTTGAAGTTGCATGTTGGGCCTTATATCTTTACACACTTATATATGTAAGTTGTGAGCTTAGTGGATAGCATATGTGTTTAACATTTTAAATCTTTAGTGAAACCCATTTAACTTAGTATTATATAATATATATATATATATTATGTATAACTATTTTAATGCAAAGGCCCACTAATTATATTTAGTAGACTGATAAATAGTTTTATCTAAATTAATCGATATAACTATATATATATAGACCTTATTCATTTCCATTGTTGTCTCAGGTATCAGAGTCGGGTTCGATCCTATGGAGATCTTTTATATATATAATTATATTATGGAATGATATTCCTTCTAAATACTTGAATTGTATTTTCAATTTAAGCCTTAAATAGATCAGGGGATTTATTCACAATTATTTATTTATAACTTTATTAATACCCGTTAATATTTAGACTCATTTAACTATTTAGCTAGTTTTCACTTTTCCTTTATCGAATTTTTTTCTCAAAATTTTCTATCACTAATAATTCTAGTTATTTTTTCTTTATTCTCTATTTAAATTTTCGGGGTGCTACACCATCCCCCACTTATAAGAATTTGGTCCCCAAATTCATATAATTTTCTTCCAAAATTAGTGGGATAAGATCACCATATCTAAAGCATGCATTCTAGCTAGATCATTCACATATCATGCTAAGTACTAAGATCATCATATCCAATTCATGCTATTAAGGATGAGGTAGTTTTAGAGGGCTACCTTCCGTTGCTTGCGGTGCTTCTTCCTTTAAGAGTGGACATCGAGTAATTTTGTGATCTCTGCTTCCACAACGGATGCATTTTCTAAGTTTATACCAACACTCGTCCGGATTGTGCCTTCCCTTCTTGCAATGCTTGCATTTCTCCTTGGCCGGAATAATTTGTCGATCATTATTCTGGGGTTTCTTATTTTTATAGAATTTGTTGCCTCCATTAAATCTCTTCTTGCGGTTCACATTTTCCTTGTTCTTGGATCCATTTGGTAAGTCCTTCTTGGCAGCCTTTCCTTTGATTCTTTCCATCATATCCATAGCATCTTCCAAGAGTTGAGCTTTTCTAACCATCTTCGTATATGTTTGAATTTCCAATGGAGCTAGTTGAGGTATAAGTTCCACCTTCAAGCCATTCATAAATCTCTTTGCTCTCATTTTCTCCGTGCAAACCAAGTGTGGTGCATATCGGGCCAATCTAGAAACCCTTGCTTCATACTCGGCGACTGACAGACTACGTTGCTTCAAAGCCGCAAATTCCATAGCTTTCTTCTCGCGAATTCTTTCTGAGAAATACTTCTCGTTAAAGAGTTCTAAAAACTCGTCCCAAGAAACATGATCGTTAGGCAAAATGGCTTCCACGGATCCCTACCAGACTCGGGCATCCTTCTCTAATTGATATGTTCCTAATAGTACCTTCTCTTCATCGGTGCATTGCATCACCTTAAAGGTCCTCTCTATTTCTTGCACCCAATTCTCCGCTTCATCCGGGTCAGTCGACCCACTAAACTTAGGGGGATTCATCTTTTAAGAACTTTCGATGCAAATCCCCGGCTCCATGCCGTGCTCCACCTTGTGCAACTTGTTGCAAGGCTTGCGTTAAACCCTAGACAGTGCGTTGCATCTCTCTCCACTGAGCTCTCTCAGCGGCCATTCTAGCCTACAAGAATAAGGTTTGGATTAATGATATTCATATCTCGGCAGGTATCTAACGCGATTGTAACATATTTTATTATTCAACCCAAATCTCACAGGGTTCCTATAGGATAACTGACAAGGAGAACTCAATCTAAGACTTGGACTAAATGACCTAGGGATTTAGAAAGCCTAGGCTCTGATACCACCTTCTGTCATGCCCCGAACCGATAGCAGCGGAATGCGTCGTTTGCTCGAAAACGTGGCAGTTAAACAGTCATGTCAATCAGAACATAGTCATTTCCACAAAACACAATTTGGACAAATAATAAATTTCATTTCAAATATAAGTTCTTTACATATTCGGGCCCATAATAAGCGGAAAGACTCAATAAAGAATAACTACAATGAGACATAAGACACAAGATAACAAGACTAGACGGTTCATCTAGATGTCAAAGTTCTCTTCACTCTTGCCCTTACCCATCATGTTCGGTCTCGTCGTCACTAAGGTCATTACCTGAAAAATATTAAAAAACGCAGGGTGAGCGAACGCTCAGTAGGACTTAATATCTCATGCTTCCAAGTTAGCTTTAAGTCAATTACATTTTAACATGCTCATGCAGGTGATGCAAGATATAGAAATCGAGAACTATAATGACACGAGTGATAAAGCGATGATCAATTAAAACCATAAAAGCGAGTAAGCAAGATGCTAGATAAACTCATGAAGAGTAAGGACGCCGATAATCAAGAGAGTATAGCAAGATCTAATCAAGTACTTTCTCACGCTAGGTCAAGAGCATTCATGAGGAAATATAACATTCATCTCTCTATGACGAACACTATCACAGGAGCTTTCATGTATCCATTATTATGAAGGATCTTCATGACAAGATAACGAGTACTATCAATGGGATAATTTAAGAACATCTATGATAATTGATATAGAAGTAGAACAATTACTTCTACAAGCACTACATAGCATTTGCCAAGACACTAAGGAAATATCACGACGATATGATAACCCCTCTAATAAGGCAAATCAAGATCTTTTCATGACGAACAATAAGTTGTAGAAAGGTGTACTATGATGGCAATTACTCCCGATCATCACTATCACGAGAGCGTTTGCACATCTAGCACTATATAGGATTGGCCAATGCACTAAGGGGAAAATCACGATGATATGACCGCCCCTCATGGAAATAGCACTAGGTAGTATTTGGTCGCACACTTAGGAGTTCTCACGACTGTATGATCGCCCCTAAATGCCAATAACCGAGTTGGTGAATGCCAGCACCCGATCATCATATACCGGTAACGTTTGGACTTTGCCTCGCCCAATAGGGTCAGATCAGGACCCGTAGCATTTAAAATGTCATTTTAGTGGGACCCATAGCCCCTGACATTTAGTCTAGACTAATTCCATATTAATGGCCAAGAATTTCAAGGATCAAGCATGTAAGAACATTAAGATAGATTTCATGGAACATAGAGTTCAAAGATAGAACTTGTAATAAGGATGTTATATCGATAAACCATATGAAAACTATGACATTCTGGAAATCTGGGTGATTAGGTACAACCAGCTCAGTCGGCCTTGAGGGAATCCAAGGCTACGAGGAGACTTACGGAGGTCCCAATGACTAACTTGCCAGTCCGAAGGAACGAAATGTCCAACGGAGGGCTCGTATGTCACCGAGAGTTGAGGTATATAACGTGAACCAATCATGAAACAGGGACTCCATCTACGGACGTGAGATGAAAGTGCCAAAAGACCCGAGGTATGGGTCAAAACTAGAAGAAAACGGTGAGAAAATAAATGTGTTAATTATAGAATTCACGTCCATCCAATTCTATAATTAACTATAATTAAATAAACTTATATTAATTTACGTTTGTGAGTAGTGTCATTTATTAATTAGCAACCACTTGGAGGGACGTTAATTCTATGATTTTTAACCTAATTTATTTAACAAGAATTCACGTCAATATCTACTTAATTGAATAATTTTAAAACATACATTCAAAGAGACATTAATTTATATAAAATAATTTAGAAAAATAGAATATATGATAATTAGGAGAAAAATTCAAGGATTCCAAATATATAATTTTTATAATTTTCTATTACATATCTTAATAGATATAAAATTTCAAAGATATAGTTACAAATATATATATATATATATATATTAAAGATATGACGCCTTTTTCTAATGCCGTCAAAAGGTTTCAACGACAAACTCAACGTCATCATTTTAAAAATATAAATTATAACTTCTTCAAACCTCCGGTTCTCGACGTACATACGTCGGGATCACGCGTTCTATATATCAAAATGACGGGCTCGAAAAACTCTACCTAACTGGATGTTCAAAATAATTTTTCGTTGAGAGATGGGAGATCTTGAGATAGGGGGCACGAAAAATGGTGCAACCACTCTCACTACCTCGGTCTCCACCCCAATAGTACGTCCATAAATTTTCATGAACAACGGACACTCCGGTGCCCTTGAATAAATTGTTAAAGCAAAAACTCCATAACTAACTGCTCGTTCACCGTGTAACCAAAACACATAAAATCATGCAGATAATGCTTGATATTGCAAAGTTTAGTCATTTAATAATTTGGCTTGGGAGATTGCCTACCTCGTACATTGCTTTATCAAGGAAGAAGAAGAACAAAAAAATGACGATGTGTTCTGCGACAACTCGTTCAATAGCAGAGGAAGAGTAAGAAGGAAAAGAAGAACTCTCCCTTCTTCCCTTCACGATAATAGCAGCAGCTTTCATGCGAAGCAGCAGCTGCTGCAACTGCACGCCTTTGGATGAAGAAGGGCAGCCTTCCACGCACCGTAGCAGCAGGAAGAAGAATATGAAGATGGTTACGTGTGTGGCAGTAGCACTTCCCAACCGCCGTAGGTAGAAAAATCGCGAGCAGCAGCAACCGGCCGGTGCTCGGCGAGGGGGTTTTATATAGAGATCAATTCCCTTTCCTAATGGGAATTTACCTCTTATACGTTTACTCCTAATCGATCTCGTCCTTCCCCACATGAAGCCACCTTCCTTATCTCTCTGTTCTAACCCTAAGACTTCATCTCATGCACGTCTGATGCACGGCAATGAGGAGTAGTTTATTCGAATAGGTTATGGGCCCTCGTGGGTTGTAATGTGGAAGCCCATGGATTATATTTATTTATATATACACCTGTGCCTCAGCCCATTTGGTTTGGGATTACTCTGTTGGGTTTATATATATGTGTGTGTAGGAGAGCTGTTACGTGAGTTTTGTATATATATAGCCTCATGGGTTAAATGGGTTGGGTTTTGAAGTTGCATGTTGGGCCTTATATCTTTACACACTTATATATGTAAGTTGTGAGCTTAGTGGATAGCATATGTGTTTAACATTTTAAATCTTTAGTGAAACCCATTTAACTTAGTATTATATAATATATATATATATTATGTATAACTATTTTAATGCAAAGGCCCACTAATTATATTTAGTAGACTGATAAATAGTTTTATCTAAATTAATCGATATAACTATATATATATAGACCTTATTCATTTCCATTGTTGTCTCAGGTATTAGAGTCGGGTTCGATCCTATGGAGATCTTTTATATATATAATTATATTCTAGAATGATATTCCTTCTAAATACTTGAATTGTATTTTCAATTTAAGCCTTAAATAGATTAGGGGATTTATTCACAATTATTTATTTATATCTTTATTAATACCCGTTAATATTCAGACTCATTTAACTATTTAGCTAGTTTTCACTTTTCCTTTATCGAATTTTTTTTTCTCAAATTTTTCTATCACTAATAATTCTAGTTATTTTTTCTTTATTCTCTATTTAAATTTTCGGGGTGCTACATTCACAATTTGTTATTCATGGAAACAAACAGCTGCCACAATCATAGGAGGCCCACACACACACAACGAACGAAGGAGTACTGCGCAGACTCGAGAGCGAACTCCCACCTAGATTCTTCTGGCCCCGAGGCGTTACGTAACGCCACATCACAAGGGCCGCCCCACAATGGGATCGAAGACTGAATCAATAGGATTTTAAACCAGGGCCGTCCCCCCACAGGGAATGAAGTCCTATCTCACAGAAGACTGTTGTTTCCATTCATATCATTTCATCATATTCACATTCATACTCATTTTACAAATACTAGTATGATACTTTATCGTAACATGCATGCTTCCAATAGTTTAAGTGGGCTAAACATACTTATATGCTGACTGGTGCAGAACAATGCATGATCAGGTTAGTATATAAAAGGAACAGGTTTATCCTTCTATGCATAGAAAATGATTTATATCTGAAAGTACAAAATTTCTGTGGGCATGAAATTTTTACTGTGGGTTACTAACTTAGCCTTCTGCCATTTTCTATTTTTTTTCAGATTTTTATGAATTAATATGCCCCCTCAAAATTCTCCTTTTTTTAGTTTCTAGAAATTGGGTCTGTGCAGCATGTGCACCGACCCCACTAGAACATGCACAAACCTCACTGGAACATGCACGTACCCTACTTGTGGCCAGGGCCAAACATGCACTGACCTCACTGGAACATGCACCGACCTCACTTGAATATGCACAGACCTCACTTATGTTTTGAACTAAACCTGCACCGACCTCACTAGATGTCATGCCCCGAGCCTTTATTACAGCAGAAGACTAACTCGGGGAGCGCGAACAGTTGGCATGGTAAGCCTCTTACGAGCAAGAACAATCAGAGCATAAGACAATCACACATAAAGATGCAATTGCACAATGTATATATTCAAACTCCCACTTTATTTCATTGATAATCAAATATTCAAATACATCCATTAATTCAATTTCCATTATGCACTAGACTCAAGAAATAGGAAAATTACATAGACTCAATCTAAACAATTTTGACTTTCCTAAGTCTGCACTCTCATCTTGACAATACTTTCATTCGCTCTCGGACCCGCTACTTGTATAACCCGAATCCGAATTCGAACCACTTCCATCTCCTGAAAAGATTAGAAATAGGTAATGAGCACACTTGCCCAGTAGGTATCTTCGCATCAACATGAAGGCACTATTAAAGTAATTAACAATTTAGCTCTAAAGAATAAGGTAAAAATCATGCGAATGCGATCAATCATGCGATTAAACCAAAGTAACAAGATGATCAAGTAAGTTACGAACTAGCACGAATGTAACAAGAACATGATATTGGCCTTTCATGAACAAGAATGTATCGAGAATGTACTAGCAAGCCGCATAATCATCACTCCAGTAACTTTTGCTTATGAGCAAGTACTTTGTGAATTTCTGTGAATATTAAGCAAGAAAGTCATGTACAAGAATGTCATGTCGTGCCGTGGATTTTCACTTATTTATAAAGAAAGTACTCCCAGCGTAATGCGACGCCAGTAGCATCATACCCCATGGTTTATAAAATAGTATGTTTTCGACAATCAGCCGAGGGGACTAGCATAGAGCCCTTGAACACAATCAGTGCTCGATCGCATCCTCAAGTATAAATCAAGTTACTTCCACACATGTTAACAATAAAATATGGCCAAGAATGTAATAAGTTCAATAAGCTCATGATAACAATAATTCAATGAATGAATGCTTCAATAAGAATTATGAGAAATCAAGAATGACTTAAGCAAGGTTATGCTTATGGAAATAAATCGGTAGCATAACGATACGTTCTTTATCTTCCATTCATTATATTAGGTTTCTTGATCAATATGATAAATTCTAGATCATTAATAGTCCATCTAGAACTCTTGGAATATCAACCCTTGGTCCACCTTGAGTTAAAATACTCAAGCAGTGTGACGGTCGTGTACTGGGCCGTTACATTATGTGACGCTCCAGTATTGGACCGTTACATTAGTCTGAATCTAGAATTTAGAAATCGGACTCAGTGGAATGTGATGATCGTATATTGGGCCGTTACTTGTGCCTGACGGTCCAATATAGAGCCGTTACATTACTGATAACCAAAAACATGGATAGTGTAATCTAATCAATGGGCTTTGATGGTACAACCAACTCGGCGTCCTAGTGGGAATCCCAGGCTCGCGGAGAATTACGGAGGCCTTGAAACAAGATTTCCTATTCCATTGGAAAGAATATCCAATAGAGAGGTCCTCATGTCCAAGAATAATGTTCCTATAGTGCAAAGTGAACTAATGGACAACATACCGGAGTATGTGCCATGTACTTAAAGAAAATGACTCTATAGATAGAGGAAGAATGTGCAACATTGTGAAACCATGAGGAAACTCTGTCATTACAATATTTGGAAAATCATGATTTAGAATACAAAACTATAGAGTTTTGGCCAATGAAATTAACATAACTTAAAATAGTTCAAGATGCCTAGATCATGCATATTCCAATATGAATTAGTAAGTAAACTTAAAATCATAATAACAGGTCAAAACTCAGCTAACTAGGCTTATTTATAAGTTAACTTAACTTGTTACTATTCTGTCATGGGCTGACAGAACACAAAGTCTAACGGTCTAACAGGAGAGCATCACAGTGCTTGTGACGGTCTATCGAGGGGCCGTTACAGTAATGTAACGCTCCTGTCCTGGTGCGTTAGAGACAACAGTGAAATGAAAACATAACAGAGTGTGTGACAGTCAGTCGTAAGGCCGTTATATCATGTGACGGTCTTACCCTGATCCATTAGAGCCTCTGCTGACAGCAATAAATAACAATGACCAAAGTTTCAACTCGCATCATGTCTGAAAATCATACATATAACTTCCTACATGATAGAATGAAGGCTAAATGAATATCATGCATGGGTTCTCTGTGAATTTCACAAGGAAGTTTCTTTTTAATTTAGTTAGGGCTAAGAATATAGATATATGCATGTCTCCACTAAAACATGATATTCATGAGCTAAAGTGCATGTAATTCAAGCAAAATCAAAGGACTTTTATCCCTAACACGTTGTTTTTGCCGTTCATGAGATAACCTACCTCTTCTAAAACCTTTAACTTCGAAATTGATGCTAGATGTTACCCTTAGACCCTTGTACTTCTTGTGATAAATCAGCAACTTCAATCCGCTCTATTTCCTCAGCCTCTTGACCTAAGGACGTGAAATTTTGAGGGTAAGAAGATGAAACTATTGGGTACAAAATGTTCTAAAGGATCGAATTCTAATTATCTCGTTTAGACGTCCTAATCTCTGGATCTTCAGGGGTCTTGCATTCAGATTCCTGGGTTGCTAAGGTTAAATCAGCAACTTTGGAAGCTTCTATCTTCTTGGTTGCTTGATCTCCTAGCATGAAATTTGGAGAACTATTAGTCTATAATATACTAGATAAAATCTTCTAAAGAACTTACCCGAAATTATGACTCCTTACCTTGATTCTTCACGGGCCAAAAGTAAGGGTCGCTCAGTTCAGAATTAGGTCCTATTTATAGGGTTTGGGCTAGGGTTTGATGATTAGATCGATTCTAGAGTCCTTTGTTAGCGCAGTGAAGAGTGATATAGAAGGCGGGATGAATAGATCACTCCCGATTTTAAAAAACTTCAGCGGAATATTAGTTCAACGGTTTACAACCCTTCATAAACAGCACAAAGAGTATTGCTAACACAGTCAATAAACAAGAAAGAAGAAGTAAGAGCGATTGAACGAGCTGTCCACAGTCAAACACAATGCCAAGCAGATGGAGAGCACAAACGATAACAGCAAACCACAGAGGAGACAAGAATTTTTAAGGTGGTTCGATTGTAGTCCACAATCTACATCCACCCCTCACTCCAACTAGAGTGAGGCTTCCACTAGCCACGGCTAGAAACTGCAGACTCAGTATGCGAACAAAATGCTGCCACACAGCTTGACCAGGGGAACAACCTCCCCTCTTTCTCCACACCGGAGGGATACAACTAGTGACAACAGTCACTAGCAAACTAGAGACCGAGGTCTCTCTTCCTCCACCCAGGAGGAAACCCACAAGCGACTCCCTGTCACTTGCAAACTGGAGGATCAATCCTCCCTTCCTCCGATCACAGGAGGGTAACAATATTCGATAAGGAAGATGAAATGAAAAACGAAAACATGAAAATCAAAGAACAAAAATCCTCTCTGAAAATAGGAAACAATGTAGCTTCCGAAGAAGCAATTCTTCAAACCACAGACACTGCTCTCTCTCTCTCAAATATATTTCTCTCAGATCTGGATGAAATGGAATTCTCTGCTCTCTCTCTTTTCTGGATCGTGCAGCCTCACAAGAATGCCTTCTGCTCTTTCTTTCACGATCTGCTTCTACTGAAAGAAGATGCTCATATTTATAGCAGATGTTGGGCGTGTGTCCTTCAGGTTCCCGCCCAGAGAGCACCTCGGATCACGTGCTAGGTACCACCTCGGATGACGTGTCCAATCATCAGCTTGAAACATTCTGTAGGGGGACAAGAGAATGTATCGAATTAGTTAGTTCATGCTTTTAACAAGGCGTGTATAGACTTTAGAACAGCATATAGGCAAGTGTGTACAATGTGAGAGTGTGTAGACTTGAAGCCCTTCAAGCGACCTCAGTGTACAGACTTGCATGGGTAAGATGCATGAACAGTGCGCCGATGCATAGACTTGAAGAACTGATGCATGAACAGTGCGCCGATGTAAAGACTTGGAGAGACGAGCGAGTGTATAGACTTGATGAACGCGTGCATGGGAAGGCAGTGTACAGACTTGAGAAGAACTATGCATGAACAAGCCTAACCAATGTATAGACTTTGATGTAAAGGCTTGAGTTACACAAGCAGTGTATAGACTTCACGATGCACACCCCTATCCACTGTATAGACTTCACCCTTGAAGAATGTACAGACTTGAAGAACCGAAGCCCCACAATGTATAGACTTTGAACGCATATGCCAAGGCTGTACAGACTTCATACTTTGAATGTGTGTGCTGTGAATGATGTATACACTTGGCCCTTGAAGGATGTATAGACTTGAAGAACTGAAGCCCATGATGTATAGACTTTGAACTCTGAACGACAAAGCAGGCTATACAGACTTTGAGAGTCTTGAAGGCCAATGTACAGACTTGGTAAGCCTGAACCAATGTACAGACTTGGAACGCTTGAGGACCAGTGTACAGACTTGGAACGCTTGAGCCAATGTATAGACTTGAAAGGCTTGAACACTGCGATGTGCAGACTTTATGATGTATAGACTTGGTGAGCTCCTAGAGGATGTACAGACTCTACCAATGTGCAGACTTTGCCTATATGCAGTGTGTAGACTTGATATCAATGAATGCGCTGGCTGTACAGACTTGCATAAGCGATGTATATACTTTGCCAATGTGTAGACTTAGGGTGTAGCTAAAGCAGCGAACATAGGAAAAAGTTGGAATGTATAAACTTACGTTCGATCAGCAATGTATAGACATCAACTAAGCAAGCTACAGTGCAGTGTCTAGACTTAATGATGCAAGCGATGCATAGACTTTGGAACGCTTGAAGCGATGTACAGACTTGGTAAGCGCCAAGCAATGTACAGACTTGGAAACCGATGTGCAGACTTGACAATGCAGTGTATAGACTTCATATGAAGGTATGCACGATGTCTAGACTTGATATTAAGGAATGCAAAAGACTCTGTACAGACTTGGATGCTTGTGTATGCATGAGGGCAATGTACAGACTTGGGAATCTTGGGGGGGTCGACCCATCTGGAAGGGCGACCCACTTCTGTCCAAACTATGCTATGTCTGTGTGCATATGCCAATGTATATACTTTATGAGAATGGTTGGACTATGCCCATGAATGAAAGCCACTCTCGCTGTACAGACTTGATGGAAGGCATGTGCAATGATGTATGGACTTGCTAAATGATTCACTAATAGCCACATGAACTGCACTGTCCTAAATGATGAAGCATGAATTGATCTAGAGATATACATATTGATTTATAGTGTGAGATATCATCAAAACCGTGGGGATGCAACAATCTCCCCCTTTTTGTTGATGGCAACACTATGAATCAAGCAATATCAAGGCTTAAAGGAAATCAACTGTAGCTATGACAAACAAGGCAAATTCAAAGCAAGTGCATGCAGAGTCAAGTTAAACACTACTGCTGAAACACTTCTTTCTCCAAAACCACTCCCCCTCAACTCACTCTTAGAAATTTCCATGACAAGCTATTCTCCTCTCACAACTCATGATCTATTGATATTGCATAGCCTCTCTCCCCCTTTGACATCAGCAAAAGGAAATGCAGAATATATGAAAGTGCTGGAGACATGAGGAGGAAGTACAGTAAACATCTTAGTGTAGAAAGGCACGAGCAAATCTTAAGAGGATAAGTGAGGTGCTAAACTCAAGTGAAGATTCTTGAACTCCAGTAAACAGTAGAGAAATAGAATGATAGAAAAGTTTATCAGCATACATAGTGTATGATTTAGAGCAGGAGTTAACAAGTATGGCATGATTTAGCTGAACAGGCAACTATCCCAGAAGACAACAAGAGACAAAGTCAGAGAAGGTGTTCTCAAGGTATTGAGGACAAGCAATCCATTAGTTGCATAACTACAAGGGATGTTTGAGATGATTTTCAAGAAGACCAATGAGTAAGTTGGTAATTCACTCTTTTGACATTAGGGAGACACCTTGATTAGAGGCCTGAATCCCCAGTTACTCAGTGTGAGTACCTCATTACCTCCTTTTTTTTTAAGGAACAGAGTTAGTAACTGTGGCTTTTGACATGAGGAAACACCTTGATTAGAGGCCAGAGTCCCCAGTTACTCACCAGCTAGCCACCATTGCTCTGTAATATCTTTTCATTCATTTTAAGTATTTGACACCTCATGACATAGGAGAAAACTTCATTTCATTGATGAAGCTCCCAGTTTCTCAGTGACCAAAACAGGACATTGTTATTCAGTTAAGCCCTTGTGTTGAGGAGATGGAATGATTGAAAATAATACCAGAATGACTATTTCTTGAAGTGAATATTAAAGTCTAGATTTCAAGTTGATTAGGTCAGATATCAAGACATACAGGTTTTGGCCTGAACCAGAATCATTGGCAATGTAGGAAGATATACTTTATACAATTAATCAAATCTCTGAAGGAATACCATAGGAAAGATTCTAGCTGGACTTTAGTATCACTGACTTATAGACTTAAGAGATGAGTGAGATTCTACTGTCTGAGAGAACCACACTAATTCAGTCATGAAAACCAGCAATGACACACATCTGGTCAATCCTTTTGAATCTGTCAAAGAACTCTCCCTCTCATAGCTCAATCAGCTCCCCCTTAATCATAGCAGAACTGAAAGCTAACCAGCAGACATACACAACTCCCCCTCACAAAAAGAACAGATATCACATTTAAGACAACTTGTATAAGCCTAACTCTCTTCTCAGTGTAGTGAATTTTTCATTATCCAGAGGTTTAGTGAAGATGTCTGCAATCTGATTATCAGTGCCTACATGAATCAGTTCAAAATTGTTCTTAGAAACCTCATCTCTTATGAAATGATGCCTTATTTCTATGTGTTTGGTGCGTGAATGCAAAACAGGATTCTTGGACAGATTAATGGCACTGGTATTATCACAATAGATAGGTGTGCACCCCAGGTCTACTTGGTAGTCCTGAAGCTGGTGTTTAATCCATATGACTTGTGTACCACAACTCCCTGCAGCCACATATTCAGCCTCAGCAGTGGAGAGGGCCACAGAGTGTTGTTTCTTGGATCCCCAAGAGACTAAACACCCACCTAAAAATTCACAGTGACCACTAGTACTTTTCGGTCTAGTTTACATCCTGCATAATCTGCATCTGTGTATGCAATTAAATCTAGTGAGTATGTAGCAGGAAACCATAGACCAAGTGAGGGTGTAGCTGACAAATATCTAAAAATTCTTTTCACTGCAGCTAAATGTAATTCAGTGGGTCTAGACTGATACCTTGCACACATACCTACACTGAACTGTATATCAGGTCTAGAAGCTGTCAAGTAGAGTAAAGAACCAATCATACCTCGATAGAGTTTGGCATTTACTTCTTTACCTGTCTCATCAGCATCCAGTGAGGTGTTGGTACTCATAGGTGTTGTTATATGCTTCAGGTTGATCATACCAAACCTCTTGAATAGTTCCATTGTGTATTTGGTCTGGTTGATGAAGCATCCATCCTCCAATTGTTGTATCTGTAAGCCAAGAAAATACTTTAGTTCACCTACCAAACTCATCTCAAATTCAGCAGACATCATTTTAGAGAATTCAGCACATAATTCACAGCTAGTTGATCCAAACACAATGTCATCTACATATACCTGAGCTATGATGAGATCGGTATTTGTACTCTTGGTAAATAAGGTTTGATCAACTTTACCTCTCTTGTAGCCCTTGCTGATCAGAAATTCAGTCAGTCTTTCATACCAAGCTCGAGGGGCTTGCTTTAGACCATACAAGGCTTTGTTTAACCTGAAAACTTGGTTAGATTGAGGAGAAAACTGAAAACCTGGGGGTTGTTCAACAAACACTTCTTCCTTGATGATGCCATTCAAAAAGGCACTCTTCACATCCATTTGCTGGAGTTTTATGTCCTTAGAGCATGCAAATGCTAGCAATATTCTTATTGCCTCCATCCTAGCAACAGGTGCATAGGATTCTTCGAAGTCTACACCAAATTCCTGACAGTAGCCCTTGGCTACTAGTCTGGCCTTATTCCTGGAAATGATTCCATCTTCATTCATTTTGTTTTTAAACACCCATTTAGTTCCTATGATATTAACACTTTCTGGTCTTGGAACAAGTTCCCAGACATTATTTCTTTCGAACTGACCTAACTCCTCAGTCATAGCATTGACCCAAGCTTGATCAGCCAAGGCCTCTTCTACAGATTTGGGTTCAATTTGTGAGACTAAAGCAATTAGATCTTCATTATTCACATTCCTAAAATGAGACCTAGTCCGAAGAGGATCTTCAGGGTTGCCTATGACATTATCTATCGGATGGTCTTTAAGAAATCTAACATTTATTGAAGACTCACCTGTTTCTCTTGGTTCTTCCTGGTTGGAGGATTTGATGTTCCACTCGGCTGAGTCTTTTCTTCTTCTTGGTCTTCTAGGAATTCCCCATCATGATTGGAATCCCTGTCAAAATTTTCAAAGTTAGAAACACCTTTCTTTTCACTAAAAATGATGTGTGGAGACTCTTCAACCTTCTGGTCTGTTTTGTTAAAGACCCTATATGCCCTAGACACTTCAGAGTATCCTAAGAATATTCCAGGGGAGCTTTTAGCTTCAAACTTATCTAAATCTTTCTTGTCATTGTTATGAATAAAGCATTTAGCTCCAAAAATTCTGAAATGAAACAAGTTTGGTTTCTTACCTTTTAGTAGCTCATAGGGTGTTTTCTTGTGAATGGGTCTTACCATGGCCCTGTTGATTATGTAAGTTGCTGTATTGGCCGCCTCTGCCCAAAACCTCCTTGGTAATTGACTTTCAATCAGCATGGTTCGGGCCATCTCCACAATAGTTCTATTTCTTCTCTCCACAATTCCATTCTGTTCAGGTGTCCTGGGAGAAGAAAACATGTGTGTTAGTCCCTCTCTTTCACAAAGATCAGAAAACATGGAGTTTTCAAACTCACCTCCATGGTCAGATTGAATAGAGCAAATTTTGTGTTTTCCTTCTTGTTTGACCTTATTGAAGAACTGATTAAACTTTTGAAAAGCATCACGTTTATTGGCTAAGAAAAAGATCCATGAATATCTAGAATGGTCATCAATAATCACATAGCCAAACCTATTCCCATTAAGACTCTGAGTTCTAGTAGGACCAAAGAGATCCATATGGAGAAGTTCCATTGGTCTAGTGGACAATGGCTCAGATCTTAGCTTGAAGGAATTCCTGGTCTGTTTGCCTAGAGCACAGGCATCACATGATTTTGAAATAGAATTGAATTTAATTCTAGGCATGCCTCTAACTAAATCATGCTTGACCAATTTATTTAAAGTAGAGAAGCTAGCATGACCTAGACGTCTATGCCATTCAAAAGCATCATTTTCAGAATTAGCAGATAAACAAAGATTTGATTCAGATTCTGCATCTAAGTCTACCATGTAGACATTATTAATCCTGTTGGCTACAAATTTAACCACTTCAGAATTTATTTCAAAGATTTTGCACGAACTATCATCAAACACAACCCTGTGACCCTTGTCACATAACTGACTAATGCTGATCAGGTTGTGTTGAAGACCTTCCACAAGTAGAACTTTTTCAATGGAGTTTGTGGAAGACTTACCTACTGTGCCAACTCCAATTATCTTACCTCTGTTCTTTCCTCCAAATTTGACCAGACCCCCTACCTTCATCTCTATCTTGCTGAATTTGGATCGGTCTCCTGTCATGTGCCTGGAGCAGCCACTGTCGAGGTACCACTTGTTGTCTTCAGCTGCCAGGCCGACCTACACAAACAAAATCAAGCAAAGTGATTTGGAACCCAAGATGAGTTGGGTCCAAAGACATTGTTCAAATCTCTGATCAAATGTTTAGGAATCCAGATTTGCTTTAACATGGTTTTCTCTGGCACCTTTACTTCTGGTTTATTGTAATTATAGCCGGGGTTCTGTCCAGCTGGTCTGGAGAAATAAGTTCTATTCCATTCATTAGTCTTCCCATTCCTAGGATATCTCCTGTAAGCTTGTTGATTAACAGATTTTTGAAGATGATAGTTATTTCTCCAGTAGGTCCTGTTTGGACCCATCTGATTGTAGTAATTCAGCTTTTCTTCTGATCCTCTTGCTTGGTCCATCTACCATTTTTGTTCTGATGAGTGGGCTTAGTGAAGTTCTTCACAAAATTCATTCCCATTTTAAATGGTTGACCAGCACTATTTTTTAAAGTTTCTTTCTGACATTGAGTTCCTTGACTGCTGTTTGAGCTGGATGGTGTGTCCAGCTTCTCTTTTCCCTTCTCTGGGCAGAAGGTGATGGTTTTGAATTGTAGGGGTCTCTTGTTAGTTGGGTCATAGCCTAGACCCTCCTTATTGAAGTTAACCCTAGTCCCTAGTATAGCATCCAGACTAGTTTTTCCTTGGACAAATTTTTCAAAACTTTCTGTTTGTCTTCCAGCTCTTTTTGAAGAGATTCAGAATTTTTTAGAAGTTCAGCATTGACTTTCTTAACAGCTTCATATTTTTCTGAATTCACTCTACTTTCATTCAGGCTTTCTTCAATTTTGATTTTGAGTTCATTGAGCTGGTTTTGACTGTCCTGTTTTCTCCCTTGAGCTTTTCATTTTCTTTTCTTAGGGAAGTTACTTCTTCCAATTCTTCTTTTAGTTTCTGATTTTCTACACAGATTTGGGTTTGTTCTTCAACAGTGGTATTGAATTTTCTTTTCAGAACCCTATGCTCTTTACTAAGTGAATTGAACTTATCTAATAATTCAGCATAGGCATCTTCCCAGTCATCAATAGAAAAATTTTCAAAAACATTTGTTACCTCCTCTTCGCTGTTTGCCATTAGGCAAATTCCTTCTTCATACTCCTCTGAGGAAGTGCTTTCCGGATCTTCTTCCTCATCGCTCCACGTGCAGACCATTGCCTGTGGCTTCTTCTTTTTCTGCACCTTTGAGCCCTTCTTCTGAAAGTAGGGACCCTTCTTCTGGAGATCTGGGCATTCCCCTTTCATGTGTCCCTGTTTGTTACAATGAAAACAAGTCAGTCTCTTATTATTTCTGTCCTTATGATTGCTAGATTCAACATTCTTACTAAAGGAGTATGGCTTCTTCCTCCTAAAGGTTTTCCCCTTTTTCCTTAAAAATTTACTGAACTGTCGAGTGAGCATTGCCTGCTCCTTCTGGTCGAGATCGGAAAAACCATCGGACTCACCGCTACTGCTGCTGCTACTGCTACTCTTGTTACGGGATGCCTTGAGAGCTACATTCCTAGCCTTCCTGTCACTTCCTTCACCACCTCCTTTGAAATTCATCTCATAGGTCATGAGGGATCCTATGAGTTCATTCACTGTCAAAGTCGTCAGATCCTTTGACTCTTCAATCACGATGGCCTTAGTGTGCCATGCTGGGGATAGGGATCTAAGAATTTTCCTGACTATATCTGCCTCAGCTAGCTCTTTCCCTAGCCCCTTAAGAGTATTCGTGATCAAGGACAACCTGGCATACATTTCAGTAATATTCTCCTCTGCATTCATCTTAAACAATTCGTACTTAGAGGTGTAGAGATTTACCTTCGAAGCCTTCACATGAGCTGTACCTTCATAGATTAGTTGCAGCTCATCCCACATTCGCTTAGCTGTCTTGTAGGCTGATATGTGGGCATATTCATCTGGGTGAACAGCACACTGGATGATGTTCAGCGCCGTCCAGTTGAGTGAAGATAGCTTGACATGATCATCTGTCCACGCGTCCTCATTCGGTGGCAGATCATACGGCCCAGTTGTGATTACCCTCCACAGCTTGTGGCTCTGTGCCCTGATGAACACCTCCATCCTGTTTTTCCAAAGAGATAGTTATTACCATCGAAGAATGGGGGGCGACTAATGGATTGACCTTCAGGCATGAAACTTCGAGGACCATTAGCATTTCCCTGACCGTTTGCCCACATGATGCAAACCTGCTCTGATACCAAATGTTAGCGCAGCGAAGAGTGATATAGAAGGGGGGATGAATAGATCACTCCCGATTTTAAAAAACTTCAGCGGAATATTAGTTCAACGGTTTACAACCCTTCAGAAACAGCACAAAGAGTATTGCTAACGCAGTCAATAACCAAGACAGAAGAAGTAAGAGCGATTGAACGAGCTGTCCACAGTCAAACACAATGCCAAGCAGATGGAGAGCACAAACGATAACAGCAAACCACAGAGGAGACAAGAATTTTTAAGGTGGTTCGATTGTAGTCCACAATCTACATCCACCCCTCACTCCAACTAGAGTGAGGCTTCCACTAGCCACGGCTAGAAACTGCAGACTCAGTCTGCGAACAAAATGCTGCCACACAGCTTGACCAGGGGAACAGCCTCCCCTCTTCCTCCACACCGGAGGGATACAACCAGTGACAACAGTCACTAGCAAACTAGAGACCGAGGTCTCTCTTCCTCCACCCAGGAGGGAACCCACAAGCGACTCCCTGTCACTTGCAAACTGGAGGATCAATCCTCCCTTCCTCCGATCACAGGAGGGTAACAATATTCGATAAGGAAGATGAAATGAAAAATGAAAACATGAAAATCAAAGCATAAAAATCCTCTCTAAAAAAAGGAAACAATGTAGCTTCCGAAGAAGCAATTCTTCAAACCACAGACACTGCTCTCTCTCTCTCTCTCTCAAATATATTTCTGTTAGATCTGGATGAAATGGAATTCTCTGCTCTCTCTCTTTTCTGGATCGTGCAGCCTCACAAGAATGCCTTCTACTCTTTCTTTCACGATCTGGCTTCTACTGAAAGAAGATGCTCCATATTTATAGCAGATGTTGGGCGTGTGTCCTTCAGGTTCCCGCCCAAAGAGCACCTCGAATCACGTGCCAGGTACCACCTCGGATGACGTGTCCAATCATCAGCTTGAAACATTCTGCAGGGGGACAAGAGAATGTATCGAATTAGTTAGTTCAGGCTTTTAACAAGGTGTGTATAGACTTTAGAACAGCATATAGGCAAGTGTGTACAATGTGAGAGTGTGTAGACTTGAAGCCCTTCAAGCGACCTCAATGTACAGACTTGCGTGGGTAAGATGCATGAACAGTGCGCCGATGCATAGACTTGAAGAACTGATGCATGAGCAGTGTGCCGATGTAAAGACTTGGATAGACGAGCGAGTGTATAGACTTGATGAACGCGTGCATGGAAGGCAGTGTACAGACTTGAGAAGAACTATGCATGAACAAGCCTAACCAATGTATAGACTTTGATGTAAAGGCTTGAGTTACACAAGCAGTGTATAGACTTCACGATGCACAACCCTATCCAATGTATAGACTTCACCCTTGAAGAATGTACAGACTTGAAGAATCGAAGCCCCACAATGTATAGACTTTGAACGCATATGCCAAGCCTGTACAGACTTCAGACTTTGAACGTGTGTGCTGTGAACGATGTATACACTTGGCCCTTGAAGGATGTATAGACTTGAAGAACCGAAGCCCACGATGTATAGACTTTGAACTCTGAACGACAAAGCAGGCTGTACAGACTTTGAGAGTCTTCAAGGCCAATGTACAGACTTGGTAAGCCTGAACCAATGTACAGACTTGGAACGCTTGAGGACCAGTGTACAGACTTGGAACGCTTGAGCCAATGTATAGACTTGAAAGGCTTGAACACTGCGATGTGCAGACTTTATGATGTATAGACTTGGTGAGCTCCTAGAGGATGTACAGACTCTACCAATGTGCAGACTTTGCCTATATGCAGTGTGTAGACTTGATATCAATGAATGCGCTGGCTGTACAGACTTGCATAAGCGATGTATATACTTTGCCAATGTGTAGACTTAGGGTGTAGCTAAAGCAACAAACGTAGGAAAAAGTTGGAATGTATAAACTTATGTTCGATCAACAATGTATAGACTTCAACTAAGCAAGCTACAGTGCAGTGTCTAGACTTAATGATGCAAGCGATGTATAGACTTTGGAACGCTTGAAGCGATGTACAGACTTGGTAAGCGCCAAGCAATGTACAGACTTGGAAACCGATGTGCAGACTTGACAATGCAGTGTATAGACTTCATATGAAGGTATGCACGATGTCTAGACTTGATATTAAGGAATGCAAAAGACTCTGTACAGACTTGGATGCTTGTGTATGCATGAGGGCAATGTACAGACTTGGGAATCTTGGAAGGGTTGACCCATCTGGAAGGGGGGGGTCGACCCACTTCTGTCTATACTATGCTGTGTGTGTGTGTGCATATGCCAATGTATATACTTTATGAGAATGCTTGGACTATGTACATGAATGAAAGCCACTCTCGCTGTACAGACTTGATGGAAGGCATGTGCAGTGATGTATGGACTTGCTAAATGATTCACTAATAGCCACATGAACTGCACTGTCCTAAATGATGAAGCATGAATTGATCTAGAGATATACAGATTGATTTATAGTGTGAGACATCATCAAAACCGTAGGGATGCAACATCCTTAATTTGCCATAATCCAATCTTCAAGAGTCCTTAGTAATGTTATAACTCTTCCCAAGTCGATCTCTAGTAGATAAGATCCCAAAGTTTTAATCTTTTTACTCGTTCTTTCTTTCACGGGACTAACAGGGTGTAACGCGTCTAGCCTGGTGCGTTACAAGCATGTGACGGTCGCACGATGGACCGTTACATTCAACGTGTATAGAGTTTCAATTTAATAAAACTCTTTTATTCATTTATCCTATATAATTATCTATATAATTAGTATTTATCCTTAAAATACGTGAATAGCTAAATAACCTTCTAGAATATGGGCCAAACTTAATGGGCTTGGTCCTTAAACCTTTAGATTTTGTGTAAATAGGCTTGGTTAATTATTTAACCTAATTGGGCCTTGTAATGACTTATTAATCTAATAATTCATTCCGTAATATATTTAGGCCTTTAAAAATTTCAAAAAATTATTTAAAATTTAAAAATTATTTATATAAATTCTGGGGCACTACACTAGAACATGTACAGACCTCACTGAAACATGCACCGATCTCACTTATGATTTGCACTAAACCTGCACTGACCTCACTTATGATTTGAACTAAACATGCACCGACCTCACTAGAACATGCACAGACCTTACTGGAACATGCACAGATCCTGTTTGTGGCCAAGGCCAGACATGTACCGACCTCACTTATGATTTGAACTAAACACACACCGACCTTACTAGAACATGCACAAACCTTAAACATGCACAGACCTTATAAAACATGCACAGACCTTAAACATGCACAGACCTTACTATAAAATATGCACTGACCTTGAACATGCACAGACCTTACTATAACTAAAACATGCACAGACTTTAAACATGCACAGACCTTATAAAATATGCACAAACCTTAAACATGCACAGACCTTACTATAACTAAAACATGCACAGACCTTAAACATGCACAAACCTTACTATAAAACATGCACTGACCTTGAACATGCACAGACCTTACAAAACATGCACAGACCTTATTATAACTAAAATAGGCAGAGACATTAAACATGCACAGACCTTACTATAAAACATGCACCGGCCTTAGACATGCACAGACCTTACAAAACATGCACAGACCTCACTGAAACATGCACAGACCTCACTTATGATTTGACCTAAACCTGCACCGACCTCACTAGAACATGCATAGACCTCACTTATGATTTGAACTAAACCTGCACTGACCTTACTAGAACATGCACCAACCTCACTTTTGATTTGAACTAAACATGCACCGACCTCACTAGAACATGCACAGACCTTACTGGAACATGCACCGACCCTATTTGGGGCCAGGGCCAGACATGCACCGACCTCACTTATGATTTGAACTAAACATGCACCGACTTTACTAGAACATGCACAAACCTTAAACATGCACAGACATTATAAAATAGGCACAAACCTGAAACATGCACAGACCTTTCTATAAAACATGCACTGACCTTGAACAATCACTGACCATACAAAACATGCATAAACCTTACTATAACTAAAACATGCACAGACTTTAAACATGCACAGACCTTATAAAACATGCACAGACCTTAAACATGCACAGACCTTACTATAACTAAAACATGCACAGACCCTAAACATGCACAGACCTTACTATAAAACATGCACAGACCTTACAAAACATGCACAGACCTTAAACATGCACAAACCTTACTATAAAATATGCACCGGCATTAGACATGCACCGACCTTACAAAACATGCACAGACCTTACTATAAAACTTGCATAGACCTTAGACATGCACAGACCTTACTATAAAACATGCACAGACCTCTCTATGCTTGACCTTACTATGGATATTAGGAACTATGCACAGACCCTGCTGTGACCCATATGAAACATGTATGGACCTTGTCCCAAGGGCTGACCCTCCTAGGGACTATACTATTCCTTAGAGACTCAGAGGTAACTCTAGGAAGTCCGAAATATGATGAAACCAAAAACCAAAAATGATCGTGGTGGTGGTCCCCACAAGCCCTGAATCCCTCTTTAAAGTGTATAAAATATATTTCAAAAAATGTTCTAATGCAGTATTGACCCCTAAAGTTTGAGGTTAGGTGCCTACCTTTGAGGTGGTAAACCGATGATCCGGGGATGAAATCCAAACCCCAGATCCTCTTAAAGCTTTTTCTTCTGATCCGGGGATGAGTTCTACACCCCAGACCCACCAAGACTTCATTGCAGGTTTACCCTTTGCGAAATGCCAAGATTCCTCATTCCTCTTCCTTACCCGAGAGAAACCGTAGATGGTGGGTGTTAAGGATAGGTGTTGCTAAAGGCTGATCACCCTTGGAACCCACTTCTTTATATAGGTTTAAAGCCTCGCAAGGCCTGTCCCACGTCCAGCAAAGTTCAGCCCAGCCCCCAGGTCGCTGGCTTAAAGAGGGGTTAATGCTAAGCATCCCTTCGGGTTTGAACATGTGTGACCCTTCATCAACCCCGTCAAAGATGTGAATGGGAGCGTTTAGTTGTTAATATTTAGGTTGGAATGTCTTCAAATGAAATGAAGAGGACTTCCAGATCTAACTTTCAGTTTTGGTTTCACCGAATTCTATAAACTCTATCGTGAGTTATGATTTTCGCAATATTAACGTTATTCCTCCTCTATTTCAATCACGACCCTTCGTCTACCTGGTCATAAATGCGAGTGTGTGCACTTTCCTATTAGGATTTGGATTCAGATGTCTTCCGATGAAATCAAGAGGGATTCCATATCTAACATTTGGTTGTGGTTTCATTGACTTTCAGTATCCCTAGCATGAGTTATGATTTTTGCAATATTAACCTTTATTTTCCCACATTCCAGTCGTGACCTTTTGGTAGCTCGAGAAAATCTAGGTATAACTCTAGCATCCAGACTATATTCGGCCTTGACCGCAACATAGGAGTTGTAGCCGTCATCCTACCCGAAATTTTGGCTTTGGTTTCAGGTCATTTCATTGAATAAAGACGAAGTAATGATTTTTTCATTAATTACGTGCGAATTCGCCCAATAGTCACACCTCTTCATGACAGCTGGTAGAAAAGGGCTCCGAACCATTGGTTCTGGTGCCAATTGAGTTTCTACCTCAACATAAGAGTTTGGGATAATGACCCAATATTTCTAATGGGCCAAGTTGCATCTCATTTGGTTGACTATGGGCCAAGATACCCTTATTTTAATGGGTGACCATATTTCTGTGACTGTTTCGACACATTTTCATAAACTCCCTCTTAACTCTTATTAGGCCTATTTTTTTTTAGAAATTTTACTCTTCATCAAAGTTGTTCCTTATTCTATGGTCATTGCAAGGGCTTTGGTTTCACATCATTCTGACCTCCCTACATTAAGTTACGATTTTTCTTAAGGGTCTTTCAATATTCTATCCAGATTTCTAGCCCATGGAGTTCATGGGTCTGAATTATTCCCAATTGGGCCAGTTCCCAAATTGGTGGTCGTAACAGGTTTAACTTAAAATATTCTGGTTCTGGAGCATCTATGTTTGTTGTTCTGTAGGGTAGAGATGATCCTGCAATTTCAAGATCACCATGATGATGAGATACTTGTCGGTTATTGTTTTGGTATTATTACTTATATGATAACTACCTTTTGTTTGCATAGCTTCATTAACTTTTTCCCATGTTGCTGCAGGTTTAGTTGGTTAGAGTGCTGCCACTTCATCAAACTTTTGTTCATAAATACATGCTTGGTGTTATCTTCACCTTCTGGATGTATGGTAAGATCTTTTGGCAAAATGACACTTCATATCAATCAATGGCAACAAGTCCGAAGCTGCACCATGTGTGTACCAGCTATGTCTAACGTAATTCATTCTTAGCCATCTCCAATGTCTAAAAGAATTGATTTGCTGCAGTGGCAATAGGAGTAGCAGCTGTTGCCATGCGTTTTAGTGGGGAGGGGGTCAATAGCAACCCCCTTCCCCCCTCTATCTTGATTTTCTCGCAGCACCAAGAATAGCTGCTATTTCTGCCATGCTTGCTAGTGGGAAGGAAGTTAACTAGCAACTCCCCCCTTCTCCCATTTCTTCCACACTCTCTCCCCCCAACTCTTGCTGTATTATTTTCCTAGAAAGTAACAAAAAGGGTGACATGCTAATTTTCTATCTCTAGTTCATATTGACTAGAATTAAGAACTTAAGATGATGTTCTATTGCTTCATTGTTCAAAATAGAATGACGGGCCTTTATTTTAGAGCAGGGGTAAATTTAGAATGAAGCAAAGATCATAGGGGTGTTGGAGAGGGGAAATCTCACCGCCCGTACGGAGAGGCCAAACGAGGTCTACACCGGACCAAACAAAGCTCAACTCCTCAAAGTGGCAGCCCCCGGGCCCACTTATTATGAAGCCCAAAAATTCACTCGGTACAAGCGCTTCTAGGAGGCCTACGGGTTGGAAGTCCGAGCATCAGTCGATCAGGAAAGCTCCCTTGGAGCCCCCTATTCCTTGTCCCGACCCAGCACTTATCACTCGGGAGACCACTCCTGAACAAGTGCCATTCGCTCTGGCTCGCTGATGGAAGCTTATTGATTCGGCCGTTGCGAATCCCTTAATGGCAGGAAGCTCAAGGGGACAAGGGAGACCAAGAGTCCGCACGCCGTAAGGAGCCCGCATGAAGGACGTAACCCCCCTGGAACTCCTCCGCTCACAGGGATCAATTCGCACAACATGCCATTATTTAAACAGGACATGCCCTACTATGAGAAGGTAAGCCTAAGCAAGGCAAGAGCTAGCAACCCTGAGCAGGAACCACTTCACCTTTCGGTGGAGAGAGATCTCGCGCTCCCATTTTCCTCCAACTCTTCTCTTCGCACCAGTGCTCTACTACCTGTGCTAACTTAAGCATCGGAGGGTCTTCCCTGGGGATCTATTCCTAGGCACCTCTGACTGGTTTCCCTTCTTGTAGTTTATACTTCAAGGGTACGTGGTCATCTTCCTCCCCGCTCAGGAGCAGCGCGAGATCGCCCCTCTTCATCTGCGCCGTCTGTAGGAAACGCACAAAGAGCCATCATGGTGCGAAGAAGTTCTGGCAGGAGGACTGTCGGTGATACGGGAAAAGCTCTGGTAATGGAGGAAGGCGCACCTTCCCTCCCCACGGAGCATTCCCCGTCCGACAACCAAGCCAACGAGCTACCTCCATCAGTGGCGGGGGAACAGCTTCCCGGCGGGAGCACCGACGCCCTCCAAACCCTCAATGCAAAACTGGATGTCCTCGTGGATCTCATGAGGGCCCAGGCGGCCAGGGAGGAGAAGTCACAGCTCCCCAGGAAAAGCCCCCCACGTGGAGATGCCTCCCAGCAAACTGCTAGAGGCCGTTTCATCCTCCGGGGGCAGCGGCTCATTCGCAACCCGTCGGGAGGACCGTCGCACGCCCCTCCCCCGGAGCAAGAAGCCTCCTCAACCCCGAGGAGGGAGAAGACCAGAGCATGCAGACCGTTCCAGACGTCGAGGCCCCTGAGGAGCGTCAGGGCAGCATGCAAGTGCGCCCCCCCAGCCCCTCGAGAAGCGACAACCAGAACTCTCTCTCCGGCTGCGAGACTTCGAGAGGCGTTTCGTAGAGCAAGAGCGCTCTCTCCACGCCTTGCAGAAGACCTCTCCGGTGGAGGTTGAGGAGAGATCCCCATTCTCCGACCACATCCTGAAGGCAGAGATATCTCCCAGAATCTCACTTCCGACCTTCAAGTCGTACGACGGCCAGGGAGACCCGGCCGACCATTACGACAGCTTCGACGCCCTGATGGCCTTGCATGGGGTGTCCGATGTGATCAAGTGCCGAGCGTTCGTGACCACTCTGGTTCAGGGCGCTCAGGCTTGGTTCAGAGCCCTCGCCCCCGAAGCATCCACAACTTCAAGCAATTCGGGCGAATATTCAAAGAAAGCTTCGCCGGTAGCGGTCCGCCCCGGTCAGTGGCGGGATTACTGGCCCTCAAATAGGAACAAGGGGAGAAGTTACGGGCTTATATCAACTGATTCAAATCGGAAGCCCTGCGCATCCCCCGCCTAGATGTGGCCTCCGCCATCACCGCCTTGACCGGGGGTACCCGCGACGAGAACCTAAGGCGCGAGCTAGTGCTTCATCCCCCTACCTCCCTCGCCGAGCTAGTGACCTTGGCTCTGCGCCATGCTGAGTGCGAAGAAGTACTCAGCGCCTGCCGAGGCACAACCGGCTCGGGTCGGGAGGGGGACAAGAAGAGACCGTCCGAGCAAGGGATGGGACAAGGAAAGAGGCGGAACCAGGACGGAGATCGAAAAGAGCAGCCCCAGAAGTACGAGCGGTATACCCCACTTACCGCCCCCGTCTATGAAATCTACGAAGACATCAAAGGCTCGGGTCTCCTCAACCAACCCGAGCCCATGAGGACCAAGCATCGCAATCGCCGCAAGCATTGCCTGTTCCACAGCGACCACGGGCATCACACCAGCGATTGCCATCAACTTCAAGATGAGATCGAGTGCCTCATCCGCCAGGGACACCTATCTCGGTATGTGTCCAGGCAAAAGGAAGACCGAGGCACCGCTGAAGAGATTGATAATGCCCCCCGCGGAGTCCACATCAACGTCATCGCGGGCGGGATGGCATCAGGCGGAGATAGCAGTCGAGGAAGAAAGCGTCACGCCGAGCGGGTGAGCCGAGCCTCTGCTGAGGCACCTGCGGCCCCGCAGGCTAGCGAACCGCAGGCCCTGGTATTCTCTGACCAGGACCTGGAAGGGCTAACCACCCCGCACGACGACGCTCTCGTTGTATCGGCTACAATAAACCATTGTAACGTGGATAGAATCTTAGTCGACAATGGTAGTGCCCCTGATGTATTGTCCTATGAGTGTTTCCTCAAAATGGGAGAGAATCCATCTAAACTCCACCGATCCGAACCCCCTCTATGGGTTCAACGGCCAGGCTACTTATCCCGAGGGAGCACTGAGCCTGCCGTTACTGTCGGCACCCCGCCCAAAATCGTTACGGTTATGGTAGACTTCATCGTGATTAAGGGGATGACAGCATACAACGCCATCTTCGTCGAGGCATTCTCAGCCGAATGAGAGCGGTGCCCTCTACCTTTCACCAAAAGATGAAGTTCCCAACCAAATATGGCGTGGGGGAAGTTCGAGGTAACCATGCATTGGCTAGACGGTGCTATATAGTCTCGGTTGACGCCACTAGGCCGGAAGGGAAGAATAAAGGGTAAAGGGAGCCGAGGAGGGACCCGCAACATCTGAGCCTGGCGGCGAGTTGCTAACGGTCTTCCTTAACGGTGACCTGACCCTAGGAGTAAAGATTGGAGCCGAGCTCCCACTTGAGGAACAAGAAAAATATACAGATTTCTTGCTCAGTACATCCGAGTCTTTGCATGGTCTGATGAGCACCTTCCCGGGATCCCGGGAGATGTGGTTATGCACAAGCTCAACCTCGACCCGACAGCAAAGCCAGTATAACAGCGCAGGAGAAAGCACGCCCCAGAGAAGCAAGCGGTCATCAAAGAGCAAGTCATCCAGGGGCAGAAGATTGGCCTCTTTCGTCTGATTCTGTACCCTACATGGCTCGCCAACGTTGTCCTGGTACCAAAAGCTTCTGGGAAATGGCAGATGTGCGTGGATTTCACCGACCTCAACCAGGCTACCCCGAAGGATTGCTATCCATTGCCGAGCGTCGATCAACTGGTCGATTCAACCTCTGGCAACGAGCTGCTCAGCTTCTTGGATGCCTACTCCGGCTACCATCAGATCAGGATGGACCCGGAGGACATCGAGAAGACCACCTTCATCACCGACTTTGGCGTACACTGCTACACCAGGATGCCATTTGGGTTAAAGAATGCTGGAGCAACATATCAGAGACTGATCAACCATATTTTAGAAGGACAGCTCGGTCGTAACGTTGAGGCCTATATTGATGATATGCTCATCAAAACACCGAAGGCCAAAGACCACCTCACCGACTTAGCCGAGACCTTCGACACCCTCCTGAAGTGCAACATGAAGCTCAACCCCACCAAGTGCACCTTCGGAGTCAGATCCGGGAAGTTCCTAGGCTTCCTGGTCACTCAGCGTGGAATTGAGGCCAACCCCGACAAGGTCCAGGCCATCCTAGACATGAGGCCACCTACCTGCATCAAGGACGTCCAATGCCTAATAGGGCGCATTACTGCACTCAACCGTTTCCTGTCTCGGGTGGCCGAACGATGCTTACCCTTCTTCAAATTGTTGAGGGGGCCCAAAATGGCATCAACTACATTCACCTGGGACGAGGAATGTCAGACTACATTCGCTGAACTCAAGGAATTCTTGGCCTCGCCCCCGGTGCTATACAAACCAGTCTATGGTGAAGCTCTAAACCTCTACCTCTCGGCGACCCCTTCTACTGTAAGCTCGGTCCTGGTCAGGAATGATGCAGGAGTCGAGAGACCAGTTTACTATGCCAGCAAGGTGCTTAATGAGGCCAAAAGAAGGTACCTTGCAACCGATAAACTCGTGCTAGCGTTGGTTACCTCGGCCAAGTGCCTCCGACCCTACTTCCAAGGGTACCCCATCGTTGTATTGATCGGCGAACCCTTGAAGAAGATTCTCTTTCACCCTGAAGCCTCGAGACGCCTCGTCAAATTGGCCATCATGCTCGGGGCCTATGATATCTCATATCACGCTCGCTCGGCTATTAAAGGATAGGCTCTCACAGACTTCATCGCTGAAAGCACGGTCCCGATTAAAGAAGCACTTCCACCAGCGTCTGGGCCTACCTAGGATCTGTTCATCGACGGGTCCTCCAATTCAATAGGGAGTGGCGTCAGTATTCTCCTCAAGTCCCCCGAATGAGCGGAGCTGCGGTACACCCTAAAGTTCAACTTCCAAGCGTCCAACAGCGCCTTCGAGTATGAAGCCGTTATCTCGGGAGCCAGGATGGCTCGACGACTGGGGGCCGAACAAGTCAGGATCCATACTGACTCCCAATTGGTCGCTAGCCAAGTCAACGGTGAATACGAAGCTCGGGAAGGACAAATGGTCAAGTACCTCCAAGCGGTGAAGAGGATGGCCCAACTCTTCGAGAGCTTTGAGGTATTCCGAATAGCCCGGGAGGAAAACTCCCGAGCGGACGCCCTCTCTCGACTGGCCTCCTCGCCCGATCCCGCTAGTACACGATCAGTCTTCCTCGAAGAGCTCGGGCAACCGAGCATCGAATCTGAGCTTATGACTATTGACCCGGCACCCTCAAGCAATTGGTGGACCCCCTACATATCTTGGCTCCGGGATTCCCAAGAGCCCACCGACCCTCGGGAGGCTCGGAAGCTCAAGTACCAAGCTCCGCATTTCGTCATGTTGGACGATGCCTTGTACCGCAGATCATTCTCCAGTCCCCTCCTCAAATGCATTAGCACTAACGAAGCCAGTCGAGCGAATCATGAAGTACACGAAGGCATCTGCGGAAGATCACTCGCCAGGATCTTGCTACGGCAGGGTTACTGGTGGCCCACTCTCCAGCGCGACTGCTCGACCTATGTATAGATGTGTGATCGATGTCAGTGCTTCGACCACCTAATTCATCAGCCTGCTGCGGAGCACATCACCCTTGTCAAGCCATACCCTTTCGCTCAGTGGGGGATCGACATTTTGGGGTCGTTCCCTACGGCTCAAGCTCAGAAGAAGTTCGTCATTATCGCCATCAACTATTTCACCAAATGCATCGAGGCCGAAGCCACAACCAGGATCACCGAATTGGTCATATGGAGTTTTGTTTGGAAATCGATCATCTGTCGCTATGGTGTCCCTCAAGTGATCGTGAGCGATAACGGTCGGCAATTTGATTCTCATTATTTCAGAGACAAATGTGCCGACCTAAACATTCGCAACCACTTCACTTTGGTAGCCCACCCTCAGGCTAACGGGCTGGTCAAAAATGCTAATAAGACTATCTTAAAAGGCATCAAAACTAGGCTCAGCAAAGCCAAGGGAAGCTGGCTCGAGGAATTGCCAAGCGTACTATGGTTGCACCGAACTACTCCGAGAACGGCTACTGGTGAAACACCTTTTCAACTGGTGTATGCCACAGAAGCCGTGATTCCGTTAGAGGTCAGCAATCCCTCTCTCCACGTCGTCCACTTCAAACCCGAGGTAAACGAGCAGAAACTGCGACAGAACCTCGACTTAGCGGACGAGATCCGACAGAGTGCAAGGATCCAAGCAACGGAATACCAACGGCGCATCGCTCGATACTACAATAGCAGAGTCCGAGACAGACACTTCCAGCCATGAGACTTCGTCCTGAGGAAGGCTGAAGCATCTCGACCACTAGAGGCGGCGGGGAAGCTGGCCCGTACCTGGGAAGGTCCCTACCGAGTGGTCGACAAGTGCGGGAAAGGAGCATATCGATTGTCCACCATGGAAGAAACATCCGTCCCTCGGATGTGGAACGTGACAAACCTTCGCAAGTTCTACTTTTGGACATTTGACAAGTATACACATGTAAGCGAAATAGAATAATCACCATTCTTCTCTTCTTATTAAACTTTGATGTACATCAAGAAGACCGTAGTCGATATAGTATACATGTACAAAAAAAATACATCCCTTGGTACTATAACGCGAGCAGAACGCTCGGTCGACCCAGTAGGCGCTCCCACGTCCAACCACTGACTCTGTCTCGTGTAGAAACTGGCTCGGATAAGGGATCGCCGGCTTCATTGGTTTGAGAAAGCTCGGAGGAAAAAGGAAAAGAGGGGAAACAACAAGAAGAAGAGAGGAAGAAATACAAGTGAAGGCCTCCTCTCTACCAACTCTTTGGAAGGTAGAGAGTGCAGGCACCCTCCGAAGAGTGAAAGGGGAGGGAGAAAAAGAAAACGGCAGAGGTGGACGAGGAGGCCAAGAAGGAGGGAGCTTAATTAGCTCCCCTCCCTCTCGCGGGATGGCGTCGGCGGGTCAGGGATAGGAGTGCGACATGCTCCGACATGACGAGCCCTCTTCCTGAGTGGCCTCCGACTGACGAACCCTCTTCCATACTTAAACAACAGGAGCTTCCCTCCTATCGCCATCTGCATCATCATCTTCTGAAGCGCCTTCCATGCCTCACCAAGACTAACAGCACAACGCTTCACGGAAGGGAAAAATCACCCCTCGGACCTTTTATAGGCCCCTCGGACCTTTTATAGGTCGAAGGGGGAGCTGATCGCCTTAAATGACTCTGCACTTACAAAACACGCTACCAAGGCTTTCCCTGGGTTGGTTACCTCATTTCCTGATATCCCCCAATGGGACGAGCGAAGCGGAAAGTCATTAAGGGCGGTATGGAAAAATGGCAAGGTGCCAGCGCCATGTCAGTTATTTGACAGATCGGCGCGCGCAAGATCTGCAGAAAATCGGCACCTTCTTCAAACGACTGCGGATACGATAGTCAAATCACACCAAAAGCGGTAAGCAACAGTCAATTCAGCATTCAATACTACTGCTATTATAGTTTCTAAAAAAGCCTTACTCGGCTACATATGAAAGAGAAAGAAAACAGAAAGGAGCTATTACATCAGGCCTTGGGCCCATCTCCAAGCTCGATAGACAAGGCTTCTTCGGCACCAGACGATCTGCTCTCAGTGTTCTCGACGACGGCCAACCCAGACACTAACCCCACCTGTGTGGGAACTGTCTCGGCCGTGTGCCCTCTCGAGGATGCTGGAGTTGGCGGTCGCTCGGACAGGGCCGGACTCACCTCTTCACTCGACATATAGTAGGAAGAGTCAGTGGAGCCCCAATCCGAGTCATAGTGCTGACCAGAAGGAAAAACAAGTGTAGACGACTGGGCCTCTGCCTCTAGGACGGACCAATCGTAGCCTTGGGAGAAGCCCTTCCGGAGTCCCCGTCGGTAGCCTGACTTGTAATAAGGAAAGGCCACCTGCTGTAAAGCTGCCTGGTAAGCCTCTGAGCACTTATATTGCTCGAGCGTTTCCTTCCCAGCCAACTCCGCCTTCCTCTCGAGCTTGGCTATCCACTGCTCGGACTCGGACAGCCTTCTCTCGGCCTCAGACAGCCTTCGCTCGGCCTCGGTCCGTGAATCCTCGGCCGCCCGAACATGGTCCTCGAGCCCCTCTCGCTAGGCCCTCCATTGGTTGTCGCGCTCGACCTGGTTTCTGCGCTCCGACTCCAATAGCTCACTCTTCCGGTCGACCATGCGACGAGCCTGGGTCAGCTACTCCGCCAAAGACTGAGCCTTCACTTGGCTCGACTGTGCCAGAGCTCGGAGCGGGGCCATCTCCCAGTGAAGGTCCCCAAGATCGAGGGTTAGATGCTCGACCTTCCGATCAAGCGCACCGCGGGTCCACGAGAGAGTCTCCCTCTCAGACTCCACCCGAGCGTACGCGTCCATTGCTTCAACCCCCAGCTGGGCCAAAGTCAGCCCTCCCTCCATAATCTGCTCAAACAGCGAAGAGGGGGGACCCTTCTGGACTTTTTCCCGCAAGTCTCGAGAAGCTAAGGAATGGCACGCCCGGTACAGAGGATCCCGGACACTCAAGGTGCTGGTAGAGGGAGGGGAAGCTCTCACCGGAGCGACCAGGATCGGGGCATCTCCCTCAGGCAATCCCGTCTCGGGGGCCCCACCGGTTGGCTCGGCATGAGCGGCCCCACCACGTACCTCCCTAGCTTCGGTCGGCTGAGATCGAGTCGCCTCCTCCTGCGACCCTCCAGCCTCGACCGGCTCAAATCGGACCCCCTCGTCTGGCGACCCCTCCGCTACATTCGGCGCCTCAGCATCAGCGGTGATCCCTCCTTCATCAGCCCCCTCTTGTTTAGGAGAGGGGAGAGCCGACAGGGAATCTCCTTCGGACGGATAGAAGACATCCTCCTTCCTCACCCGCTTCTTCTCAGCAGACTGAGCCTGCATTGAAGACCGCAACAACTTGGCCACGGGATCCTTGCGCTTGACCCCCCCGACGCTCGAAAACGTCATCCCGGGCCACCCGTTTTCCCTTGTCCCGGGCACGGGATGAGCGCTCTGAAGCTTGAAGATCGTCAAGAGCCAGTGCCTCGTCCAATTCGATGATCTCCAATTCGGCAAACGGTGCCTCCTCCTCAATCGCTCACCTCGTGTCTGGACCACAAAAAAGTAGATTAAGAGAAGGAAGGTTCTCACTCCACAAGAAGGAAGACCAAGTTCCCGAACTCCCTACCTATCGGTGATAGCACTTGAGCGAGGTAGCCCTCAATGTTGGAAGAAGTCACCAAATCAGCAGTCTCTTGGCAATTCTGTTGCAGAACGATAGCCTCATCTTCCACCTCCGTAGAAAACACGGTCTGCTTCGGAGGAATGTTAAGATGGAAATTGGGCGCCGTCGAGAAATTCCAGACTACACCAACTGTCGATGGCCCCCCTAGAAATATTGGGTCTTCCACCATTTATGAGAAGAGTCCTTCGCAAAGAGGGACACACAGCTCCTCCCCCGCTTTGCCTGAATATAGAAGAAGCCTCTCCCCGCATGAGGATGCTCCTTCAATTCAAAGAAGTAATGGAAAAGATCCAGCGAGGCGCGCACCCCACACTGGCCATAAAGGAAAATAAAGGAGAAAATGAAGGTATAAGAGTTAGAGACCAGCTGGACAGGAGCCAGCCGGTAGAACCGAAGCAACTCGACGACAAAGGGATGAAGGGGCAGACGAAAGCCACACTTCCAGGCCAGAAGAAAGGAGCAAAAGAGGCTAGAATGAGTGGACAGGCTAGACTCATGAGGCTTAGGCGCCAGGAACTAGAACCACCAAGGTAGCCCGTAACGACTCTCCAGCCGCTTCACCTCAGCCTCCCCCAGCTCACTACAGAGCGGCTCCGGCGGTGTCAAGAAAACCCTTGGAGCATGTTCTCTCTACCGCCCCTCGACCTTAGGATGATGGTCTGCCATGAGACAGAGAAAAGAAGAAGGGAAAAGCTTTGAGCCAGAGAACTTCAGAGAAGAAAGGGAGCTTACAAATCACCACCTCAGGAAGCCCTTCTAGCTCCGACGGCTACAACGATTCTCCGCTCTTCCGAAACTGCTCTCACAGCGTGGGAGCCTCCCTCAAATATAACTACAAAGAGAGGCAAAACCCTAAAATCCCGGAGATAAAGGGACGCAAAACGCGTAATGCCTAAAAACCCTGACGGGAGGCGGTGCGGCGTCCGATCTCCCGAGGAGGGGCCTTCTCCTATTCATCATAACGGGCGTATTTTCAAGGTGTGCTGCCTCACGTGGCCCCTATTAGAGAGATATCTTTACCCAATCAATGCCACAAACAGTCCAGCCCAATTGCTACTCGTCCGAGCCTAATCTTAGCTCGGGAGTAGGAGGGGGACAAGTGGAGAGGGGAAATCTCACCGCCCGTACGGAGAGGCCAAACGAGGTATAAAGCACACCGAACAAGACTCAACTCCTCAAAGTGGCAGCCCCCGATCCCACTTATTATGAAGCCCAAAAATTCACTCGGTACAAGCGCTTCCTAGGTGGCCTACGGGTTGGGAAGTCCGAGCATCAGTCGATCAGGAAAGCTCCCTTGGAGCTCCCTATTACTTGTCCCGACCCAGTACTTATCACTCGGGAGACCACTCCTGAACAAGTGCCATTCGCTCTGGCTCGCTGATGGAAGCTTATTGATTCGGCCGTTGCGAATCCCTTAATGGCAGGAAGCTCAAGGGGACAAGGGAGACCAAGAGTCCGCGCACCGTAAGGAGCCCGCATGAAGGACGTAACCCCCCCTTAAACACCTCCGCTCATAGGGATCAATTCGCACAACAGGCCATTATTTAAACAGGACCAGCCCTACTATGAGAAGGTAAGCCTAAGCATGGCAAGAGCCAGCAACCCTGAGCAGGAACCACTTCATCTTTTGGTGGAGAGGGATCTCGCGCTCCCATTTTCCTCCCAACTCTTCTCTTCGCACCAGTGCTCTACTACTTGTGCTGACTTAAGCATCGGAGGGTCTTCCCCGGGGATTTATCCCTGGGCACCTCTGACTGGTTTCCCTTCTTGCAGTTTATACTTCAAGGGTACGTGGTCATCTTCCTCCCCGCTCAGGAGCAGCGCGAGATCGCCCCTCTTCAGGTGTGATACACACTTCTAACAGGCTCCTCTCTTTTACAGGTCCTTCGAAAAGAGCAGGCCGCTTTTCACATTCAGGAGCTAAAACTGCTTGGGATATGTTTTAAGAGGAAAGAAGCATGAGACATATTACCACCTTCAGTGAAAATCTGGATGCGATACTTGGAGGTGGGATACACTGTAGTGAAGTTACTGAAGTTGGTGAGTGGCTCTACCACAAGTTATGTATATGTACAATTTTATTTCTCCAATGATAAGTAGAATCCTATATCATGGGCGTAGACATTTATGAAAGATTACATCCTGGGTATTTGTCAAGTCTCATATATATAATAAATAGTCACTCTTACAATGTATCTTATTTAGCCAGTTCTTTTCATCTTTTGCTAACTCTAGTATATTAATGTCACTTGGCTCGTTTCAGGGATACAACCCTGCTATCCTCTTACCTTTTTGGTGAAGGCTTGAATCATATCACACCCTCGAATTTGACACTTTTTCTAGTCAACATAATGAAATTATTAGTACTTGTGAAGCTGCCAAAATGGACCCTTGCTCTGATGATTCAATAATATATTCCTTTGTTTTGCTGATGTGTTTTTAGTGAATTCATGTCTCATAAAATTAATTCGTTAATTTTCTGGATGATCCTATACAACATTTATCATCTCCAGTTATAAAAGAAAGTCCTTGATTTTCTAGATGTTCTGATGATGCAGATGTTTTTTGGATCTATACAGGTTGAGTCATCCTAAGAACTTACCCATGGAACATGTGTTGTTATTAGATGTTTTTGTATATGTAGATTCATCGATTTAACATTCCTGGCACTTGGCATCTATGGTGTGTCCATGTGCTCGATCAAATAAGTTGTACTCAAAGAAGCAACTTGGATTTGCAAGTTTGTCAATAACATGTATGTTTTTTCTCCCAGGTGGTGCTCCAGGCGTTGGTAAAACACAGCTGGGGTATGCTTTGCTTTCCAAGCAATTGATATGTTCAGTTTTTTACCTCCTTACCATATCCGATAATTCCACGATAATACCTCAGGATTCAGCTTGCTGTTAGTGTCCAAATTCCAATAGATTGTGGTGGTCTTGGTGGTAAAGCTGTCTATATAGGTTGGTACCACAAACATAGTTTATGATGGTTTTTTTAATTATCTGTTACAATTGCTAACAAATTTTCTTGATTTGCATCAGATACGGAAGGCAACTTTATCGTAGAACGTGCTCATCAGATTGCTGAAGCATGCATAAGAGATACCCTTGACAAATTTACTCAAAGGATGGATTTGCAAGCTTGCCAAGAGAAGATGCAGCCAAATAATTTTTTATCAAACATATTCTACTTCCGCATTTGCAGTTACATAGAGCAAGTTGCTGTGATAAACTATCTAGAGAAATTTCTGGAGGAGCAAAAAAATGTAATTTATGGATAAGTCTGCATATTTCAATGATTTTTTCATGGATGTGGCATCTGTCTTATGCAGACAAGAGTTTACAGCAATGAATTAATCATATTAATGCATGTTAATCTTTCAGTAGCTGAGAAGTGCAGTATAGTATCTACATATTGTAACATTTATGCAGTTGCATGTTCTGTCTTTTCAAAATTTGAGATATTGTCATGGGCAACATACTTTTTCATCACATTTGACAGTCTTTATAAGCCCCATCATACTTTTAACAATTTTTTTTTTGTGGGGGGAAGGTGTGTATCTATGAGCCTTTGTGAAATTGTTCCTTATTTTGTATCTATGCAAGTATCATAAGCAATAAAATAAAAGTTGCATGGATCTATTTGTGAGCAATGGAATCCATTATTCACTTCTAACATGCTTTATAACATGTTGATAGAGTCAAACAAACTTGCTGATCACGTTATGATGTGAAATCAATGCTAATATCACCAAGGATTTAAGTTATTATTTTGCAGTTTGATTACTTTGCAGGTGAAGATCATTATTATTAACAGTATCACATTCCATTTTTCGGTAAGATTTTGATGATCTGGCCCTCAGAACTAGAGTGCTAAGTGGAATATCTTTGAAGTTGATGAAACTTGCCAAAAAGTTCAGTTTGGCAGTAAGTGTCAATGGCTATATTTTGTGGATTTCTAGGCTTCTAGCTTTAAACTTGTTCAATGAAGGTGTGTATCCCCAAACCAACAAGAATGATAAGTAAAACGCTTTCAAACTGGAAATTTTATAATATAGCAGCATAGCTCTAAATTTGTTAATCAGTTTGGAAGTAAACACTTTCAAATTAGGAAAGTAGATCTTTTGGGTCGTAGCTGGACCCGACACCGAGTAACTTATTCCAGGGACAGGGATTGGACTGGACTGTGGCTCTGGGGGGATCCAGAAGCACTGACAAGAGTTTGTACTATTCTTGTGCTAAGGTTAATTATCGGTTGAGCAGATCTTTTGAAAATTCAACTGACTTTGGTTTAGTTTTCTTCAGCTGAATCCTATTTGAATTTAGCAGACTTAAAGTGAAGTCCTGGTTTTGTTATGAATAGAAGTTTAACATTTGGTACTTCTCCTTGTTGGATTTGATTGTAAACTTGTCATCAAGTTATTTATTGTGTTGTATCCCAATACCATTGATTGATTTGCCATGTCTCTTTAGTGAAATAATATTTTTGTGAATTCTTATTGGCGTGTTTTATACTATTTGGGAACTGAAATAACAGATCCAGGGCACTGGTAGATATACTTTGAATTGAATTCTAGGGAGAAGTAACTTCGCTACTCATCCTTTCTTCTAATATAATATTCTATTCTCTTGCTACAAAATTCTTGGGAAAACTTCATATTGAGATGTAAATGGAAATGTTCATAGTGAGATGTTTTGTATTTTTTTCTTTGTTGTGGGAACCCCTTAAAGTTTTTTTAATAGCATTATATATTGTGCTTCCATAATTATTCAGCAATTTCCATACATTATCACACTAGGAGACTGATGCCGTCTTGGATAGTGGCCCAATGGAATGCTGGTCTCTGCAACAATTTTCTCTCCTCTCATTTGGCACTTCGAGAGAAGGCATGATGTTGAGGGACAATCTACAGAGGTTTTGACATGTGATGTATTTTTGCAAAACTTTTCCTTTTGGAAGAGAATCTTTATATCTTAAATGGTAAGAGAGCATACTATTCTGGTAAGAGAGCATACTATTCTGTGTATATGCAGAGTGTACAACACCCTAGGTTTGCTTGGTCAATGTGCTGACTTCCTCAAGATCAAGTAGGGTGATTAACTATAAACCTCTAATTTACACTATTATTTATGGGTACATTTCACAATATGCTGTAGACCTTATTTTTGCTAGTGTAGCTCTATTTTCAGTGAAACGACATGAAGGTGAACATTGCAAACTACAAAATGCATCGGAATGGGCATTAGATGTGAGGAAAAGCATATAGCAGGTGGGGCACAGCTTTTGTTGCAGACTCATCCTTCCTAGAGAATCTATTTAAAATTTCCACTTTCAGATGTGGCTAAATTGTGAACACTGAAGACACTTTCTCAGATCTGGAAGGACCTGGTTAAATTAATAGACCGTGTGCTGTCCTGTAGTGGTGACTTCTTTGTAAGGTGGTCTCACAGCCAGACTCCATGTACAGATGGTGTAGTTGTCTTATAGGCTCTCTCTCATGGAAAACATCTGACCTGTAATTGATAGATGCAGTTTATGTGTGGAAATGGAGCTTCCCATCACTTCTGTGTAGAGGATAGAGAAATGATGGATCACTTGTTTGTGTTATACCTTTTCACAGGTAGTTTGGTGAAGGGCTTCTTGGAAAATCCAGTGTAATAACCAGTTTGGTGAACTGGTTAAATTAATAGACCGTGTGCTATCCTGTAGTGGTGACTTCTATGTAAGGTGGTCTCACAGCCAAACTCCATGTACAGATGGTGTAGTTGTCTTATATGCTCTCCCTCATGGAAAACATCTGACCTGTAATTGTCAGATGCAGTTTATGGCTGGAAATGGAGCTTCCGATCACTTCTATGTAGGGGATATAGAAATGATGGATCACTTGTTTGTGTTATACCTTTTCACGGGCAGTTTGGTGAAGGGCTTCTTGGAAAATCCAGTGCAGTGATCAGCAAGACCCAAGATCACAGCTTATGTTCAAATGACTGAATTAGGCTGTGAAAATATACAGAAAGAGGACATTGGGTTCTGAAACTATTTTTCAGTAGACATAGGGGTACAAACATTGTTGCAATACAGAATTTATCTATTTTTTGGTGTCTTGTGTGGGCTTGCTTTTTTTTTGGGTGTTCCAGACAGCATACAGATTCTACAGCAGTTTTTTGACAGCACAAGTGCCCTGGAGGATTGCTATTGCTCATCTAGCATCTCAATTTGTGGCTAGAAGGAAACATGCCGGAACAAACGCAAGTGGAATTTGCAGTATCATCAAATGTGGTTGCTGCATTCGTCATCTTCCAAGGAGGATGGATTTGAAAATTTGGAAGAGGGCAAACCAGAGTAGGCAACTTTGTGTGAACAACATTCCGTAGATCATGGCATGGATGATACTCAGTCTATTAAGGCTTACATGTTTCTACCAGTGATAGATCTGGAAATCGAGTTAATGGTATGAGTGGGGTATGAGTCCACTACAATGGTATACATTCTCTATTCTGGACAAAAGGTAATGTCAGTTTAAGAAACTTACATAATGAGAATATGTTTTCGGAGTGGACTAACAAGGAATTAGTGGGCAAGGCTACCTCTTTGGGAATTCAATGTCAAGGCAAAGCAGAGCAATAAAAATTATTTCAAAACCAAGACAATGGTGACTGTCCCAGATAGGTAAGGGGCAGCAGGAGTTCAACATAAATGTATATGTATGTCTGTTCATGTATGCTTTGCAGTTGCTTTTGGCTTTCTTAATGGGGTATTTTCCCTTTCATACAGAGGCATAAACTCATGCTTAAAATATTTCTAGTGTCCATTGTCCGTAACAACAGGATCAGGAAGAAGAGATTGGCAAACCATTTAGTAACCTTTGACCAGGCACATTGGATGATTAACTATGGTTAAATTTATGTGACTAAAGTATTATTTTCTGATAATTTCATGCTCATCCACGTGTTCAGGTTTAGTACATCTTTTTCCAGAATTTTATTTTATGTATTAAACTGCTTTTGTATTTTTCATGGTCTGACCTGAAATAATGATTTCCAGGTTTTGATAGAAAATTAAAATTTTTATTTGATAGTTTCAGGTGAATTCTGCCTAATTATATTTTGATTGTGTTATAGTAACTATGAAATAAACAGAGGGAGTAAAAAATGTCATATCCATTTCTGAATGAGTCTTATGGAAATGTACTATTTTAATGGTATTCAAAATAGTGGACACCAAAATATAGCTTTGTGAAGTCAATATTGTGTGTTCAACACCAGTTGGCTGGCATTTGCAATTAACAATTGCTCCTGTCGTATGTATTGTCCCCATTGTGTGTTCAACACATTCCAGTTCTTGGACCAGCTTATCTACAGATCACTTTTAAATTCAATATCTGTCATATTTTTATCTTATCAGTCCTGCATTGCTGAATGGTTTTATGTTCATGTATATTTATTAATATACATATTTCCTCCAAATAACTTTTTTTCTTTTGACCACTGCTTGTCTATTTTTTCTGACTAGTTACCTTCCATATGGTTGTAGGCATTTGCATGTCAACATTTCTTATAAAGGCTGATCAAGAAAATAATGAGATCATTAATAAATTGGAGGAAATCCATCAGGTATTGAGATCTGATGTTTGCTTAGCTTTGATGTTTGGTTTCAGTGCAAATACATCATCTAACCCTGTTAGATGCATAATATGCAGGGACTTCTGAGAAGAACAGAGCATGAGAGGAATAACCTTAAAAGGAATTTTCTGCCTACACTGAGAAATTTCAATTTATCTCCAGTCAGAACAATGGCTACTACCTGTTGCATGTTTAGCCCCGAGATTTTGTGTGCTAAGCCAGGGATTGACTGTTGGTTGGAGTCTCTTCCTTTGTTTGATAAAAATAGCTTACTTCTAGATATGGAATTGCTTCAAGAGTTATCAAGAAGCAGTTTTCTCGATTCTCACGAACTCTTCAAGGTAATCATTCTATCTTTTTGAAAATATTTGGTACAAGTTGTTTATAAACTCTTAGAAAAAAGATGACAGACAAGGAAGAGATGTATATATATTCTTCATATCTTATGAGGTAAATGATACTTTAGACAAGATGCACAAGTATGCTTATTGTTTTTGTTGATGCAATCGTGGAGGTGAAACGGAAGAGTCATACATAACATGTAACTGGACCACTGGGTATTCTTAAAACCTCTCATTCTTTTGTTGTGTTGGTCTGAAGACAGTTTCCATATCTATATTTTTTTTCTCTGACATTACAACTCTAGGAACACTTACATGTTATTCATGAGATGTGATTTAACTGGCATTCATCCTTGTGGTATCTCTGCTCTGGACTTCCTAAGGTATGTTCTGAGGTGCTCTTTGCATACCACAGGAGTATTGTCAGTTGGATTTTATTTATGCTAATTTTATTATCAGATGGTTTTCGTTTATGTTAACTATTCTTCATTACCATCAGTTGCAGAAAATTATGCAGGTGGCCTGTGATGAGACTTGTTTACTTGTCCAGCCAATCAGATTTGCAGCACTTGAGCATATTCTATAATATCATTTTAGTTTGTAGCCTTGATGGCACTCTTTTTTTGCTTATGTGCATTTTGTATGTTAATCAATATGTAATTCCCATGTTTCTATGGCTTGCCTTTTCTGATTTATATGATGAGACGTATTCTTGGTTTTGTACCCTTTCTATTCATAAGTAGTTATCTGAATTTTCACCGACTTGATCTTCTTTTATTAAGTGTCTAAAAGAAGCAAAGGACATTCAAGTCTATAGGTTGTTTAATAGTACAAACTTTTGCGCTAATATCCTGAACATTTTTATGTTTTCTGAAACTGCATTTGTTGAACTTGTTCCATATTAAAGTTGATGTTTGATTAAATTTGGAACAGTCAAGATACACATCATATAAGTGGATATGATGCCTACAATTTCAAGATCAGGGTTACATCAAGTAATGTTTTCTTGTTTATGACAGAATTTCATAGTATCACATTTTTATTTTATGAAATTGCTTAACTATGTCTATTCTTTTAAGTGAAATATCTTTTATTTTCGTATGGTGAACAACATGGTTTCTTAGATTAATTTGGTTACAGAATGCAACTTGAGTGTCTTGCTCATCTTTGCAGAAGGAAAATCTTCTGGGTCTAAAGACACTTATTTTGTTTTCAAGCCATAGTGGACTCACCACATGTATGGATTCATTTATAGAACCGCTGATCAAGGAATTATACACTGAATGCCCGCAAGGTATATTGGAGTTTTTACTGCTTTTTTTCCCTCTCACAACTCTTGCCAAATTTTGAAATAGATCCTATCTGCTTATGCATACAGAGCCATTTCTTCTATCAGTATATCTTGACCTCCTTGCTGGGTGTGTTTTGTGATTTTAGTGTAGCTCAATTCACCATGATACATCTGTAAATATTAAATCTCCAATAAGACTGAAATAGTTACCTCTAAGTATTGAATCTCCAATATGCCTGTTTAGCATATGGATGATCTTATCCACCTAAAAGTTGGAAGCTTCCAGGAGTGGTATTGATTTGAGTGCATCATTTTGATAAGATGGATAGGCATAGTGAAGTGAATTTTATTCTGCCTGTTGCTTAGGTATTTTATCTTGGTGAATGGAATGTGACAGATAGTGATGAGAAGTTTACATTCCCTCCCCCCCCCACCTAATGATTCTCATAGTTTCTAGAACTTTCTAAGTGAGCACAATGCATTGCATTTTTTATTCTTTTTCATTCTACAGCTAAAACTTCACAGCATATAGTCCTCACACACATGGAAATGTCGATTTGTCTCAATCTTTCATAAAATTTGTTGGACATAAAACATGAAGCATTGGTCCTACCAATTCAGCGCCCTCTTATCACATTTTCCTAGTCCCTTCTAATCCTTAGATAGGACCAAAACAGGGATGAGATATGGTAGAGACCAGATTTACTTTGAGTATATTTTCTTTCTATGGAGAGCACTTGTGGGACAAATTTACTTTGAGTATATTTTCTTATTTTTGTTTCTTTTTTTCCTCCACATGGTTAATGGCATTGTCTTTAGTTAGGTGTAGTAAATGGTGCTAATTGCTTCACACTAAATCAATGAATGTGAAGATATGAATGGATGCACTATTTTAGGTGACGAGAGCATAGATACTAATAGGATTTTAAAAAAAAAACATATTCTTACGTTTTTTAATAACCGACATTAAACCATTTTCCTACATTTTTAAAAAACGATGTTAATCATTATTCATACATTTCTTTTACTATGTGGCCAAAAGTAATACTTACATTTTGTGAAACGTAGGTACAGCCTCTTATATGCGTGTGTATATATATATTTAACCTACGCTTTTGCTGGACTATTCCTATGCTTTCCAAGCATAGGTATAGGTCGATATCTACCTACGCTTTTGCTGAACTATTCCTACGCTTTGAAAGCGTAGGGATAGGTCGAACTATACCTACGTTTCATAGAAACGTAAGTATAACCTATAGTCACGCGAGCAAGCGCCACGCTTTGAAAGCGTGGCAACCAAACGTGTCTAAATAATTTACCTACGTTTTTTGGACCTATACCTACGTTATTTAAAAATAGGTAAAGGTCACTTTTCTTGTAGTGAGACAATGCTTTCAATGTTTCCTGAATTGTTGGAATTGATTAGTTTTCAAAAATGAAAAAAGTTCATGGGAAAACATAGAGTTTATTACCCTAGACTGGTTGTCAAGTTTTACAATAATATGAAGTTTGATTCAGAACTGTCCAAAATTTGGACTCTTGTTAAGGGGACAAAGATTGAAATCTCTAGGCATTATCTTCATAAAGTTTTCAGAATTCCAGAAGATGGAGTAGTAGAAGGAGATTTTGAGTATAATCAACATGAGGCCTACTCCATTATCACAGATTTGCCTAGTGAACCCAAAGACAAGAAGCAAACAAAACTGACTCAGTTTAATGCAAATAAATTTTCCCCACTGAAGATGTTATTACACCACATGCTTGCAACAATGATAACCCCACAAGTTGGAGGAAGAGGGAGACTAATTGAGTCTCATATATTTATACTCTTCTGCTTGTTCAAAAGGATTAGGATATGCTTACCAGAATTAATGATTTAGATTATGGGTTCCTGCAAAGAGTCTAGGAGAAGTCTACCCTATGCAGCCCACTTGACTGCTGTCTTTAAGAAATTAAACATTTCCTTAGAGGATGAGACCCTCAAAGAAAGCCCTAAGGTTAATATCTATAACAGGGATTTCATTACCACTTTTATAAAGATCAAAACATCTGGAGCTAGTAAAGTACAGAGACAAGGTAATGAATCTGAGATGCAAAGGGCTGAACAGCAAGCAAAGGAAAAAGAAAAGGAGCAAATGGAAGAAAGCCAGCAATCAATAGATATCTCAGAATTGGAACAGCAGAAGCAACAACATCAAAATTTGGAACTAGCTGAACAGCCTCAATAACAACAAATCGAAGGACAGACTAAACATCCTCAGTCGGACAAAAATGTTCAGGGGGAGGAACAACCACTAGTAGCTGAGCAGGTAGTGGCAGTATAGGCAGAACAAGATATTCAACCAGTTTTAGAACAACCTCTCTAAGAGCCTTAAGTAGACACAAGAGAAGAAATGGAAGCAGACACAAGAGAAGTTCCTGCAGAGCAACAACTTAGAGAAATACCTTTGGAATAAAAAAATCATGAACTACAATTAACTGATGAGCAATTGATGCGACATTTAGATTAGCATATTGATGAGCTCATTGAACAATTTGAGAAGCAGCCACAGCAGCAAACATTAGTTGATCAGCCTGAACAGAGAGAGGAGAAGCAAAGAGAGGAAGAAGTACAGGAAGAGCAACCCTAGGGAAATCTAGAAATTGAGATTGAAGCCCCACAAGAACAATTTCTAGGTCCTGCTCCCCTCTATGGACCTCATCATGGGCAAATAACTGCATTTGGGATACAACCTCCTTCGTCTCCTAAAGAACCATTCATCCCACCAGAATTTCAAGCTTCTAGTTCAGCTGGACCTAACTCAGGATCACAAATTGCAGAAATGTTTACCACACTGGTAAATCTCAGTATGAATCAAAGTAGAACTATGAATCCACAATTTATGCACTTGAATTCAATTATTCAGAGATTGGATGCTAGAATGTTACATGTTGAACAAACTCTAAACAGTCAGTGGGAGAAATTTGTGTATGACAAATACAAATCTGATGAAAAACTTCATGGATTCTTAGATTCCATTCTTCATGTATGTGAGAAAGCTGGAACACTTTTGAGGGATATAAGACTGACCCAAGCAGAACATTATGCAAAATCAACACAAATGTTTTTTCATGCTTTTGATATCAAAAGTGAACTAGAAATCATCAAAAACTAGCTCAACTTAATAAGAGAAGATTAGCAGACTATGTCTGAGAGAAATAACTCCATTTCAGATGATGTTCAGGGTAGCATTATACAGCTTGGAAACATCTATGGGAAATTGGACTTTGTCCAAGCTCAGGTTCAGAATCTTGTTGTCAAATTCAGAGAAATATCATCTTCTCAAGCCACCAGTACCTCCACCTCAATGGCTGAGATACATCACCAACAGACTTCACAGGTGGAGAATATGTGTACTATGCTCCAAAACTTGTTTGTAGATCTGACATCCACTGTAAAAGAACTACAAGCACAAGTTTAGCATAATGATAGCAAAATGTCAACTAAGCTTGCAACTCTAGGACCTAAATTAGACAAGATACCCTCCTCCTTTCCAATGGCAATTCCGTTGAGGGGTAGTTCAAGTAGAGCTCCTGTCAGAAGAGTCAGAACTAGAGGTGCCAACTCTAGCAGAACAAGTCCAGCTGATGTTTAAAACTCTCAACCTTGTATCTTTTTTGATAATGACAAAGGGGGAGATGATTATTTGGTCATGTTTCTGTATTTGGTGTATTTGGAGAAATATTTTTTTTGGTGTTTTCTATATGGGGGAGAGGAAGAGAAGTGATGACTGTGATAACTGTTATTCTGATTGATCAGAATGAGGAAGTCAAGTTTCTGAATTTCTGTGTCTTCACCACTTGTGTGTTGTGCCTTTCAGTCAAACATTAGTTTTTTTCTCTTCTGGACACAGAAATGTCAGAGGTGCACTTTGGTTTTGAATGGCCTTGTCATGCATGTCAGTTCATGTGTCCTAGTCTCAATAAAATGAAAAACAATGACTGTCATTATAAATTTGTGATTACACTTCTTTGAATCATTAATTGAATGAATGTGTGATAATGCTTGTTAATTTCTTACATGACTCATAATTGTCATCATCAAAAAGGGGGAGATTATTAGAACCCTGGTTTTGATAATGACATTCTATGAATCATGTTGAGACTGAAAAGCATAAATACCTCAAACAAATCTGATGTTTGTCTAAGTATCAGATCAATGGAAGTTGCATATTCATTCAAGAGCATATCAAGGTCGGTGCACATTTATTCTTCATACATATCAAGTCGATGCATATGTTGTATGTCTGCATATAAGGTCTGTGCATATCTTGTATGACTCCATACAAGGTTGGTGCATGTTTCTGTAGAAATGCATAGAAGGTCAGTGCAGATTTTGAAGAACGCATCTGAAGTCGGTGCCCATCCTATATGACTCCAGACAAGGTCGGTGCATGCTTCTGTAGAAATGCATAGAAGCTCAGTGCAGATTTTGAAGAATGCATTTGAAGTCTTTGCACATCTTATATGACTTCACACAAGGTCGGTGCACGTTTTTGTAGAAGTGCGCATAAGGTCGGTGCAGATATTGTAGCATGCATTTGAGGTCGGTGCACAATTGATATAAAGTCTGTGCACACTTTTGCATTAACTTCGCTAGGTCTGTGCACACTTGCCTTATGCTTGAAAGAGGTCGGTGCATTCTCTGTCTCATGCATATAAAGATCAGTGCACGTCTTGTCTCATGCATATAAAGGTCGGTGCATGTTGTGTATTATGCATATAATGGTCGGTGCACATTTGCCATATGCGTGTAAGGGTCAGTGCACATTGTTACCTTATGCATATGAAGGTTAGTGCATATTTGTCATATGCATGAAAGAGGTCGGTGCATGTTTTTGTCTTATGCATACGAAAGTCTGTGCACACTCATGTCTGTGCATGTCCCTAGTCGGTGCATGTTCATAATAGTGCATGATTAAGTTTGTGGACATTTTACATACAGTAAGGCCTAGTCGTGCACACTCAGATTACCCTTTTATGAAGGTCTATGCCAATATGCTTGAACTCATATCTCTAAGTCTGTGCATACTTTTCACTCTAGTCCTATAAAGTCTGTGTATAGTGAACATCGATCTATGATGACAAAGTGTTTGATAAATGTCCTCTTTACTGATTGGTAGGAACTTAAGTGCCCTAAAGTTACTGAAAGACCCAGGATCAAACATATGAAAGGCAGCACACCTTATTCTCAGTTCGGTCACGTGACCCAAGGTCTTTATCATATGGCATGTGATCCAGGAAGGAATCTCATGTAGTGATTAAGCCACGTGGACAACACACTTTCAATATCTGACATGTGGAGTCTAGTGATGATTTCTTGAGTTATCTTATCTGAAAAGAGTGGGCGGGAATGTTCACTCCACGTGTCGAACTGTCAATTCTGTGGGGACCACGGAATCCCAGAAGCTATATAAAAAGAAGACCTATGTCATTCGAAGGTCGGCAAGAAGTCTTTTGAAGATCACGATTGATGAATTGAGCAAGCTTTAGAGAGACAAAGCAGAGAGCAGCTGAAAAAGAGAGAGTGAAGATTTGAGAGTTAGAAAAATAGAGTATCGTATTTCTGAGAGAGAGAAGTGAGATAGTAAGAGAAAGGGAAGAAGAAGAAGAGGGAGATAGTGAGATCGAGAGAAGAGATTGAAGATCCTGAAAATATGTTCGACTGGCCCTTGGATCAGATCCAAGCTAGTCTGCTACTGCGAGAGCTACATGTTATCTGCTTTCATTTCTAGCTTTCTGGTGTTGTGTTTTCATCCTTTGTTTTTCTCATTTCTGATTTCATCAAGCTGTGTGTCAGCAGAAGCAAGCTGTAATGCTTAGCAGGCGAGGTATGTACCTCGTACAGCAAGCTGTGATGCTCAGTGATTTGTAAGCAAGCTGTGAAGCTCAGCGGACGCAAGATGTGGTGCGCAGCGGTTTCAAGCTGTTAGGCAGCAGTAAGCCACACTTAGATCTTAGTGTGGGGTGGACGTAGGTCTCTGTTAGAGACTGAACCACCTAAAAAATCTCCTTCTTGTGTGATTAATTCATCAATTGTCTGCTTCGATAGATGAATGCCTAGGAATGCTTCCGGTTGAGTTCAATTGTGAATGCAAGATCACTCATCTGATCTAAGTGTGGTATCAATCAAAGAAGTATATATAAAGGCATGCTAGAAAAGTTAGCTCACGCCTAACTGGACTGACATCCCTTGCATAGAGGCCAGCCTCCGCCTGGTACGAAACTTGATTGATAGACCACTTAGGTCAACCGAGTTATTCTTGTAGGTTTAGTTCATCTCAGGATAATACCGCAACTAGATTCAAATTGGTTTAGAACGTGGTTTATTCTTAAAATTCTTAAAAAGTCTCAGTGGGATCCATTCACCCCCCTCTGGATCTCATTCTAAGTGGATAACCAATCCTAACAAAACCCTCACCGGTAACAATTGAAACCATAAGGAGTTAAGGGACATATATATTAAGTTGGGTTCTAAAGGATACCTATGCATAGGTTCACCAAGGAGCAGAAGACGATGGGCAAAAGGCCTAGGCGGACAGAAGGGAGGCAGAAGAAGGAAAAGGTGGCACGTCAGGAGCCGGTACCAAGGAATAGGCCGGGGGTTCCATTCTGAGTCCATTGTAGGCGCACCCATCCGGGATAGGAGTGCCGGAGGATAGAGGGAAAGTACTATGAATGCGGCGAGGCCGAACATTTTGAGAGGGACTACCCTAAGAAGAGTCAGCAAAAGCCAGTACCACCGCAGGAGAAGATTTAGTATAGAGGGCGAGTTTATGCACTAATGCGACAAGAGGCAGACAATACCCCTACCGTGGCTGAAGGTACACTTCTTGTGGATAATGTTTATGCCAAGGGTTTTGTTCGACCCCCGGGGGGGCTACACACACATTTATATCCACTAGTTTTTCGAAGCAACCAAAGAACAGACCCCAAGCCACATTCTTCGGGGAAATGGTAGTTAGTACACCAACCAGGAAACAAGTTCACACCAAGCTTGTGATCCCTACTATAGAGGTCAAAATCAATGCAAGGATATAGCAAGGGGAAGCGTACCTCCTAGATATGGTCTAGCATGTTTCCATGGGGAGCACCAGTCTTATTTGTGCAGAAGAAAGATTGGGCTATGCGGTCGTACATTGATTATCGCAAGCTTAATCAGGCCACCATTAAGGACAAGTATCCTCTGTCGAGGATTAAAGAATTGTTTGACCAGTTGTCATCTGCTAAAGTCTTCTCCAAGATCGATCCGAGGGCGGGGTATCATCTACTCATGGGTATCCCAACTTCAGGTCAGTTAGGCCTTCTTAATTGATAAAAGATAAATAATCTTCCGTTCCATCCATTATTAAGCACTCCCCTTTTCAAGGTACATAGCAAGGAATTGGAATAACTAATTATGCAGAGCGATGAACAATTTTAGTTTACAAGTCACATAACAAGTTGAATCTTAGAATTGAACTGATAAAAAACACTAAAAGGATACACTGTGTTGCATATGTTGTAGGTTACAACTATTTTAAGTGAGATGATATTCAATGAGCCTCTAAAGCACAGCTTGCACATTACACGTGTACGCTTCTTCTCCAGAACAGAAGAAGGTCAACTAATCATTTATTTTTGGAGTAGGAAGTAAGACAAGCAAGCTTAAACCATTTTAGGAAGATGGGAAAACGGGGGGTGGGGAGAAAACCCTGAAATTGACCTTCCAAGAGGCAAGGTAAGAAATGAACAATCATGCCTGACATAGTTGCAGCAAAGGGGACTGTCTAGGACACCATAAAGGTCTGATTAAGATATTTATCAGCTCTAGACTTCAAGAAACTGATATCTAGAGTCATACTTTTCCTGTCTCTGACACATTTAATGCCTACTAAGATATCTCGTTATGTTGATACCATGGCTCCTAGGCAAAAATACTACTTTGCATACTTTAAACTGATGACCTTGCTCCTCAACTAGCTGCAAAATGCTTATGAAAATTTAGAAGGGGGCTCTGTTGTGGTTCATAGTGATAGTTTTGCCATGAATGATAATGTCCATTCAGCAATGATCGTAAGTCTGGCTTCCCCACCGTTTGCATCAATGGGTTTGCCCTGTGCCTCACCAAGTTAGTTTTGAAGTTCTAAGTTGCATGCGGTATGAGATTGTTCCCCCATTTTCATATTGTTGAGCGGGTAGGCTTTGACATGGAGTTACAGGTTTTGTAAAACTCAGTCGTTTCAGTTCATATGTTTAAGAAAAATTGGGGGGGGGGGGGGGGGGACCATGTGTTCCTAAAGGTGTCTCTCCGATGGGAGTCATGCGATTCAGGGAGAAGGGCAAGCTTGGTCCTAGATATATCGGGCCTTTCGAGATTTTGCAAAAGGCTGGCGAGGTGGCTTATCGATTTGCACTTCCGCCTGCTCTGTCGCATGTGCATCTGGTCTTTCATGTCTCTATGCCAGGGAAGTATGTCCTGGATGCCCCACATGTTATAGAGTACGAGCCCTTGAAGGTTTGAGCAGATCTGTCTTATGTGGACCAGCCCAGTGATATCATAGATTGGAAGGAACATGTGTTGAGAAATAAAACCATCCGGCTGGTGAAGGTGTTATAGAAGAATTCTCATTTTGAGGAAACAACATGGGAATCGAAGGACAAGATGTGCCGTGAATATCCTCAACTATTCGGTAAGTAACCTTAAAAATTATCAAGTTGATTTCGAGGATAAAATTATTTTTAAGGGAAAGAGGATGTTTTGACCACCAATTGGGCACTGGCCCAATTGAGTATAATTCGGGCCCATGAACTCAACGAGCTAGAAATCTAGATAGAATATTGAAGGATCCTTAGGAGATTCATAACTTAATGTTGGGAGGTCAGAATTAGGTCAAACCAAATCCCACATAACGACCATTGAGTAAGAAACAACATTGATGAAGAGTAAAACTTTTGGAAAATGGGTCTAATAGGGGGTAAGAGGTAGTTGGTGATAATGGGTCGAAACAGTTACAGAAAAATAGTCACCCGTTGAAATAAGGATATCTTGGCCCACAGTGAACAAAATGAGAAGAAACTTAGCCCATTAAAAATATTGGGCCCTTAAACCAAACTCCTCTATTGAGGTGGAAACCCAATTCACACCAGAACCCAAGGTTATGAGCCATTTGCTGCTAGCTGTCACGAAGAGGTGCGACTGTTGGGCGAACTCACATGTAATTAATAGGAAATTCATAACTTCATCTTTGATTAAGGAAATGACCTGACACTAAGGCCATAATTTCGAATTTGATGTTAGCCACATCTCTTATGTTGAAGTTGAGGCCAGATTCCACCCGGATACTAGATCTATACCCAAATTACCTCGGGCTACCGAAAGGTCACAACTGGAACAGGAGAAAATAAACATTAATCTTTGAAAAATCATAACTCGGGATAGGATTGGCTAAATTTGATCAAACTATGACCCAAAGTTAGATCAAGAAGTCCTCTTGATTTCATTTGAAGGCGTCCCAATCCAAATCCTAACAGAAGAGCACGTCCAACAGTATTTATGAACGGTGGACGAAGGGTCATGTCTGTTAGGACCTGAAGAGGTGCTTAGCATTAACTCCTCATTAAACTAGCAACCTTGGGAGCAGGATGGAGCCTGGTAGGTCATGGGTAGAAACTTGGGAGGCTTTGATGGGGGCATCTCTCGCCCTTCACATTTTTCCAAGCTCCTATTACTTGCCATCATGGCTCCATTGTGTCTGTTACATTTTTCTGAGTCGAGTCTTGTAATTTTCTTATTTTATTTGAGTCATATCATTGTAATTTTTATTTTATTTGAGTCCAGTACCTAGGTTAATGAGTCATCTACCTAAGTTAAGTGTCATAGGGTTGATTAGATTAGTTAATGGGCCCAATTCAATGGGCTAGGCCCAAGGGCTCCCCCTTCCCCCTTGGTTATTTGTCATTATTCCTAAAGTTAGAGACTTATTATAAAATGTGGGCTCTCTATAAATAGGATCCCATTCCCCCCATTTTAAGTTAATGAAGATCTATTATTGTGAGTCTAGAAAACTGAGTTTCATTTGGTGAGAAGCCATTAGAGTGGAGTGAGAAGCTCCCCTCCTCTATCCCCCTCTCTCTCTCTCTTCCCCACCCCAAATTCGAAATTCTCCTCCCCATTCACTCTTCATTAAAACCCCCTTCCCCTTCCCCAAATCACCCATTACTCCCCCTAGTCCCAAGAGAGAACCCGCCAATCTCCAAGCCACCCTCCAACCCCCAACCACCCACTACCCTTTCCCAAGCGCCCCTTCCATCTCCCCAATGCTGAAGGGGTTCAAACCCTAGGCCAAATTTGAATCTCCTTCCCTTACTGGCTGCCCCTCACCCCTCCCCAGCACCCCCTTCCTACCCTGGTCGCCCTCCCCGTTTCCCCTTGCTTCCCTTGGCCATCCCACCATCATACACACAACCCTACACCTTCATCCTATTCCCAGCTCACAGGCAGCAGAGTATCAGTGACTTTATGAGGCTGCCATGTCATCACCAAGAAGCTTCAGAAGGCGTACCATATACCGTTGGAAGAGACTCCCAATCCTCTTCGCAACGGTGGTGATCTCATCCCTGTCAAAGTTCGTGGCTGCCCGGAGGATCCGTCATCGTCAGACTGCGCATCCTCTTCCTGATAGTCAACCTGAAGTAATTTGCAAAGGCTCCTACGGCCATCCTCTAGAAGTTCTGGAAGCCGGGCTTGGCTGAGGGCTTCTACGACAAGTCTCCTTTCAGTCCCAAGAAGCGGCACTCTGTTCGGTGACCGGAGCTATGAGTTCCCATTTTTCTCCCCTGGGTGCGCTGATCTGTTCCCTCTGGAACTGATCTAACACCCGACCACTATTCAGGCCCTCGCCATCAACTCCAACCTCCTCACACGTCCCCGCAGGTCTCCGTTCGAAGAGGGTTTGACCACAAATCCAACGAATCCAGCCACGCCTGAATCAGAGCTCGGGAGCGTCCTTGGTGGCCTCGGCTTCCTGCTATAGTGGTGCAGAAGCTGCCAGAACCAGAAGACAGTGACCCTCTTTGCGTCTCTGCCCCGACCATCGTCGCCAACAAGAAAATCCCCAAAAATTCTGACAACATCCAGGGTCAACCACAGAGCTTTTTCCAGTAGTTTCGTCATGAACGGAGTTCAGATGAGTCTACAACGGCATCAACACCGACTGTCTGTCCACTGTTCCAGAGTGTGGACAGAACCGACGATCTTCTTCCACTTCGGCTTCTAGAGTAGTTTTCCCCACCCTGCCTGGCCGGCTGATCGCCCCTCCCTGCGTGGAGGTACATTTTGGTTGTAAAACTAATCCCCACACCTAGTCCAACCCCCTTGCAAGGGCGTAGTGCATGTAAACTAAAATTTCAGGTTGAAGCTTCATCGGCGCGGAGTGCGGGTAAGCCCACGCTTTCAGGCCCTCGTCGGACTTACCTGAAAAGTAGGGAAACACTGAGTAAGCGAACGCTCAGTAGGAAATTATATCTCAAGAACTAGCAATGGGTTTAAGTAATTACAATTTATCACATGTAAATGTACTATGGCTATGCATGTAGAAATAACTAATCAATAGATAACACGTCGTGTAAAACATCCAAGCGAGTCTTAACCAAGAGATATTCATGAGAGACTTTATAGATTATTGGCTATTTCACGCAAGTACTTTGCCCGTGTCAGGCCATGCTAGTAAAGTCACGCAAGTCGAGTCACACACGTAAGAAAGAGAGAGTGTGGAATGCCAAAGATCAAGAGAAAAAATACTTCGGTGCAATGCTAGACACCGTGATCATTACAACTCCCATGGGCACTAGTACTTTTGGGTGCTCCTCCCAGGACCAGATCGGGCCCTTATATGGACAACATTAAAGATAGATCTAGACATCCGCGATAATTTATAGCCAATAAGGAGTTTCAAGAACAAGCTTTAATATGATGATAAGATAAGATTTTTTAATGGAATTCAAGGGCAAGGCCCTTGAGTAAGGGCATACTGGCGAAAAAATTCACACAAAGCATATAAACCATGACATGTCGATAAACTGGGTGGAATTGGTTTCCTAATCGGGTACCATAACAAATAAGTGCCCATATGTAGATGCTCACTCTTTTTATATAGAATTGAGGTCCACAAGAACAGCATATTAATGGCATGATGTCCTCATCCCATTAAGAACATTCTCATGATATCCACTTAGCATAACATGAGGGCCGGTATACCATGTTTCTATAGAGTGACATGACAAAATAGTGTAATAGGTTTTTATGGTACAACCAGCTCAATCGGCCTTGAGGGAATCCAAGGCTACGAGGAGACTTACGGAGGTCCCAATGACTAACTTGCTAGTCCAAAGGAACGGAATGTCCAATGGAGAGCTTGTATGTCACCGAGAGTTAGTGGGTAAACGATAAACCATTGGAAAACATGGGACTATATTCACGGAGTGGAAATATAGTGCCGATAATATACTTGCACACATATATATATATATATATGTATATCGAACCCTCGGTTAACAGAAAAATGGGAAAAATAGTAACACCGAAAAATAGCCACTTAAGCTAAGTCATTACTTATCAAATTAACGCCTTTCGCAGGGGCGTTTATTTACAATTTGACGACTTATACAGCAGGCGTCCATCATATTTCTTCTATTTTGCATAATTTCTAAATTCTGGAATTTTAGTAGAACGCGCCTTAAACAGGGGCGTTACTTTCAAATTCGCGCCCTGGTTCAGGGCGTCACTTTTATAAGAGACGACCTCATGCAGGTCGTTAATTCACTATCTTCCGTAATTCGGGATATTAACATGAACAGTGTATGTTTTTCCAAATAATAAATTTCAGGAACCAAGGTACAGGGTCAGGACAAGAAAAATAGCAGGATTCAACATGTATGATCATGCATCATATTAGATTCGTAGTTTCATAGATATTAAATTTTAAACACGGTTAATTAACAATTAGGTGAAATTGACGACTCCTGGGCAGGGCGTCAAAACTCAAATTAGCGCCCTAGCCAGGGGCGTTATTTTCAAATACGCGCCCTTGTCAGGGTCGCTTCTTTTAAAATTTCATAAAAAACCTTTGAAACCATAATAAAACTATATGCATGCATGACTGATGGTATTATTATGAACTTAAGCTAGTTTGGGCTATGTTCTTGAGAAAACCTACCTGATTAATCAGATCTTGGTGAGTGTATGAGAAGGTTGTGAAGAGAACTCTGTTCTAAACAGGGTTTTCTGGAAGAACGATGTATTCAGCTACTACCGAATCAGAAGTACTTCAACACCCCTCTGATGGTCCGGAAGCAGACTTCACTAATGCTCCGTCTGTAGAGAAATCCCCAGCTTTCTCTGTAACGGATGAAGACGATGAAGAACCCCCGTTCTTCACTTCGACAATAGAGTTACTATTTGCTGCAGACTTCCTACAGAAGGAAAATTTGAAGATCATTAATTTTCCTTCATCATACATAACCGAAGGTAAGGCAGGAACAAGGAAGAACAAACCTGTGTTCTTCACGGATGACAGCAGCAGCAGATCGCCAAAATAGCGATCAAGGTTGATTAGAAGGGTATTTATAGAGTTTTAGGAATCCCTTAGGGTTAGAATTTGATTAGAACTATAGTTTCCTTGATAGAGTCCTTACCATACGTAGCAATCCTAAAACTTACCCTGGATAGTCTCCTGGTTCGAATGGAACACAAGTGCAATTAATGCCTTAGGTTAGGGCGTTAATTCTAATTGACGTCTTGACCTATGCCATTTCTTTTACAATTCGCGCCCAAGAAAAGGGCGTTTCTTTCCCTTTCCTTTTATTCGTTTTGGACGTTTTTGAAATTTGACGCCCTTTAGTATAGGCGTCACTTTTTGAATTAACGCCTCATGTGAAGGCGTTTCTTATTTAAATCGCGCCTTGTTGAGAGGCGTTACTTACTTTTGACTTATTATTTATTCATTTTGGTTCTTATCATTTACTTACTTAATCTTTCTTGAAATCTTCCTTTTATTTTACCAGGGTTGCTACACCCTCCTCCACTTAAAAGAATTTGGTCCCCAAATTCAATCACATATAAACGTGGAGAGTGTAGAATACATACCTTTTTAGAATAAGTCTGGGAATCGTTTCCTCATAGACTCCTCGATCTCCGATGTCACTTCGTGTTCTGTACCTTTACTCCATTGCACCCTAACCATGGGAATAATTTTGTTCCTTAATGTTCGTACCTCGCGATCGAGGATCTTCATGGGCCTTTGTTCATAAGTGAGATCCCTTTGAATCACCAGGTCTCCATGATCAATGATATGTGACGAATCATGCACATATTTCTTCAACATTGATATGTGGAATACATTATGAACTTCAGACAATTGAGGAGGTAAAGCGACGCGGTAAGCAACCTCGCCAACTCTTTCTAGTATCTCAAAAGGACCGATAAACCTTGGTGTAAGCTTGCCTTTAACACCAAATCTCCTTATTCCACGTCCAGATGATATCTTGAGAAATACGTGATCTCCCACTTGGAATTCGAGATCTCTTCTTCGTGTATCGGCATAAGCCTTCTGCCTAGACTGAGCAACTTGAAGTCTTTCTCTAATCAACTGAATCTTTTCAGTGGTATCCCTTACCATGTCTGGACCTAATAGTTATTTTTCGCCAACCTCGTCCCAGCACAAAGGCGATCGGCAACTCCTTCCGTATAAAGCTTCGAAAGGTGCCATTTGTATACTTGCCTGATAGCTGTTATTGTATGCAAATTCAACCAAAGGCAAGTGATCATGCCAGCTTCCACCAAAATCAATGATGCAAGCTCTGAGCATATCTTCAATCACCTGATTAGTTCTCTCGGTCTGACCATCCGTTTGAGGATGAAAAGCTGTACTAAAGTTAAGTCTCGTCCCCAGTGAATGTTGTAAACCCTTCCAAAAGTGAGAAGTAAAACGGGGGTCTCTGTCAGACACGATTGAGACAGGTACTCCATGTAACCTGACTATCTCTTTAAGGTATAATGCAGCAAGAACATCAACTGACCATCGACTCTTGATTGGCAAGAAGTGTGCCGATTTGGTCAATCGGTCGATGATAACCCATATTCTATCATATCCTCCCTTTGATTTGGACAGACCCATAATGAAGTCCATACCGATATCCTCCCACTTCCACTTGGGAATATCTAGAGGATGTAACTTACCGGCAGGTTTTTGGTGTTCTGCCTTGACTTGTTGACATGTGAGACAGCGAGACACAAAATCTGCTATTTCTCTTTTCATATTGGGCCACCAAAAGGTCCTTTTCAAATCTTGACACATCTTAGTTGATCCAGGATGAATCGTGTACCTTGATCTGTGAGCTTCATTTAAGATTTTCTTCTTTAGCTCTGGGCAATTCGGTATACATGTTTTATTTCTGAACATCAATCTTCCATCTGGTGCTATTTTGAAATCAGGTTGTTCTTTCATTTTGCCCTTGATTTCCACTAGTACGGGGTCACTACCTTGAAGTCCTTGTATTTCGGATAGCAAGTCTGGCTGTATGCTCATATGGGATAAGGTGACACACCTACTGTCCTTGTCCATGCTTATATTAAGTCTAGAGAATTGTTCTAGCAACTTCCACTCTTGAATTATACAATTGGCTAATAGTGCTCTCGGCTTTCGACTGAGGGCAACGGCTACAGGATTACCCTTTCCAGGATGATATTGTATAGTGAAGTCGAAGTCCTTAAGATATTCCAGCCAACGTCTTTGTCTCATATTCAATTCCTTCTGAGAGAAGAGATACTTAAGACTTTTATGGTCAGAGTATACAATAAACTGCACTCCGTACAGATAATGTCTCCATATTTTCAATGCAAATACTACCGCAGCCAATTCTAAATCATGAACTGGGTAGTTCTCCCCGTGCTTCTTCAATTGGCGAGAAGAGTAGGCTATAACCTTCCCTTGTTGCATTACAACACATCCGAGGCCAATGCCAGATGCATCGGTGTATATTTTGAATCTCTCGCCTTCAATTGGTAAAGCTAAAACCGGGGCAATAGTTAGATGATCTTGGAGAGCTTGGAAGCTTCTTTCACATTCCTCACTCCATTCATAATGTATCTCCTTGCGAGTTAGCCTAGTGAGTGGTACGGCTATCTTGGAGAAATCCTTGATGAATCGCCGATAGTAGCCCGCAAGACCCAAGAAACTACGGATCTCGCTAGCATTGGTCGGTCTTTCCCAATTCCTTACAGCTTCAACCTTTGATGGATCTACGGATAAACCGTCTTTTGATATAACATGCCCCAAGAAAGCTACTTCTCCTAACCAAAATTCACATTTGCTGAGCTTTGCATATAACTGATTTATCCTCAATATTTGTAATGCTATTCTCAAATGCTCCTCATGCTCTTCCTTGGTCTTTGAATAGATCAGTATATCATCAATGAAAACCACTATGAATTGATCTAGATGAGGCCTGAATATACTATTCATCAACTGCATAAAGGCAGCAGGGGCATTTGTTAGTCCAAAAGGCATAACAACAAATTCATAGTGCCCATACCTGCTTCTGAACGCGGTCTTATAAATGTCCTCATCTTTGATCCTTAGTTGGTGATATCCCGACCTGAGATCAATCTTCGAAAAATACATGGATCCAGATATTTGATCAAATAACTCATCGATTCTCGGCAGTGGATACTTGTTCTTGATAGTGAGATGATTCAACTGTCGATAGTCGATGCATAACCTCATGGATCCATCTTTCTTCTTCACAAATAGCACAGGTGCTCCCCACGGGGAAGTGCTTGGTCTAATAAATCCCTTCTTGAGAAGTTCCATCAATTGCTCCTTCAGCTCCTTGAGCTCGGCAGGGGACATCCTATATGGTACCTTAGAAACTGATCCAGCACCAGGGACCAAGTCGATGGTGAAGGCCACTTCTCTTTGTGGGGGTAATCCAGGCAAGTCCTCCAGAAACACGTCCGGAAATTCTTGCACAACTGGGATGTCTTCTAGCTTAGTCTCCTTAGTCTCCTTAATGGTGACAAATGCAAGGAAAGATACACATCCTTTCCTTATTAGCTTGCTAGCTCGGAGAGCCGAAATGAGAGGTGACTTGCTCCGACTCTTAGGGCTAGAATAGACTAGTTCTGGAAAGTCCTTGAAAGTAACTTTGCTGTTACGGTAATCCACAGTTGCCTGATACCTAGATAACCAGTCAGCTCCCAATATGACATCATATTCCTTTAGGTCTAAACATATGAGGTTGATAGGAAGATTTCTTCCTTTTACCAAGACTTTACAGTTTTGATAATGGTGAGTAATATCGGTTTCGTTTCCGAGAGGAGTAGATAAAAATATTTTCATCCATTCCGGTTCCATAGGTAGTGGGTCAGCAAACTTCTTGGAAATAAAAGAATGTGATGCACCCGTATCAAATAAGACATGTGCAGACTTGGAACAAACTTTCAGTGTACCTTCTACTAGTCCGCCTTCGTCTTGTTCCGCCTCCTTAATAGCTTGGAGACGAGCATTCTTTGTTACCGGGAACTTTCCGTCACCTGCTTGATCATTGAGTAGGGGACAGTCGGGAATCCGATGATCACGGCTCCCACAACGGAGACACGCTCCAAGTTTCCTCCAACATTCTTCGGCCTTGTGCCCGGCCTTATCACAGTGCTTACATACCACCTTAGAAGGTGTAGTGGTGATGGAGAAAGGTTTGGTCTTTTTGAACTTTTGCTCCTGGGAGGGAGTACCTCCATTACTTGGCCTCTTCTTGAAATTGGGTTTGAAGGTGCCGGAGCTAGTAACATTCTCCTTCTTGTGTTTCCCACGGATCCTATCAGATAGTTCCGTGGCATCTTCTAGTAATTGGGCTCGTCGAACCATCTCCGAATAGACTTGTATGTCCATCGATGCCAGTTGTGTGATATATTGGGGCCTGAGCCCATTAAGGAATCTTCGAGCTTTCATATTCTCAGTTCTAACCAAGTGTTTAGCGTACCGAGATAGCCTTGAGAACTGCGCTTCATATTCAGCCACCGACAAAGATCGTTGCTTAAGTGCGGTGAATTCAGCGGCTTTCTTCTCTTGAACTCGATCGGAGAAATATTTATTGTTGAAATGTTCAACAAACTCATCCTAAGTGACTTGTCCTTGATTTAACGTAGCTTCTACCGACTCCCACCAACAGCGGGCGTCCCTTTCTAATTGAAAAGTTGCTAGCAGGACCTTCTCTTGATCCGTGCATTGCATAACCCGAAAGATCCGTTCAGTTTCTCGGATCCAGTGTTCGGCATCGTCCGGATCAGTAGATCCTACGAACTTTGGAGGATTCATGTTCTTAAAGCCTTGGTGGAGATTTCCGGCTCCACGTAGTGCACCTCCTTGTGCCACTTGTTGAAGTGCCTGGGTCATGCCTTGAAGAGTGCGTTGCATGTTGCGCCATTGAGCACGTTCGGCAGCCATTGTCCTACAATTACCATGGCTATTAGTATGTGATTGCGTTTAAAGACCTTTAATTCTATTTTGACTTTAACCCTTGGTTCTACCCAATCTCACTGGTTAGAGGTTCAGACTTATCCTTGGACTTGGGTTTCCTAGGAATTGAATACCCTAAACTCTGATACCCCAAAAACTGTCACGTCCCTGTTGGGTTCGGTGCAAGTATTCAGAGGGGGGGTGAATGAATATAGCCTATAAAAACTTTCACCGAATATGAACTTTCGCTCAATTAGAATTTCGCTCACTCAACAGATTAAACACTTAGAACAAAATCTGATCAAATCATCTAATGAACCTGTGATCAAACACTTGGAGCGCCCCTATGCAAACATCTAGCGGAAGCAAACCATAAGCAATCAAACCACAATGCAAGAGGGGTTTTTAGGTGGTTCGGTCCTGCAGACCTACATCCACCCCACACTCAACCCGAGTGTGGCTTCACTAACAGCTGGGCAACACAGCTTGCCAACAGACGCTGATACACAGCTTACCCAGGGGAACAATCTCCCCTCTTCCTCCTACACGGAGGGAACCTCTAGCAACCCACGGTCACTAGAAACCAGAGACTCACGTCTCTCTTCCTCTATACCAAGAGGGAACCCCACTAGTAGCAGCCCCGCTACCAGTGAACCAGTCAGTAGCACTCTGCTACCAGCAATACACCAGAGGCCTAGCCTCTCTTCCTCCTAGCCCGGAGGGAACCCACAAGCAGCCCCCCTGCTGCTTGCAGACCGGAGATCAGATCTCCCTTCTCCTGACCCACCAGGAGGAACCCGACCTCAGTCCAGAGGATCGAAGAACAAGGATAACCAAATGAAAAAGGAAAAACAAAATAAGAAATGAAAATACTCAGCAAACAGAAGCTGAAAATGAAGAACAAGAATGTAGCTCTCAAAGGAGTAGATCTGGTTTGGATTTAATCCAGACGCCAGAGGACAGATCTTCAATAGCTTCTTCCTTCTTCTCCACGAACTCTCTCTCTCTATCTCTCTCTCTTTCTCCTCTGCTCTCCTTTTCTCTCACGCTATTCTCTCCTTCTTCTCTGTAACCCTTTTTCTTCTGCTGGCTCACTCTTCTTCTATTTCTTCTTCTTCTCTTTTTCTTCCTCTTTTCTTTTTCTGGATCGAAGGGTTTTCTGCTCTCCAGGCTTCTTCTTCGATCAGTCTTCTACAGAGGATGAAGACTCATATATATAGCATCAGCAGGCACACTGGGCGCGTGTGGCTTCCACATTTCCTGCCCTAGAAATTCGGACCACGTGACAGCATCCTGGTCACGAGCCAGGCACCTCGGATCACGTGCCCTTCATTAGTACGCTCAGCAACTGGAGTTGAGGTGGCGTCAACACACTTGCTCCAAAGGGTTGACGCAGCCTTCAAAGACATTCAACCAGCAAAACTCAAGTCTGCTGCGTTGACTCCATCAGCCTGCTGCGTTGATGCATCGGTGATCTAGTGATCAAGTCTTCAACAGATGGGCGTGCTGCGTCGACGCTCTCAGCATGCTGCGTTGACGCATTGGTGTTCCAGCATTTGAACTTAGATGGCTTCAGCCCTCTCACGTTTCGTGTGGAGTGCGTTGACGCATTGTGCAACTGCGTCCACCCTCTGGTCACCTTGTCGATCCATCAACCTGCTGCGTCGACGCCACTTGATGAATGCGTTGACGCACCAGAGTAATCCAGTAAGCTTCTTTCTTGATTGTTTGAACTACTGCGTCCACGCCACTTGATCAAGGCGTTGACGCATTGGTGTGTTCCAGCAGCTGAAATTGGATGTCTTCAGCCCTCTTGCGTTAAGGGGTTCATTAGCCTCTTCAGTCCCTGTCAGACAGATGAAACGAAGTCATTAGTTCTAAGTATATGCATTGCATTGTATAGACTTTGCTGTGAAGGCGAAAGTAATGTAAAGTATACACAACGCAATGTATAGACTTAATGAATATAAAGACATCATAAGACTCAGATGAACACAGGGGGTGTATAGACTTAATGTGTTCACTGGTGGATGTACACCCTTGCCCACTGTACAGACTTTGTGATGCTTGTATGCAATGTAGAGACTTCGCTGAATGCGAATGCAGTGTACAGACTTTGAAGCACAAAGGCAATGTACAGACTTTGCCTTAAAACGAATGTATAGACTTAGAATCATGGAGGCCAATGTATAGACATCAACTCTGCACATCGAATGTATAGACTTCAAGTGTCAAGACGCTAAGGAAGACGGACAATGTATAGACTTGCTGTAACAGTCTGATGTACATACTTCATGAAGCTCTAGACATTGAATGCTGTACAGACTTAGCCCAATGCCTGAGACGCTAACAAAGACGCTGGACTCTGTACAGACTTTGAGCAATGTATGGGCTTCAAGAAGTCGATGTACAGACTGAGGAAATGAAACGAGTCAGTGTACAGACTTCAAATTCCACTGTGGATGTACATACTTTAGGGACATGAAGCGAGTCAGTGTACAGACTTCAAATTGAAGACAACCGCTGTACACACTTACGCTGAAGTCTGTATAGACTTTCCAATGTCTAGACATGCAGATGTGAACGACACAATGTATAGACTTCAGATGTGAAGACATTGTGAATGCAATGCAATGTTCAGACTTTAGAGGATGCACACTCTGTATAGACTTCAACTCAAACAATCAATGTTCTGATGGGTCGACGCATCAGCAAGGGTGGGTCGACCCACTACTGTTCAGATTGTAGATACATGCAGAGACATGATATCTGACAGAATGCAATGCATATATATAAAGAACAAATACCATCAATGCTAAACATCATCATTCATGTTGCTATCATATGCAGAATGCTCAGGAATAAGAATGCACAGAAATGCACTTTGTTTATTGCAATCATCAAAACACAATAACATTGCTATCATCAAAATACAATATCAAATGCACTCAAATGCACTCACTGTCTTGCTATCATCAAAACCAAATAGCATTGCTATCATCAAAGCAACATAGCACATGCTTGTGCCTAAGAGGCACAACATTCTCCCCCTTTTTGATGATGGCAACACAATGTGACAGTGAGTCACACACAAGATTTTCTCCCCCTTTGACATGATCAAAAAGAGAAAAACAGTAAAAACAAGAGTGCAAAGTGCATTATGCATGCAAATTCCTCTAGAACATTCTCCCCCTGAATGTAAGACTCCCCTGAATTATTTCTCCCCCTAAATAATAGCTCCCCCTTTGAGAAGGAATATGAACAGATAAACAAGGAAGAGAAGGTAGGAGGGTCACTTGACAACAGCTGAATCATAGGTTCAGAAAGGAAGCATGATTATAAACAACTGTTAAAGTATAAGAATCAGCAACATACAATTTTCAAAAATTCAGGTTTAACAGTGATAAATCTAGAGTAAAACACCTGACCCCTGAAAAAAGAGTTTATAGACTCCATTTATAGCAATGAATCTAGGGCACATGGTATTAATAGATAAGTCAGAAATAATACCCTTTTGTGATTAAACAAGGAATTTCAAGAGAGGCAACTTGAACATGTATTGATAAAAATAATTTTCACTCATTGACTTTTGATTTTTTGAAAGGTTACAGCAGTTTGATTTTCACTTTTGAATTCTTCAGAAACTGAACTAAGTAAATAGATCAGTGGCATTTATGCTGTTGACATTAGGTGTACACCTTGATCAGAGACAGGTACCCCCAGTTACTAGGCATAAACTACTAGATATATTTCAGATCAAAACCCACAAAGAATAGTCTTCACTTTTGACATTAGGGTACACCTTGATTAGAGGCCAGTACCCCCAGTTACTTGGTGAGAACTCCCCCTATAGATTTGACCCTTTGAACAGAGATATTCTGAAGCACTTCATGACTATGAGTTCTCCTGCTTCATTGGAGGAGATCACAATTTCTCAGTGCAATTCAGCCATTGCTCTGTCACTATGTTCAGTTCATAGCATTTATGATCTTATTTACTGCTGCCCTTATCTCTTTTAGAGTGATTGTTTGAAAAACAGTACACACTCTTATTCACCTTTTCTAGAAATTTCCAGATCAACACATTAGGCATTACAAAAACTTTTTCTAATCTTACCATGAGACAAAGATTAAGAGCTATAAAAGTTTCTCTTTTATCTCAGATTCTGAAGGCAGACATTTGACTCTTCAATTTATAAAGGTTAAACCTTTAGTTCTTTTCAATTTGTGAGAGTGATTCTTATAAAAGAACAATTGAAATAATCACAACTCAATGTACTAAACCAGAAACAGAACTGTTGTTCAGTGAAGGTTAGGGAAATGATAGCAATAGGCATTGAGTTCCTGGAGTATCTGATGTCAAAAGATATGAAAGAACTAGATGGGGACAGTGAGAAGTAGCAAGGATTCAATGAATAGAACAGAAAAACTCTCAGCTCCCCCTGACAACATGATGCAGGTCACACTTCAGAACTCAACATGAAGAGAGATGAGCTACAAGAGCATTTCAACAAGAGAGAGAGATGAGTGAGGACCAAACTTCAGTGCCGCTGAACCTTCTTAAAATATTCAACCAAGTTCAGCAACTGTATTTCAGACAAATCTGTCAGTGCGTTGACTCACTCTAATGACTACGTTAACGCACTCAACCAACCAGTGTAGTATTCTGTCTTTTGATACCAAGTGTTGACTTTGAGCTGGGGCTGCGTTAACTCAATCCATCCTCAGCGTCAACCCACTCATGCAGCTAAACTTGCTTCACAAACGGTTTTTCAAGGAAAACAACCTGAAGCGTCGACCCCATCTTCATACAGCGTTGACCCATTTATTCAATGCAATAATCAGTGAGAGAAGAGCATCAGATATATGCAAAGTAAAACTCAGTACATGAAGAGATCATCAACGATCAATCAAGCAAATCAACATGAAACTCACAATTTTCATGCTCACAATTTCAGATAATGGAATTTAAAACAGATTTCAGAACTAACCTGAATTGAGTCCTGGGGTTTTCCTTTTGAGTGCCTTGGTTAACCCCTTTTATTTCTCCCTCCAAGGCACACCTGCAGCATATCAATCAATATGATCTTGCAGGAACCCAAGCTGCCTTGGGTCCTGTATGAGCCCTAACAGGTGTTCTGACTGGTCTCTTAACAGAATTATCATCATAGCCCATCAACTTATAGCTGGACAAGGAATCGCCAAATTGACCAGACTTACCATGATAACTAACAGAATTTAAGTTCCTTTTAAATTCATGTGCATGAACGTCAAAATTTTTGTTGTGTGCATGGGCATTTTGTTTTCTGAACTCTGCCACCCAGCACTCAGAGGCTTTGTGGCCAGGTTTTCCACAATTAAAACAAGAAAATTTCACAAATTGTTTTGCATGGAATTTGACAGCATGGGGGTTAATATGATTCTTCTGAACATGCCAACAGTCCTTGACTGTGTGGCCATGTTTTCCACATTCAAAACATGAAGAATTCATTCTGTCAAGATTCTTATAGAATGCATGTCTTTTTACAGGATTATAGCAGTTTTGGAGTTAATTGTTCTTCCCTTAGCATGCCAACAATTTGCAGCAATATGGCCCAATTTGTTACAATGAAAGCAATGAAGTTTCTTTTTCAGATATGCATGATTCCTATCATGAAGCTCTTTAGCATTCAAATCATCTTGCTTCTTTAATTTACAATCATGCATAAAGTGGCCAATTCTATGACAGTAAAAGCATTGAATTCTCTTATTTTGATCATGAGAAGGTTTCTTCGATTTAGAATTCCTAGCATGAATTCTATCTGATTTCAGTTCATCCTCTCTCATGACACAGCAAACATCCATCTCATGGCCAGATTTACCACAGTAGAAACATTTCACATTCTTTCTTTTAACATGAGACAGTTTGGCTTGAGAAATTTCAGCATACAAATTTTTATTCTGTTTTGTTTTCTTTTGTTTTTCTATCTGATTCGTAGGCAGACATGAAGGAGAAGCTGAAGTGCTAGCTAACTCAGAGCTACGCACAAAGGTTGTATACATTCTTTTTCTCTCTTCCTGTTTACTGCCTCCATCAGAGACTTTCTTCTTAGAAGCAGCCTTTGAATTTCCTTTGTTTTTAAATGACTCAGACAGAGAATTGTTCAATTCAGTGATTTCATTTTTGAGAGAGGAAATGAGAATTTCAGAATCTGTGATCTTTTCATTAAGTAAGACATTAATGGCTTTGTAGCTATCAATCTCTTCTATTAATGCAGTCACTCTCTCACGTTCATTTTCAATTGAACTTTTCCCTCTTTCAAGCATTAAGAGTCTCTCAGACATAGCAAAATTAAGCAGCTTCAGTTCTTCATTCTCCTTTCTAGTTTGTTCATTCTGAACTAATTCATTAGTTAAGATTTGATCATTTCCTAATGAATTCAGCTTATCTTCAAGTTCAGAAATCTTGTCTGTGAGTTCCTGATTTTTATTTTCCAAAACAGAAATTTGTTCCTTACTCACATTCAGATTAGCTAAGCATATTTCATGAGACTTTCTCAGATCTTGACATTTTTCACAATGAGCATTCGAATTAATCTGATCACATTTCTTTTTCAGCTTTCTATTTTCAGATTTCAAATATTTACATTTCTCAGAACGTTCCTCATACATATCCCATAATTCATCAATTGAAATCTCTTCGGATCCAAATTCAGAATTTACCTTGGATGAGGAATCTTCATTATCCCGGTTGGCCATCAAACAACTATCACTCTGTTGGTTATGCGCAGAGATAACTTTGTCATATATCTCTTTTCCAGAATTGCACCTGAGAGCAAAAGAATATACATCAGTATTAACAGCAGCTCTCAAGATATTAAGAATTATGACATTATCACGGTTCTTAAAGGTGTCCTCACTAGACCACTTGGTCTGATCTTTGGGTAATCGATGTGGGCCTTTGGATAGCAAACTCCATAGTTTGGGATCAATGGAATCTACATACACAGCTAGGCCTCCTAGCCAACTTTCAAAGTTAGAACCATCATAAATTGGAGGACGATCCATTTGGACAGATGGCAAACAGATTCAACTCACTAAAACAAATGACAGGAAATGCAGCAAAACCAGATGGCAAGGTAAAGCACTAAACCGGTAAAACAAAACAACGAGCACAATACACCCACTCTGAAAATGCACCAAAAATCTAGCAGGATCCTCTGCAGATTGTTAGATCTGTTAAGTCAGAGACTGCTCTGATACCAATTGTTGGGTTCGGTGCAAGTATTCAGAGGGGGGGGGGTGAATGAATATAGCCTATAAAAACTTTCACCCAATATAAACTTTCGCTCAATTAGAATTTCGCTCACTCAACAGATTAAACACTTAGAACAAAATCTGATCAAATCATCTAATGAACCTGTGATCAAACACTTGGAGCGCCCCTATGCAAACATCTAGCGGAAGTAAACCATAAGCAATCAAACCACAATGCAAGAGGGGTTTTTAGGTGGTTCGGTCCTGCAGACCTACATCCACCCCACACTCAACCCGAGTGTGGCTTCACTAACAGCTGGGCAACACAGCTTGCCAACAGACGCTGATACACAGCTTACCCAGGGGAACAATCTCCCCTCTTCCTCCTACACGGAGGGAACCTCTAGCAACCCACGGTCACTAGAAACCAGAGACTCACGTCTCTCTTCCTCTATACCAAGAGGGAACCCCACTAGTAGCAGCCCCGCTACAGTGAACCAGCCAGTAGCACTCTGCTACCAGCAATACACCAGAGGCCTAGCCTCTCTTCCTCCTAGCCCGGAGGGAACCCACAAGCAGCCCCCCTGCTGCTTGCAGACCGGAGATCAGATCTCCCTTCTCCTGACCCACCAGGAGGAACCCGACCTCAGTCCAGAGGATCGGAAGAACAAGGATAACCAAATGAAAAAGAAAAAAAAATAAGAAACGGAAAATACACAGCAAACGGAAGGCTGTAAATGAAGAACAAGAATGTAGCTCTCAAAGGAGCAGATCTGGTTTGGATTTAATCCAGACGCCAGAGGACAGATCTTCAATAGCTTCTTCCTTCTTCTCCACGAACTCTCTCTCTCTCTCTATCTCTCTTTCTTTCTCCTCTGCTCTCCTTTTCTCTCACGCTATTCTCTCCTTCTTCTCTGCAACCCTTTTTCTTCTGCTGGCTCACTCTTCTTCTATTTCTTCTTCTTCTCTTTTTCTTCCTCTTTTCTTTTTCTGGATCGAAGGGTTTTCTGCTCTCCAGGCTTCTTCTTCGATCAGTCTTCTACAGAGGATGAAGACTCGTATATATAGCATCAGCAGGCACACTGGGCGCGTGTGGCTTCCACATTTCCTGCCCTAGAAATTTGGACCACGTGGCAGCATCTTGGTCACGAGCCAGGCACCTCGGATCACGTGCCCTTCATTAGTACGCTCAGCAACTGGAGTTGAGGTGGCGTCAACACACTTGCTCCAAAGGGTTGACGCAGCCTTCAAAGACATTCGACCAGCAAAACTCAAGTCTGCTGCGTTGACTCCATCAGCCTGCTACGTTGACGCATCGGTGATCCAGTGATCAAGTCTTCAGCAGATGGGCGTGCTGCGTCGACGCTCTCAGCATGCTGCGTTGACGCATTGGTGTTCCAGCATCTGAACTTAGATGGCTTCAGCCCTCTCACGTTTTGTGTGGAGTGCGTTGACGCATTGTGCAACTGCGTCCACCCTCTGGTCACCTTGTCGATCCATCAACCTGCTGCGTCGACGCCACTTGATGAATGCGTTGACGCACCAGAGTAATCCAGTAAGCTTCTTTCTTGATTGTTTGAACTACTGCGTCCACGCCACTTGATCAAGGCGTTGACGCATTGGTGTGTTCCAGCAGCTGAAATTGGATGTCTTCAGCCCTCTTGCGTTAAGGGGTTCATTAGCCTCTTCAGTCCCTGTCAGACAGATGAAACGAAGTCATTAGTTCTAAGTATATGCATTGCATTGTATAGACTTTGCTGTGAAGGCGAAAGCAATGTAAAGTATACACAACGCAATGTATAGACTTAATGAATATAAAGACATCATAAGACTCAGATGAACACAGGCGGTGTATAGACTTAATGTGTTCACTGGTGGATGTACACCCTTGCCCACTGTACAGACTTTGTGATGCTTGTATGCAATGTAGAGACTTCGCTGAATGCGAATGTAGTGTACAGACTTTGAAGCACAAAGGCAATGTACAGACTTTGCCTTAAAACGAATGTATAGACTTAGAATCATGGAGGCCAATGTATAGACATCAACTCTGCACATCGAATGTATAGACTTCAAGTGTCAAGACGCTAAGGAAGACGGACAATGTACAGACTTGCTGTAACAGTCTGATGTACATACTTCATGAAGCTCTAGACATTGAATGTTGTACAGACTTAGCCCAATGCCTGAGACGCTAACAAAGACGCTGGACTCTGTACAGACTTTGAGCGATGTATGGGCTTCAAAGAAGGTGGCGATTCAATGTACAGACTTGATGAAGCGAAGCCAATGTATAGACTTGAGTGTAGCTGCCTTGATCGTAGGACTAGGCTGGACTGTATAGACTTTAAGCTACAGAACCGAATGTACAGACTTCACTTAATGAAACATAGGAACAGACCCCAATGTATAGACCTGGAGAGCCTGAATCAATGTGCATACTTGGAATGCCTAAAGACCAGTGTCCAGACTTGGAATCAATGAAGGCGTTGGCTGTACAGACTTTGCCAAAGAACGGCAATCGGATGTACAGACTTTAGAGGATGTAGACTCTGTATAGACTTCAACTCAAACAATCAATGTTCTGATGGGTCGACGCATCAGCAAGGGTGGGTCGACCCACTACTGTTCAGACTGTAGATACATGCAGAGACATGATATCTGACAGAATGCAATGCATATATATAAAGAACAAATACCATCAATGCTAAACATCATCATTCATGTTGCTATCATATGCAGAATGCTCAGGAATAAGAATGCACAGAAATGCACTTTGTTTATTACAATCATCAAAACACAATAACATTGCTATCATCAAAATACAATATCAAATGCACTCAAATGCACTCACTGTCTTGCTATCATCAAAACCAAATAGCATTGCTATCATCAAAGCAACATAGCACATGCTTGTGCCTAAGAGGCACAACAGTCCGGAGCGCGGAAGATACCCGGAGACGCGTGACGAGTTTATATCGATCATGTCAATCAGAGTATTAGTGTATTCGACACCAAATCAGAGATGCGCAAGAATAAAGATAACCCAATCCTTTTATTCCTTCACAAGAGTATTTCTATTACAATCCCTTGAAAATGCTAAACTTAATAAAAAGAAAAGTACAAAATTGACTCAAGAAAAATATGGAAAAGATAAGACTAGTTGATGCTTTGAGAAGCTCTAATCTCTTTCACTCTTGACCTTCCCTGTCCGATTGAGTCTCGTCATCGGACTTACCTGAAAAGTAGGAAAACACTGAGTGAGCGAACGCTCAGTAGGAAATTATATCTCAAGAACTAGCAATGGGTTTAAGTAATTACAATTTATCACATGTAAATGTACTATGGCTATGCATGTAGAAATAACTAATCAATAGATAACACGTCGTGTAAAACATCCAAGCGAGTCTTAACCAAGAGATATTCATGAGAGACTTTATAGATTATTGGCTATTTCATGCAAGTACTTTGCCCGTGTCAGGCCATGCTAGTAAAGTCACGCAAGTCGAGTCACGCACGCAAGAAAGAGAGAGTGTGGAATGCCAAAGATCAAGAGAAAAAGTACTTCGGTGCAATGCTAGACACCGTGATCATTACAACTCCTATGGGCACTAGTAATTTTGGGTGCTCCTCCCAGGACCAGATCGGGCCCTTATATGCACAGCATTAAAGATAGATTTAGACATCCACGATAATTTATAGCCAATAAGGAGTTTCAAGAACATGCTTTAATAGGATGATAAGATAAGATTTTTTTTATGGAATTCAAGGGCAAGGCCCTTGAGTAAGGACATACTGGCGATAAAATTCACACAAAGCATATAAACCATGACATGTCGATAAACTGGGTGGAATTGGTTCCCTAACCGGGTACCATAACAAATAAGTGCCCATATGTAGATGGTCACTCTTTTTATATAGAATTGAGGTCCACAAGAACAGCATATTAATGGCATGATGTCCTCATCCCATTAAGAATATTCTCATGATATCCACTTAGCATAACATGAGGGCCGGTATACCATGTTTCTATAGAGTGACATGACAAAATAGTGTAATAGGTTTTTATAGTACAACCAGCTCAATCGGCCTTGAGGGAATCCAAGGCTACGAGGAGACTTACGGAGGTCCCAATGACTAACTTACTAGTCCAAAGGAACAGAATGTCCAATGGAGAGCTTGTATGTCACCGAGAGTTAGTGGGTAAACGATAAACCATTGGAAAACATGGGACTATATTCACGGAGTGGAAATATAGTGCCGATAATATACTTGCACACACATATATATATATATGTAAATCGAACCCTCGGTTAACAGAAAAACGGGAAAAATAGTAACACCGGAAAATAGCCACTTAAGCTAAGTCATTACTTAGCAAATTAACGCCTTTCGCAGGGGCGTTTATTTACAATTTGATGACTTATACAGCAGGCGTCCATCATATTTCTTCTATTTTGCATAATTTCTAATTTCTAGAATTTTAGTAGAACGCGCCTTAAATAGGGGCGTTACTTTCAAATTCGCGCCCTCGTTCAGGGCGTCACTTTTATAAGAGACGACCTCATGCAGGTCGTTAATTCACTATCTTCCGTAATTCGGGATATTAACATGAACAGTGTAAATTTTTCCAAATAATAAATTTCAGGAACCAAGGTACAGGGTCAGGACAAGAAAAATAGCAGGATTCAACAGGTATGATCATGCATCATATTAGATTCGTAGTTTCATAGATATTAAATTTTAAACATGGTTAATTAACAATTAGGTGAAATTGACGACTCCTGGGCAGGGCGTCAAAATTCAAATTAGCGCCCTAGCCAGGGGCGTTATTTTCAAATACGCGCCCTTGTCAGGGTCGCTTCTTTTAAAATTTCACAAAAAACATTTGAAACCACAATAAAACTATATGCATGCATGACTGATGGTATTATTATGAACTTAAGCTAGTTTGGGCTACGTTCTTGAGAAAACCTACCTGATTAATCAGATCTTGGTGAGTGTACGAGAAGGTTGTGAAGAGAACTCTGTTCTAAACAGGGTTTTCTGGAAGAACGATGTATTCAGCTACTACCGAATCAGAAGTACTTCAACACCCCTCTGATGGTCCGGAAGCAGACTTCACTAATGCTCCGTCTGTAGAGAAATCCCCAGCTTTCTCTGTAACGGATGAAGACGATGAAGAACCCCGTTCTTCACTTCGACAATAGAGTTACTATTTGCTGCAGACTTCCTACAGAAGGAAAAGTTGAAGATCATTAATTTTCCTTCATCATACATAACCGAAGGTAAGGTAGGAACAAGGAAGAACAAACCTGTGTTCTTCACGGATGACAACAGCAGCAGATCGCCAAAATAGCGATCAAGGTTGATTAGAAGGGTATTTATAGAGTTTTAGGAATCCCTTAGGGTTAGAATTTGATTAGAACTATAGTTTCCTTGATAGAGTCCTTACCATACGTAGCAATCCTAAAACTTACCCTGGATAGTCTCCTGGTTCGAATGGAACACAAGTGCAATTAGCGCCTTAGGTTAGAGCGTTAATTCTAATTGACGTCTTGACCTATGCCGTTTCTTTTACAATTCGCGCCCAAGAAGAGGGCATTTCTTTCCCTTTCCTTTTATTCGTTTTGGACGTTTTTGAAATTTGATGCCCTTTAGTATAAGTGTCACTTTTTGAATTAACGCCTCATGTGAAGGCATTTCTTATTTAAATCGCGCCTTGTTGAGAGGCGTTACTTACTTTTGACTTATTATTTATTCATTTTGGTTCTTATCATTTACTTACTTAATCTTTCTTGAAATCTTCCTTTTATTTTACCAGGGTTGCTACAAGTTTCGTCACAAACGGAGTTCAGAGGAGTCCACAGCGGCATCAACACCGACTGTCTGTCCACTGTTCCAGAGAGTGGACAAAACCGATGATCTTCTTCCGCTTCGGCTTCTAGTGTTGTTTTCCCCACCCCGCCTGGCCTGCTGACCGCCCCTCCCTGCGTGGAGGTACGTTTTGGTTGTAGAACTAATCCCCACTCCTAGTCTAACCCCCTTGCAAGGGACGTAGTGCATGTAAACTAAAATTTCAGATTGAAGCTTCATCGGTGCCGCGTGCGGGTAAGCCCAAGCTTCCTCGCTCGCCCTCGTCTCCGACCGGGATCGGTGTCTTCACACCGGTCAGGTGAGCTTCGGTTACCCCTTTGCTGGTTTTTTCCATTGTTGGTTTAGTATTGCCGCTAGTGCCGTCGGACGGTAAGTGAGTGCCCGATCCCGAATTACTATTGTGTAAGTGACTACCGCGGGTGAGTTGTGAGAGAGCCATTACCTCCCACGCCCTCGGCGTGCTAGCCGCCCCCGAGAGTGGGCATCCTAGGACCCTTAGGGGTTCAACCTTAAGCTAGCCATTCCCCGGAGCCGCGAGGTCCTATCTCGGACCCTCACCACCATCACCAAGTTGCCTACGGGCACTAATGTGCGCTTAGCGGGAGAGTCCGCTCGAGTGAAGTTGCCGGTCCGTGAATCTTGTTTGCTTGCTAGGTCCGAGGGATTGATAGATTAGTTGCTGCATTCCTAAGGCTTCATCAAACATCCTAGGTTGCGTCACATTAGGCTTGAAGACTATATAAGGAGGTGGGTTTCAAGGGTGGTAAGCCTTTAGCAACCGTTCCCATCAACCCTTCGCCACCTTCTACCCTTCTTGTGTGAGAAGAGAGTGAGGGACCTCGTCTCTTCATGGGAAGACCATCCGGTGCGTGGGTGGACAATCCGGTGCGTGGGTGGATGATCTGGCGCGTGAAGGATGAACCTGCAGCACCCCGGGCTCAAGGGGGGAAAGTTTTGAGTCGATCTGGTGGATCTCATCCCCGGATCGTCGGTCTAACAATTTAAAGGTAGGCACCTAACCTCAAGTCTTAGGGGTCAATGAAGCATTAGAATGATTTCGAATTAGTTTCTATACGTTAAAAAGGGGCTAAGGGTATGGGGGATTGACTACTATGCTTATTTCTTGGTTTTTCCATCAAATTATGTGCTTCGAGAGGTTCCTCTGAGATTTTATCGAAGATCAGGCATCAGAATGCTGGATGCCTCGAGGCATCAAGCTTCAGAATGCTGGATGCATCGAGGCATCAGACTTCAGAATGCTGGATGCCTCGAGGCATCAGGCTTCAGAATGTTGGATGCATCGAGGCATCAGACTTCAGAATGTTGGATGCATCGAGGCATCAGACTTCAGAATGTTGGATGCATCGAGGCATCAGACTTCAGAATGCCAGATGCATCTAGGCATTAGGATTTAGAATGCTGGATGCATCGAGGCATCCACTGGCTGGGTCGATGCATCCAGGGCTCTGTCCCAGTTTCCAGACTTCAGAATGCTGGATGCATCAAGGCATCAGACTTCATAATGCTGGATGCATCGAGGCATCAGTCTTCAGAATGCTGGATGCATCGAGGCATCCACTGGCAGGGTCGATGCATCTAGTGCTCTGTCCCAGTTCCAGAAACTAAGAATAAGAGAGTTTTGAGGGGCCATCCTAATTCAAAAAAATCTAAAAAATTGAAAAATGATAGAGGACTAAGTTAATAACTCACTGTAAAATTTTCGTGCTCACAAAAATTTTGTACTTAAAATTATGAATGGTTTTCTATGCATGTGTAACCTAGAAATAAACTTGTTTTATTACAGAAACCTGAAACCTATTGATGAGTAATTTTGAAACCTTTAGAAATTGAGATACCTTGCTGGTAACCCGATCATGTTCTGTTCCACATTAGTAAACTTAAAAGTATGATTAGCTCACTTGAAACCATGTGGAAGCCTATTTACATTATGATACGATAAGATTAAGCATGATTCGGATTTTGTAATATGAATGTGAATGCATATACAATGTGAATGTTATGAATGGAAAATAGTAGCATTCTGTGAGGATGGACTTCGGTCCCTTCTACGGGACGGTGATACGTAACGCTGCGGAAGTAAAAATACCCAGGAGACAGCGTGACGTAACGCCCTACGCCCTGGTTGAAATCCTACGATTCGACTGGTTCGTTCTGTGGGATGGTGATATGTAACGACACAGAACCTAGGGGACAGCAAGACGTAACGCCCCATGCGGCAGGAGTCTAGGTGGGAGTTTGCTCTCGGGTCTATGCAGTACTCTTTCGTTCGTTTGTGAGTGTGTGTGGGCCTCCTATGTTTGCGATAGATATTTGTTTCCAAGAATAACGTAAGATGTATAACTCATGAAAATAAGGAAATTATGTAAATTAATCATTCCTTATGGATTTAGTGCATGCATGAGTAGTCTACCTGTTAAATAGGGATTTCACTGCACTGTTTCTTCTACTGCGTCGACGCACCGGGTTGGCTACGTTGATGCAACAGTTCGTTATCCAGGGTTCGATCGACCGATCTAAGAATTTTGGTTGACCGAATCTCCCAGTGTTGACCGGTCTGGAACTTGTCACTGTTCGATCGACCGATGGCCCAGTTTGATCGACTGACTTCTGTCAGGTCGCAGATTATCTTTCGAAATCCTTCAAACTTGATCCGTTGTGTTTCATCTTTCACCCATTTATTCCTGAGTTCTTGATTGACCTTTTGGGTCCCTTGGAAGCTGTTAGAGAGGTTTTGATAGGCCTCTTGTACTATTGGTTGTTACCCTTTTGAATCCATTATTTTTAAGCAAGTGTGAATGAATGGATTTTGATAATATTAACATCTAAATTATGTATATGATTTGGTTATATAAATGCGAGTTAACCCAATTTACTTAGGCTGCCTACTAAGCGTCACACTCACCCCCTTGTGACTCAAAATTTTCAGGAGGCATAGTGAAGGAGGTTGAGGAAGAGGCTGCGGCCGAGGAATAGTTTAGTCCTTCCTTTGTCAGGGTAGGCTATGGATGTTATCTCTCATATATGGTTAGTTATGGAATGGTAAATATGTATGGACTCGAGTGTATTTGGAACAATGGACATGCACTTTCTTTGGGATTATGAATGGTAGAGATGATATATACATTTCTTGTAATTGTGATTTCTCTCTCTCATGTGAATGTATGCACATTTATATATTTGTGCTTCCGCGATATGTACGACGTAATGTCTCGAGGTCCGATAGAAGAAAAGGAAAAAAATAGGCCCATAAATTGGGACTCAGATCTCAGGGCGTTACAATCTCGCACGTTGTGGTTACAAGAAGATTCTTGACCCCAGCTTATTCGGTCTAGTAATATTATCCTTGAGTACTTTCTATTTTCTCTTTCTTTGCATTCATTTTGATGATTTCTCTATTTTAGCCCAACATGCATCATGTCATTTTTTAGCATTCACGCCTCGTTATTCTTCAAGGTTTCTCCTTAGAAATGGTTAATTGCGCTTAATTCTTTTGGATAAGATATTTTGGACGTTTTATTTGATATCTTCATTCGGTCTGGTTGGCCAGCGTGATTCTTGTCAGGATTTTATCTCAATTTAAATCCTCCTTTTCTTTTCCGATCCCCTCATTGGCTCTGGATTGTATCCCCTAATGAGGTTGGTCGTGTTTTTCTTCCCTTAGTTTTTTTCTCCATACATTTGTCATCCGCATTAGCTGTTCCTTGTGGTTAGTTCGGCGTTTCTGGGAGAATTCTTGTCTCTTGTTGGTTATGATGGGTGTCGTTTACCTTGATGCCCGCTTTTCAGTTCGCTCCGCTTCACCTCCGCTTCATCTCAATTTCATGTCATTTTTGCTTTCGCTCCATCTCCATTCCATTTCACCTCCGCGTCGCTTTCACTCATTCCCTTGAAAAGCGGACATCAAGAAGGGGCATCTATTAACACCCGTTTTTAGCCTGCAAGTCGACTCTTTCTCTTATTCAACTTTATGATGTACCAAATTATCCATTATTTTGGGGTCTTCTTTGATCCCTTCTCGAGCCTATTTTAGTTCATTTCCGGCCCATTAGGCCCTGGAGGCTATTTTTGCATTTTCTGGCCTATTTCCATGGTCCAGTCGACTTATTTCTCATTCTGAAGCTTAGTTCAGTCGACCTATTCTCAGTTCAGTCGATTGATTCTTAAAATCAGTCGACCTATTCCCAGGTTCAATCGAGCAATTTTTCATATCAGTCAATCAGATTTTCAAATATCAGTCGACATGTCTCAAGTTCTGTCGACCTATGGTCAGGGTCAGTCAATCGACCGCGATCATGAGATCGTGGTCGACTAGCAGACCGCGTTCACCCATGTGTGTCGATTGGCTGGGTTGGGTGTGTCGACCTGCTGCCATTGTGTGTCAATGCAGCCTTACCTTTTCTTCCTCTGGGCAGGCCGCAGTCCTTGGCCGACCGCGTTCTGATGGTGGTGGTCGTGCGATAAACCGAATACTTAGTGCAGAGTCTTGTTCGGCCCGAACTCTATCTTCTCCAACCGAGGACTCCTTAGAGTCCATTCTAAGCCTCCTACTCTGAGGATTTCTTGCCAGATCGGTTCTTATCCCTTCTAGGGGCATTATCTCATCAATATCCCAAGGATTTATCTCTCAAAATCCTATCTTTTTGGGATTTATCCTCCAAATCCGATCTAGGGCTTCTAAGGTCTATAAATAGCCTCCCATATCCATGAGCTCAAGAAGAGGGCATTTTTGGATCTGCGGCGAAGGCATGCTGCGCTGGTACTTCTCTTCTTCGACCCTAGTCTGGCCAGGGAAGTTCTAAGTCGATCCTCTTTGGATTATTTTTCTCTTTTCCTTCTTCTTTTCTGCACTATCTCTTTTATACCTCATCTCTTACATGCATGCACAATTTCTCTGCAACTTTCTTCTACGTTTTTATCATCTTCATACACACGAACACACACCTAGCTTTTGTCACCTTCTATAGGGGTTAAAAACTCTCCACAGTGCATTTCCCCCCTATTTTTCATGTCTATTTCTATATGGGATGGATGCTATACACCTTCTTATTTCTAATGGGTTTTCTTCCTCTTGTTGCTTTGTTTCGCATGATAGGCAAGTGTAGGATGTGAGGCCCTTGCTTTCTAGCCGACTGGAAGGCAAGGAGGAGCTCAACCACAAGTTCCTACATCTCTGTGTTGGGCGTGATTGAGAGAGGGCCGCGTTCTCCATATAGCGGTCAGGTCTAGACTGCGGCTTGGGACAGTGGTCTTCGGGCTGTTTGGCTATTCCCCTTCATATTTCCAAGGTACACAAAATATCCCTAACTTCTTCCCATCTTCTATGCTGTTAATCCTTGGTGGCGATCATGGTACGTTCTACTCTTTTTTCATCGCCCCTTCCCTTTCCTTATTACACGCTTATTTGCACTTATAGTTTGTTCGGGGGCGTATTTATTGCCTACAATATGACTCAAATAAAAGTAGAAAATTAAATCATATGACTAAAAACAAGGTGACGGCCGAGCCTGCGCGTCTCAGCGATGAAGCGGCGATCCGAGCCCAAGAGAACTATAGGTGATGTCCCCAGCAATTTCTTATGTGGATTTACTGGAGATTTGTCTTTATGTCTTTTATAGCCAATACCTCCTTTTCTAAAACTTGTTGTTTGAAATTTTAGTACTTCTTTTAGCCCTTTTTCATCTTTTTTAAATATTTCTAGAGTTTTCTTGAGGTAGGTTTCTTTTTCTTTAAGTTCAAAATTTTTTGCTTCTTTCATTAGTAATTCATTGTTTTGATCTTTCATGTGATATATGTTTTTTGTTGTTATTTTAGTGCTTGCTTCAAGTTCCTCATAACATGTTCTTAGTTCATATTTTGCTTCTTCATTTTCTTTAGTAACATTAGTACCATGTGTTTTTAAGGATTCACATTATAAACATTTTACATTTCTTAAGTTTTGATGTTCTCTCTTAAGATCTTTAAGTTCTTTACTGTCTAATTTAATTTTTTTCATAGAGTTCCTCTAAAACATCTTCTAATGAATAATCTGAATCAGATTCAGACCTGAGGTTAGAATCGTATACCTGATCTTCATTGTTGTTTGTCATTAAGGCCAGATTTGCCTCTTCCTCAGATTCTCAAGCTGAAGTACAGGATGTGGATTATTCATCATCCCATGTAGCTGTCATGGCCTTCTTCTTGAAATGTCTCTTGAGCTTTTTGGGATTCTCTGACTTCTTCCATTCTTTATTCTTTTCTGTCTGCTTCTTGAGTTTAGGACAATCTACCTTCATATGTCCTGGTTTGTTACATTCGTAGTAGACAACTTTCTCCTTCTTATAGGATTCATTTTTTGAGTATTTCTTCTTCTTCTGATTTCTGGAGAGCTTCCCTTGTTTCTGTAGTTTCTTTTTTCTCATGATTCTTTATAGCCTCCTGGATAGCATTGCAACTTCTTCATAAGAGTTTGCTAGAGTTTCTTCTTCTTCTTTGGATTTCGGTGGTGACTCTTCTGTTTTAAGTGCATTTGTCTTTCTGCTGGTAGAGGCGTCTCCCAATCTCTGCATGTTTATTTCATGGGCCATGAGCGACCCTATCAATTTTTCTAGAGACATGGTAGCTAGGTCGTTTGCTTCTTCAATAGCTGTCACTTTTGCTGTTTAACTGCTTGGCAGCGATCACTAACTTCCACACCATATCACCTGAGCTATATTCTTGGCCTAGTGCAACCAGTCCGTTGGTGATGTCTGTGAATCTGCAATACATCTGGGAGATAGTTTCATTCGACATCATCCTGAATTGTTCATACTGTGATAGTAGGATAGCTATTCTTGTCTCCTTCACTTTATCAGTTCCCTCATTGGTAATCATGAGCTTCTCCCAGATTTGTTGTGTTGTCTTACAGGCAGAAACTCTGTTAAATTTGGTTCTTGATAGTCTGCAACAAATATGGTATTTTACCTTGGCATTCAAGGAAGCATTGTTCTTATTAGTAGTGGTCCATTCATCTTTGGGACTAGTAATGATTCGATCACCCTATTCAACTATCATCCATAGATCATAGTTCTGACTTTTTAAGAAAAACTCCATTCGAGTTTTCTAATAAGCGTAGTCTGAACCATTGAACAGTGGAGGACGGTTGACGGATTGCCCTTCTGCCATCTCAACCATATAGGTCTTTTGCTCTTAGATCGTTAGATCCTTTTACCAGAGAGCCTAGGCTCTGATACCACTTGTTGTCGAGTATATGGCTATGACCTAGAGGGGGGTGAATGGGTAATAAAACTTTAGATGACTTGTGTAGATAACCATAAAACATAGTAGAACTATTTAGCAATAATGCGATAGAAATTTTAATCAGAAGACAATCATGCACTAGAACACAACATAATTTATACTGGTTCGGTATTGACTTCCAGTCACACCCACGTCCAGTTCCTCATAATAACACCTGAGGTTCTACAAGTCTTTCCAAGACAAACTACAATAGGTTGTTTTCTCATGTGTTCAGCCACACCTCGGGTACTCCCTCAATCAGAGTCCCAACAAATTTTTTGGGAATCAACCAAACCTTGCAGAATATAGTCCTTCTGCTGGACACCCTTTCCCGTAAGCAAGTACCACTCATTTATAAGGATATAGAAGCTATATTCAAAAAGAATACATGAGTGGTGCCTCTAAGTAGGCTTATGGTGTACAATGTAATACAGTAAGTTCAAGACAAAAGATTAGAATAGAAATATGCAATCTTGAACGGTAAGAAGCCTTCTAAAGAATTAAATTAGAGTAATGCAGAAGGCCTGAAGAAATCAGTAGAGAAAGAAGATCAGAAGGATTGCAGTGGCTGATTCACTTCTCGCAAAGGCTTGAGTAGTGTTGACGCCTGAAAATTAGCATCGAGAGCAATGAGCCGCACTAAGCCAAACAAAGGCAATTAAAAGGGGAGATAGCCGAAACAAAAGATGATGATAGAAATGATATAAGATGAAAATGAAGAAAAGAGATGAAGAAGGGCAAGGGGCCTTTGAATCGGCCAAGCCTTATGTCACCCTTGAACCGGTGCGCCCTAATGGCCATGTGAATCGGCGCGAGAAGCCCTCTCCAACCCACTTGAATCGGCGCAAGAAAGCCCCTTGTGGGCATGAACCGGCGTGCCCCTCCTCCCATGTCACATGAACTGGCGCGCCCTCATGGCCATGTGAATCGGCACAAGGCTTCCCCTCCCATGCCACTTGATCCGACGCGCCCTCTTCCCCTCATTAATCAGCGTAAGTGCACCAGCTCCCCTCCTTGCAACTTGAATTGGCGCCCAGCACTCTCCTCTTTGAACCGGTGTGAGAAGTGTCACTTCTTATCATTGTTCCGTCCACATGGAACCCTGTTTTCGCATCGGTTCACACCAATAAGAGCAGGGGAATAACATAGGATGTCACACCCCGAACCGATAGTAGTGGAATGCATTGCTCGAAACGTGGTAGCCATATAGTCCTGTCAATCAGAGCATTAACTTAAAGACACAAGAGGACCAGAAATTAAGAAAACTAATCTTTATTAATAAAAGGCTTGCTATTACAAACTTGGACTCGAAGTAAGAAAAAGAAAAGATGCACTAACTAGACTTAGATATTCAAATCTAGACTCAAGAAAAATAAAAGACACGGGTCAGCTAGTTTCTGGAGCTCTCATGCACACTTTCCCTTCCCGAGATATCAACAGCCTCGCAAGCCACCTGATTACCTGAAAAACTAAGAGAAAATGCTAGATGAGCAAAAAGCCTAGTAGGAATTACATCTCAATAACAAGCTTTGTCACGTCCCGCGCGTGGAAGGAACCCGGTATGCGTGACGAGTTTATATCAATCATGTCAATCAGAGCATAAGTGTATTCGACACACAGATAGAGCGTGCAAAAATAGAGATAAATCAAATCCTTTATTCATCAAGGTAGTTTTATTACACAATCTCAATAAAAAAATACTAGAGGACAATCTTGACTCAAATAAAAGGAAAATTACAATGATTGACTAAAGAAAGGAAAAGACACGGATAGATAGACGCTTCTACGACTAGATGGCTCTATGCTCGTCACTCATGTCCATTCCCTTCCGAGTGATCCTCGTCATCGAAATTACCTGAAAAATATGAGAAACACTAGGGTGAGCGAAGGCTCAGTAAGAATTATATCTCAAGTACAAGCATTGCTTTAAGTAATTACATGTTACATGAATGCAAGTCTAACATGTACACATGATGACGACAAGAGAGAGAGTATCGAAAGATAATAAAGCTGAACTAACAAGAATTCAAGATAATTACGTGAAGTGTAACAAGATAGTCAAGCATGTAAATATTTCAAGTCATATTACGTGAATTGGCTATTTAATATCAAGCAAGTAATTACCCATTCCGGGCCACGCATGTCATGTCATTTCAAGTCAAGTACGAGATTGTGGAATGCCATTAATTCTAGAACGACAAGTACTTCGGTGCAATGCCACACTGTGATCAATATAACTCTCATGGGCATAATTACTTTCGGGTGCTCCTCCCAGGACCAGATCGGGCCCTATATGCGCAGCATTGGGTCATGTATATTTTAGACATCCACTATAGTTATAGCCAATATAGAGTTCCAAAGGATAAACCATTGTAGGATGATAAGATAGACTTCACGAATGAAGGAGTTCAAGGGCAGAACTTTGAACAAGTATGACACATCATCAAAACCTCGCGAGAACCAAGACATGTCATAAAACTAGGTAAATGGCACCCACTCAGTCGCCATGATTTACAGAAATAGCGCCCACATGTGTGGTTGCTAATTCCTCTGAATAGTACATGCACGAAGAACTAGCGACTTCTCATTCAGTCGCTCATTCATAAATAGCGTCCATGTCACTGTCGCTATATCAGGAAATAACGGCACTTGTGAGGTCGCCAATTCCTTCTGGCGCCCAAGTCCGTGTCGCCAATTACTGACAGAAAATAGACTTCTCAAAGAGGCTAGAAACAGCGCTCCAAGAGGGTTAAAATATCACGTTTCTGTAGAGTGACGTGACAAGACATGGTGTTATAGGTTTTTAGGGTACAACCTGCTCGACGGCCTTGAGGGAATCCAAGGCTTCACTTAGACTTATGGAGGTCTCTATGATGAAATCACCAATCCGAAGGAAGGAATATCCCGCGGAGGGTTCAAATATCACCGAGAATTGAGTGTGTAATCGATGAAATTAAAACAGGGACTCCATCTACGGAAGTGAGATGAGAGTGCCAAGTAACCCGCGATATGGGTTGAAAAAACACGATAAAACTGTAAAATAGGAAAATAATGCCTGTACATAGGTCTCTATTTAGGAGAATAGCGACTTTATGAACGGTCGCTCAATACTATTTATTTCTGAACTTTTCATGAATTAATAAGATTTAACGACATATCATGCTGGCGCTAATTCTAATTATTTTCAGTATAATAATATTATCAATTATAAGCAACGACTGAGTGAACAGGCGCTCAATCTTTAATTGACGCCTCCTGTCAGGTCGCAGAATGCTAATTACATAAATTTTTGCTTTTTAAAAATATCTATACAAATAACGCCTTGTTACGAGGTCGTTCATTCTATAAATAGCGACTAAGACAAAGTCACCCTTTCTTTGTCAGGTGATACACACCGGGCAGGTACAATCATAGACTCATGAAATTTGAAGTGTATCAGAACAGGAAACTAAAGACATGAACAGGTAGAGAAAATTACATAGGTTCCAAAAACATGGTCATGCATTAATTTTTCATGTTAGGTTTAATAGATATAGATTTTTAAACATGATGTATTTATTTAATTATGTAAAGAAATCGCAGCTGGGCATAAGGTCGTTCATTATGAGACGCCCTTGATGATGTAGCCATTCAAAAAGAGTTAACGACCGTGTACATGGTCGTTTATTAAATAAGCGCCCATTACAGGGTCACTATTTACTGTTATGCAGCAAAACCTACGGTATTGAAACTGAAACATGATTTCATGCTTAAATTATCTACATGCATGAATATTTATAGTGATGTCTGACTTCGTAACATTGAGAACACCTACCTTGTTTGGTTGATAGAACAAAGCAGAGATAAGAAGAAGAATTAGCAGTAGCAACTCTGCAGCTGACAACGATGAAGCAATAGAAGCAGCAACAGCATGCTTTTCTCTTCAGCAGCTGCCACAGCAGTAGGAGAAGAGCACAGCAGGAGGAAGATGAAGGATGCAGAGCTCCTTCACGTTCAGTAGTAGAAGAGATACAACCGCAGCTTTCTAAGGAAGAAGAATAGGAAGAAAGCTCTTCTTCCCCTTTCGTTCACGAACGGCAGGAGATTGATGATCTCTAGAAGTAGAGGACGCATGATGTCTTCAAATGTAGTAGCAGCATTAGCTTCAGCTTCGTTCGAGAGGGGTTATATTTATAGGGAGAGGGATCCTTTGGAGGTTTTAAAACCGAATGGGAAAGAACCTTCGCACGTAAGAGTCCTATAAGGTCTTAAGTTTCCCATGCATAACCTTCCTTCTATATCTGCAGTTGCCTTCCCAAAGGAAACTAAAAACCCTAAAAGTGCATGCATGCTTCGAACGGAATGAGGTAATTAGCTTTTGGAATAATATATATATATATATATATATATATATATATATATATATATATATATATATCATATTCCTACTTTTGGACTTAAGGAGGTCTATGGGCTTTTAAGGCCCTTTATTGATTTTAACATATACACATATATAGGAAGCCCATTAGTCCATGTATATAAGAGGCCCATTTAGCTTTCTACGTTCAAGCCCATGCATATGATTAAGCCTTCGTTGATGTAATGCATAAGGCCCATATCTTCAAAGGTTTAAAGTCTCATGTGTATAGGGGTTGAGGCCCAATGGTTAAGACCCCATTTAGTTTAATTCTTTGGGTTAAACTCTTATTCATTTTGGGCTTTGCCTATTTAATTAGAAAATTTCTTATGTTCATTCTATTTAAGAAATTTTATTCCTATTATTTATCAGGGGTGCTACAAGCTTGCTTTAAGTAATTGCGTGTTACATGAAATGCAAGTATAGATATGCATGAATGATTGTGAGATAAAGAAAGAATATAACAATTGAGCAGGTATAGAACCACTAGCAAGAAAGTATAAGCAAAGTTTCAAGGAATATCAAGCGTTTAATGTTAGGAGATATTTGGATATTTCGAGTTCTAGCATGTACCATGTCGAGTCAAGCACTTCAAGTAGTATCATGTATTTTCATGTCACGAGAGAAAGTGGAATGCCATAAATCTAGAAAGTCATGCACTTCGGTGTAATGCAACACCGTGGTCAATATAGCTCTCATGAGCACAAGTACTTTTGGGTGCTCCGCCCAGGTCCAGATCGGGCCCCATTAACACCAGGCACTGGGTCATGTAAATATCTGGACATCCAATATAGTTTATAGCCAATAGAGTTTCAAAGGAATAAGCCATTGTAGGAACAATAAGGTAGATTCACATAATAGAGAGTTCAAGGATAGAACCTTGTGTAAAGATGACATGGCGATAAATCTCACATAAAACCAGGACATTCGTAAATCTGGGACAATTGGTGTCCACTCCGACCTCTGCCAATTACAGAATTCATGCCAACTGTGGTGGCCGCTAATTCTATGAATAGTGAGGCACGATGGAAATCGCGTAAGCTGTGATGGACGCTAATTCCTATATAACGTCAATTGTATTAGACGCTAATTCCAAACAGTGACAAGACTCTCATAGAACACCTGAACATCACTCTACGATGGCTAGGGTGTCATGTTTCTTCAGAGTGACATGACAAGACAACGGTTCATGGGTTTTAAGGGTACAACCTGCTCGGCTGCCTTGAGGGATTCCAAGGCTAGAGTAGACTTACGGAGGCCTTAGAGAAAGAAATTCTAATCTGGTGAAAGGAATATCCGACGGAGGGTCATTCAATCTCCAAGAATAGGGTATCAGCATAAAAACTTATGAAACAGGGACTCCAATTCGGTCATGAGACAGTAGTGCCAACAGACCCACGATATGGGCAAAAACACAATAGAAACTATGAGATAAGGAATTCGCGTCAATCCAAGAAGGCCTCAATTAAAGAATGCAAGTCACTGGGAAGCGACGTCAATTCTTTATTAACAGAGTTTTAAATAATCAAATTACAAATTTGTGTCTCTGCAAAGAGGCACCAATTCTAGAATTTCCAATAATCACTTAAAATTATTTATGATTGGCATCCATGTATGGAAGTGCAGTTCTTTAAATAGGGTCCATGTGAACGGACGTTAATTCCCAATTTACAGGTTATTTAAATTTTAACAAATTAGCAGGAATTAGCATCTCTGTGAAGAGGCGCTATTTCCAGAATTCACGTCTGTTCAAGTAGACGCTAATTCTTTTCGGTTTATAGGTTGTCATGCATCAGGCAGGTACGTTCTTAGACACATATTACTATTCATTTCTTTAGGATTGCATGAACAGTAGCCTTTTCCTTTCCATGGGGATTTTCAAGGATCAGGATACATGATAATGAAGATAAAAATATGGGGATCTAAAACACATGCTCATACTAACTTTACAGATTAGGGTTTCACACTTATTTAATTTCAAACATGAATTAATTATTAAATACACTGAAAGAATTGGCGTCAAGGGTAGTGGGCACTCGTTAATCCGCGTCTATCAAGCTGACGCTAATTCAAGAATTAGCGCCCTTCTGGACAGGCGCTCATTAAATAGCGTCTACTGTTCTGGCTGCCAATTTCATGTGAAACAGAATGCTTAAAAACTCGACAGAAATGTCCATAAACATGCATGAACGGGCATGGAACATGTACACTACTCTGTAATTACAAGCATGGTTCTTTTATTAACAAGTTTGGCTTAAGATATTGAGAACACCTACCTTGGACAGATGAACAAAGATGGAAGAAGGATGAAGAAGAAGCAGTCGGACGAATCAGGAAGAAGAAGTAGAGGAAGAAGCCATGCACTTCTCCTCACAGCTCTTCTGCAACGATAGCAACAACTGCACGGTGTAGAAGATAAACAGAAGAAGAAGCAGACGATCGCCCACGCAGTGTGGAAGGAAGAAGTTCAATCCACAATCCCCCACGGATGAGGTGTTGACGCACAGGAGGAAGACTTCGAATGCAACAACAACAGTAACCCTTGTCGTGTGCACAGGGGTTCTATTTATAGGGGTTTTGGCCTCTACGAATCCTAGTTCGTGCATGAGATCCTAGTATGTTTTAAAGTTTCTACAATAGACCCAAAACCCTCCACATTAGAACCTATCTTTCCAGGATCGCAGTCGATATCCTTGTTTGATTCAAACCCTCACGTCTCCTATGCATGAGCCGACCAATCCTTCGAACAGAACTAATGTGTTACCATAGGAATTAAGTTTGTTAAACGGTTGGGGTTAATTGGTTTGGTTTATGAGTTCAGAGTTATTATTATTTGTTGGTAAGGCCCAAGCCCATTAACCATTATTTGTTCTAGGTTAAACCCCTTCTAGTCTTTTAACGCATCCATAAATTGTAAGGTCTATTAATTAATTTACAAATTCCAGATTTTAGTTGGCATTTAAATATATTTATATATATTACTATTAAACCCATTTATTTTTCTACCTTATGATTTTATCGTCGTCTCGGGTATCAGAGACGGGTTTTGATCCAGGGACGTCTTTATTTTATCTTGTAAGGAAACATTCACTAGCTAGCCTCATTTAAGGCCGAATACTCAAAAATTATTTTTTTAATCTTAAATATTAAATTAATAATTCTTTAGAATGTAAATGATATAAGTTTAATCTCCGATTGTTTCAATTTTATGTTTCGATGGCTCTATTTTATTTTATCTTTAACAAGAAAATTTTGTTGTATTCCTCATAAAAGCTTACAATATTTACAATTATCTTTTCTCTTCCAAAAATATAGATAATTACTTCTATTTTAACATTTATAATTTGTCGGGCATTACACCCTCCCCCACTAAAGAGAATTTGGTCCCCAAATTCACACCACCTTCTGCTCTAGAATGGGGAAAACTACAAACTACTAAGACAACTATGCAAGTAAAAGAATCTAAGATGTACGGAATGGGAAAAAGAACTAGCTCAAGGTTAAGAAAGAGGGGTACCTTCAGCAACTCCTTCTTTGGCAGGCTCGGCTTCCACTAAAGCTTGAGTCTCTCCTTGGCGCTTCTTGGTCGGAATAGGGCATTTATCTGTCATATGTTCTAAACTCCCGCAACAAAGACACTCTCCTGACTTTTGGCAACAAACCTCCGATTGATGGTTAAACTTACCACAAAACGTACACCATTCTCGAGATGAATCTTTAGGAGCTACCCAAACATTCTCTTTCTTAAGCTTCTTACCCTTTTGTGGGCTACAACCCTTATTATGTCTCTTCTTAGTCGAGGTAAACTTTCTAGAATTTGTGGCTTGGTTCTTCTCGTCAACACTCTCTCTTCTCTTCCGCGGTCCTTTCTAATAACTGAACTCTCCTAACTAGATCCGCATAAGCTTGGATATCTACGAGCGCTACCTGAGGAACAAAGCCAGACCTAGTTGCCTCCATTGTATCTAGGTTCCTGCAACAATAATTTTAAAAGTTATTTATTTTATTCAAGAATTCTGATGAAAGTTAGTTATCTTGTTTAGGAATCATGAAAGTTAATTATCTTTATCCTTCTTAGAAATACACATTTTACTTTTTAGTCCCAAGCTCTACCCATTATCACCGGGTGACGATAAGTGAAAAGGACCTAAGTAACACATACTCACGGTTAAACCTAGGGTTTAAGAAAGCCTAGGCTCTGATACCACTTCTGTCACACCCCGAACCGATAGCAGCGAAATGCATTGCTCGGAACGTGGCAGCGATACAGTCGTGTCAATCAGAGCACTAACTTAAAGACACAAGAGGACCAGAAATTAACAAAACTAATCTTTATTAATAAAAGGCTTGATATTACAAACTTGGACTCGAAGTGAGAAAAAGAAAAGACACACTAACTGGACTTAGATATTCAAATCTAGACTCAAGAAAAATAAAAGACACGGGTCATCTAGTTTCTGGAGCTCTCATGCACACTTTCCCTTCCCGTGATATCAACGGCCTCGCAAGCCACCAGATTACCTAAAAAATTAAGGGAAAATGCTAGATGAGCAAAAAGCCTAGTAGGAATTACATCTCAATAACAAGCTTGCTTTAAGTAATTACGTGTTACATTAAATGCAAGTATAGCTATGCATGAATGATTACGAGATAAAGAAAGAATATAATAATTGAGCAGGTATAGAACCACTAGCAAGAAAGTATAAGTAAAGTTTCAAGGAATATCAAGCGTATAACGTCAGGAGATATTTGGATATTTCAAGTTCTAGCAACTACCATGTCGAGTCAAGGACGTCAAGTAGTATCATGTATTTTCATGTCATGAGAGAAAGTGGAATGCCATAAATCTATAAAGTCATACACTTCGGTCCAATGTCACACCGTGGTCAATATAGCTCCCATGGGCACAAGTACTTTCGGGTGCTCCTCCCAAGACCAGACCGGGCCCCATTAGTACCAGGCATTGGGTCATGTAAATATCTGGGCATCCACTATTGTTTATAGCTAATAGAGTTTCAAAGGAATAAGCCATTGTAGTAACAATAAGGTAGATTCACGGAATAAGCTAGCGGAGACTTACGGCGGCCTTAGAGAAAGAAATTCCAATCCGGCGAAAGGAATATCTGGCGGAGGGTCATTCAATCTCCAAGAATAGGGTATCAGCGTAAAAACTCGTGAAACAGAGACTCCATCTCGGCCATGAGATAGTAGTGCCAACAGACCCGCAATATGGGCAAAAATGCGATAGAAACTGTGAGATAAGGAATTCACGTCAATCCAAGAAGGCGTCAATTAAAGAATACGCGTCACTGTGAAGCGCCGTCAATTCTTTATTAACAGAGTTTTAAATAATCAAATTATAAATTCGCGTCTCTGCAAAGAGACGCCAATTCTAGAATTTCCAATAATCACTTAAAATTATTTAAGATTGGCATCCGTGTACAAAGGCGCCAGTTCTTTAAATAGCGTCTATGTGAACAGACGTTAATTCATAATTTACAGGTTATTTCAATTTTAACAAATTAACAGGAATTAGCGTCTCTATGAGGAGGCGCTATTTCCATAATTCACGTCTGCTCAAGCAGACACTAATTCTTTTCGGTCTACAGGTTGTCATGCATCAAGCAGGTGCGTTCTTAGACACATATTACTGTTCATTTCTTTAGGATTGCATGAACAGTAACCTTTTGCTTTCTATGGGGATTTTCGAGGATCATGATACATGATTATTAAGAGAAAAATATGGGGATCCTAAAAACATGCTCATACAAACTTTACAGATTAGGGTTTTAGACTTATTTAATTTCAAACATGCGTTAATTATTAAATACAGTGAAAGAATTGGCGTCTGGAGTAGTGGGCGCTCATTAATTCGCGTCTATCAGGTTGACGCTAATTCAAGAATTAACGCCCTTCTGGACAGGCGCTCATTAAATAGCGTCCACTGTTCTGGTCACAAATTTCATGTGAAACAGAATGCTGAAAAACTCGACAGAAACACCCATAAACATGCAAGAATGGGTATGGAACATGTATATTACACTATAATTGCATGCATGGTTCTTTTATTAAAAAGTTTGGCTTAAGATATTGAGAACACCTACCTTGGACAAACGAAGAAAGATGGAAGAAGGATGAAGAGGAAGCAGTCGGACGAATCAGGAAGAAGAAGTAGAGGAAGAAGCCACGCGCTTCTCCTCACAGCTCTTCTGCAACGATAGCAGCAACTGCACGGTGCAGAAGATGAATGGAAGAAGAAGCAGATGATCGCCCACGCAGTGTGGAAGGAAGAAGTTCAATCCAGGATCCCCTACGGACGAGGCGTCGACGCACAGGAGGAAGACTTCGAATGCAACAATAGCAGTAACCCTTGCTGTGTGCGCAGGGGTTCTATTTATAGGGGTTTTGGCCTCTACGAATCCTAGTTCGTGCATGAAGTCCTAGTATGTTTTAATGTTTCTATGATAGACCAAAACCATGCACGTTAGAACCTATCTTTCCATGATCGCAGTCGCTATCCTTGTTTGATTTGAACCCTCAAGTCTCCGATGCATGAGCTGACCTATCCTTCGAACAGAACTAATGTGTAGTGTAGGAATTAAGTTTGTTAAACGGTTGGGGTTAATGGGTTTGGTTTGTGAGTTCAGAGTTATTATTATTTGTTGGTAAGGCCCAAGTCCATTAACCATTATTTGTTCTAGGCTAAACCCCTTCTAGTCTTTTAACCCATCTATAAATTATAAGGTCTATTAATTAATTTACAAATTCTAGATTTTAGTCAGCCTTTAAATACACTTATATATATAATTGTTAAACCCATTTATTTATCTACCTTATTGATTTTATCGTCGTCTCGGGTATCAGAGACAAGTTTCGATCCGGGGAAGTCTTTATTTTATCTTGTAAGGGAACATTCACTAGCTAGACTCATTTAAAGGTGAATACTCAAGAATTTTTTTAAATCTTAAATATTAAATTAATAATTCTTTAGAATGCAAATGATATAAATTTACTCTCCGATTTTTTCCATTTTATATTTTGATGGCCCTATTTTATTTTGTCTTTAACAAGAAGATTTTGTTGTATTCCTCATAAAAGCTTACAATATTTACAATTATCTTTTCTCTTCCAAAAATATTGATAATTCCTTCTATTTTAACATTTTTAATTTGCTAGGTGTTACAGAGGAAGAAGAAGAAAAGGGAAGGGGCTTGAGGCCCTCACTTGGAAGCCCCGGACGGTGGCCACACCTTCGACCCGGTAGACCTTCAAGCTCCCCCTCGCCTGGTAAGGAACCTGCTCACTGATCGTTGGTTTCCCCCTGCAAACCATGCACAGAGCTCGTATGTCGCCTCGAACGCCCATAAACGATAATCTTCGAGCGGAGAGACGAGTGGCGCAGATGCCTCAACGTCGACGTCGGCCTCAGCCAGTCTAGTAAAGACACGCCTGCTACCTCCTACCCCCCTACGCGCGCAGGCTTGTGATGGCTCCGAGCGAGGAAAGGAGAAGAAAGAAGAAGAAGAAATACAATGAGAGTGGAAGGATTTTGAAATCCCCTACGTCCGCTCCTATAAAAGGAGGTACAGCACCGTCGAACAAAGGGTTGGAAGGCTGAAGAGGCTGGCAGGCTGATAAAAAAAGGGTGGGAGGGCTAGCTCTCTGAAGAGAAGAAAAAAAGGAGTTTGGCTTCTTCGTTGCCGGGGAGGTTCAAGGGCCTCCGTCTGTAGAGCGAAGAGAAGAATGGAGGTAAAGGAGTGAGAGAGAAGAGAGGTGAGGTTCAGGGGAGAGGAGCCAATGCTCCATCTCCCCCCCTTGTATTTCTTCATTTTTCTACTTCTGTTCTTCCTTTTATCACTATGATACCTTTAGCACCCTGGATAATTCTAGAATTTATTTGAAAATTAAATAGATTTATTTAAGCATTTAATAGGCTTAAATGGGTCATTTAATGAATAACATGTTAATTACTTATTTAATGATTAAGGCCTTTAGCCCAAAAGCCCAATTATTAACCAAATACATAAGCCCACCTAAATGGACCCCATAGATCTAATTTTAAGAGTTTTAGGCCCAAACCCAACTTTAGAGACGTATTAGGGTAAATTCTCTAATTTGTTTGGATAAATAGGGAATAATTATGGGAGGAATCTGACTAAAATTCCAATTTCAATGGCCAGACTAGGTCGCGGTCAGTCGCGCGACCGCGTTCTCGAGAAGGTAGTCATGAGGAGACCGCGTTCAAGTTCCATAGATGAGATGGAGAAAACCATGGAAAGTTTGGATTTTTATCAACCCAATCAACATGGATCGATGTGATCTGGCATGGAAACCTGTCTAGGACTCTAAGGGATCAATTCTAACCCCAATAGGGACTCCTAATTCGATCTAATTCCTCAACCCTAGTCCAAACTCTATAAATAGAGCCTAGATTCGTTCTGCGCAAACCCTAATTTTGGATCGCGTAGTTCGAAGGTAAGACATCCTCTTCTCAGATTTTTCCTTTAGGGTTTTATGTTCCCTTTAGTATCTTCTAACCCTCTGCCAAATTTCATGTTAAGAGATCAAGCATCCAGAGAGCTAGAGGGATTAAAAGTAGCTGTTTCTCCGTAGAACGGGTAGGAACGGGCGTATTCTTCCGATGAGGATCCGAAGTTTAGGGACCTTATCAGAGGTATTTTCAAGCTCAACCTTTAGAGTTAATTATTCCTGTATGTGTCTTATAACCACCCTCCAAATTTCATGACATAAGATCAAGCAGCCAGGGAGATAAAGGATCTGAAAGTTGCTGGTTCCACGCAGGACGTGCAAGAAGGAGAACCTTCTTCCAGCAACAAATTCGAAGTCTAGATTTTAAACCAGAGGTAGGTTATCTCATGTTGGTTTAAACATCAAGCTAGGAACAAAAGCCCTCAATTACCTCATGATTTCATGCACTATACACAGAGTATTTGATGTTTTTCCATGACTGCGCATGCATAACCTTCACTGCATACTATCCCTACACCCCTTAATTAAAAGATAAGAATTTTGGTTTAACTCATGTCTTATCATGCACTTTCTTCATTCTAGACATGATATCATATTATATCTCTCAGTTCCTTATAGTTTTCATTCATTTATTGCCCTAGAATAGGCTCTGCACACGAGTTTTAGTATCTGTCTACAATAGACAGAAGGCGGTCTTGCAGAGACCGCTACTTTCAAGTTGCGGCCCCCAACCGACCGCTATCTTGGTTCTATAACCAGCTTAAACGCTGTATATTTCCTTTATATAAATATTGCTATGCATGCCTTAACATAGTTATTATGTTTCCTGATCATGGCATATTCCATACTTCATGTTGGCATGTTTTTAAGCTTAATTTCATGTAGGTTATTTTCTTGTCCCAAACCATATAATATCGTAATTAAAGGAATTTCCATGTACCTTGACTTATGAGTCTCAATCGTTCCCTTTCTCACCTTATTTCTATTATATTTAGTTCACATATGGCACGTATTTCGATACGTTGCTATTAGAGCACTTGCACTTGACAGGAACACCTCTTGAACTTGAGATCCTCTCTGTCAGATATTCCTTCTACCAGACTTGGTGATCTTGTTTCAAGGCCTCTGTGAGCCTCCGTGAGCCTGGGATTCCCACTATGACGCTGAGCTGGTTGTACCCTAAAATCCTAAAAGTCTAGAAAGTACTATGTTCTTGTTCTTGGATGATCTTTTGGTTGTCTGGAACCCAACATCTTATTCAATAAGTTATTAATGAACTATGGAACCGTGATAATGTACTGTTATGCTACCGAAATTCTTCCATGGCATAATGTCTAATTAATTTATCCTTGATCTCATGGTTTCATTTTGGCTCATTCTTACCTTGATATTGTTGTCATGAACTATTGTTGAACTTGACATTATTGACCTACATTTATATTTCTCGTGAAAGTAGATTGATTTATAACTTGAAGATGCAAGGGCGGGCATGGACGATGTCCAAGGGCTTCATGCTAGCCCCCTCGACAGATGGCCGGAAATATACTATAAACCATGGGGTATGATGAACACCGGCGTCGCATTGTGCCAGGAGTACTTTTTTTATAAATGGGTGAAATCCACGAGTCAATCTTATTATATGCTTGCTTGTTACATGACTTTCTAGTACATAGCCTTTCCAATATTATGAAAAATACATTCTCGATACATGCTAGTACATTCTCATTATTGCAAGGCAACATTACATTCTTGTTTAATCATACTTTCTTATTCACTGGAATTCTCACATCTCTATAGTCTATATCTTGTTACTTATGGTTACATTAGTTTATTCGCATGTTTCATCGCATTTCCTTTATCTTACCTTCTAGAGCTAAAATATTAATTACTTAAATTATGCCATCATATTGATACGAAGATACCTACTGGGCGAGTGCACTCATTCCCTACTTTTCAATCTTTTTCAAGAAACTCTAGCGGGTCGGATTCGGATTATTCGAGTGGCGGACCCGAGAGTGATTGAAGAATGAGCGAAGCCTTAGATAGTCATGAGCACATCTAGTTAGACAAGAGTCATATTCTAATTTAAATTCCTTCACTATAATAGGCAGTGAAGTCGATCATGTTATGTAATTTTCTCTTTATTGAGTCTATTGAATTATTATGTTAAGGAGTCAAGAGTCATTGTAAACTCAAGTTATTATTCAATAAAGTTGGAATTTTTGAGTTTATTATCTTGTGTTCACTCTTTTGTGTGTGAATGTTTAGCGCTCTTATTATCATGCTAGCTTGAGGCTTATTTACCAGTTGTTCACGTTCCCGACTTAATTCCGCTGCATATCTCGGGGCGTGACAATACCTCCCCTTGTACTCTGTCATTTTCACAGAGAATGAAAAGGATCCCGGCTGTATAAAATGTTATGGGCTTAATCTTTGTCTCCTTCTTCTGGATTAAGTAGTCCTTCCCCCTTTCTATAAAGGCATACCACTGTGCCCGATGGATGTATGATATGCCTTTAATGGAGACGATCGTTGCCTTCTCACTCACACCAGGAGTTGTGGGGATTCCGATATCTCTCCCAAACTTGTTAGAATTTACACTTCTCCTTTGTACACCAAGGTGTTGTTACTCATTTTTTTACGATGATCACCTCGGGCCCCCATGACCTGCTCCCTCATGGCATGGGCCCTGGAGGAACCCCGTTTGGGAGGTGAATAGAAATGGCCAAATGTTGGCAACATACTGAACCTATGTTCTGAAAGCTTTGGATATTACTTCCCATGGGTCACCGGAGCCCCTCGCAGGCTAGTCCTTGGGGTTACGTACCCAATTCGGGTTTTTCGGCAGCTACCCTCAGCTCACCCATGATTTTGGAGGCCATCTCGGACCCTTCCGTGGGCAGGTCTCTATCTTACCCTCCACAAACCCCGGGTCCGAGGGAGATGCTGCGGAAATTCCATCAGGAACGTGATTAATAAAAGAAATGAACAACTGAATAATGCAAACCATGCAAATAAGACTAAATGAAAAAAACATAAATTAAAAAGGACCCTTGTTTGTCAAAGGGACTGCTACTGAAATCTCTTGAACTAAGAACAAGCCTCTCTGCACTTTTAAACTCAAATGCATGTTAAGCGTCCCCTTTTCTTGAGCATCATCCCATGCATGAGCTTGTACAAAAAAATCTCTACAAACCTTTCCCAGTCGTTGTCTACATCAACCCCAAGGACTCCAGTGTCGACCCCTTCCTCTTCCAGTTGTTGGCTGTGTCGGCCCCAAAGATCCCCGCGTCGACCCCATGCACATCGCCTGCATGCAAGGTCCCTACTGCCCCTTCATAAATAAACGTTAGAAAGAATGAAAGAGCCTCATGGGCCCATCACAAACAAAAAGCCAACCATTTCATAACCCCACATATGCATAATAAAACCCCATGCACATATTCAACTCCATATGCATTGCCTGCTGCATCTTCATGAACAAACACTAAAAAAATGGGGAGTCCCACGGGTTCATCTCAAACAAAAGAAAGCCAAGCATATCACAACCCATGTCGCCTTGAGCCCCATGCATGATAAGGGCATAATAAACCCTCCATATATTGCATAACATCCTTGAAGAATAGCCCAGGCCCTATGCATGTAAGGGGGGGAGGAGTCGACCCCCTACGTCGAGTCCTTCCTTCCCAATTTCTATCTAGCTTAGTTTCAGGCCCCTTGCGTCGACACAAAGGGTAGAATGGGCCAACGCAGCATCGGCCCCGCCTATGGGGAGCAGCAGTGCGCCGACTCTCCTGCATCTTGGCGTCAACCCAGCCCTGCTAGAACACAAAAAGAAAAATGGGAAGTTGAAGGTGAACCAGCGCCCATTCGCGCCGATTCACACCCCGCGCCGGTTCAGCCCCCATCTCTCCTCCTCTCTCGTGGCACCGACTCATCCCCCTCTCTCTACCTCTTCCTCTCTCCCTGCACCGACTCACTCATCTCCACCCACTCATCTCACTCATGCGCCGATTCAACCTCCCCACATCCCTCTCTTCATACCCCTCTCATCCAGGCACCGATCCAATCCCCTCATCTCCTTCTCTCCTTTGGCCGATTCACACTCTCCCCTCTTAAGCCAAAAATGAGAAACAAACAAAGAAAGCATCAGAGCAATATCAACCAAAATAATCAATGAACAAACAACAAAAGTAACAAATAAGCGAATAAATAAATGATCAAAAAATAACAAAAGAAAAGGGGGATGCAACCAAAGAAAGTATGCCAACCATAATAAATGGATAATAAGATATATGGTTGAATAAAAATTGCACCCATGTATCTAAAAAAAATTAGATAACCAAACAAAAAAAACATAATAAAGTCTATTCCGCAGCCTCGCTTCCCCGGACTCGGTATGAATAGAAGATATCAATGATGCCCCGGTAGATCGGGTTTGGATCTCAGGGATCACCCCAATATTGCCATAACCTGATATTGCCCTGGGCGGATAGCTTATTAGACCTGACCTGTTTCCACTGGGATCTAATCCCGCATTCTTATTAAGGTTGCCAAACACTCGGCAGACATTCGCACGAGTTTTATTTTCATCTTCGTCACACTTTCAATATGGATCTCTATCCGAACACGAAACGGTTGATGGGCGACCAACATGATTTAAACGTTTACCCCCCGTGCGGGGGCATTCTAACACAATTCGAGATTTCATTACCTCATTTATTTCATTAATGCTAATTCTAGGCCATGAGGCCCCTTATCTTGGCAATTAATCAAAAGTTTTCTCCTCGCCGAGGGGATGTAATTAACGTCGTGACCTTTATGGCACGGCAGGTCTCCAATATCGACCCGATACCCACCATCATCTAGTTAGTCAGACGAAGCGCACCCTTGGCTCTGGACCACCTCAGTCTCGGAGCCAGAATTAATTGTCACCTATGTGACTGGCACGCCCTCGCGCTTGATATAATGATAAACGATACAACGATATATATATATATATATATATATATATATATATATATATATATATATATATATATATATATATATATATCATAAGAAAAAGTGCATCCACAAGTCTGGCACGCCCGGTGGGGCGGGACCACCTTTCATCTTTTTGCCAAGTTTGGGGTCTCATGGCCTCCTCTTCAGATTTTAACCTCCTCAATTTAAATTTGCAGGTTGAATTTCGACGAGCGCGATGGCAGTCACCTTTGGACCACTTGTCGTCGCCAATCATGCCGAGCATGGCTACCTTGCTATGCCGATCCAGTTCAGAAATTTCCCTCTGGTTATCGGTTTCCCCAATTTCCTGGGGGTGGCCTTCGTGGAACTCCTGGATGTCTAGGAGATGAACCCTGTCGCCGCTGCGAGGGCTACACCCGAAGGAACAAGGACGGTGGGCTGCCATGTCCACCATGTTGATGATTGAAAGAAGCACACACTGGCTACTAGAAGGGCAGCCAAGAAGAATGCCAGCACGGCGCAAGGCCAGATTTCCACTTCGGGAAAATTCGTTATGATCGGAGGTGTCCGAGTTTACTTGAATGGCCACCAAGCCACGATCACACCCGACAGGGTGATTCCGACCGTGCCGGTGCGTAACCAATTATAAACATTGGCCCAAGATAGAACGGATTGCACTAGTCCAAGATAAAGGGAGGGTCGGCCCCAAAACTGACCAGATTCAAGCAGATGCGGGTGCCCAAGCGGCGGGCCCCAACTCCAATTCAGCCTGAGCCTGTCAAGATTGACGAGTTCGGAAGAAAAGAAGAAGATGAAAAAGAGAAGACCGGGGCGCTAGCTGGCGTGTCTCGGAGACCAGCCGCCCGAGCTGATGGCCGGCAGGGGAACATTTACTCAGATAATGGAAGGTATGGTAAGATGTCCGAGCGAAGGCACCTCGCCTAAAAATCCCCGGCACAAGCTAGAGTGCCACCACCAATAGTTCGCCCTATCAATGGGCAAAATGATATTACCCAGGTCGCACGAGAATACCTCCAGGGCCTCGGAGATACCCATTTGGGAAAGCGGCGGCTCCTGAAGGCCGTGAATGATGCAAAGAGAGACCGGGGGTTGCAAGTCGACCCAGGAAACACAGAAGATATGGAGTCGGGATGCTATGGGCCACCCCTCCGTGAAGTAGTTACACCGAAAGTATCGGTATTTGAAATATTAACTTTTCCTGGGCAGCCAGCCAGGGAAGTGATTCGAAGAAGCAGGCAACTGCAGATATTTACTTGCAATATGGCCAGGCTGGCCGACCACCATGGGGCTCCGCCCAAAGAGCACAATGAGGAGGCCAGGCTCGATGAAAGGTCGGGCCCCGTCACCAAAAGAAGAGAAGCTACAATCAAGGCAATACAAGCCCTCGCCGGCAAAACTAATTCAGATGTGGTCTTCATGGCAGTGAACATAATTACCACCGAAGATGATAGCGAGAGACCAGCAGCTTCTTCGAATGCTCCGGTGGAAGGGGGAGGTCAGGCCCCCAGCTCCTCTATGCATGATCCAGCAATAATGATGATGCTGCTCCAAGAATACAAACAGGAGATCGAAAAGCTGAAGAGGGAACTCAACGAGCTGACTAAGCATGTGTCAACCTCAACGCAAGTCGAGGTCCCTCATGAAACCTCGCAATGATGCACCGATAAATTCGAGGCTTCGCCTCAAATAAAGGCCTCTCAACCGGCACTCAATCATACTGGGGGCATGGCCCCGATGTCGCAGCCTGCTCCTCAACTCTAGGGGACTACTGCCATATCTCAAGTGACGGCATCGACCGCACCGCAGATGCAGCAAGCTCAACTCTGCCCATGTCTCGTAGAGTCGACGATAAGCAAGATGATGATAGAACAAATGATTGAGATGAAGCTGGCCGATTGAGGCAGTAATGATTATGCCTCTTTTGATGTGTACAGGGTACCTTACGCTATCCATCATGCTACCAAGAGATTGCCCCTAGCCGTCAATAAACCGCCAAAGTTCGATAAATTCAATGGGCAAAGCTCACCGAAAGAACATATAGCCTACTACATCAATGTGATGGGCGATCTGGCAACTGATGAATCTTATCTACTGAAGTTCTTCAGGTCCTCACTTACGGGGCTGTGGGGATGTTTTTTTGTTTGGGTTTATTTTACTAGATTTAGTAGGCATGCTAGTCACCAGGGTGACGATTTATTGTGCGCTCGATCTGACACAGTCAGTCGATTGTGATATTCGTGTCGGGACCGAAAGTCCGTCATACCATAAAGGCTATGACGTTAATTACGTCCTTCCGGGGAAGGACAACCCTTGATTAGTTGCCAAGAAAGGATGCCTCGGTGGGGCGAAAAGAGATAAGACTATCATGCCGATTCCACTGGCGGGATGCGAAACATGTATGGAAAACGTACTATACGGGACGTGATAATGATGTTACAATGCAAATCCGGCAGCATGTCCCCTTGTCTTGGGCTATGCCAAAGGGAGATATAGGTCATCCACCCATGAAATGTCGGGATGAAAGCCAAAAGAGAGATGGGTGTGGCCCTGGATCCAAAAGGATTTGAATGTGACGGGACAGTGTCCGCTACCATGGCATTTATTGATGTTCCCCTCAAAGGACCATTGGAGGACGTGCAGTGGTAGAACTCCGAGGGTTAGTGGGGTGACAGAAGAAACATCGTATTCGGTATAATGTAGGGGTAAAAACCCCCATTAATGTATTTCCCGTGGACCTGGGTGAAGAACCATGATTCCCTCGTAAGGCGACGGAGGCTGGCACGGAGGTTGACAGGAATGGGACATTTGAATTTGGACTGGATTTGGGTTTAATGGGATTGTTGAGACATCAGGTTTGGATGACAGCTATTAATAAGATGAAACGACGCGGATAGGAGTCGGCGCGAGGGGGATCCCGGCGCGACGGGAGGCTAAAGTGCTATAGGCACGGCGGGCAATCGGCGTGGCTGAAAAGAAAGGCAAACGGCACGGCATGGCAGACGACGCGGCAAGGTTCCCGGCACGCCCTTCACCCGGCGCGAGTTTGGCGCCGGGAGGGGGTGGCGCCAGGAGGAGATGGCGCCGGGAGGCAGTGCCGCCGGGAGGAAGTGGCGCCGGTGGCAGTTTTGTTGGTTTTCTTCAGATGTTATGAGGGGTTCTGATGAGTTCAAGGGGATCCTCTGTATTCAGCGGGGATCTCATGGCAATAATTGGGTGAGATAGAAGATGAGGGTGGATTCATTCACCAGGGGTGCGAGGAGACCGTGTAACTATAATGTATATCCCCCTGTGGCGACCAAGGTGTCATGAGATGGTATAGCTCAGCCCTTTGCCACACAGTTGGGGGCTAAATGCATAATTTCGGTGAAAACATCGCACTATGTGACCGAGTAACCTTCTGAACGAATTTTGACAGCACTTCCCCTTATTTTGGGAGTATGCCAAAAGGGTATTATAGATCATCCACTCACGAGCTGTCGGAGTGGAAACTAAAAAAAGGGCCGGGCGTAGCCCGAGATCCAGGGGATCTAAATCATATGGGGCTTTATCCCCCTGTTGTGATATCCCCTGTACAGTCAATGGAGGACATGCAGTGGCAGAGCTCCATGACTTAATAGGGTTATAGAATTTAGGGGAATGAACCCCTTTAATATGGCTCCCGTGAGGATCGAGGGAAAGGTAGTGCGTCTCCATAGGACAGGGTATGATGAGCAAGGTTGGCATGGCCTGACGGCGTCGGCACGAACGCATGGACGTGGCCAGAAGGTGTAAAGGTATCGGCGCGAAGAAGGAGTTGGGCTTCGGCGCGACAAAAGAAACCCAGCCGGCGCGGCAAGCCCTCGGCGCAAGACTTGTGCCGAGAGGTGCTTGCGCCGGGAGGCTTCCTGAAGTGAGGTTTTAGAGGGGTTTGAGGGCATTTAAAGAAAAAGGGTTTATTCAACAATTTGAAGACCATTTTGGACGATCGTAAAGAGGATGATCCGGGGTGGAGACGACCTTCCTTCTGGGGCCTCACTAGGAGCAGAATCACGTACGCGGAAACTCACGATTTGAATCCATCCTTCCTCGCTTCGTAGACGAGAAGCCATGAGATAGACTGTCTCAGGCTCTCGTTGTGAGTATGAGGCTAAAGAGCATACGGTAGAAGAACCTTAAACATACTTAGAAAACCAAAACGGTAGAGCATATGCAGATGTATAGTCATCAGTATCCACAATGTGCAATGAACTTCGGATGCAGAGGCAAATATAAAAGAACAAGGAAAGGGCATAACTCAGCCCATCATTCATTAACTATCTCATCTAAAACGGCGTACACGAACTCAACTCGGGAGGAAAAAAAAACCAACCCAAAAGCATACACCGACTCTATCCCTGAGAACAGGGTTACATTGGCACTCAGTGCTACGGGAGCAAAGATGCTCGAAAGTAGAGATACAAGCTAGAAGAGAGAACAATATTCAGACAGAGCAGAAAGGGGGGAGAGGAGCTACGGCCACTCAGGACGTTGAACGGCACACCCCACCTGACTTCTTTTTTCGAGCCTCTGCTTATCTCCTTTCTTCAGCTTCTATGAAGGGCTCTCGAGCTCCCCCTTTCTTTCAGTGGCTAACTCTTCTATCTCCTTCTTCCCTTTTTTTTATCTTCTTCTTCTTTTCCCTTGCCCCCCTTTTCTTCTTTTCGAAGGGCTCCTTCTTATAGAGGGATGACCCTCATTCTATCGGCCTGTGCTTCCCGGCGAGCCAGAATCCATCTTCCCGACGTGGGCAACCCTCGGCGCGCCTCCGTTCATATTGGGCTTGGCCCATTTTCTGTCATCCGGCGCAAGATCCACCTAATGGGCTCCTTTAGACAGTGGGCTTCTTGGGATATGTATTTATCCTTTATGGGCTTGTTTAACACCTAGCGTTCACAAACACGTGTGAGGCACTATGCATCCCACCTTCGGAGAATCAGAATTGTCTGAGCACCCCTTCTTAGCAGACAGATGATTGCCTGAATGTTGGTATGGTTTTATCAGCCCGACTATCTGAATGATAGCCATACTGGACAGCGGCCTAGCCAGGGATGGCTTTAGCCGATCAAAGTGTTAGGAATAGTGGGTCTCTTCTATTCTGATTCTCAGAACTTCCAGGGATGGTACAGGAGCCGTACCCTCAACTGGTCTTCACAGCTATGAATCTGCTTCGGTCTCTTCTGGTATATTTTAGGTGTCAATAAATGCCCCCCACCCGTAGGTGGCGTAAGCGAAGAATGAGTGACACGGGACATGCGGGTACGCATTGCACCACAGCTCGTAATTTCTTCAGGTCTGCTCCTGTTCATTGTTCATTCTTGTGACTCTGGGTCTTCAGTCTGCTTGTACAATCCCAGTACTTTGTCAGTATACTCGGATAGGTATCAGCATTCTTGATTTGATCTTCTGATTGCAGCACCCTAGGTGGATCGAACGGCGCCACCAACGATCCCGGCACGGTCATCTCGGCGCGGCCGTCTTCTTGGCGTGCTAGGTTTCGGCACGGTTGCTCCCGACGCATGGGTCGTCTCGGCGCGCCTTTTGGCGCTTTTGACTTTCGGCGCGAGGGCCGTTTCGGCGCGCCTTTTGGCGCGTTTGGCTGTCGGCGCGAAGGCCGTCTGGGCGCGCCTTTTGGCTTGGCCTAAATAGGCGCCGAGAGGGTGGAGAGATCTCATTTCTCACCGAGCTCTATCTCTCTTCGGCCTCTTCTTCTTCCACTGCTTCTGCGATCGGCGTGGGGAGTCTCCCCTTGACCGTTTTCTCCTTCGGGACTACGTCCCTCTTTATTGCGGAGTCACCCCCTCTTGGTGGGTGCTCTCCTATTTGACTTCTGGGCATACCCCGGACAAGGGGAGATGCTGTCAAAATTTTCCTTGAGATCTTCTCATCTATTTTCTTCTTCATATCATCTTATTTTCCCTTGATTTTTGTCTATAGCTGCTGCAATGGCCTCTTCTTCCAGCCGTGTTGCTTCCGGCGCTGCTGACATCGACGCTTCCTCCCAGGGTAGGGTGTCTGGCCCTGTTGTGACCTGGAGGAACGTCGGACAACTGGACCGGGGTCTTGGGAGGATCGCTATAATTGATGAATCCTCTAACTCTGAAATAGACACGGTATCCTCGTCTCGCGTTGTGACTGTCGAGGGAGGGCTTGACTTCAATCGCGATGACGAGTATCGCCCGGACTTTTCGAAGGACCGGCACCTTGCACCGTTCATCTGCACCTTCAGCGTCTCGGGGAAGAGAGACGTCATGCTGGCTCGGATGGTGGAGCGGGCCATGTTGTTGGACCAGGATAGCTTGAAAGGTTCCGTGTACCGCGGAGACACCATCTATCTCCCGGGAGAGCGACGCAAATGGAATGCCGTCTTGGGGGTGACAGAGCTGGAGGTAGAGCAGAAAATGCTGACACGGGCTCCAGAATTCACACCATCTAGGTGGGATACCACTACAGGTCGGGTCAACATAGAAAAGCCCGGCTATGGTTTATTCTTGGCGCCCATCAAATGGGGCTATAGGGACGAGCCATTCGTCCTGAACTGCTTGGCTGTCCAGTTCAAATTCCAGTTGGCTGCTGGGTGGTTTGTAGACACGAAAGTGACCGATGCCCATCTCTTCTGTGTAGAAGCGGTAGAATTCACAGAATATGTTCTGAAGGAGTATGCGCCATTGCTGGTCAGGGCCGGGGTGTATCATAGTGTGTATGCATCCCGTTTCAGGTATCCTATCTCGAAAGGGTTGTGCTGCGGTATGTTTGAAGTGTTCTGCCCGCAGTTCAATATTTTCTACACAACAGAGGGGGAAACTTCTCTGGACCTCTAGAGCCTGTCACAGCTGTCGGGTCTGCCGATCAACGGAGAGCCCTATGAGGAGGTCTGCCTTCATGACTTCATCAAGGACGAGACAGATGGTGAAGGTGAATATTATTTCGGCTACTCATACCGGTACTTAATGAAAGCGTACCGCTCCCTCTGCTTGGCGCTGAATAGGGGGTCCTCAAAGGGGTATCGGCCTCGAGAGAAAAGCAGTAAATTGAGAGTCAGAGTAGGACATTGGATTCAGTATTTCTTCAGCGGCCCTCTGAAGTACAGTGAGTTCCCCCATGTAGCTCCTGTTGCGGGTAAGTCCAGCAGACCGCCCAAGTTCAAGTCGGCGCTGCCCTCTTCCATTCGACGAATTAGTCGCGGAGGACCGAATCCCACTGGGGCGGATCCCCTTACGCATTGCGCGGCTTACCTCACCTTCTGGTTGTGCACTTTTGCTCTCCCATAGGGAGATGAGACAGTTATTTGGCCGGAGGCAATATACCCGGCTTGTCAGATGGCTTGGGGCATGCGACTTGCACTATGCCCAGCAGCACTATGCCTGATCTACAAATCTCTTGGAGATATTCATAGGCATCGGGTCCCACGCTCTTTCAGAACAGTGGGGCCGTTTCATTTCTTCAATGCATGGGTGTGCAATTTGTTCCCAGAGCTGGCTCCCAGGACTCTGCAGATAGTAACATTGTATCCCAGGATGTTGGAGTTTGCTAGTGCTGAACCCGGTCCAGTGTCTCATCAGCTTTTCTCCATCCGAGGTCGGCTGATAAGGGTTCCGATGGATTCAGCGGGGACGATCCATTTTTGGAATTTGGCCGCACATTCTTCTCCGTTGGTGAACCGCCAGCGTGAATGCAATCTCGAGGCAGTGGAGACTTTCACGCATTTTATTTCAGGCAACACAATGACCCGGCCAATTTTGGAGCCCGAGCTCATTGACTGGGCTTTGTCAATTCACCCCAGTGTCTTAGTGTTTAGGAAGGGGGGCACGGTTCATTTAGAACCTTACTATCCTTTTAGGTTTGGCCGAAATTTTGGCTATGATCAGCATATCTCACCTTCGCACGGCCCTGTTTCCCCTGGACAGCAGGTCAAAGCACGGCTCGACAGTTGTAGCTGAGGGTCGCTCCTGGTGGGACTACTTTTACCGCCGGGACGCGAATGTCTTCAGAGTGCCGATGCCGAACCGGGTTCCCCGGGTCACTCCAGAGTATGTGAAGTGGTGGAATGCTCGAACGGGCTTTTATCGCAATGCCAGGGTGGCATGCTGGGATGTAGCTGAGCACACCTTCCTGAGCCAGCAGCCTAGGCCAGTTTTCGATATTGAAAAGCCCATTTGAAGAGGATGTTCTCCCAACATCTGAAGGAGGTAGAGGTATATATAGCAGGCAGAAAAGCCGCAAAAGAGGAAGCAACTGAGCCGCTGGTGCCTGTACTTGCCGACATAGATGAAGATACTTTCACGCAAAATCTAGAACATCTGTGTCAGATTGGTGGTTCCCGCCTGGAGCTTCAGCAGTACCCATTCCCCATTGAGGAGCCGCTCTCCAAAGCAGTTTCATGGAAGTGCGAGGTGGACCGCTTTTACCCGTACCGGGCATTTGTCAACATACAAGACAGAACCCCGACATATTATCAACATACGCCTTGGCTGTTCGTCTTGATGAACATCCACGGACTGACCCTTGACAGTCCCATAGCGAATGTCCTGGACAAGCCTTTGTTTGTGTCTTTTCATTATGCCGACGTCTGGGGCTTCGACCACCTCGGCTTATATCATTGCATAGCTTCTCATGGTCATGCAGATTTGGCCGACCTAGCTGAGAAGTGCAAGAAGATTGGAGACATCTGCTGGCTTGTTCGGGAGGCTGCATCCCGAAGCAAGGAAGTGGCTTATCAGTATTGGCCACTTTCATCTTTTTACAGCAGCCGGGCAGGTAAGTCCTCTTCAGTTGACATGTAGAGTGGTTCATTGCTCAGTGCTTTTTATAACGGCATGCGCTTCATTTGACAGACCGTCCAGATATAAAGCAGCAAGGGCTTTATAGAAAAATCATTTCTCAGGCCCAGAAGCTGGAATATTTTGAGGTTCCTGCACCAGCACTGACCACCACTCCATTGCCGCCTGGCAAAGAGAGAGAGGCCTCCGCGATGAAAGTTGCAATAGGCCGAGCGAAGAAAGCTCAGAAAACCTCTTCCAAGCAGCCTTCGACTGGTGCGGCTAAGACTCCTCTACCTGAAGTGCCATCGTTCGAGCAGTTTTCCGCTCAGAAAGAGGCCACTCAGCAAGCGGCTGAAGGTGACATCATTTTCTCTCGCGGTCTAACGGAGTGTCCATTTCATGACGTCTTCATTTTTGACGCCTTTTCTTGTTTGACCTTAGCTCGAGGAGCGGCTGACGCCATCCCACATGCTGAAGAAGGTGCCTTGGAGGCGGGAGAGATAGGGTCTTCTGCCATAGCCACGGCAGGGGCGACCACAACAGCTGCGGCCATAGGGGAGAGTCTCCCTGTTGCTGATGAGGATGTCAGACTCCCTTCTCCTACACCTGCCAGTGAGGCTGAGGGTGAGCCACGTGACTGCCATCCTTCTGACTCTTCTCTTTTATTGATCCTCTTGCCCCGCCTTATGTATATGTTTGTTGCAATGGCAGGGTGGTTAGCACAGTCGCTGAGGTGCCTGCCGTGGATGCTCCTCCACAGCCTGAAGGACATAGGACCATGCTGAAGAAAAGTGTTATCCCATTACGGCGTGTAGTCACCCGCTCGGTGTCCCGCCAGGCGATAGAGGAGGCGGGCCAACCTGAGATCAGCATAGATATTTCCTCCTGTAACTCCGCCACCCATTCTGATAAAGAAATTGACTATCATTCTTCAGAAAGTGACGAACAAGCCCCCGCGGTAGCCAGCAAAGGTGCCGTGGCATCCCTCGTGCCGTTGAGTGGTCCTGCGATTTTTAGTCCTCCGAGGTTGCCAATGACCTCATCTGAGGGAATGCTGTAGGAGGAATTTGCCGGACTGGACATGGAGGTGGAGATAACTCCTCCTTTTTGCAATGAAATACAAGTTTCTTTCACTGTTTTCGGTGTCCATCTTTGCACTCATATTTTGTTACATCTTGTGGCAATTTTGGCGACCTGCTTAGAAGTGCACCCATGTCTGTGCCGCAGGAGAGCGTCCACCCTTTCAAGGAAAGGATGGGGGCCTCGCTCCACCGCGTGACGGGGTTCCAGAGGTTGCCAGGTTGGTGCAAACGTAAGTCTTGCCGACAAGAAACGTCGAAAATGTGACTGCTGGATAATGAAAGGCCCATCCAGGATGGGCTTCATCATTGGTAAGGCAACTGATGGGAGTGCGACTGAGAGGCATAGCATATACCTTGTAGTAATTGATGCGGGACGGACACGGGAGACGACACTATTAGGTGCCACCCTCGGACTCTAGATGAAGACGCGACCAGCAGCACACACCAGGGAGACACTAAGCCCGACACTACGAGCTCCTAGTGGCAAAACGTCGCTAACAGAAGTGGAAGCTCACTCGTCGTCCCAAGCGAGGGAAAGCGCGGACCGTGCGCGGTTAAGGAACCGGCGGAGGTCAAGGGTAGTCTGACTCAACTTCCGGACTCGGATCGAGTCACGGGACGGGTCACTCTCACTCTCACAGCGGTGACATGGACACACGGGCTAGTACCTACACTCTCGGCAGTGGCAAAAGACCGTATACTAGCTAAGCAAATGAACGCCAAGAGGTTCGGACCATTACCTCCACGCACCCGGCGTGGCGAAGACAACCCCGGCCGAATCACGGACTCCCGGTTAAACAATATCACAGCAATACAAAGATTTGACCCACTCCACGCAGGGAGGTAAAAGGTCACATGTGGAGCCCGGGAATCACGCAACTCGGGTTGACGGGCAGCATCTTGATGTCGCCCGGCGGTGCCGAACTCCGCGTTTTCGTGCTTTCCGAACGGCGGGTTCTGCGGGCCCGCGGGGCCCACGGATGGCGCTGTCCTCCGGATCTGCGGGGGTGGGACCCACTATGATGGGGACCCCTGGTGGCGCGCCTCCACGGACGGCGGTCGGCCGGGAACACCGATCGGGGGTCGATCGGTCCCGATTCCCAAGCTTTGAAGTTGCTGCCCACGGATTTTTAGTTGCTGTTTTCAGGCGCGCGCTCCGGCGAAAACGGCCGCTGCGATCAATCCCGACGTCGGATCGGGACGCATGAGCTATCGTTGGAAAGCTCTCTTCAAATGCTTCAATCTAGACCCAGAGAGATCTGCTGGATCTGGTCGGATCAGAACTTTAATGAATTTACAAGCCCCTGTTGTACAGTAACCGAAATCTCAGATCTGCAGGGTACGTGTCTGAGAATCACCGTTGACCGCCTAGTAAACCTCCGATTCAGCTCTTGAGCTCTTCTTCAAAGTTGTAGGGTATCAAACCACGGAACTGGGACTATTTTTGGAATTTGATTTGGAGGTGGTGGTGATTTACTATGATTTTTGGGGTGACTGGTGGTCGGATCTGGGAACAGGGGGACAGAACTGTAGCTGGGACTGAGAACGATTTTTAGAAAATATGAGATGGACGAACCAAAAATTGAGAAAAATTGTGGATGAAGGGGTGGATGGGTGGAACCTCCAGTAAAATTGGGCGAACTAGAAGAAATCAAAAAGTGGACCTAAGACATGAAACTCAGGGCGGGGATGAATCTGGACAGAACTCTGGCAGAACCGAAATGGAAGAGTAGACAAAAATCAAAAAATATGAAACAAGATCTGAATGGCAAACCAAAATTTGTGAGATGTCCTTGACACCTCTGGAACACCCAATAAAATCCCAGATCTATCTGAGCTCGGGGCTGAGACAAGAAATTCGTGGAAGCTTCTGTGGTACTGCGCGGACAGAACTCCGTTGATGGCGAAGGCGGTGCGGTGGCGGCTCGTGGCGGCGGCGGCGGCGGCGACCGGAACTGATAGGGTGGAGTCTCACCACCAGAAGGAAGCCTTCACAGCTTCAAGGGGGAGAGGGAGAGGAGAAGGGGGGGCACCAAGGCTGGAGCTTCAAGCTTTTTTTCCAATTCAAATGGCATTAATTCATCAAAATAGAAAATACAAGCTTAAATAGGTTACATCTCACATCCATCCACAACCGTAGGATCTAGGAGTGGGAGATGAAGGGCTGGGATGGCATGAGACACACACACACAAAAATAATTAAAAAATACAAGGGGAGGGGCGGCCCTTGGACCAAGGAGAGTGGCTTGACTTGGTAGGTGGGGTGGGTGGCCAAAATGTGGACTTTCCAAGCCACTTGTCCCCCACTTGGCCCACCTATCTAGAAGCCTCCATTTGACATGTTGACTGACCCCACATGGGGCCCTTGGCTGAGGTGGCTCAATGGGATGGGGCCTGGGGGGCCCGTGGGGCCCACGGGGTCCAAATTGCACATAAGCCCCTCTTACAATCAAAATAGCAAACCGAATACAACGAAATAAACACAAATTACACACACATAAAGGCTAACTAAATATGATAAATGGGGAGGCTCAAGGCGGAGTCTCCAGGCTGTCTCCGAGCCAGATGGACGCTGAGGTGGCTCGAGTCGTGCTCCGTGTGCGGTACCGGTGGCTCGGCGTATCGCGCCGCTCAACTGCTCGGGTGTCCGCACCAATTCTCCCCGGGTGGGAGAAACTCGACCCTGTCGAGTAAGGGTCTGCATCGCTCCTGTATCGCTCCAGAAGGTCCGGATCGATCTGCTGCAACTCGCCATGTGTGATCCATGTGTCCTCAGTAGCGGGCCGTCCTCTCCATCGCACTAGGTAGCGCGGGTAAGATCCACTCCTGGTAACTGTCACTTGCTCGTCCAGTATACGATCTATATGCTCACGCTGCCGTGAAAAAGGGGCTGGAGGTGGAAGTGGACACTCAGGTGTGGGATCACTCTCAAGGGGAGGAGATGGCTCAAAAGGCTCACTAGGGATCACCGCTGGGTCCCTATATGCAACAAGATCCGATACATTGAAGGTAGAGCTTATACCATATTCCTCGGGCAAGTCCACAACGTACGCATTGGATCCAACGCGTTTCAACACTCTGAATGGACCGGCTCCGCGAGCTTGCAACTTCTTAACGGTTCCAGAGGGAAACCGTTCAGGTCTTACCCTGATCATGACGTATTCGCCCTCGTGGAACTCTCGGTGGTGTCGGTGGGCATCGGCTAACTCCTTGTACCGTGCATTGCTGGCCTCAATGTGACGACGGATGTCGTCATGCAAACTCCTAACATGCCTAGCAAACGACTCGGCCGACTCCGACACTCTAGCATGGATAGGCATGGGGACAAGGTCAACGGGTTTCCTAGGCCTACGACCTGTGACAATCTCAAATGGACTCATGCCGGTAGACCTATTCACCGAATCATTGTATGCAAACTCAGCCATGGGTAAAATGAGATCCCAATCCCCAATGCGGTCCTTAACTAGACACCTCAAAAGATCTCCCAGACTCCTATTGACCACCTCGGTCTGACCATCTGTCTGGGGATGATATGCAGTGGAAAACTTGAGGTGAGTACCCATCATATGCCATAGTGTCTTCCAAAAGTAGGAAGTGAATCTAACATCACGGTCAGACACTATAGTGCGAGGCAACCCGAACTTGCACACCACATGAGTAAGGAAAAGGCGGGCTACCCTCGAAGCATCCGAAGTCTTCGAGCAAGGAATAAAGAGGGCCATCTTCGAGAAACGGTCAACCACCACATAGACCGAATCATGCTTCCTGGAGGTACGTGGCAATCCCAAAACAAAGTCCATACTAACATCCTGCCACGGGGCATCAGGCACGGGAGAGGCGTATAAAGGCCCGAGCTTTGCTTCTTCATCTTGGCCGTAGCACATGTACGGCACTGAGCCACGATGTTAGCAACATCGCGCTTCAAGCTCGGCCAATAAAATCGATGCTCCACTGCCTCAATAGTCTTGTTCCGACCAAAGTGGCCGGCTAGACCTCCCGCATGTAGTTCCCACACTAAGAAATCTCGAACCGAAGTTCGGGGAACACATAGCCTGCTACCTCGAAAGAGGTAACCCTCCTGAAGCACATACTCATCAAGGTCTCTCGAGGGTCCGGCCTGGAGAGTGGTAAAAATCTGACCGAAGTCAGGACAATCAACATAGGCCTCCTTCATCTTCTCTAACCCTATGACCTCGGCACTCATGGTGGTAAGCAAACATGCTCGCCGACTCAAGGCATCAGCCACCTTGTTCTCCACTCCAGCCTTATGTTTCAGCACAAAGGTGAACTGCTGGAGATACTCGACCCAACGACTATGACGCGAGTTAAGCTTCTTTTGCGAATGGAGGTACCTCAATGCCTCGTGATCGGAGTATAGGACAAACTCCTGATGTAAAAGATAGTGCCTCCAATGCCTAAGAGCCTGAACAACTGCGTAGAATTCTTTATCATATGTGGAATATCGCAGCTTCGCGTCATTCAGCTTCTCGCTGAAATATGCGATCGGGTGGGACTCCTGACTCAAAACTCCTCCAATTCCCACGCCCGACGCATCACAAGAGACCTCAAACACCTTCGAGAAATCAGGCAGTCGAAGGATAGGTGTCTGGGTCATGCGCTCCTTGATGTCCTTGAAGGCGGCAGATGCGGCCTTCGTCCATACAAATGTGCCCTTACGGATGCAATCCGTGATCGGGGCGGTGACGGAGCTAAATCCGCGATGAAGCGACGATAGAACGTCGCAAGACCATGAAAGCTGCGGACATCATGAACGGTACGGGGTTCCGGCCACTCAACAATGGCCCGGACCTTCTCCGGATCGGCGGAGACCCCGTACTAGACACAATGAAACCCAAGAAGGTAAGCTGAGGTGTCATGAAGGCACACTTCTGTGGGTTCGCAAACAGCTGCTCTCGCCGAAGAAGTAGACAGACCTGCCGAAGGTGGTCTAAGTGGTCCCCTGTGGTGCGGCTATAGATAAGGATATCATCAAAATACACCACTACAAAGACTCCAATGAAAGGTCGAAGGACCTGAGTCATGAGCCGCATGAAAGTGCTAGGGGCATTGGTCAACCCAAAAGGCATGACCAACCACTCATATAGACCGTCCTTGGTCTTAAATGCGGTCTTCCACTCATCACCTGGCCTAATCCTCACCTGATGGTAGCCACTCTTAAGATCGATCTTCGAAAAGATAGTGGCACCTGCCATCATGTCCAGCATGTCATCAAGGCGGGGAATAGGGAACCTGTACTTCACGGTGATCTTGTTGATGGCACGACTATCAATGCACATTCTCCACGTGCCATCCTTCTTCGGGGCAAGTAATGCGGGTACAGCACATGGACTCATGCTGTCCCGAACAGATCCTCTCTGCACAAGCTCATCGACCTGCCGTTTAAGCTCGGCATGCTCCGTGGGGCTCATTCGATAATGAGGAAGGTTGGGCAAAGAAGAGCCCGGAACAAGGTCGATGGCATGCTGAATATCCCGCATGGGTGGGAGTCCCTCGGGAAGCTCATCGAGAAAAATATCAGCAAACTCCTGCAGAATAGGAACAACCTCGGGTGGGAGCTCACCCTCGGAGTCCCGCTCCACCTCTCGGACCGTAATGGCAAACACCGGACAGCCCTGACTAAGCTCCTGCTCCATTTCCCGGGAGCTAATCATCATCAATCTCCTCGTCGAGGGCTCTCCTGGGCCAGAGGTAACGGTCATAGTCCCGAGCTGGGGATGGGGTACTAGGCCCGGGTACGGAAGGCTTTGGAGTACTAGGGCCAGTAGGACCCCTGACTGATGGGCTCCTGGGCCGAACGGGGTGGAGGGTGACCCGCTGGCCATCGTGGTCGAAGGTACAGGTGTTCGACCGACCATGGAGTGTGGCATCTCGGTCGAATAACCACGGCCTACCAAGAATGATACTTCCCACTTCCATGGGGAGAACATCACACCAGATCTCGTCACGGTAGGAGTGGAGCTGCAGCGGGACCAAGCACCGCAGCCTGACCGAAATGGAAGTGGTATCCACCCATGATACCTGATAGGGACAAGGATGGTCTACGGGTGTGAGACCAAGACGAGCGACAGCGTTCGTGGAGATTGCATTGATACAACTCCCGCTATCGATGACCACCTTGCAAATTTGCTTTCCCAGCCTACAGAATACCTGAAGGATAGTGGTCCGACGCCAGTCATCACTGGCCTGTGGCTGGGTGAGGATACATCTGACGACCCCCACGTGGGTATCGTCCGACTGCTGGACATCCTGGGCCTCACCTCCCATCTCATAGTACTCGTCAGCTAACTCTTCATCTGCCTCATAGCTGACTAACTCGAGGCCCGTAGGGGTGGTATCCTCGGCCTGTGTGTCCCCAATGTGAAGAGATGGGCGGGTGGGACACTGGTTGGCGAAATGGCCAAACCCATTGCAGCGATAACACTGCTGCCGTGATCCACTAGGCTCCCCAATCATAGGTCCTTTACCTTTATCCTCCCGACGGATAGGAGGCGTAGGCAACAAAGGACGTGCAGGAGGTGCGGGTGCCGGTGGACGGGCTATGGGTGGGGCCGTAAGATGCTGGGGACGAGGAAGGTCCCTCGGGGGTGGAGGACGAGGCCTAGGAGCAAAGGGCTCGGGCGAGCGGGCTCCTGAGGTCGTGCCATGGGGGCCCTCGGATACGTGCCAGATGAGCCACGGGACTCGACACTACGAAGGGGAAAGAGCCCAACCGATGGGGTGACTCAAACTCGGCCTCGAACTGCTCCAATTCGAGAGCAATCTGATATGCCTGCTCCAAAGTGGTGGCATTGCGGCGAAAGAGTTCATATTGATAATTGGGCCGCAAACCTCTCCGAAAGCGGGATATCGTCATGGTGCTCTCTTCCGTGACCCCGCACCGCAAATAATACTCATCGAACTCGGCGGTGTACTCGGTCACGGATCGGTTCCCTTGGGAGATGCTTTGCCACTTGTCTATGAGACGTTGGCGATATGAGGCGGGAAGGTACTTCTCCCTCAACTTGGTTTTCATATCATCCCAAGTACCGATCTGGGGTTGACGTCGCTGGTTGAGCAGGCTCTCCACATTGATCCAATAAGTTTGGGCCTGCCCTTGCAGCTTCATCTTTGCGTATCGGACTCTTCGGTGGTCCGTCATCTCAAACCACTCGAAGTACCGGTCCATGCCGGCCTCCCAATCTAAATACACCCTAGGGTCCAAGGACCCGCTAAAAGTGGGAGGGTCCGCACGCACACCCCTAAGAATGCGGTCGTCATCCTCGTCATCACGATTCCGTCGTTGATGACGACGACCGTTACCCCCTTGATCATTATCAGATGCATAATCATCCACCACATGCACCTGTTGAACCCCAACATTCTCCGCCTGAGCCCTTGGCACAGCAGGCTGCTGAACCGGCTCCTGTTGGCCGTTCGTCGGCGCGGGTTGCGCCGCTACTGGGCCCCTCTCTAGGACGGCAATCCTCCCAACAAGGCCTTGAATGGACTGCTCCGAAACCCCGGCCCGATCCTCGAGGACCTTCATCCGCCCTTCTAGACGCGTCCCTATGCCATCCATACGCGTACTAAGACCATCCATACGCGTGTCTAAACGATCCATGATGGCCCGGAACATCTCGGCCGTGGAAGACTCATCGGAACTACGGGCTCGGGACTCCGCCATAGGTGGTGGTGGCGAGTACTGGGTACCTCGACGGGTGGGCATGCAACTGACACACGACCTAGAAGACACCGACTAATGCAAACACACACTAAATGATGCACTTAGACCTAAACCAATATCCGGTACGGGGCGGAGTTAATCGATCCGAAGATCACTCCCGCAAGTGTGCGACCTCCCGATAGGCGTAGCCTAACGTTCGGACAACACCTTTTAAGATACCGAATATAGGGTGCAAATGCAATTTAAAACACTCTTTTTTTTTTGTTTTGAAAATAATGATGATCCTAGACTCGACTTAGACCATGATGCATGCAAGACTTATGCAATGACTACCCTAGACTCGACTCGCTCTGATACCAAACTGATGCGGGACGGACACGGGAGACGACACTATTAGGTGCCACCCTCGACTCTAGATGAAGACGCGACCAGCAGCACACACCAGGGAGACACTAAGCCCGACACTACGAGCTCCTAGTGGCAAAACGTCGCTAACAGAAGTGGAAGCTCACTCGTCGTCCCAAGCGAGGGAAAGCGCGGACCGTGCGCGGTTAAGGAACCGGCGGAGGTCAAGGGTAGTCCGACTCAACTTCCGGACTCGGATCGAGTCGCGGGACGGGTCACTCTCACTCTCACAGCGGTGACATGGACACACGGGCTAGTACCTACACTCTCGGCAGCGGCAAAAGACCGTATACTAGCTAAGCAAATGAACGCCAAGAGGTTCGGACCATTACCTCCACGCACCCGGCGTGGCGAAGACAACCCCGGCCGAATCACGGACTCCCGGTTAAACAATATCACAGCAATACAAAGATTTGACCCACTCCACGCAGGGAGGTAAAAGGTCACATGTGGAGCTCGGGAATCACGCAACTCGGGTTGACGGGCAGCATCTTGATGTCGCCCGGCGGTGCCGAACTCCGCGTTTTCGTGCTTTCCGAACGGCGGTTCTGCGGGCCCGCGGGGCCCACGGATGGCGCTGTCCTCGGATCTGCGGGGGTGGGACCCACTATGATGGGGACCCCTGGTGGCGCGCCTCCACGGACGGCGGTCGGCCGGGAACACCGATCGGGGGTCGATCGGTCCCGATTCCCAAGCTTTGAAGTTGCTGCCCACGGATTTTTAGTTGCTGTTTTCAGGCGCGCGCTCCGGCGAAAACGGCCGCTGCGATCAATCCCGACGTCGGATCGGGACGCATGAGCTATCATTGGAAAGCTCTCTTCAAATGCTTAAATCTAGACCCAGAGAGATCTGCTGGATCTGGTCGGATCAGAACTTTAATGAATTTACAAGCCCCTGTTGTACAGTAACCAAAATCTCAGATCTGCAAGGTACTTGTCTGAGTACCACCGTTGACCGCCTAGTAAACCTCCGATTCAGCTCTTGCGACCTTCTTCAAAGTTGTAGGGTATCAAACCACGGAACTGGGACTATTTTTGGAATTTGATTTGGAGGTGGTGGTGATTTACTATGATTTGTAGGGTGACTGGTGGTCGGATCTGGGAACAGGGGGACAGAACTGTAGCTGGGACTGAGAACAATTTTTAGAAAATATGAGATGGACGAACCAAATATTGAGAAAAATTGTGGATGAAGGGGTGGATGGGTGGAACCTGCAGTAAATATGGGCAAACCAAAATAAATCAAAAAGTGGACCTAAGACATGAAACTCAGGGCGGGGATGAATCTGGACAGAACTCTGGCAGAACCGAAATGGAAGAGTGGACGAAAATCAAAAAATATGAAACCAGATCTGAATGGCAAATCAAAATTTTTGAGATGTCCTTGACACCTCTGGAACACCCAATAAAATCCCCAGATCTACCTGAGCTCGGGGCTGAGACAAGAAATTCGTGGAAGCTTCTGTGGTACTGCACAGACAAAACTCCGTTGATGGCGAAGGCGGTGCGGTGGCGGCTCGTGGCGGCGGCGATCGGAACTGATAGGGTGGAGTCTCACCACCAGAAGGAAGCCTTCACAGCTTCAAGGGGGAGAGGGAGAGGAGAAGGGGGGGCACCAAGGCTGGAGCTTCAAGCTTTTTTTTCCAATTCAAATGGCATTAATTCATCAAAATAGAAAATACAAGCTTAAATAGGTTACATCTCACATCCATCCACAACCGTAGGATCTAGGAGTGGGAGATGAAGGGCTGGGATGGCATGAGACACACACACACAAAAATAATTAAAAAATACAAGGGGAGGGGCGGCCCTTGGACCAAGGAGAGTGGCTTGACTTGGTAGGTGGGCTGGGTGGCCAAAATGTGGACTTTCCAAGCCACTTGTCTCCCACTTGGCCCACCTATCTAGAAGCCTCCATTTGACATGTTGACTGACCCCACATGGGGCCCTTGGCTGAGGTGGCTCAATGGGATGGGGCCTGGGGGGCCCGTGGGGCCCACGGGGTCCAAATTGTACATAAGCCCCTCTTACAATCAAAATTGCAAACCGAATACAACGAAATAAACACAAATTACACACACATAAAGGCTAACTAAATATGATAAATGGGGAGGCTCAAGGCGGAGTCTCCAGGCTGTCTCCGAGCCAGATGGACGCTGAGGTGGCTCGAGTCGTGCTCCGTGTGCGGTACCGGTGGCTCGACGTGTCACGCCGCTCAACTGCTCGGGTGTCCGCACTAGTAATCCCATTACTGCCCCTGGTTCGGGGAAATGTTGGCCGACCTTGTCGATGGTGACAAGGGTCGAAAAGGTAGCGATCGATCTTGCCGATGGTGATAAGGGTCGAAAGGGTAGACAGTCTTGCCGATGGTGACAAGGACCGGAAAGGGTAGCGACCGATCTTGCCGATGGTGACAAGGGTCGAAAGGGTAGATGGTCTTGCCGATGGTGACAAGGACCGGAAAGGGTAGCGATCGATCTTGCCGATGGTGACAAGGGTCGAAAGGGTAGATGGTCTTGCCGATGGTGACAAGGATCGGAAATGGTAGCGACCGATCTTACCGATGGTGACAAGGGTCGAAAGGGTAGACGGTCTTGTCGATGGTGACAAGGACCGGAAAGGGTAGCGACCAATCTTGCCGATGGTGACAACGGTCGAAAGGGTAGACGGTCTTGACGATAGTGACAAGGACCGGAAAGGGTAGCAAAAGGGTAGACGGTCTTGCCGATGGTGACAAGGACAGGAAAGGGTAGCGACCGATCTTACCGATGGTGACCAGTGTCGAAAGGGTAGACGGTCTTGCCGATGGTGACAAGGACCGGAAAGGGTAGCGAAAGGGTAGACGGTCTTGCCGATGGTGACAAGGACCGGAAAGGGTAGCGAACGATCTTGCCGATGGTGACCAGGGTCGAAAGGGTAGACGGTCTTGCCGATGGTGACAAGGACCGGAAAGGGTAGTGACCGATCTTGCCGATTATGACAAGGGTCGAAAGGGTAGAGAATAGATACATGTAGGTGGGACATTGGATGAAGACTCCGCTTCGACCCTGTAAAGGGTCTTCAGGACGGAGGATGGATCATCACTATTCATCATTCATATATATATTTTTATTCTCATTACTGACCTAAGCGCCCTTTCGGGTTTTCGCCGAAGCCAGCCCCCTCTTGCTTTTGCCCACGCGCCCTCTCGGGTTTTCACGTGGCGGGGTACCCGATTTTACCTGTAGCGCCCTTTCAGGTTTTCGCCACAGCTGGGTTATAGTCATTTTTGCACTTGTCCCAATATAGGAGCAAGTTTGGCGGGGTATCTCTATTTTTAACCCCATTTTCTTGTCTTCCTTTTTTTTTGAGTTCGGAGTACAGAAGAACTGGACTGCGAGAATGCTGACTGGCCTTGCCGATGATGACAAGGATTGGTCTCTGATTTAGTTTGTCGACACTGGTTAAATGCCGGAGCAAAGGTCACGGTTTGTTAACAAGGACGTAAGATCCGAGTTAAGGGTAGAGGTTGACCGATCTCGCCGATGATGACGAGGGTCGAACATGGGTTCGTTTATCAGCATGGGTCACATGCCGAAGCAAAGGTGGGGTTATTAACAAGGAGGGAAGGTCCAAGTTAGGGGTAGAGATCGACCGATCTCGCCGATGATGACAATGGTCGAACATGGGTTTATTCATTAGCATGAGTCACATGCCGAAGCAAGGGTAGGATTACTAACAAGGACGGAAGGTCCAGGTCAGGGGTAGAGATCGACCGATCTCGCCGATGATGACGAGGGTCGAACATGGGTTTGTTCATCAGCTTGGGTCACGTGCCGAAGCAAGGGTAGGATTACTAACAAGGACGGAAGGTCATGGTCAGGGGTAGAGATCGATCGATCTCGCCGATGATGACGAGGGTCGAACATGGGTTTGTTAAAGGATCTCCTGTGGGACGTCTGATGATTGTCCCTTTTGGAGTTTCATCGGGTGGAGAATAAAAGAGGAATTTTTTTTAAATTATCACTTTACTAACTTAAGCGCCCTTTCGGGTTTTCGCCGAAGCCAGCCCCCTCTTGCTTTTGCCCACGCGCCCTCTCTGGTTTTCACGTGGCGGGGTACCCGATTTTGCCTGTAGCGCCCTTTCGGGTTTTCGCCACAGCTGGGTTATAGCCATTTTTGCACTTGTCCTAATATAGGAGCAAGTCTGGCGGGGTATCTCTATTTTTAACCCCATGTTTCTTTTATTTTCTCTTTCTCTTTTTTTGATAAAAAGGGTGGTAGGTCGAAGTGTGATGTCCGACCCTTGGTTGGTAGTAGGCGGCTGTTGGCCGGCTCACCGGGCCTTGTGCCGAGTAGAGCGGTTTATTCGTCAACATGGGCTGAATGCTAACGCAAAGGAATAATCTTTCGCTGATTCGGACATAAGGCCCGTAACAGCAATATGGTGCATTCTTTTGAGAGCTCGGCCAAGGCGGAGTGCCACTAGACCAAGGAAAGGTAGCTCGATCAGGGCGGAATGCCACTAGACCAAGATAAGGGTAGGTCAATCAGGGCGGAATGCCACTAGACCAAGATAAGGGTAGCTCGGCTAGGACGGAGTGCCACTAAGCCAAGGAAGGATAGCTCGATCAGGGCGGAATGCCACTAAACCAAGATAGGGGTAGCTTGATCAGGGCGGAATGCCACTAAACCAAGGAAGGATAGCTTGATCAGGGCGGAATGCCACTAGACCATGATGAGGGTAGCTCGGCTAGGGCGGAATGCCACTAGGCCAAGGAAGGATAGCTCGATCAGGGCGGAATGCCACTAAACCAAGATAGGGGTAGCTCGATCAGGGTGGAATGCCACTAAACCAAGATAGGTGTAGCTCAATCAGGGCGCAATGCCACTAGACCAAGATAAGGGTAGCTCAGCTAGGGCGGAATGCCACTAGACCAAGATAGGGGTAGCTCGATCAGGGCGGAATGCCACTAGACCAAGATAAGGGTAGCTCTGCTAGGGTGGAATGCCATTAGACCAAGATAAGGGTAGCTCGATCAGGGCGGAATGCCACTAGACCATGATAGGGGTAGCTCGGCTAGGGCGGAGTGCCACTAAGCCAAGGAAGGATAGCTCGATCAGGGCGGAATGCCACTAAACCAAGATAGGGGTAGCTTGATCAGGGCGGAATGCCACTAAACCAAGGAAGGATAGCTTGATCAGGGCGGAATGCCACTAGACCAAGATGAGGGTAGCTCGGCTAAGGCGGAATGCCACTAGGCCAAGGAAGGATAGCTCGATCAGGGCGGAATGCCACTAAACCAAGATAGGGGTAGCTCGATCAGGGCGGAATGTCACTAAACCAAGATAGGGGTAGCTCGATCAGGGCGGAATGTCACTAGACCAAGATAAGGGTAGCTCGGCTAGGGCGGAATGCCACTAGACCAAGATAGGGGTAGCTCGATCAGGGCGGAATGCCACTAGACCAAGATAAGGGTTGCTCAGCTAGGGCGGAATGCCACTAGACCAAGATAAGGGTAGCTCGATCAGGGCGGAATGCCACTAAACCAAGATAGGGGTAGCTCGATCAAGGCGGAATGCCACTAGACCAAGATAAGGGTAGCTCGGCTAGGGCGACATGCCACTAAACCAAGGTAAGGGTAGCTCGATCAGGGTGGAATGCCACTAGACCAAGATAGGGGTAACTCGATCAGGGCGGAATGCCACTAGACCAAGATAAGGGTAGCTCGGCTAGGGCGACATGCCACTAAATCAAGGTAAGGGTAGCTTGGCTAGGGCGGAATGCCACTAGACCAAGATAAGGGTAGCTCGGCTAGGGCGGAATGCCACTAAACCAAGGAGGGATAGCTCGATCAGGGCGGAATGCCACTAAACCAAGATCGGGGTAGCTCGATTAGGGTGGAATGCCACTAAACCAAGGAAGGATAGCTCGATCAGGGCGAAATGCCACTAGACCAAGATGAGGGAAGCTTGGCTAGGGCGGAATGCCACTAGGCCAAGGAAGGATAGCTCGATCAGGGCGGAATGCCACTAAACCAAGATAGGGGTAGCTCGATCAGGGCGGAATGCCACTAGACCAAGATAACGGTAGCTCGATCAGGGCGGAATGCCACTAAACTAAGATAAGTGATGCGGGACGGGACCACGGACACGATAAGCTAGCGGTCGTCCCTAGCGAGGGAAGCGTCGGATGTGCGCGGTTGAACAACCGGCAGTGAGCTAGGGTGGTCGGCTCTCAATTGTGCCCGGATCGGGTCACGGGACGGTCACTCTCTCACTGGCAGCAGTGATATGATAAATTAAAAGCGAGCTAGGTAACCCTACACATGCTCTCTAGCAGCGGCATAAACAAGCATATATAGAAATAAGCGGAATGCCAAGCAAGGAGCGAATACGATACCTCCACGCGCTCGGCGTGGCGAAGATGGCACCCGGCCGAAACTCGTACTCCCGGGAACTTAATACATTAAGATTACAGCAATACAAGTAAGCCCACTACACGCAGGGAGGTAACGGGCGACACAAGGGGGCTCGGGAGGACCAATTTCGGGTTGACGGGCGGTTTCCGGGCACGGCTTCGGCTTCGCGCGTACTCGTGCTAGTGGGGCCCACGTGTGGACCGGAAAGGTCGTGTGGGACCTGATGCCTCCTCTGGTGTGGGTACACTTGGGAAGCGCTCCCCTAGGATGGCGAGTTGCTGGAACGACCGCCGGACGCCGGGCGGCCCTCGGACGACGCTCGCGGGAAACCGGCCACAAGTCTGCACTTGCTGTCTTCTCGCGCGCTGTCCGGCGAGATCGGCTGCTGTGATCAACCCCATCGTCAGAATGCAACGAGCTCGGCGCCGTTGGAAAGAGGACTCCAAATACTTCGACGTAGGGGCCTTCAGAAAAAATAATCAGATACGTATATCTGACTTATGGAATTTACACCCTTGCTGTAAACAGGCCAGAACTGCAGGGGCAGGTTCTGACTTCTCTGAAAATCACCGTTGACCGGTGGGGGGACCTTGGAATATGGAGATGAGTTCTTCAGAAAAGTTGAAGATCTCTGAGATAGAAAACCGGGACTATTTTTGGTTTTTGATTTGGATAGGAAATGGATTTTATGGGATTTTTTGAGTGGACCTGGGTCGGATCTGGGACACTGTGGAAAAATTGCTCACAGGAACTGGTACGAATTTTGAAAAAATACCTAGAGACCTTATCAAAAATTAAGAAAATTCATGGTGGTAGACATATGTGGACAGAAGTCTCAGTAATTTTTAGAGCCCCAACAAAATTCAAAACATGGGTCGAACAAGGTAGACTCAGAACTGTTGAACAGTAGACAGAACCTGGACAGAACTGAAATTTGAACTTGGACGAAAATCTAAAAATATCTAAAGGACGAATTTTTGCCTGAAATTTTTTTGTGGAGGTAAGGGTTCAAGAGGGGAACCAACCCTGAAAATTGTAGCTTCAGAAGATGAGGGAAGAGAGTGAGAGACAATTCGGAGAAGAGAGGTCTGTCCAGAGTGGACAGAAAACCGAATTCGTTGGTGAAGACGCGTCGGCGGCGAGACGGCCGCGGCGGCGATCACCGGAGCTGCTTCAGAAGTTGGAGGGGATCAAGAGGGGAGGGATCTCACTCTATAAATGGGCTGGAGGTGGAAGAACACCGGGGAGAGAGGGGAGAGGGGCACAAGCTTCAAGGAGGCAAAATGCTAATTTCTTCTTTCATTCATTCTTTCCATAAGAAAATACAAGTATTTATATGAAAGGGTTCTAATCTAATATGAGCCCTTGGATCAAGGGTTGAAGAATGGAGGGTTGAGATGTGGTGTGATCACCACATTAAACCCAAATAAACTAATAGGTCCGCCCCCCCCCTTAAAGAGGATAATTTGGAATTGTCTTCTTTATTTAATTCATGGTCCAAGTCCAAATTTGGACCATGGACCAGCCACCTTGGACCCAAGAGTCCATGTGGACCAATAAGGAGGAGGGAGGGGGCCCCTGCAGGGCCTACAAGCATATTTGCAAAGAAACCCAATGGCCTTTTACAAATAAACCCACTAAGACCTACTATTGTGTACGCATATATCACAAGGGCGTACATACAAATATAAAAGGACATAAATGCAAACACAAAGTGAGCTGGTTGTCGCTGATGTCCCCATCAATAAGGGTAGCTCGATCAGGGCAGAATGCCACTAAACCAAGATAGGGGTAGCTCGATCAGGGCGGAATGCCACTAGACCAAGATGAGGGTAGCTCGGTTAGGGCGGAATGCCACTAGGCCAAGGAAGGACAGCTCATTCGGGGAGCATCGGTTGAACCGTGTGGTATAGCTTTAGGTGCTTCCCATTGAGGGGAGAGGATTGGGTGACTCCTTTGTGATCTGCAAGGATGTATGCACCCTCTTCGTATACTCGGTGGACGACATATGGTCCGACCCAGTTTTCAATCAACTTCCCCTTGGGGTTGGAGGCCATTACTTCTCTTCTTTTGACCATCACCAGGTCTCCTTTCTTGAATTCTCGACCTTTGACCAGCTTTTCAAAAGCACGGGCCATACGGGCTTGATAGAGTTGAATATTCTATTGCACCCGAAGGCGCTTTCCTTCAAGCTCGGCGAGCTCTTCTAATCTTCTTCCTACGTTGACCTGCTCGTTGCCCACCAATCCATGCTGGATGGCGACCCGCAATGAGGGGATCTCCAGCTCGATCGGCACCACAGCCTCTGACCCATATACGAGGGAGTAGGGTGAGCAGCCGGTAGGGGTCTTGTAGAGCGTGCGGTAAGCCCACAGTGCGTCGTACATTCTTTCTTCCCAATCTCTTCTGTCAGTCTTGACAATTTTCACCAGCAGGGTGCATAGCGTCTTGTTAAAAGCCTCTGCAAGCCCGTTGGCCTGAGGGTAGTAGAGAGACGATGTTCTCCAATCAATCTTGTATTTATCAGCTAGCTGATAAACCTTCTGATTTCTAAAGTGGCTGTCGTTGTCGGAGATGATTCGGCTGGGAATCCCGAACCGAAATATTACATTCTATCGGAAGAATCTCGCAACTAATTCTCCCGTGACTTCTTTTAGTGCTACTATCTCCGCCCATCTGGAGAAGTAATCTGTAGTTGCTAAGATGTATTTGCACCCTGATGAAGATGCTGGTAGTGACCCCACCACATCTGTACCCCACTGGGCAAATGGCCAACTTGGTAAGGTAGGATGTAGAGGCACTGGAGGTCTTCTTGATACATTGGCATGCTCTTGACATTTCTGACAAGCCTTGGTGAACTTGCAGCAATCATCAAATATAGTGGGCCAATAATAACCCAATTTCTTTATTTCAATTTTCATTTTCGGACCGGCCTAGTGCGCCCCGGCTGATCCGGCATGGACTTCTTGCATCACCTGTCTGGCTTCCCCCGGAGATAAACATCGAAGTAATACCTTCTTTTGGGCATCTGCCATTATTCGGAACAATGTCCCATTCCTCATCTCATAAGAATCTTTGACTCTCAGGAGTTTCATTCTCTGTTCTTTCACCTTCGGAAGCTGTTGGTGTTGGAACCAATGCAGGAGGTATTCCCGCCAGTCGGGCTGCTGGACTGCTTCAGCAACTTCTAGTTCATCGACTTGTTCACCGGCTAGAGCTTCTATCATGCTGGGGACCTGCCGCCGGTTGATGACTGTTATATTCAGGCTCGTATCAGGCGGGACCGCCAAGGAACTTGCCAACTTTGCGAGGGCATCGGCTTGAGCATTCTGCCCCCGATTGATGTGCTTGATGCTAATGTGGTAGAATCTTGTCATTAGGCGTAGGGCCAGAAGGTAGTAAGGGATGAGCTCCTGCTTTCGTACCTCAAACTCCCCTTCCAATTGTTTTATAACTAGCATGGAGTCCCCGAATGCCTCTAGCATTTGAATCCCCATGGATAGAGCAACCTATAGCCCGATTATGAGGGCCTCATATTCTGCTTCATTATTTATGCAATGCTTATTTATTGAGCAGGATGTGTGTATGACTTCCACTTCCGGGGACTTCAAGACTACGCCTGCTCCTGCGCGGACTCTGGTCGATCCTGTCGCTGTGGTGTCAATTCTAGAGGCACCATCAAAATACAGCTGCCATAGGGTTGGCCGCACCTGGCTGACCTTCAAAGTCTCATCTTTAGGAAGCTCTGGTTCCAGAGGGAAGTCTTCGGGTACTGGATGTTCAGCAAAGAAGTCTGCGATAGCTTGGCCCTTGACGGCCCTTCGTGGTACATAGGAGATGTCATACTCCATAAGAATCACCGCCCATTTTCCCAGGCGGCCTTTGAGGGCTGGCTGAGACATGATGTATCTAAGCGGATCCTCCCTAGAAATCAGCTTAACTTCGTGCGACAGCATGTAGTGCCGCAACTTCTTGACCGCGAAGATCAATGCCAGGCAGATCTTCTCGATGTAGGTGTACCTTTCCTCAGTTCTGACCATTCTTCGGCTGAGATAGTAGAGGGCTTGTTCTTTTCCTTCTTCATTATTCTGGGCCAGCATTGCCCCCAGAGAATTATGTGTGGCTGCTATGTAGAGGATCAGCGGCTGTCCTTTCACTGGCGCACCCAGCACTGGAGGGTTTTCAGGTAATCTTTTAGTCTATCGAAGGCTAGCTGGCATTCCTCGTCCCAATAGAAGGGAACGTCTTTCATCATCAGCTTGTGAAATGGGTGGCACCGCCCTAACAAGTTGGATATAAATCATCGGACGTATGCCAGGCGGCCCTGAAGAGATCTTAGCTCAGAGAGATTCCTTGGCGAGGGTAACTCCTGAATCACCTTGATCTTGGCGGGGTCTATTTCAATTCCCCGATACCTGACAATGAAACCCAAGAACTTTCCGCTCGAGACTCCGAACGCGCACTTCATAGGGTTCATTTTTAATTCATACTGCCTCAGCCTCTGGAAAATGACTCGGAGGTCTTGCAGATGGTCTTCTTTCTTTTTGGTCTTGACTACCAGGTCATCTATGTAGCACTCGACCTTATGGTAAAGCAGCTCATCAAATATTCTAGTCATCGCCCGCTGATAAGTTGCGCCGACGTTCTTTAATCTGAATGGCATTCTTTTGTAGTGATAAATGCCTTTGGGTGTTCGAAAGGCAGTGTGGACCCGGTCACGTTCCGCGATCCATATCTGGTTGTAGCCAGACGACCCATCCATGAACGATAAGGCCTCATGACCAGTGGTTGCATATATCATGACCTCCGTTATCGGCACTGGAAAGTCATCTTTAGGGCAGGCTTTATTCAGATCTCGAAAGTCAACACATATCCGGATCTGTCCATTCTTCTTCTTCACGGGCACGATGTTAGCCAGCCATGTGGTATATTGATTTTCCTCAACGAAACCCACATCAATGAGCTTGTCGACCTCTTTGCATATCTGAGTGATGAGCTCTGGCCTCATACGCCTAGGGGGCTGTTTCACTGGCTCTACCCTAGGGTTTATGGTCAGCTCATGCTATGAGACCGAGGGGCTTAGTCCCGGCATTTCTCTGTAGGTCCAGGCAAAACAATCCCGGTATTCTTGTAGCGGCTGGATGTACATCCTCTGTTCTTCGGTAGACAGTTGGGCACTGAGGAAGGTAGGTCTGGGGTCATCTTCGTCTCCTAGGTTGACTTCTATCAGTTCATCGACTATTGCCTGACCTCCGTCTTCTATCTCAGGGGGTGCAGGCTGGAGGTCGACAAAGTCTGGTATATCATCCTCAAGGTCAAAGACCTCGATCCCTTCATCTTGACTTATTTGAGTTTTGCCAGAAATATCTTGTTCGGCTGACAATGGGTGCATGCACTGTTCTGCCAATGAGTTTACCTTACCAGCAGCTTCAAGGGGTGAGTTGATTGCCTCACTCCATGCTGAGGGGATTGTAGTCACCATGGGCTGGCGATTATTTGTCATTGGGTCAGAGTGGCCTTGCAGCTCTTTGGCAAAGGGTGAAGAGATCTCGGTCCCCTGAGTTACCATGCCGTCAGTGGAGGCAACCATTTCTCTTCTAGCAGCATCTGTCACTCGATCAGGCTCGGGGGAAATTTCCCTAACTGGTCCGAGCAGTGCCGGCATCATGAGTAAAGGAGGGCCACTGGCAGGAGGCCACTCTGCTTCCTCCACCTCTTCAGCTTCACTGTTGCTAGCTGTGTCAAATTTGGCCTGAAGAGCTGTATCTTCTTGGTAGACCTGTTCCCAGCAGCGGTAGGGGAACACAGCCTCAGATTCCGGGTTTCTTGACTGGGCTGGCTGAATGCACTCAACTTCCATCGGGTGTTCATCAATAGCTACCCCCAGTGGGTTATCTTCCATTGGGTAAAAAGCAGAGATGGTGTCTACTTCATAGCGCCCGCTGTAATAGTATTCTTCGAGGGTGAAGCCCAACCCCGGATGCTGAGTGACACACCTCATTTCTTTGTCCAGGCTCGGAGGGTACCATAGCTTCTAGAATGCTTCTTTCCTCTTGCGAGGCTGGCCAGAAGGGATGTGTTACTTCTGGAACATCTTGGCCATTTGATTTGTCATGAATGTCAGCCCCTGTACAGGCATTGAGGGGTTCTCTATGTCTTCAGGCAGATGACAATCAGTGTCTTCTTGTGTAGGGTGCTCTTCAGCTGTGTAGAACAGGCTACTGGGACCATCTATCTGTGGCACCTCCCATGCTTTGAAAGGCTCGACAGTAGCATTGTCGAGGCTGAGAATTGGCTTGGTAAGACCTTCGGAGACTCCGATGTGGTCGTGCTGTTGATCAACCCTGACTTCATTAGTTTTGGGGTAGATGGCGGGAGGTGCTATCCGGCCTACATCCCCGGTGACAGTGATGTGTGAAACCACCTTGGGCTCGACATATCCACGCGGCGGCGGAGGGAACCATTCTGCTTTGGAAGTGTCTTTTATTGTGCTGGAAGGGGTCTTGACTGCAGGGGCCTTCTGTGACCATTCTGCATATAAAGGGGCGTCTGCCAAGTGGCATTCGAATACTTCGAATGGGTGGAGATCAGCAAATACCCTCTCCTCTCTCCCATCCGTGCTGTATTTGATGCATTGGTGAAGTGTGGAAGGTACCACCATATTCTCATGTAGCCAAGGGCGACCAAGCAGCGCCTTATACGAGGTGCGGGAATCAATGACATGAAACTGTACCTTTGTGACGAAGTCCCCTAGGGTAAGCGTGAACTCTGCTACCCTAAGAGACACTTCACACTTCTGATTGAAGCCGGCAATATGCATATCCCTGACCTTTTATAGGTGCAGGCTGAAATAGTACCTCTCATAAATCCTGTAGGGTAGAATGTTGACAGCTGCCCCCGGGTCCACCAAGATTCTGTTCAGCTCTCGGCCATTCAGGTGTCCCCTCATATACAGAGGTCTATTGTAACTGGTGGTGGGGAGCAACATGTCCTCCTGGGTGAAGGTCATGCTGGCCTCCGGCAGTGCCTCAGCTAGGTAGGCTTCATATTGGGCAGGCGTCTGGAGAGCAATAATGATCGCCTATCGGGTCTCATCATTGAGAGAGAGGATTTCCCAGACAGTGAACCTCGCTGGGAGCTTCTTCAAGAGCTTGACCACCCGACTTCCAGCTCGGACATTGGACAGCTTCATTTCATCCGCCCACTTGGGCTTGGAAGATTCTTGGATTGTGACCCCTGATGGACCTGCTTCATCAGACTCAGAGGCTGCGCCCTTTTGTTCGAGATTACCTCCTGGCTGCTCCTTACTGGCTGCTGCCGGGCGAGTTTCTACCCCTTCTGACCATTCGGGAGATTGTTGGAGCTGTGGGTGATTGCCCCCAGTCGCCAGTTCAACCTCCCAGCATGGCTGCTTTCCTTCTGACATTTTTATGAACTCCAGAAATGAAGGAGCGGGAGTGCTATTCCCGCTTTGGTTGTATAAGCCTGACGGAGGGGGGATTTGAATTCCTCTGACCTCCGGAGGGGGTATCTTATAGGGTTGCTCCCCTCTGAAGATAATATTATGGTTGGCGGGCGGCTGACGCCCCCACCTTCAGCCCGACCGGGTCGGATGTGCGGCCGTTACGGCTTCGGCCTGGCTTTCCTTAGCGGCTGGCGTGAAGCAAATCTCTTCTTCATCCTCCTCATTGGGCAAATTGAACAGGGCAGAGAGGGTATTGCAAGAAAGGGTCACTCCCGTTGTAGCCTTGTCGGCCCCTTTCTTCCTTCTTTGTCTCCTTTTCTTTTCTTTGACTGGCGCCTACCCCCAGAACAGGCTGCCATCTTTGTCTGATGCCTTGTCAGCTTCCCCTTCCTGCTTTAGTGAAAGCTATTCTAGCTCCCGCCATGGGAGATGATCTCGTACTAGCAAAGGTTCTAGCTCGGGCTGCACATACTCATCTAGCCCATTTATATAGTCCTGCAGCCGCTGAGCTTTTGGGCCGATCTTCTTGACCATCGGCAATGGAGTTTGCCTGCTCCGATTGCGGGTAGGTATCCGGATAACTGCTGGTGGATTGGTCCACACAGTTGTTGTTACCGGTGGAGGGGGTCGTGGTGTGACGCCACGAACATGTGCTCCCGGTGTCGGGCGAGGTAGGGCCTTTTTCTTGGTTCTTGCGGGGACTTGCTGCCATCCCTCCTGTTCTTTTATTGGGGCCAGAAAGCAGGCTTCATATGTATGCTGAGTACTGGCTTCTGCGGTCTCCTCAGGCAAGGCTTGATACAAAGAGACCATATTGACGGTGGCTCTTCTTACGGGCGCCGCATGTGGTTGTGGAGGGTCGACCTTGTACTCCCCCAATTCTATTTCTTCCCTTTTTACCATGCTTTCGATAATATCCTTGAAAACATAACAGTCTTCAATTGGATGCCCCAGCATCTGGTGGTAAGGGCAAAACCTTGGGATGTCTCTTCTCTTCAGGTCCTCCGGCCTCCTTGGCTCAGGCAGGGTGACCTTATCATACTGGGTAACCCAGTCGAATAAGATCTTGGTCTTCTCCTTTGGGAAAGAGTAGGGCTTCTTCATTTTATCCCGGAGGGATGGGCCTTCTTCGCCGTCTCTGGTCTTGGCCGGCTGAGGAGTAGCTGTCTTCTTGCCTTTGTCTTTTTGATGTTCAAATACCTTGATATCAAGGGCATTTGCTTCTTTCGGTGCCTGGCGCCATTCTGTTGCCTTACACTTTTTTGTAGTAGGAGTATTTGGTGTGGGGGCTGGTTTTGCTAGGAAAGCCTCCACTTCGGCAACAATATTGTTCAGACGGTCCAACGATCAGATTTCCATGCCAATCATCTTCTCCAGCACCTCTCTCCTGAGATTCTGTTTGCAGATCTGTACAGCGTCCTCCTGGTGCGGGGGCCGCTTGCATCTCATTCTGAGGTTCCTCCACCTCTTGATGTAGTCGAGAGCGGTCTCATCTGCCCTCTATCTTGTTGAATAGAGTTCGGCCACTGTGACCTCCCTCTCTGTAACATGGAATCTTTCGCTGAACTTCCTCTGCATGTCCGACCAGTCGCTGATCGACCCGGCCGGGAGGCTAGAGTACCATTCAAAGGAGAGCCCTGTGAGTGAGAACCCGAAGAACTTCAGTAAATATGACTCATCAGTGGCTAAGTCACCCATGACGGTCATGTAGTAGGCAACATGTTCCTTCGGGGATCCCTTCCCGTTGAACTTGTCAAACTTCGGCGGCTTGCTGATCCTGGGAGGGAGCCGCTTAGCAGCATGATGAGGTGGGTATGGCACCCTAAATGCATCGAATATAACATAGTCACCTTCAGCTCTTTTAGCGAGCTTCATCTCGATCATCCTTTCTACCATCATCTTGCTCATGGTGGTTGGGTCGACCGATTCCGGGTAGAAATGCGCCGGCTGCAAATAGGGGGTGACCAGGGTGGTCGCCTATGGAGGAGGATGCAGCAATGGAGGTGTCTGGTGCACCTGAGGCAGCACCGGGGGAGCCAGTGATTGTGATGGGCATTGTTGAGTTGTCGCAAAATTTGGCTCCGCCTGCAGAGGCGGGGTATAGAGTGGCTGGAAGTCGTTCTTGCTGAAGGCTCCCCTTGATGATTCGGCCTGCACATCAGGCCGCTTGGAGGCGGAGGACTGCTCTCTCTTTTCTGTCAACTGCTTCTTCAGCTGTTCTATCTCCTGGCGATACCTCTGGAGCATCATTAGTACGGCTGGATCCATAGCCACTGTGTTGGGGATGGCCTCTGTCGTCTCACCAGATGCACCCTCAGGTAGGATGTCAAGCAAGACATCTTCATCTTCATCTGCCGTTATCACATTTGCTGTGAGAATAACGGCCTTGTCATGCTGTTGGAGGCAAGGCAGGGCTTGCTTTCCCTGGGTCGCTGCCAGCATCTATTTCGCGGCCTCCACTCTTCGAGTGCTCGGCCCCGGTCTGTCGGCTAGCCAAGCCAACTCTTGAGGCTCTTCGGGCAGTTTTCCATAATGGCCATCTATCCCGGCCATATTGCATGTGAAGATCTGCATCCTGCGTCTCTATCTGCGAACCTTCCTCTTGGCATTCTCCGGGAAGGTAAGCCTTTTGAACACAGAGATCCTTTTCTTTTCCCCTTGACGGGGGATAGTGTCATCGGCTTGAGTATCAGAGCCGTCTCCATATCCATTGTCATCAACCGATGACGTCATCCTCCTATCTTCTTCTTCTCCTACTGCCATTAATGGACATTGGTCTTCTTCAGCCACGGCTGCCTGCAACAGCCGTTGTTGGCCCAAAGAGGGGTTGCCCAACCCCCTAAAATAGCTTCTGACCATATTGGTCATTTCATCTTGCCCTCGGCCCGAGTGCGGGGTCGGGGACAGTTGTTGACCTCTCATCGGAGGAATGTGAGCAAACCGGGCCCTCTCGGCGGTCTGCTTTAATCTTCTTCCCACAATGGGGATATTGGCTTGTCGGGCGCATGCCCTAAAGCTTTCTCGGCATGGTGGATCCACGATTGTCTTTTCCTTCCTTGTGATAAGGTTCCTCTTGTTATTTTCTTCTGCTCTGGTGGATCTGGGGTGATACTGCACTGGAGCTTCTTGCTGGACAGGCTGGACCTTTTTGGGGACCCAAACCTGCTTGAATCTTCTTGGCTTAGGAGCCAACATCCTCGGGCCGTGACGGCCAGTTTCTTCTTCTTCGGCTCTTCTTCCAGCGAGAGCCTGGTAGGAGTTGCGGACTGGCACAGCAGGGATTACCCGGTCCGGGCTCACTCGAGCCTTGCGCCCATCCAGAAAGACACGGAGGCCACCGACCAGCATAGACTTGCCAGATGTGGAGAGCCATCCGGTTACAGCAGCATTAGTCTTCCTTCGGGGGTTCCGGTGTCGGCGTCTCCCGAAGCTCTTGGCACGGACGGGGCGGGCCCCGTGAGTAATGTGATGCACCATGCAGCTGGCGACTTGGAATGTACTTGCGGACGAGTTGTCACAGTGTTGAGCCTCCGGGGCCTCGACCTTTTCAGCAACCTTTTCTTCGATGGTCTCCAGGGACTTCGTCTGCAACATGTCAACGAAGGCTAACCCCAAGAAGTTGGGGAAGCCAATAGCTGGTGGGAAATATCCGAAGACCATGGGCACCGCCAGGTACCCGTGCTCCGCATGGTCACTACGATTGCGGGGCCGAAGCCAACACTAGTGAGTCCTGATAACGTCATCATTCGCCTGAGACAAACAGACAAACAATCAGCATTCTTGGGGTAAGCCCCCGAAGGTATCCTCCCTTGGCAAAGAGATGAAGGGAGACTACGGTCCCATCATGCGTGCCAGACTTGTGGGGATGTTTTTTTGTTTGGGTTTATTTTACCGGGTTTATTAGGCGTGCCAGTCACCAGGGTGACGATTTATTGTGCACTCGATCTGACACAGTCAGTCGATTGTGATATTCGTGTCGGGACCGAAAGTCCGTCATACCATAAAGGCTATGACGTTAATTACATCCTTCCGGGGAAGGACAACCCTTGATTAGTTGGTAAGAAAGGATGCCTCAGGGGGCGAAAAGAGATAAGATTATCATGCCGATTCCGCTGGCGGGATGCGAAACATGTATGGAAAACGTACTATACGGGACGTGATAATGATGTTACAACGCAAATCCGGCAGCATGTCCCCTTGTCTTGGGCTATCCCAAAGGGAGATATAGGTCATCCACCCACGAAATGTCGGGATGAAAGCCAAAAGAGAGACGGGCGTGGCCCTGGATCCAAAAGGATTTGAATGTGACGGGACAGTGTCCGCTACCATGGCATTTATTGATGTTCCCCTCAAAGGACCATTGGAGGACGTGCAGTGGCAGAACTCTGAGGGTTAGTGGGGTGACAGAAGAAACATCGTATTCGGTATAATGTAGGGGTAAAAACCCCCATTAATGTATCTCCTGTGGACCTGGGTGAAGAACCATGATTCCCTCGTAAGGCGACGGAGGCTGGCACGGAGGTTGACAGGAATGGGACATTTGAGTTTGGACTGGATTTGGGTTTAATGGGATTGTTGAGACATCAGGTTTGGATGGCAGCTATTAATAAGATGAAACGGCGCGGATAGGAGTGGGCGCGAGGGGGATCCCGGCGCGACGGGAGGCTAAAGTGCTATAGGCACGGCGGGCAACCGGCGTGGCTGGAAAGAAAGGAAAACGGCACGGCACGGCATGGCAGACGGTGCAGCAAGGTTCCCGGCACGCCCTTCACCAGGCGCGAGTTTGGCGCCGGGAGGGGGTGACGCCAGGAGGAGATGGCGCCGGGAGGCAGTGGCGCCGGGAGGAAGTGGCACCGGTGGCAGTTTTGTTGGTTTTCTTCAGATGTTATGAGGGGTTCTGATGAGTTCAAGGGGATCCTCTGTATTCAGCGGGGATCTCATGGCAATAATTGGGTGAGATAGAAGATGAGGGTGGATTCATTCACCAGGGGTGCGAGGAGACCGTGTAACTATAACGTATATCCCCCTGTGGCGACCAAGGTGTCATGAGATGGTATAGCTCAGCCCTTCGCCACACAGTTGGGGGCTAAATGCATAATTTCGATGAAAACATCGCACTATGTGACCGAGTAACCTTCTGAACGAATTTTGACAGCAGTTCCCTTTATTTTGGGAGTATGCCAAAAGGGTATTATAGATCATCCACTCACGAACTGTCGGAGTGGAAACCAAAATAAGGGCCGGGCGTAGCCCGAGATCCAGGGGATCTAAATCATATGGGGCTTTATCCCCCTGTTGTGATATCCCCTATACAGTCAATGGAGGACATGCAGTGGCAGTGCTCCATGACTTAATAGGGTTGTAGAATGTAGGGGAATGAACCCCTTTAATATGGCTCCCATGAGGATCGAGGGAAAGGTAGTGCGTCTCCATAGGACAGGGTATGGTGAGAAAGGTTGGCATGGCCTGACGGCATCGGCACGAACGCATGGACGTGGCCAGAAGGTGTAAAGGTATCGGCGCGAAGAAGGAGCTAGGCTTAGGCGCGACAAAAGAAACCCAGCCACCGCGGCAAGCCCTCGGTGCAAGACTTGTGCCGAGAGGTGCTCGCGCCGGGAGGCTTCCTGAAGTGAGGTTTTAGAGGGGTTTGAGGGCATTTAAATAAAAAGGGTTTATTCAACAATTTGGAGACCATTTTGGACGATCGTAAAGAGGATGATCCAGGGTGGAGACGACCTTCCTTTTGGGGCCTCACTAGGAGCATAATCACGTACGCGGAAACTCATGATTTGAATCCATCCTTCCTCGCTTCGCAGACGAGAAGCCATGAGATAGACTGTCTCAGGCTCTCGTTGTGAGTATGATGCTGAAGAGCATACGGTAGAAGAACCTTAAACATACTTAGAAAACCAAAACGGTAGAGCATATGTAGATGTATAGTCATCAGTATCCACAACGTGTAATGAACTTCGGATGCTGAGGCAAATATAAAAGAACAAGGAAAGGGCATAACTCAGCCCATCTTTCATTAACTATCTCATCTAAAACGGCGTACACGAACTCAACTCGGGAGGAAAAAAAAACCAACCCAAAAGCATACACCGACTCTATCCCTGAGAACAGGGTTACATTGGCACTCAGTGCTACGGGAGCAAAGATGCTCGAAAGTAGAGATACAAGCTAGAAGAGAGAACAATATTCAGACAGAGCAGAAAGGGGGGAGAGGAGCTACGGCCACTCAGGACGTCGAACGGCACACCCCACCTGACTTCCTTCTTCGAGCCTCTGCTTCTCTCCTTTCTCCAGCTTCAATGAAGGGCTCTCGAGCTCCCCCTTTCTTTCAGTGGCTAACTCTTCTATCTCCTTCTTCCCTTTTTTTTTATCTTCTTCTTCTTTTCCCTTGCCCCCTTTTTCTTCTTTTCGAAGGGCACCTTCTAATAGAGGGATGACCCTCATTCTATCGGCCTGAGCTTCCTGGCGTGCCAGAATCCATCTTCCTGGCGTGGGCAACCCTCGGCGCGCCTCAGTTCATATTGGGCTTGGCCCATTTTCTGTCATCCGACGCAGGATCCACCTAATGGGCTCCTTTAGACAGTGGGCTTCTTGGCATATGTATTTATCCTTTATGGGCTTGTTTAACACCTAGCGTTCACAAACACGTGTGAGGCACTGTGCATCCCACCTTCGGAGAATCAGAATTGTCTGAGCACCCCTTCTTAGCAGACAGATGATTGCCTGAATGTTGGTATGGTTTTATCAGCCCGACTATCTGAATGATAGCCGTACTGGACAGCGGCCTAGCCAGGGATGGCTTTAGCAGAACAAAGTGTTAGGAATAGTGGGTCTCTTCTATTATGATTCTCAGAACTTCCAGGGATGGTACAGGAGCCGTACCCTCAACTGGTCTTCACAGCTATGAATCTGCTTCGATCTCTTCTGGTATATTTTATGTGTCAACATGTGCTCGCCTTCGAATGGTACTCAAACTTGCCGGTCAGGTCCATCAGCGACTGGCCAGATATGCAGCGAAAATTCCGAGAGCGATTCCACATTACTGAAAGAGAAGTGAAGCTGGCCGAATTATATGCTTCCAAGCAGAAGAACGATGAAACAGCCTTGGAATTCATTAAAAGATGACGAAATCTCAGCATGAGATGCAGGCGCCCGCCACACCAGGAAGATGCAGTCTAGATCTGTAAACAAAACCTGAAGCGAAAGATACTTGAAAGGATGATAGGAATCCAAATTAAGCCCTTCGACCGATTAAACAATGTGGTGGAGGAGATCGAGGCTTTCCTCTCCAGTTACTCCTCTGGCCCGTCAAGCCAGAACGCTAGATCAGCCGATACGTAGCCCGCGCCTAGAGAAGTGTATACACTTGACTTCGAGGCGTTCGAGCAGTGAAAAGATAAAAATGAAGGGGTCCCCGACCCTCCCCCCGCCAAGCTAGCTGATCGACAAGAAGGCTCCTCCCTACGAACCAGGATGAGTAAGCTTTATTCGTTTCCTAAAGAGAGGACCCCAGTCCTGTTTGAATGGGCCACGAAATATAACAAGATCACTTTCCCGGAGCCGAAGAGATCGGGTGATGCTAGAAGAAAAGATGATCCCCGCTTCTGCCCGTATCATCAGGCGTTGGGGCACCCTATAGAAGATTGCTATGTATTTAAAGATATTATTAAACGCCTGGTCAAGAAGGGACAACTCCAAATGGGAGAATATAAGGTGGATCCTCCACGCTCTCATGAACTCCCCGATCTCAAAAGAATAGTCAACATGGTATCTATATACCGGTAGTTGCCTGAAGAGGTGTCGACAGCCTGTATGGCCCACACCTATGAATATGCCCCACGAGAACACTTTGGTCTCCCGAACCTGATGCAAGATGCGCAAAAGAAACCAGGAGCGCCAAGAGTGCCAAACAACCCGCTGTGGGGGCAGATGCCGACCACAAAGGGGAAGACGAGGAAGAAGTCAAAAGATGAAAGAGGAGGCATCGTCCTCTCTTACAATACATGGACAGTCTTGTCCGACACAAGCCAAGCGGCAAAAGAAGAAGATGAAGAAATGTGCTTCGCACCTACGAAGGTGGATCAACCCGAAGCTTCTACCTCCCGTCATGATGATAAATCCCGGGAGAACTCAGGGCACCCTCCATTGCCCGGTGAAGATATGTGCTATCACACTCCTCACGTACGGGTGTGGGGGCAAGGATACTAAGCTCTGAAGGACCGAATGTGTCCGATGATGATACTAGGATATCGCAGGTCCCCTTGGAGACCAAGATGGGAGGCAGCATTCCTAGCGCCTCCCAATCCAGCCTTGCTCTGATGGCAGATTTATGCCAAATAATACAAGAAATTGAGGTGATAAGAAGAAAATTGTAGAGCATGGGTTTAGACCTAGTTGACCCTTATCTAAATTTGACAGCTCAGACAACGATGAATAAACCAAGCGTGGAACAAACATATGAAATGCCAGCCGAGGGTGAAGTCACCGAGGAAGATTTGTATGAGATCAAACAAAAGAATGATGAGTCTGCCCTGGACTACATTCGATGATGGGGAAATCTCTATGTGAGATGCTGGCATCGGCCAAACTATGAAGATGTTGTCCAGATATGTAGACAAAATTTGTAGGCCGAAATCTTGACAAGGGTGACTAGTATTAAAGTCAAGTCCTTCGATCGATTGAATGATATGGTGGTTGATATTGAGGCCTTTTTGGCAAAATATCGCTCGGCCACAACCACCTCAGGTCGGAAAAGCAAGCCAACTAGCGTGCAGCTAGTGCAAGAAGAAGCTCATGTCACCGATTTCGTATCCTTCGAGAAGCAAGGGGAGAAGGCGAAGGAGGCGACAAGCTCTTCTATAGCCAAGCCTACCAAGCAACAATGCTCGTTGCGAGCCAAGATGATGAAGTCTTACTCTTTCCCGAAGAACAAAACCCATATGTTGTTTGAATGGGCCCGCGAGCACAACAAAATTGTCCTCCAGGAGCCTAAAAGGCCAGGTAATGCGAGATGGAAAGATGACCCTCAATTCTGCCCTTATCACCAGCAGAAGGGGCACTCCATTGAGGACTGCTATATATCCAAAGATGTTATTGAAAGCCTAATCCAAAAGGGCAAATTACAAATAGGTGAGCACAGGGTGGACCCGCCGCATCCTCACCAGATGCCCGGCTTTAAGAGGACGTTAAACATGACCTCTCCACATCAGCCGAAGAAGAAAGACATGCTCTGAAGGGCGTTTCACGTCCCTAGATTATGGTGGAAAGCCGGAGAAAACACAAGATACAAATGGTGCCCTATTCTAAGGGGAAGATGTTGAAACAAAAGAAGAAAAAGATCTAAAAATAAAGAAATTACCACTCTATACTGTGATATGTCATCGACACTTGTTAAAGTTGACAAAAGGAAGAAAAGCAGAGTCTGCCAATGTTAAAGCCGACAACCGAATGATGAATCTGAAATCTCTTTGAGAGTTGATCCCCAGGAGATGCCCCTATAAAGATGCAAACCAAAGCCGTTCATATCCTTCCGCCCACAATCCCTCACAGGTCATTCCATGTGAGAGGGGAGCTGTGGGACAATCAACCATCAAACGAGATTAGTTTATTCGGGGTGGGGGCAATGCTGACCCGAAATAATGATAAGAAGCATGATATACGATCCAAAATGATGTATGTAGGCTACGCTTTGAAGGTAGCCTCGATGAAAATGACAATTGGGGATGTTATCCCCTGGAGATCTAGTTCTCCTCATGTAAGCTCATGAGAGAAACTCCTCTTTAACAAATGGACCAGGTCAGCCGAAGTAAAGATGCTCAAGCCAACGCACTGACAAAATCCACCAAAGCTATCAACAGTTCCATCGAGCAAAGCAACCGGAGTCACGGACGGGTGTATACCAGGGAATCCGGCAAGCTGGAGGAAGGACCCGATGGAGAACCGAAAGCTCGAACTCCGACTGGAAAGGGCCATAGCATGGCGATCCAGATGACAATAATGAATAAGATGAAATGATGATGTAATGATCATGAAGATCACGAGAAAAAAATGAATGATAAAAAGAAAGGGATGATGAAATGATCATGAGGATCATGATGAATGAAAAAATGATGAAAAGGATGAAAAGATTATAGAAATGATGAGCAAGATCACAATGAATGATAGCAGAAGATCATTGAATAATGATGAATGCTTGAAAATGATAAAAAAATGGGAGAGAGATACTCAACCATCGGCCACCTAGGCCTATAAATATTCAAGATATTCAAGATGTTCGATCGTCGACGTCCAGGTTGACAAATAGTCAGAAATATATACATATTCAAGATGTTCAATCGTCGGCATCTGGGCTGGCAGATATCCAAGATATTCAATCGTCGATGTCTAGGCCGACAAATATGCAAAGACATTCGATGATGATGAAGATGTTCAACCGTTGCTGTCTGCGCCAATAGATGTTCTATGATGATGAAGATGTACAATCGTTGGCGTCCACGTCGATAGATGTTTGAGGATGGTCAAGATGTTCAAGATGTTCAACCGTTGGCATTCGCATTGACAGATGTTCGATGATGATGAAGATGTTCAACCGTTGGCGTCCGCGCCGACATATGTTCGATGATGATAAAGATGTTCAACCGTTGGCATCCATGCCAACAGATGTTCGATGATGATGAAGATGAATCATTGGCGTCCACGCCAACAGATGTTCAAGGATGCTCAAGATGTTCAAGATGTTCGACTGTTGGTGTTCGCGCCTAGAGATGTTCGATGATGCTCAAGATGTTAAAGATGTTCAATCATCGGCATTCAGCCTGACAGATGTTCAAAGATGTTCGATGATGATGAGGATGTTAAACCGTTGGCGACCGAGCTGATAGATGCCCAACCAACGGCCTAGACATTTCACCTAAGCCAACAATTATCCTACCCTTGGCCCAGACCTTCTGTCTGAGTCAATGATGCAGATAATGACTCTCCTTGGTTAGTACCAATCCCTTGTCCTACTGGGATCCCCCTCAATGTATAACACTCTTCCTCCATTGCTTCAACATTGATTTTGTACCAAAAAGAAAGAAGAAAAAAAGAAGAAAAAGAAGGAGAAAAAAGGGGAAAAAAGAAGAAAGAATAGAAAAGAGAAGAAAGAAAAAGAAAGAAAAGAAAAGAAAAGAAAAGAAAAAAATCATCATAAAACTTACCAGAGGATATAAACTCATCAAAATTCTATCAGAATTCAAAATATCTTTTGTCCCACCGATGAACAAACCTATGGCTCCAGACCCTTCGTCTGAAGCCATGAACAAAAAAAACCTTTTACTTTGGCTCAGACTTTCCATCCAGTCGAAGAACAAAAAGACCCTTTCAACTCTAGCTCAGACCTTTCGTCCAGCTAAAGAACAAAAAGACCCTTGCTTTGACACTCACCCCGTGTCGATGAATAAACCACGTCAACTTCCGACACCCTATCGGAATTGACGAATCAACCTTTGACCTAGACCTTTCGTCGATGTCAAAGAGACCCGAACTCTTTGCGTCAACATAAACCCAATGTTGACGATACCACGTGGATTACCACATGTCTCCCATGCAAGACTAACCCATCAGTCCCACCGTGATGACCAATACAACCCAACAGCTTAGACCTTCTGTCTAAGGTCGGATAAACCTAACTCCTTGCATCAGCATACACCTAATGCTGACAATCTCATTCTGATTAGTGCTTGACATTTTGTCAGAACCAATCAATATAGTTCGCGGCCAAGATCGTTCGCGTGAAGCCAAAGATGTTCCGCCCCGATATCAACCACTTGCTGAACAAGAAGATACACCCGCAGGCCCCGCTCTCTCGTTCCTTGCTCTCGACACCTGCGAGTGGGGGGCATTTGTTGACGCCTAAAAATTAGCATCTTGAGCAATGAGCCACACTAAGTCAAACAAAGGCAATCAAAAGGGGAGATAGCCAAAACAAAAGATGATGATAGAAATGATATAAGATGAAAATGAAGAAAAAAGACGAAGAAGGGCAAGTGGCCTTTGAATCGGGCAAGGCTCATGGCACCCTTGAACCGACAGGCCCTCATGGCCAAGTGAATCGGCGCGAGAAGCCTTCTCCAACCCACTTGAATTGGCGCAAGAAACCCCCTTGTGGGCCTGAACCGGCGCGCCCCTCCTCCCATGCCACATGAACCGGCGCGCTCTCATGGCCATGTGTTTCGGCGCAAGGCTTCCCCTCCCATGCCACTTGATCTGGCGTGCCATCTACCCCTCTTGAATTGGCGCAAGTGAAACGGCTCTCCTCTTTGCAACTTGAATCGGTGCCCAACCCTCTCCTCTTTGAACCGACGTGAGAAGTGTCACTTCTCATCACTGTTCCATCCATAAGGAACCCTATTTTCGCCCCGGTTCACACCAATACGAGCAGGGGAAGAACAGAGGAAGAAGAAGAAAAGGGAAGGGGCTTGAGGCCCTCACTTGGAAGCCCCAGACGGTGGCCACACCTTCGACCCGACTGACCTTCAAGCTCCCCCTCACCTGGTAAGGAACCTACTCACTGACCGTTGGTTTCTCCCCTACAAACCGTGCACAGAGCTCGCATGTCACCTCGAACGTCCATAAATGGTAATCTTCGAGCGGAGTGACGAGTGGCACGGATGGCTCAACGTCGGCATCGGCCTCAGCCAGTCTCGTGAAGACACACCTGCTACCTCCTGCCCCCCTACGCACGTAGGCTCATGATGGCTCTGGGCAGGAAAAGGAGAAGAAAGAAGAAGAAGAAATACAATAGGAGTGGAGGAGTTCAAAACCCCCCATGTCTGCTCCTATAAAATGAGGCATAGCTCTGTCAAACAAAGGGTTGGGAGGCTGAAGAGGCATGCAGGCTGATAAAAAAAGGGTGATAGGACTGGCTCTCTGAAGAGAAGAAAAAAGGGGGTTTGGCTTCTTCATCGCCGGAGAGGTTCAAGGGCCTCCGTCTTCAGATCAAAGATAAGAAGGGAGGGAAAGGAGTGAGAGACAAGATAGGTGAGGTTTAGGGGAGAGGAGCCAATGCTCCGTCTCCCCCCCCCCTTTGTATTTCTTCATTTTTCTACTTTTGTTCATCTTTTTATCACTATGTATATCTCCCCTTGATCTCTGTCGTTATCACAGAGAATTAAAAGGATCCCGGCTATTTCAAATGTTATGGGCTTGATCTTTGTCCCCTTCTTCTGGCTTAAGTAGTCCTTCCTCATTTCTATAAACGCATACCACTGTGCCCGATGGATGTATGATATGCCTTTTGTGGAGACGATTGTTTCCCTCTCACTCACACACATGAGTTGTGGGGATTCTGATATCTCTCTCCTAAACTTGTTAGAATTTACACTTCTCCTTCGTACGCCAAGGTGATGTTGTTCGTTTTCTTATGATGATCACCTCGAGCCCCAAGGACTTGATCCCTCATGGCATGTGTTGTGCCCCTGGTTTTGATGATGACAACCATGAGATGTGTGTGTGTTGAGTTCAACAGAACTGATGAATTAACCCTTGATTCATTAACGCATGTATCTACTTTACTCTTGAATGCAAGGAAGAAACAAGGTCTACGCAAGATGCTCAAGGCGTCCACGTAGCGGTTTGCATAAAAGGACAGCATCTACGCAGGATGCTAATTGCGTCTACGCATCAGTAGAGGCAGAAGCATCAATCACTGGCATAGCTCAGTGCGTCAATGCCACAACATGTAAGCGTCGACGCATCTGCTCTTGGTGGAGATAATAGAGTGTTCGGGGTCAGTCCAGTGAGTTGACGTAGGCACCCTATGCGTCAACGCATCTGGCTTATGTACAAAAATCATCTGTGGGCAGTTCAAGGCTGCGTCAACCTCTTAGTCGCAATGAGTTGACGCCATCTGAATCTCATCACGTGATTATTGGGTGGACCCCAGCCGTAAGTGGCGTTAGATGCCACATCATCTAAAAGAGCATGCGCTCACTTTCCCTCGCGATTCCAGAAGCCTCTAGGAGAACAATCATTGGGCAAACCAGAAAATCTGGTTGGGGCCCACAAAAGGAATATTCACGTGAATAGGGAGAGTGTGGGAGATGAAAGTTGAAGTAGCAGCAGTCGAACAAGATATAGGAGAAGCTCTTGAGAATAATGACCTGAATCATCATCTTCCTCCTGGCATGTTGTTGCATCCACTGAAGATAAAAGGAAGTCCAGTGACAGTTGATCATCGCAAGACTATCTATCATCCAGAAACAGAAAGCCAGCTGATCGACGAAGCCTTTTCTCTCCGATCTCTATGTTTGAGATTCAAAAATCAGCACCATCATACATCTGAAGCTCTTTCTTTCAATTTGTTTTGGTGACTTCGTTTCTTGGTGTTCATTTCAGTTTGAATTCTATTACTGCTATTCTCCCTCGTACTGGTGATTGTAGAGGGAGGTTTCTTGATCAAGCGGGGTGTGCTTGGATCAAGGGGTTTGGGTGTGTATGCCCTCAAGTTGTTTATCAGTGGGTAACTGATTGAGAGGATGTGTTCCTCTTGTTAACCAAGCTATAGTGGTCAGCATTATCGAGGGATTGTTCCTCGGTTTAGCAAAGCTGTAAGGCTCAGCAGGGATCCTCACTGATCTGGTGAGGGGTGGACGTAGGTCTCCACAGGGAGACTGAACCACCATAAAAATATGTGTTCTCTTGTGGTTTGCTGTCTCTTGCAATATCTGTGTGTCGCTAGATGATTGATTAGGTTCGATCTCCATACCTTTTGTTTACTAAATTTTGAACTAGTATTCTGCTACTTAAAAGTTGATTGTGATTTTTCGCAAAATATTTCGAAGGGTCAACCTATTCACCCCCTCCCCCTCTAGTTTGACCATCCACTTAATCTAACACATGGTATTAGAGCTTGGCTCTCTTGTCAAGGGTCTCACAACCCAGAGAGATTTAGTGGAATGGAAAACAAGGGGCTCATGCCTGAAGGGTATGCGGTGAATAGGCCACCCTTCTTTGATGGCACTAACTATGCTTACTGAAAAAATCGGATGCAAGTATTCCTGAGATCTCAGGACCATGAGATTTGGAGAGTCATGAGCAAAGGACCCTATCAGTTAGAAGGAGATGAAGAACTGTGGGTAAAAGAGCAGATTCAGAAGTTCAACATCAATTGGCAAGCTATGAATATCATGCAATGCTCATTGCATCCTAAGGAGTTTTCACGAGTGTCCTAATGTGCCAGTGCCAAGGAAATGTGGGATAGACTTGAAGTCATCTATGAAGGTACATCAGAGGTAAGAGAGACAAAAGCTAATATGTTAATTTCTGAGTATGAAGCTTTTAGAATGAAGCCAGAGAAAAATATATCTGAAATGTATGCTAGGCTAACTCTATTAGTGAATGTTCTTAAAGGTCTGGGAAAGGTTTACAGTGATTATGAACTGGTCAGGAAAATTATTAGATCCCTAACTCCAATTTGGCACACCAAGGCCACGGTTGTTGAGGAATCTAGGAACCTTCCTACCACTACCCCTGATGAGCTTATTGGATCACTGATGGCTTACGAGCTGAATTTCAAAAGAACTGATGAGGATGTGAAAAAGAAGAAGCCACTTGCATTGAAGACTGGTCCTAGCAGCAAGGAGAGTTCAGATGACAATCAGTCATCTACCTCAGATGATGACTCAGGTGAGATAGCAATGCTCACCCGAAAATTCAGGAAGTTTCTAAGGAAGGAAGGTAAATTTATGAGGAACAGTAGACCACAGGTAAGAAAGAGTTCAAAATTCAAATCAGAGAATTCTAAGAAATCTGACAAGGTTATTTGTTACAAATGCAAGAAACAAGGTCATATCAAATCTGAATGTCCAGAGAATGTGAAGAAAGTCCAACCAAAATGGAAGAACAAGAAGCCAAAGGCTATGATGAGTACTTGGAGTGACGAGGAGAAAGATGAAGATGAACAAGAGAGTACCTCTGAAGAAGAAAGTGATGTTAAGCTATGCTTTATGGCTAAGGGAGATGATTAGGATGAGGTAACCTCCTCTTTTGAAAACTTTTCTTGCAGTGATTGGGAAGAAGCATTTAATGAAATGCTAGATAAGTATGATTATGTGAAGAAAGGAAATAAATCACTAAAGAAGAAGAAAACTTTGACTAGTCAAGATAATTCCTTGAATGAGAAAATCATGTGCTTAGAAGCTGAAATTACTCATCTAAGAGAGTCTCTTGCTGAAAGTGATCTGTGTAAAGATCAATTGATAGAGATGAAAAGAGAAAATGAACTTTTACTGAAAGTGCATGATGACCTGAAACTCAGAATGCAAAAATTGGAGAGTGATGTAAAAATTGCTGAAGAAAAATATGAAGTCATTCAAGGAGTAAATCTAGAACTCCAAGAAAACTTGAAGAGACTGGAAGATGAAAACTTAAATAAACAAGCCTCCCTTGAGAAATTTACACAAGGCAAAAATAACCTAGAAGCTGTTATGGGAATGGAAAGTAATTTTGGAAAAGAAGGACTTGGATATAATCCAACTAAAAAGAAGAATCTAGGGATAAGACTGATAACCTTTGTTCCAGAACATGGCACATCTGAGCAAAACCCAATGGCTGTAGTGAAGCCACATGGGAAAAATCAAGAAGAAAAGGGCAAAGAGAAAATGAATGCTACCTTGAATACCAATCACCACAGAAATATGCCTAAGTCTAGAAGTAAAACCTCAAATCAACCCATGGACCCTAGTACATCAACCCAGCATCAAGCTTATGGAAATTCAAGGAGTCATTGGATTGGCACAAGACAGCCGCGTCAACGCACTGACCATCCTGCGTCTACTCAACCTATGTCTAAGGGCTTCTATAAAAATAAGGCTAAAACAAACCACTGGCCACGTCAACGCAATGTCTATACTGTGTCAATGCACCCTGCGTACCAGAACCCATATGACATGGGGTTTGGGGGGATGGGTCAACGCAGCTGTGCAAGAGGGTTTACGCAGCAAAGCTTAATTCCATCCGGAATTAAATATTCAACTAGAGCTTCTCGTCCTAGGTTCCCCAGTGCTTCTTGGATTCAGAATAATCATTGGAGTGGAAACAAGAATAAAAATTCAAACTTCTTTAACAACAGAATTGGTTCAAAGAATTCATTCTGAAGGGTACCTCAACCTAATCAAAAAATTCTCAAACCTATGAACTCCACATCTCAAAAACCTCCAAAACAATAGATATTGATTCCCAAAAGTATGTTGTCTTACTTGACAGGATCATATGGTCTGATGGGACCCAAGTGTATTTGGGTTCCAAAATCCCTCGTTTGATGTGAATTGCAGGAGTGCCTTGCAACTGTACACAACAGATGGTATCTTGACAGCGACTGCTCAAGGCATATGACGGGCGATAAGGCAAAATTTTATTTCTTGGTTGAGAAAGGAGGGCATGTCACATTTGGGGGCAACAATAAAGACAAAATTATTGGAAAAGGTAAAGTGGGAAAAACTCCCTTGAACTCCATTGATGATGTGCTGCTTGTTGAAGGACTAGAATATAATCTTCTTAGTATAAGCCAACTGTGTGACAGGGGACACAAGGTTGTGTTTGATTCTCTTGTATGCACCATTCTTGACATGCATTCTGAAAATGTTAAGTTTATTGGAAAAAGAATAAACAACATGTACATGGTAGACTTAGATGATCCTGCTCATAATAATCTCTATCTTGCTGTGAACAAAACTGAGTTGGCTTGGCTATGGCATCGCAGACTAGGACATGCTAGCTATAGTGTCTTGCATAAGTTAGCAAAATTCAGCATGGTAAACGGTCTTCCTGATGTCTTATTTAAACAAAATGACAAAGTTTGTGATGCATGCACTCAAGGTAAGCACACTAGGAAGTCATTTAAATATAGAATAGAAAATCAATCTTCTAGACCTCTTGAACTTATTCACATGGATCTGTTTGGACCCACCAGAACAGCAAGTTTAAGTGGAAATAGATATGGCTTTGTTTTGGTAGATGACTTTTCTAGGTTCACTTGGGTGTTCTTTTTATCTCATAAAAATGATGCGTTTGAAGAATTTCAGGCATTCTTCAAGAAAGTTCAGCAGGATGGTAAGTATACTATTTCATCTATCATGTCAGATCATGGAGGAGAGTTCGAAAACTCAGAATTTGATGGCTTTTGCAGGGCAAAAGGAATATCACATAGATTCTCGTCACCAAGAACTCCTGAACAGAATGGAGTGGTGGAAAGAAGAAACAGGACTCTTGTGGAGATGGCTAGAACAATGCTGATCGAAGGGCAACTTCCAAGAAAATTCTGGGCTGAGACGGTAAACACTGCGTGCTACATTGTAAATCGTGCAATGGTAAGACCTCTGTCCAAAAAGACTCCATATGAGTTAATGAAAGGTAAGAAGCCATCTGTTGCTCATTTCAAAGTTTTTAGGTCAAAATGCTTTGTTCAAAATAATGACAAGCGGGAGTTGGATAAGTTTGAACCTAAGAGTGAACCAGCCATTTTTCTGGGATATTCTAATCACTCTAGGGCCTATAGAGTCCTAAATGTCAAAACTCAAAATGTAGAAGAATCTCCACATATTGTCTTTGATGAAATGAATGTTAGATCTGAAAATGAACAATCTTGCATGGACAAGGATGATGGGGAGTTCCTTGAAGTAAAGGAAAAATAAGATCTTCAGGAGAAAGAGTCAACGCGAGGTGAGAGTCTAGTAGAATCAAGCACTCAAGGTAATGCAGATGCTAATGAAGGTAACTCTCTAACTAATGTTAGAATGTTAAGAGATCATCTTTTATCAAGCGTTATTGGCAATCTGTGTGACCCTACTAGAACTAGATCTCACTTTAGGATAATTCAGGAAATGAATAATTTGGCTCTTGTGTCTCAAATTGAACCTAAAAATGTAATTGAAGCCCTAAAATATGAATGTTAGATAAATGCAATGCATGAAGAACTAAATCAATTCAAGAGAAACAAAGTGTGGCACCTTGTAGCAAGACCCAATGAACATTCAATAATTGGAACTAAGTGGGTTTTCAGAAATAAATAAAATAAAAATGGAATTGTGAAAAGAAATAAAGAAAGACTGGTAGCACATGGATATAACCAAGAATTCGGCATTGATTTTGAAGAATCCTTTGCTCCAGTAGCTAGATTAGAGGCCATTAGATTATTACTTGCATATGCTTGCTGCCATGGAATAAAACTAGAACAAATGGATGTAAAAAGTGTGTTTCTTAATGGTCTAATAAAAGAAGAGGTGTATGTTGAACAACCCCCTGGTTTTGAGTGCATAGACTGTCCTAACCATGTTTACAGATTAGACAAAGCTCTCTATGGGCTTAAACAGGCACCTCGAGCATGGTACGATAGACTCAGCTCATACCTAACTGAAAAAGGATACTCAAGAGGTAAAGTGGACCAAACTTTATTCACCAAGGTAAGAAACAATGACACTGTTCTGGTTCAAATTTACGTTGATGATATAGTCTTTGGATCCACTAAACCAAGCATGTGTGAGGAATTTGCACAATTGATGACTACAGAATTTGAAATGAGTCTAATGGGTGAGCTGCAATTTTTTCTAGGTCTTCAAATCACATAAAGCAAGGAAGGATGTTTTATCAACCAGGCAAAATATATCTCTGAACTATTGAAGAAATATCAAATGGAGAATCTTAAAACAATCAACACTCCCATGAGCACCAACACAATTATGGATGCAGATCTGAAAGGTAAATCAGTGGATGCAAAGACTTATCGAGGTATGATCGGATCACTCCTCTATCTTACTGCATCTAGGCCAGATATCCAATTTTGTGTATGTATGTGTGCTCGTTTTCAATCTGATCCTAGAGAATCCCACTTGAGCTCTGTTAAGCGTATCTTTAGATACCTTGCCGGAACTCGAGATATAGGGATTTGGTATCCTGCATCTTGTGCTCTTGATTTAGTATCTTATTCTGATGCAGACTATGCTGGATGCAAACTTGATAGGAAAAGTACTAGTGGCTATTGCCAATTATTGGGAGGGTGTTTGGTTTCTTGGGCATCCAAGAAACAACACTCTGTGGCACTATCCACTGCAGAGGCAGGATATGTCGCTGCAGGGAGTTGTGACACTCAAGTGTTGTGGATCAAACATCAACTCCAAGATTATCAAACTGATCTTGGGTGTGTCCCAATCTTGTGTGATAACACAAGTGCCATTAACCTAGCAAAGAATCCTATTCAACACTCTAGGACCAAACATATAGAAATTAGGCATCACTTCTTGCGAGATGAAGTTAATAAAGGAAGCTTTAAATTGGTTTTTGTTGACTCACAACATCAAGTTGCTGACATTTTTACCAAACCTCTGAGTAATGAAAGATTTACTTGTCTTAGAAGAGAGCTTGGACTATGTAATCCTCATCTTGTTGCCTAACTTGATAGCTCAGTTTATTCTTTGGAATTTGATTGGTTAACTTTTCCTAGCAATAAATTGATTACATGCCTTGCTTAAATTGAAAGCTCTTGGTTTCTAAATAAGTCATAAATCTAGGGGGAGTTCAGTTTTTGGTCATTTCTCTATCTTGAAAAACACATGTTAAATAAAAAGCACATCATGTCAATCACTGCATTTTCATCAAAACTTTTTGTCATGCATGATCTGAGGGGGAGTTTGTACTAGATTTTACATGCTGAGGAGAGCAAGTTAGCACCTTGAGATTAATGTTTTGTGAACCTGAAGCGTGGCTCACGCAGTTGTTTGAATAGACTTATTGGTGAAGAAGTCCGAGTTAATGCAGTAATGAGGCTGGGTCAACGCACTGATTGAAATAATCTGGAAACTGTGCTGGCAGTTCAACTGATTGGTTGAGTGAGTTCACGCTGTGATGTGGTTGAGTTGACGCTCTAACAAAAATCTCGCGTAAACCGTTCTAGAGTCAACTTGCTCACTTAAGAAGGGTTAACTCAGTACTGGAAATGAGTCAACGCAATCTGGAAATTCTGCCTACTGAGGACATATTTGGTGAGAAGAAGCTGACGCAATGTCTGCTGTGCGTCAAAGTCAGCTGCTGTGTGAAGTTGTTCTAAAATGGCACTTCCAGTACCTTATATTGTCTGAAGCCTGGAGTCTTCTCAACTTCTCATCAATTCGTTTTTTCCTCACATATTACATCTATTCATCTCTTTAGCTAGTAGTTGAAGAACCCATCAATCTTCAGTATGAGGGCAGGTTCATGAGCTCTGGAATTTGAGTTGATGTCATAGATTCAGGGGGAGTTAAAATGATAATTCCTTTATGAGAGGTTTTGGTCTTCACTGACTGACTCTATGTAATATTAATGACTGGAGACTTATAAATCTTATGATCCTTGAATGTTAAAAATTCTTGAACGTAAAAGTGCCTTGCATATGGAATAGCTATAGAACTATTTAATAAAACTGTGAATTTACTCTAGAACCATGATGATCAAAAATAAAGAGACCACTTTGTGCAAAATGAATTTAATATATGTATTGACCTTAAGCTCACATACAATCCTACAGAGTTCATATTCAATACTCGTTAAATTCACTTATATAAGGGTCTCTTGAAATTGAACAATCTAGGGGATAGTTTTGAGAAAGTTCCTGGTGTGCAAACAATTCTATCTTTATTCCATACACATACTCTTCTTGTTCAAGGGCTTAACTCAAACTCTTAAGATTATTTTTCTCCACATCATTAAATTAATTAGGGTCTCTTATCATATCTCTCATAAGGGAACTTGAATGTTATCTATTAAAAATCCCTGAATGCAATCTCATCTTTCATATTTCAGTGTCTTTAGAATGCATCAATACTGTGGTTCGTAACTCAATATTTCCCTTGAAGAGGCAAAATCTCGCGCTGGTTCCTGAGCGGGCTGGTAATCACCAAGTTAATGAACTGCAAGACAGGGAAACGGGTCAGAGGGCCCAAGGGGATTCCCTGGGGCAAAACCCTCCGACGCTCAAGTCAGTAGAGCAACGGTGGGAGCAGCGATAGGGAGGAGAAGGTGAAGGCGCGAGATCCCTCTCCACCAATGGGGTGAAGTGATCCTTGCTCAGGAATTGGGGGTGGATCAATACCCTTTTGGACTTACCTTTCACCGGAGGGTATCCCAGGTTTAAATAGTGCGCCGCCCTCTGGAATCCTGCAAGCTGAGAGGTCTCCGGTGGAGGTTACGTCCTCGTCGTGGGCTTGTATGGCCTCATCGTGGGGGCGTTATCCTCGCGGGGAAGCCGGAGCTCCTGGACTTCTTAGCGTCCGGCCCGCTGTGGACTCTAACGGCTACAGTGATGAACATTTTATCGGTCATACCGAGCTTAGGGGGGGCGGCCCTATCGGGCGATAGGCCTAGCTCGGTGAGGAGATGGGTCGGACAGACCGGCTAGCGCTTCCCCCCTTCGTACGGAGGGATAGCTCGTGCGCGGGTCTTCCTGTGACCTGACCGAGGCTCGGGCTCTCCGAGCCTTGGGGCCGCCTAGGAGAGTTGTTTCCTCGAGCATTATTTTATTGGGCTTTTCCGAGTGGGCCCTGTGGGCTGTCACTTGGACGAGCTTGCCTCGTTGGGCCTTGTTGGGCCTAGTTGGGTCTGCTCTTTGAGTGGGCTGCAGGAATCCCCCTCTCCACTTGTCCCCCTCCTACTCCCGAGCCAAGGAGGCTCGGTTGAGTAGTTTTTCGAGGCTTTGGACCGGCGTGGCTCGGGTGGGTGGAATCCTGTTGGCGTGATGAAGCCACGTGTAGTGGTCGCCTAGGCCTGTAGTAATAATGATCCTGACGGATTTGAAATGAAGGGGCCCCCTTTTTCTCGGAGGTTGAAATGGCGCGCCGCCTCCCGCGAGGGTTTATAGGCGTAGGGCGCTGCTCGTTCCTCCCAGTCTTTTTAGGGTTTTTGGCCTTTCCTCCATTTCTCTGCTTCTGGGGCTCCTTGATGCGCCGTGAAGATACAGCGGGGGAGCAAGCTCTTGCGGCAGCATTTGAGGAGCTGGCGCGTGTAACCGCGGAGGCGATCCGGCAGCTTCCTTCTCCCCCGGAGTCTTCGGGCTCTAGTGAAGGTTCTTCTTCCAGCTCGATGACGGATCTGCACTCGGAAATCGAGCAGGTGAGGCGGGAGCCCGTCCCCAATCGCAGCGAGTTGGGGGAGGCTGATGTGAAGAAACTGGAGCATCGGTTTCGCCTGCCTCTCCGATATAGCTTTGTAGCTGCTGCCCCATACGAGACGAGCTTGGACAGCCGCACGAGCCATATTTGTACTTTTCTCCTGGCGTGGAAGAGTGGATTCTGCCTCCCCTTCGAGCCTTTCATCTTGAAGCTTCTCAATTTTTTCGTGTTGGCGCCTGTTCAGCTGGTGGCCAACTCGTATCTCCTGCTTTCTGCCTTTCGGATCCTCTGCCGCCTGCAGGGGGTTCCCCCGTCGCTAGATCTTTTTCATTATTTCTTCGAGCTGAAGGCACATCCGTCGGCGGGGAAAGACTTCTATTTTATCCAGGCGCGCAGGAATCAGAGTTGTATTCCGCTGGCGGCGAAGGATTCTTCGCACAAAGGGTGGAGGAGGCAGTTTTTCTGGGTGAAGGCGGAAGCAGTGGATGAGTCCTGGAGGTGCCAGGTTATGCCCAACTTCCATCCGAATCTTCCCCCGCACCAGGAGGAGTTCCCCGCCGACGTGGAAGAGTACGCCGCTCGCTTGTTGACAAATCGCCGGTCGACTGAGGAGCTGGTGACGCTGGAGAACGTGGAGCAGTATCTGCTTACACAGCTCAAGCCATCAGGTACCATTCTTCGGATTCTTCTGCGGGGTCGGAGGGTCGCCTTTTTGCTTCCTAACCGAACCTTCTTCTTCATTGCAGACATCTGGCGGGAGCCCTTGGAAGAGGTCACCGAGGTCGTCTATCTTGGGGATGACTCGGCGGCCGATGAGCCTATTGCTCCCGCGGGTCATTCCCAAGCCCGGGATAAGGGCAAGGGGGCGGCCTCTGAGGGATCTTCGCGGCCAAGTGGGGCGAAGCGCAAGGATCCCCTGGAGGGAAAATTGCGGGAAGCCGCGAAGGCCAAGAAACGGGCCAAGAAGGCCGGCCATCCTACCGCTGCCGGGGGCGATTCTGGCTCGGCGGCGCTCCCCTCTCGGGGGAAAGGTGGGGCCGACCCTTCCGGGCCAGCTCCCCCACCTACCAGGCCAGAGGGGGGCGAAGAGACCAGGGGCCCCTCAGAGGGCGGAGATGGGTCGGTTCTCCCCTCCCCGAGGATGGAGGGGGCCGGCACTGTAGCAGTCGGTGTCGAGACCGGGAGACCGGTCGAGGTCGGCACTGTCTCGGGCGGCGAGGCGCCGGCTGAGACAGATAGGGATGGGGGTTCACCCGCGAGGGCGTCGCAGCCCCAAGTGCCTGAAGTTCCTGGTGCGGTTGATCCTGTGGCGTCGGTCGAGGTTGGGGGTTCACCCGGGGAGGCGTCGCAACCCCAACCGATCGCGGCAGGCGGGGCGGTCGGCCCCGTCGCTCGGGCCGAACCTTCTGACGGGGCGTCCGGTGGGGAGCGTATCTCCATGTCGGAGGCTTTGGAAAGGCTCGGCGTTTCGGGCGACCTGTACAGGATCTGCCGAGAGGTTGCCGCAAAGACGAGGGGGGGAGACAAGCGCCACTCCCCCTCCGGCGTCCTCGACGTCCTCATGGAGGGCGGCCTAGTCATGGCTCGGTCGGCGGCCTTGATGGCGGAGACGTACGCTCGGACGGAGGCGGAGCGATCGAATCTCGCCTGGGCCCTCGGGGGGTGCGAGAGGAAACTGGCCCGCCTCAGCGAGAAGCATGAGGGGCTCCGATGGGAGTTCTCCGCGATCAGGGACTTGGCACGGGCGAGCCGGCTAGAAACCGAGGCGCTGACTGAGCAGTTGGCTAAGGCTCGGGAGTCGCTCGAGAGGAAGGGTAAACTCTTGGAAGAGGAGCGTCTGCGTCACCTCGAGCTGGACGGTCGCTGGGAGGTCGAACGTGCCGAGCTACTGGACCGGGCGGAGGTAGCGGAGCGCCTTCGTTCTGTGGCCGAGGCGGACCGAGTCTGGGCGGAGAGACGGTCGAGCGAGGCCGAGCGAGGGATGGTGGCGGTAGAGGAACGCCTGGTGGGAGCAGAGGAGCGTGCGGCCGAGGCGGAGCGGGCTCGGGTCGAGCTCGTTGGAAGGATGGAGCGGATCGAGGCGGAGGCGATCGAGCGATATAGAAGCTCGGACGCTTACTCAGCCGACCTGGAGAGAGCCGCCCTACCATATTACGAGGTAGCGCTTCACCGTGGCGCCCGAAAGGGGTTTAAGTAGGGTTATCATCGGGCGGTGGACTACGCCTTCGATCAAGACTCCGGGATCGAGTTCCCTCTGGGCCAGATCTATGACTCGGATGAGTCGGTTTCGAGCTCCTCTGCGTCGAGCGGGGAAGATCCAGAGGGGTCTCCTACGGCGGGGTCACCAACTCCGGACGCCTCAGGAGGGCTCGCGACCGAGACAGTTCTCGCACAGGCGAGGTCAGTGCCCGGGTCGGCCGTCACCGAGGGTGCTGGGGGTGACGCGCCTACTTCCGTCGCTCCCGAGCTTCAAAGTGGGCCAGAGGCCAAATGTATTTTACCTTATTTTGCCCCTTTCTCTTATTTGCCTCACTTTCCTCCTTTAGAGAGTTTCCTCTTTATGAGATAATAAATGACTTACTTGTTTGATCGCCATCCTTGCCGTGATTTGGCTGGCGTATCTGAAGTAGTTGAAAAGTGCCGATATGTCCTGCGTGGTTTTCGCATGCTGATTCGGTGGGCTTCTGACGGGATGCCTTTCCTTTCCCTCACGCTTTGAATGCCAGGCCGCTTCGTGAATCTCGCTAGGGCGGGAAACGGGGAGTTGGGGGTGACTGTTCAGGGGAGAAATCCTTTGGCGTGTTTTAGAGGGGGGAGTCATTTAAGGCGCGTAGCCTCCTTTGGCCTATAAGAAGGACCGAAAGGCGCCCTTTCCTCTTTACCGCTTGGGATTTTCTCTAACAGTCTTCCCTCACTCCTTCTTCTTCACTCTGCGTTGTGCCGTTGCATTCGGAGCATGGAGGATCCTTCGGAGGGTGACGCCGCCGACGACGGGGAGCAGAGAGCTTTTGCCGTCCCAGCTTGTTTTACGGGTCCCACGGTCGCCGCGCGGGTTTGAGATGGGTCCGACGGTCGCCGCGCGGATCTAGGGAGGGCTTCGACGTGCGAGGGCACGGCTCTTGCCCTTTCTCAGTTCTGGCGTGGCTTCCGGGCGGACACCGAGGCAGAGGACAGATGGGGGTATCAGGGATGCCTGCCGCCACTCCCCCTCTGCATGGGGGGGGAGGTGCATCAAGTTCCCTCCTCACCGAAGCCTTCCTCCGTCTGCAGCCTCTTTCTCTCTCTTCTGCTCTTCATTTCTTTCACTCTTCGGAGGCTGCTTGCTCTCTGTTCCCTTCCAAGGAGTTGGCAGGTTGGGAAAGAAGGGGTCTTCACGGCGCTCCTTCTCCCTGGCCTTCATCAACTTGGAAGGTAGCCTTCTTCGACTTTAGAAGGTGGCTACCTTCTCTGTAGTCCCTCTGTCACCTTTGTCGGGGGTCATCTGAGCCAACTGGATCGGCCCCCTCTTGTCCGAGCCAGTTTCTACGCGAGGCAGAGTCAGTGGCTGGGCACGAGGAGATCGAGATCGAGTCAACTGAGCGATGACCCCTTGCATCAGTGTTAGATGGATTTTCTTGCTTTTTGTCATACAATGTACTGGCCTTTGCCTTTCTGATGTATCAATAGTTTTGAATGGAAAGGAATTTATTTCGTCCTTCTTGTTATACAATTTCAAAAATAGAATTTGCGTAGTGCGGCTGTATTCCATGTCCGAGGAATGGGATCCCCTTCCATTGTTGCTAACCTGTACGCACCTTTCCCGAGCGTCTCGACCACTCGGTAGGGGCCTTCCCAGTTAGGGGACAGCTTGCCCGCCGCCTCTAGTGGTCTAGAGGCTTCGGCTTTTCTGAGGACGAAGTCTCCCGGTTGGAAGTGTCTGCTTTGGACTCTGGTGTTGTAGTATCGAGTGAGGCGTCGCTGGTATTCCGTCGCTCAGATGCTGGCAATATCCCGGAGTTCATCGGCTAGGTCGAGGTTCTCGAGTAACTTTTGGTTGTTTTCCTCGAGCGAGTAGCGGATGACTCGGAGAGACGGGTTGGCGATCTCTAATGGAATGACGGCCTCAGTGCCGTACACCAACTGAAAAGGACTTTCACCGGTTGCCATCCTGGGAGTCGTTCGGTGCGACCATAGTACGCTAGGCAATTCCTCGAGCCAACTACCCTTGGCTTTGCCGAGTCTGGTCTTTATGCCTTTCAAGATAGTCTTATTGGCATTTTCAACCAGCCCGTTGGCCTAAGGGTGGGCGATCGAAGTGAAGTGGTTGCGGATGTTTAAGTCGGCGCATCTGTCTCGGAAATATCGAGAATCGAATTGCCGACCGTTATCGCTCACTATCACTCGGGGGATGCCGAAGCGACAAATGATCGATTTCCAGACGAAACTCTAGACGACTGTCTCGGTGATCCTTGCAGTGGCTTCGGCCTCGATCCATTTAGTGAAGTAGTCGATGGCGACGACGATGAACTTTTTCTAGGACTGAGCCGTGGGGAATGGTCCGAGAATGTCGATCCCCCACCGAGCGAAGGGATAAGGCTCGGCGAGGGCGACGAGTTTTGTAGCCGGCTGATGGACCAAGTGGTCGAACCGCTGGCATCGGTCGCACTGTTGAGCATAGGCCGAGCAGTCGCGCTGCAGGGTGGGCCACCAGTACCCCTGTCGTAACAGGATTCTGGCCAGTGACCTTGACCCTGAGTGCGCTCCACACATGCCTTCATGAACCTCTTGGATGGCTCGGCTGGCTTCGTCGGGGCCGAGGCACTTCAGGAGAGGGCCGGGGAAAGACCTTCGGTAGAGTGCGTTGTCCAGGACGACGAAGCGCCGGGCATGGTACTTCATTCGGCGTGCTTCCCGAGGGTCGGAGGGCTCTTGGGAGTCTCGAAGCCAAGACAGGTAGGGGGTGTGCCAGTCGCTCGGGACGGCCGAGTCAACAACGAGGAGCTCCGAGTCAATGCTCGGGCGTTCTAGCACTTCGAGGAGGACCGATCGGGTACCTTTTGGGTCTAGGGAGGAGGCCAATCGAGAGAGGGCGTCCGCTCGGGAGTTTTCTTCCCGGACTATTCGGACTACCTCGAATCCCTCGAATTGTTGGGCCAGGCTCCTGACCAGCTGGAGGTATTTGATCATGGGTGTCTCTCGAGCTTCGTACTCGCCGTTGACCTGGCTTGCGACCAGCTAGGAGTCGGTGTGGATCCTGACTCGCTCAGCCCCCAACCGTCGGGCCATGCGTGCTCCCGATATAAGGGCCTTGTACTCGAAAGCGTTGTTGGATGCCTGAAAGTTGAATTTCAAGGCGTACTGCAGCTCCACTCCTTCGGGGGATCTTAGGAGAATCCCAGCACCACTACCGACTGAGTTGGAAGATCCGTCGACGTATAGTTCCGAAGTTGGCCCGGGCATGGTCAGTGGTCTTTCTTCGGTCAGGATGGTGCTTTCGGCGATGAAGTCGCCGAGCGCTTGACCTTTTATAGCTGAGCGCAGGCGATACGAGATGTCGTAGGTCCCAAGCATAATGGCCCATTTGACGAGTCGCCCCGAGGCCTCGGGGTGGGCCAAAATCTTCTTCAACGGCTCGCCGGTTAGCACGGTGATGGGGTGCCCCTGGAAGTAGGGTTGGAGGCATTTCGCGGAGGTAACCAGCGCTAGCACGAGCTTCTCGGTTGCGGGGTACCTCCTCTCGGCCTCGTTAAGCACCTTGCTGGTGTAGTAGACTGATCTTTCGATTCCTGAGTCATTTCTGACTAGGACCGAGCTGACCGTTGATGACGTCACCGAGAGATAGAGTAGCAAGGCTTCGCCCGGCACGGGCTTGGAGAGCACCGGGGGTGAAGCCAGGAACTCCTTGAGCTCAGCGAACGCTTTCTGGCATTCCTCATCCCATGCGAACGTAGCAGATGCCAACTTGGGCCCCTTCAACAGTTTAAAAAAGGGCAAGCATCGTTCGGCCGCACGGGACAAGAAACGGCTGAGAGCGGCGACACGCCCTGTCAGACACTGGACGTTCTTGATGCAAGCGGGCGGGCGCATGTCCAGGATGGCCTGGACCTTGTCGGGGTTAGCTTCGATCCCACGTTGAGTGACCAGGAAACCCAGGAACTTCCCGGATCTTACTCCGAAGGCGCACTTGGCAAGATTGAGCTTCATGTTGTACTTCAGGAGGATGCCGAAGGTTTCGGCGAGGTCGGTGAAGTGGTCCTGGGCCTTGGGGGTCTTGACGAGCATGTCGTCAATGTAGGCCTCGACATTCTGACCAAGCTGCTCCTCGAACATGTGGTTGACCAGTCTTTGGTATGTGGCTCCGGCGTTCTTCAACCCGAAAGGCATCCAGGTATAGCAGTACAAGCCGTAGTCGGTGATGAATGCGGTCTTCTCGACGTCTTCAGAATTCATTCTGATCATATGGTAACCCGAATAGACGTCCAGGAAGCTGAGCATCTCGTTGCCCGATGTCGAGTCAACCAGTTGGTTGATGCTGGGCAAGGGATAGCAGTCCTTAGGGGTCGCCTTATTCAAGTCGGTGAAGTCCACGCACATCCGCCACTCACCGGAAGCCTTTGGTACCAGGACAACATTGGCTAGCCACGTCCGGTACAGGACCGGTCTAAAAAGACCAGTCTCTTGCCCCTTGGTGACCTGCGCCTTGATAATCGTCTATTTCTCTGGTGCGTGCTTCCTTCGGCGCTGCTGCACGGGCTTCATGGTGGGGTTGAGGTTGAGTCGGTGCAGCACGGTCTCCTCTGGTATCCCAGGGAGCTGATCGTCGGACCAAGTGAAGACTCGGATGTACTCAGAAAGAAATTTCTTATATTGATGCTATTCCTCGGATGGTAGGTCGGCTCCGATCCTTACTCCTAGGGTCAGGTCGTCATTTAGGAAAATTGTCAACAACTCGCCACCTGGCTCAGTAGCTGCGGATTTTTCCTCGACTTCCCGGGGGCCCTTATCATTCCCGTCTGGCCTCGTGGCCTCCACCAAGATGTTGTAGCACCTTCGGGCCGTGGCCTGGTTACCTCGGATTTCCCCTACCCCGTTCTTGGTGGGGAACTTCATTTTTTGGTGATAGGTAGACGGTACTGCCTTGATCCGGCTAAGGATTCCCCGGCCGAAGATGGCATTGTACGCTATCATCCCTTTGATCACCACGAAGTCTACCATGACCGTAACGGTTTTGGGTGGGGTGCCGAGGGTAACCGGCAGGCTTAGGGCTCCTTCGGGGAGAGTGGCCAGGCCATTGAACCCACAGAGGGGCGTTCGGATCGGGCGGAGCTTGGATGGACCCTCTCCCATTTTGAGGAAACAGTCATAAGACAACACATCAGGGGCACTTCCATTGTCCACAAGAATCCGATCTACGTTACAATGGTTTATAGTGGCCGAGATTACGAGGGCGTCATCGTGCGGGGTGCTCAGCCCCTCCAGGTCTTGATCGGAGAAGACTATGACCTGGGGCGGGGCCTTGGGTGGCTCTGGGGCTCGGCTCGCCCGCTCGGCATGACGCTTCCTTCCATGGCTGCTGTCGCCTCCTGATGATATTCCTCCAGAGATGACGTTGATGTGGACCCCTCGGGGGGCATTGTCGATCTCCTCTGCGGCGCCTTGATCTTCTCTGCGCTCGGCAGTGAACCGAGCCAGGTGCCCCAGGCAGATGAGGTGCTCGATTTCATCTTGGAGCTGGTGGCAATCACCGGTGTGATGCCCATGATCACCGTGGAATAGACAATGTCTGTCTCGCTTGCGATTCTTCGACCTCATCAGCTCGGGCCGACGGAGAAGTCCCGAGTCTTTGACGTCTTCATAGATTTCATAGACCGGGGCAGTTAACGGGGTGTACCGCTCGTACTTCCGCTTGCGCTCTCCATCTCGATCTTGCTTCTTTCCTGAGCTAGGATTTGGCTTGGGGCCCCGCTTCTTGTCCCCCTCCCGACCCGAGCCGGTTGTGTATCGGCAAGCGCTGAGCACTTCTTCGCACTCGGCGTGGCGTAGAGCCAGAGTCACTAGCTCGGCAAGGGTCGAGGGAGGGTGGAGGACGAGTTCGCGGCGGAGGTTCTTGTCCCGGGTACCCTCGGTCAGTGCGGTTGTGGCCGAGGCCACATCCAGGCAGGGGATTCGGAGGGCTTCCGATTTAAATCGGTGGACGTAAGCCCGGAGCCTTTCCCCTTGCGCCTGTTTGAGGGCCAAGAGCCCCGCTACCGACCTTGAGGGGGCACTTCCGGCCAAGCTCTCCTTGAAGACTCGCCCGAACTGCTTGAAGTCTCGGATGGATCCGGGGGCGAGAGCCCGGAACCACGCTTGAGTGCCCTGGACCAGAGTGGTCACGAAGGCTCAGCACTTGATGGGGTCCGACGCTCCGTGTAGAGTCATCAGGGCGTCGAAGCTATCATAATGGTCGGTCGGGTCGCCCTGGCCGTCATAAAGCTTGAAGGTTGGCATGGGGGCTCTGGGAGATACCTCTGCCTTCAAGATATACTCGAAGAACGGGGATTTCTCCTCGTCTTCTAGGGAAGAGGCCTTCTACAGGGCGCGAAGGGCGCGCTCCTGCTCAGCGAAGCGCCTTTCGAAATCTAGCAGCCCGAGGGATAACTCCGATTGCTGTCATGCCGCGAGGCTGGGGGGGCGCCTTGGCGGTCTCCGGGAACGTCGGCTTCCGGATCTGGCCGTTGCGTCCATCGCCTTCCTTTCCTCGGCGTGGAGGAGGCCTCTTGCTCCGGAGGTGGAGCTTGCGAGGGTCCTCCGACCCTGTTACGGATGAGCTGCTGGCCGCGGAGGGTGAAGCGGCCCCCAGCTGTGTGCTAGGACGTACTCCTGCGGGGGGGGCTCCCTGACGGGGCGCGGGACCTTGCATCCCTGGCCGCCTGGGTCTTCATGAGTTCCACGAGGACATCCAGTTTGGCGTTGAGGGCCTGGAAGGCTTCGGCGCCACCGTAGGGGGGTAGCCCCGCCGCCGCGGCGGGGGGGGGGGGGGGTGGTCCGTCGGCGGGGATGCTGGTGTTGGAGGGAGGGTTCTGTGAGGCCTTGGAAGGGCCATCCCCTGCTGCTGCCATGGCCTTACCCTTTTCGCCGGAGGACCTCCTCCCTGAGCTCCTTCTCACCATGTTGGCTCTTCGTGCGTTTCCCACAGACGGCACCAGATGAAGAGGTGAAATCTCGCGCTGGTTCCTGAGCGGGCTGGTAATCACCAAGTTAATGAACTGCAAGACAGGGAAATGGGTCAGAGGGCCCAGGAGGATTCCCTGGGGCAAAACCCTCCGATGCTCAAGTCAGTAGAGCAACGGTGGGAGCAGCAATAGGGAGGAGAAGGTGAAGGCGCGAGATCCCTCTCCACCAATAGGGTGAAGTGATCCTTGCTCAGGAATTGGTGGTGGATCAATGCCCTTTTGGACTTACCTTTCGCCAGAGGGTATCCCAGGTTTAAATAGTGCGCGCCCTCTGGAGTCCTGCAAGCTGAGAGGTCTCCGGTGGAGGTTACGTCCTCGTCGTGGGCTTTTATGGCCTCATCGTGGGGGCGTTATCCTCGCGGGGAAGCCGGAGCTCCTGGACTTCTTAGCGTCTGGCCCGCTGTGGACTCTAACGGCTGCAGTGATGAACATTTTATCGGTCGTACCGAGCTTAGGGGGGCCGGCCCTATCGGGCGATAGGCCTAGCTCGGTGAGGAGATGGGTCGGACATACCGGCTAGCGCTTCCCCCCTTCGTACGGAGGGATAGCTCGTGCGCGGGTCTTCCTGTGACCTGACCGAGGCTCGGGCTCTCCGAGCCTTGGGGCCGCCTAGGAGAGTTGTTTCCTCGAGCATTATTTTATTGGGCTTTTCCGAGTGGGCCCTGTGGGCTGTCACTTGGACGAGCTTGCCTCGTTGGGCCTTGTTGGGCCTAGTTGGGTCTGCTCTTTGAGTGGGCTGCAGGAATCCCCCTCTCCATCCCTCATATTTTTTTTGGTGGCGTCGACTCAGTCCTTCAATGCGTTAACGCAGTCGCGTGGTCGCTTTATCAACCTAGTCCGGTTCATCTCGTTGAACCGGCTCTATCTTTTTGAAACCGAAGGGTCATCTATTTAAAACCCCTCACCGTAAACGCTTCAGCCTCCTCGCCTCTTTCAAAAACCCTGTTGGCTCCTCCCTCTCCGCTTCCCTCATCTTCTTTCCCATGGTAGTTCTCTTCCTTGTTGCCATGTGATTCACCTCCCTACCATGGCTCCTCGGAAAAAATGTGACAAAGGACAAGAAGGGTCTAAAGAGAAGAGATCCCATCTTTGCTAAGGGCAAGATTGAGCCTCGAACCAAATTTCAACTTGCTCAAGAGGATACGCCGTCTCAGTCAGCTCCAAGAACACGGAAAGGAAAAGAGAAGAGCTCGCTGGCAAAGACAAGAAATCTCTCAGAATCAAGGGCAGCGAAGCATAAGGATACTCACGATGCTCCCGTGGCAGATCCTCCAGAGGAGATACCATCTTCTTCAGCTCCAAGGAAACGGAAAGGAAAAGAGATAGATCTATCTCTTCGGAAATGACGTCTCCATCGGAGCCCACCGACCAAAAAGAGAAAGCTCTTTAAATCAAGGGCAGAGGAGCAGTCTACATCTTTAGCTGCTAATAAGGGGAAGCAAGGTGTAGACAGTTAACATGCAAGGTCTTCTGATCTCTCTCTCACCTTCAATATAGAAGAACCTCTGAAAGTCCTTATCCCACGATATATTGTTGATATTGATGTTGAGATTCTTGAGGTTTTTTCGCAGTTATTTCCCACTTTGGATTTTCAGGGTTGGTTGTCTTTTGTCACAAATAATAGAATATATTATCCCACCCTCGTTCGGGAATTTTACCAAAATTTGAAATATGATCCTCACATCCCTAAAATTTCTTCAACAGTCAGAAATGTCCGTTTTGAGTTAACAAATAAACTGTTTGTCAGATCATGGAAAATCCTAATGGATGGGGTTCAACTACACAATTTTCATCTTGATGAACATGACACTTATGCCCTTCTGACTGAACAGCCTAGTGATCCTACTGTTGTCAAGCAGACATATCTATCTAGTCTGAAAGCCAATAGGTTCCCTCCCTTCAACAGACTGCTACATCATATTTGCACATCCATCAGTACACCCCATAGCACTGGTAGGGAACGAGTTACTGAGATGCAACGATTCTTGCTATAATGTATGCTGAAACAGATCAAGATTTCATTGACTGATGTTATCATTCAGACCATGGGTACATGTCTGAAACAGTCTAGGACACTTCCATATGCTGCCCCATTTGCTGCAATTTTTAGAAAGGTTGGAGTGAACTTTGGAAATGAAAAGAAACTAAACATTCCCAGAGGGAATAGATACTCCTTATCATACATTCAGAAGTTCATGGGATTTGAAGTTATGAATGGACAGCCAGTCAGAGTACTGCCAAGTCAGAAGCATGCCTCTGCCTCTGGGGCACCTGTTGTAGAAATGAGCGAAACAACATAAGAAAAGCCAGCGGCCAGTCTAGCCAGAGTAGACAGACAAGAGGTTAGTCCTGCCAGAATGGACAAACAAGAGGCCTGTCCTATCCAAGCTGATATTGTCACAGATACTGCTCCATCTCTCCCAACTGTCACTAGAGATATTTTGATCATACATGGTCCTTTTCAGGAACCCTCTCCTCGAAGGGAACATGAATCTACCTACTTTCCTGAGGAAGAAATGCCAGATAATGTTCATTATGATGCTGGCATGCATGATCAGACTTCTGGTATCAATCCAACCTTGATTCAATTTCTTGAATGAAGTTCATGAACATTGATTCTTTCATAATGCACTTGAGTTCAACCATGGAAATGAGGATTTCCCGTCTTGAGCAGAAATCAGACAGCAGATGGGAACAATTCAAGAATGACAAATTCAAGTCAGACAAAAAGCTTCATAACTTCATGGAATCCCTCCTTCAGGTTTGTTAGAAAGCTGGGTCAGTAATGCACAATTTGAAAATCTTGCATCAGCAATTTCTGAACAGGCTAAAGGCTGTGCAGACATATAACTATGATGTCAAGGGAAACCAGTCCAAGCTGAATTTGAATTTTTCTACCCTAATTGACAAGAACAATGTGTTCAGTGAAAAGGTTCAGACCTTGTTTGAAAAGATTACATCTTTTGGTAAGGACCTTGCTAAACTGTTTGAATGATCCACTCTAGTGGGTGATGAGGTTATGGATGTTTTGCATATTCTAAAAGAAAACTTCCCACCCACAATTGAAGATCAGCGTGATATGTACTGCCCTCCACCAACAGAAGCCTCCTCTTCTGCACCTGAATGGGGATCTCAACAGAAAGCTCAAGTGGACTATCTATTTGACATTTTACACAGCTGGTTTGATAGTATCACTTCCAAAGTACAGGATTATCATAAATCTATCCTACAAAGAGATCAGCAATTTTCGGACAGACTAGACAGTTTAGCATCTTCTATGACTCAGCTTCAGCAACAACTGGATACTGTGTCTGCAAACATTCTTCAGTCTCACTCTTCCTCACCTGCTCCCCTTCCTGATGATGTCAAAGGGGGAGAGACATGAACTCAAGTGGGAGCCTGGAATTGCATTGCATCTGCATCAAATGTGATTGAGTGAAGTTTTCCTTCATTTACATATTTTGTGATATGCTCGAAAGAAATTATCTGTGAGATTGTCCAACTTTTTGTTAGAAGAGTTCTTTTGTTCTTCTTATTGATGTTATACCTTGGACCTAAATGAAATGAATGACATGAACTGGTGTTCTGGTCTCTGAAGTGAATTCCTTGTTTGATCTGAACAATACATTTTTATGTAGATGCAATGGCACACACCTCATAGTTGCCATCATCAAAAAGGGGGAGATTGTTGTGCCCCTGGTTTTAATGATGACAACCATGAGATGTGTGTGTGTTGAGTTCAACAGAACTGATGAATTAACCCTTGATTCATTAACGCATGTATCTACTTTACTCTTGAATGCAAGGAAGAAATAAGGTATACGCAGGATGCTCAAGGCGTCCACGCAGCAGTTTGCATAAAAGGACAGCGTCTACGCATGATGCTAATTGTGTCTACGCATCAGTTCAAGGGGCAGAAGCATCAATCACTGGCATAGCTCAGTGCGTCAACGCCACAACATGTAAGCGTCGACGCATCTGCTCTTGGTGGAGATAATAGAGTGTTCGGGGTCAGTCCAGTGAGTTGACGTAGGCACCCTATGCGTCAACGCATCTGGCTTATGTACAAAAATGGTCTGTGGGCAGTTCAAGGCTGCGTCAACCTCTTAGTCACACTGATTTGACGCCATCTGAATCTCATCAAGTGATTATTAGGTGGACCCCAGCCGTAAGTGGCGTTAGATGCCACATCATCTAAAAGAGCATGCACTCTCTTTCCCTAGCGATTCCAGAAGCCTCTAGGAGAACAATCATTGGGCTAACCAGAAAATTTGGTTGGGGCCCACAAAAGGAATATTCACGTGAATAGGGAGAGCGCGGGGGATGAAAGTTGAAGTAGCAGCAGTCGAACAAGATACATTAGAAGCTCTTGAGAAGAATGGCCTGAATCATCATCTTCCTCCCGGCGTGCTGTTGCATCCACTGAAGATAAGAGGAAGCCTAGTGGCAGTTGATCATCGCAAGACTATCTACCCTCCAGAAGGAGAACGCCAGTTGATCGACGAAGCCTTTTCTCTCCGATCTCTATGTCTGAGATTCGAAAATCAGCACCATCATACATCTGAAGCTCTTTCTTTCAATTTGTTTTGGTGACTTCATTTCTTGTTGTTCATTTCAGTTTGAATTCTATTACTGCTATTCTCCCTCGTACTGGTGATTGTAGAGGGAGGTTTCTTGATCAAGGGGTTTGGGTGTGTATGCCCTCAAGCTGTTTGTCAGCGGGTAACTGATTGAGAGGATGTGTTCCTCTTGTTAACCAAGCTGTAGTGGTCAGCATCGTCGAGGGAATTGTTCCTCGGTTTAGCAAAGCTGTAAGGCTCAGCAGGGATCTTCACTGATCTAGTAAGGGATGGACGTAGGTCTCCACAGGGAGACCGAACTACCATAAAAATCTATGTTCTCTTGTGGTTTGCTGTCTCTTGCAATATCTGTGTCGCTAGATGATTGATTAGGTTCGATCTCCACACCTTCTGTTTACTGAATTTTGAACTAGTGTTATGCTACTTAAAAGTTGATTGTGATTTTTCGCAAAAGATTTCAAAGGGTCAACCTATTCACCCCCTCCCCCTCTAGTTTGACCATCCACTTAATCCAACAGCATGGCCCCTGGAGGAACCCCATTTGGGAGGTGAATAGAAATGGCCAAATGTTGGCAACATACTGAACCTATGTCTCGAAAGCTTCGGATATTACTGCCCATGGGTCGCCGGAGCCCCTCGCAGGATAGTCCTCGGGGTTCCGTACCCAATTCTGGTTTTTGGGTAGCTGCCCTCAGCTCACCCACGATTTTGGAGGCCGTCTCGGAGCCTTCCGTGGGCGGGTCTCTATCTTACACTCACATACCCCGGGTCTGGGGGAGATGCTACTGAAATTTCGTCAGGAACACAATTAATTAAAGAAATGAACAACATAATAATGTTAACCATGCAAATAAGACTAAATAAAAAAAGATAAATAAAAAGGGACCCTTGATTTGTCAAAGGGACTGCTACTAAACTCTCATGAACTAAGAACAAGTCTCTCTACACTTTTAAACTCAAATGCAGGTTTAGCGTCCCCTTTTCATGTTCATGAAGGCATAGCACCATCCCATGCAAGAGCTTGTAGAAATAAATCTCTACAAACCTTTCCCAGTCATTGTATGTGTCGACACCAAGGACTCTACATCCACCCCTTCCTCTTCCAGTTGTTGGTTGCGTCGACCCCAAAGCCCCCCGCATCGACCCCATGCACATCGCCTGCATGCAAGGTCCCCACTGCCCCTTCATAAATAAATGTTAGAAAGAATGAAAGAGCCTCATGGGCCCATCATAAACAAAAAGACAACCATTTCATAACCCTACATATGCATAATAAAACCTCATGCACATATTAAACTCCATATGCATTGCCTACTACATCTTCATGAACAAACACTAAAAAAATGGGGAGCCCCAAGGGTTCATCTCAAACAAAAAAAAGCCAAGCATATCACAACCCATGTCACCTTGAGCCCCATGCATGATAAGGGCATAATAAACCCTCCATATATTGCATAACATCCTTGAAGAATAGCCCATGCCCTGTGCATGTGAGGGGGGCAGGAGTCGACCCCCTGCATCGACTCCTTCCTTCCTAGTTTCTGTCTGGCTTAGTTTCAACCCCCTTGCGTTGATGCAAGGGGTAGATTGGGTCGAGCATCGGCCCCGCTTGTGAGGAGCAGCAGTGTGCCGACTCTCCTGCATCTTGGCGTCGACGCAGCCTTGATAGAACACAAAAAGAAAAATGGGACGGTGAACTAGCGTGCGTGCTTCTCGCGCCGATTCACACCCCGCGCTGGTCACCCCCTTTCTCTCCTCCTCTCTCGCAGCGCCGACTCATCCCCTTCCCCCTATCTCTTCCTCTCTCCCTGTGCCGACTCACTCATCTCCTCCCACTCATTTCACTCATGCGCCGATTCAACCACCCCACATGCCTCTCTTCATACCCCTCTCATCCAGGTGCCGATCCAATCCCCTTATCTCCTTCTCTCCTTTGGCCGATTCACACTCTCCCATCTTAAGCAAAAAATGAGAAACAAACAAAGAAAGCATCAAAGCATTATCAACCAAAATAATGAATGAACAAACAAAGTAACAAATAAGTGAATAAATAAAGGATCAAAAAATAACAAAAGAAAAGGGGGATGCAACCAAAGAAAATCATGATGACAATAATAAACGAATTATAATATCGATGGTTAGATAAAAATTGCATGCATGCATCTAAATAAAATTAAATAACCAAACAATAGAAAGTATCACAATGCACGCTCCGGTGCCCTCGCTTCCCTGAGACCCGGTGTGAAAGGAATATCAATGGCATCCCAACAAGTGAGGTTTGGACCTCGGGAGCCACCCCAATATGGCCATGACTCGGCACTATCTTGGATCGATATCTCCTTGAATTTGACCCATTCTGATCATGATTTAGTCCCACTTGACCATCAAACTTTGCATATACTTGGCAGACATTTGTACGAGTTCATCACCATCTTCATAACGTTTTCAATACGGACTTCCGTCCGAATATGAAAATGGTCGATAAGGGACCAACATGATCTAAACGTTCATACCCCAGTCTAGGGGCATTTTAACACAGCTCACAAATTTCATTATCTCACTTCATTAATGTTAATTCTAGGCCATAGGGCCCATTTTCCAGGTGATCAATCAAGAGTTTTCCCCTCTCCGAGGGGATGTAATTAACACCGTGGCCTTTACGGCGCAGTGGGTTTCAATCCCGACACGTAATCCACTATCGTTTGATCAGTCAGACGGCATGCACCTGTGGCTTCTTCCAAGCCCGAATAAATCGTCACTTTGTGACTGGCATGCTCACGCACTAAATAAATTGAAATAAATGAATAATTGAATAAACAAACGAACAAATGAAATAAATAAAAAGAGATCCCATAAAGTGCATCCACAAGTAGAAAGAAGAGTTGTAGGCGATTGGCTTGCTTTTCTCAACTCTTGTAATGTGAATTTTTGGCTAGAGATTGCTTGAAAAAGTTTGTTTACAAATCTTCCTGTGATTTGCTTATTTATTGTCTGCTGTAATATACTATCGTTAGACTTATTCCTGAGGCCGTTAGACACAAAATAGTTAACGTTAGACTCTATAATATATTCATTAGACATAAACATATGATTGTTAGTCACAAAGAGTAGTGGACATTAGGCTTCTAATATATTCGTTAGAAACAAGTGTCTCGATGTTTTTGTTTCTTCAACTGATTTCCTTCTTCCTTATAGGTCAGTCAGATTGTAGAGAGATCATTTTATGTCGTGATATCCTGAAGTCAGAGTACCTCTCCGAGGTATATCTATTTTTCTGGCTGTTACTTATGCAGAAAGTAATTTCATTATTTGAATATACATAGCAGAAGAAATAATTTAAGTAGAATGCATTTCTTCCTTTGATTAGGCTTTGAAACATGTCTGTACAATCTCTATGTCGGCATCCTTCTTTCTGTTTGTTTTTCCTGAAACAGCGTAAAGAGAAACTCGACCTTTCTAGATTGTCAGATGGACGTGATATGAGAAGGGAAGTCTTTGCATGACCAGCAATAAATGTAGAGAAGTTTTTGCATGTCCTATAATAAATGTTTATATGTGTACATTAAATGCATTCAAAATTCAAATCCTATTAAGATAGCCGATGGTAGAATTTAAGATAGTCGGTGGTAGAATTTAAGATAGTCGATGTGTATGCGACTATGTACTGCATAGTTAATTCGACTGTGAGGCATCGACTAGGTTAACAGACAGTCAGAGACAATTGTTGAGATAGTCGAATAAATGATCGACTAGATAGTTGAATGATGTATCGACTATGTGAATATTTCTCGATAAAAGTTATTCGATAGTTGAATGATAGTATCGACTATGTGAATGTTTCTTGATAAAAGTTATTCGATAGTCAAATGATAGTATCGACTATGTGAATGTTTCTTAATAGTTATTTTACTAATCGGCTAAGTTCCCAAACAATCGAATGTATCGACTATGTGAATGTTTCTTGATAAAGTTATCTCATAGTCGAATGATGGTATCGACTATGTGAATGTTTCTTGATAGTTGTTTTAATGATCGGCTAAATTCCCAGATAGTCGAATGTATCGACTATGTTAACATTGCTTGATAGTTTTGTTTGGAGATGGGCTAAGTTCCCAGATAGTCAAATGTATCGACTATGTGAACTTTGCACGATTAATTAAGTTACTCTTGGCTTTATATCGACTATGTCTAATAATAACTTCAATTCTTTAAATGACTAAATCAAACAAAGTCTGTAGACAATTTATAACTAAGTTTTTCATGCAGTAATTTAAGTGAACCATAAAGTCCCGCGATCAATGACACCCAAGAGGGGGAGTGAATTGGGTGACTACCTTTTTAAAGAAACTTTTATCCGATTTAAATAAATGTGTTGAAATGGCAATTTAGAAATCAGATCTGATATATTTTGAGTTAGATCTAATACAATCTATCACACACGATAGTCTTTTGGTACAAGGTGGAGGTAGGAATCTGAAGATTCTACTCACGCAAAGTGTTATCGTCTTGACAGGACTGGTCTTGTCAATTCAAATCCACTTTTAGATGTACCAAAGATCTATTACAAAAATGCTCGATTATGCTAGATCTGAATGATGAAACACGGAGGACGTAATACGTGTGTATGCTTACATAGAATAGGGGTAGAGGAAATGGACCAAACCACACAAGAGATAGCAATTTTTAGGTGGTTCGGATGCAACACCGACAACCTACGTCCACCCCTCACGATCCATGAGGATTCACACACTATCTTGTAAGGAATTACAAGATCAAACCACGCACACACTCGTATGGAGTTCAGAACTCCTACGATGGTGCAGAGGCACTGACACACACACACACACACACACGGATCTGAATAGATCCACACACACACACGGATCTGAAGAGATCCACACACACACTTGATGTTCACAGATTTAGAAAGAAATACACACTTGAAGCTCATAATAATTTAGAAGAAGAAACGAAATGAAAAGTTCAAATCTAGGTTCCCCCTGATTGATTGATGAAGATCTAGGACTTGATTCTTGAATCTTCAGTCGAACACCACTTCTTTGGCTTAAGAAAGATCTTGAAATGCTTGATTCTTGATGAAGGATAGCTAGATGGATCACTATTCACACAAGTTCTTGTTCTTGTAGTAGCTCACCCTCTTCTCTTGATGGCCTCCCTTGAATCCTTTTTGATGATTAGGGTTTCTTGTCCTAAAAATGTGCTTTTATATAGCCTATGATGGTCAAGGGAGATGCCAAGACAGCATCCCACGTTTCCTAGTAGATTTGGAGGCTTTGGGACTCTAAAGTCCAAAAGAGAAGCTTGCCGACATTGGTGAAAACAAAAGTCAACAAAGGTGGCTTCGAAGGGGTCGGTCGACCGATCCTTGAGAAAACTTGGACTTTTCAACTCTATAAAATTCGGTCGACCGAAATAGAGCCATCGGTCGACCGAACTCTGCAGCTCTACAAAGTTCTGTGTTCTGGGTAATTTGGTCGACTGAACCCTGCAAAACCTGCAAAACCAAACTGATTAGCCCAAATAACATATCCACATGAAAAAGGCATTGTATGTCTATCTTGTTCCATTCATTTCGAGTTTATTTGACTTATTTTGGGCAGCTTGGAAGCTTGACCATTTGAGCATTGGATCATGACGGAAATGGGCTTGAGAGTGCCTTCTTGTGTTCGTTCTTAAGCAAGCACATACGGCACAAGACCGAAAACAAGTCTGGGGTTTTGTTATCATCAAAATCAATTGGAGAAACTCAACAATCTCCCCCTTTTTGATAATGACAAAAATCTAGATCATTAAATACATTGGCCTTCCGTTAAACAAATTTGAAACATGTATGCATCCTTTACATCACGGAATACATCACTACATCCTTGCAAGCTCCCACATGGTTCTTGTACGAGGCGGAGTTTACACCCACACATAGTGAAGGATTTTGGACGGGCGGACCTATCTCTCATCCAACACCATTTGATATACAGAACCAATGGAGGGTTATAGAAACAATCCATCAGGAAAATTGAATCCATTCAAAATACATCATTCAAGCCAACACCAATCCATTCATTCCTATTTGCAAAATCTATATGAAGAAGAAATTAAATGGAGGAACCAATATACGTGCCATAACCAAGTGCATTCCATTCATTACATATTACATGGACACTTGACAAATGACATTGACAAGGACTCCCTGACACAGGGACAATGCAAATGACTCACATGCAAATGATTGACACAAAAATACCAAATGACAAACACACATACAAGCATAGAGACATGCATGCATAAGCTATATAAAACCTGATAACTTCTCCCCCTTTGACACCATCAAAAGAGGGGATGGGAGTACAAGAAGAAGCAGATCAACTAGACACTGTAGGACCACAAGGACAGTCACTAAAGAGGAGCAGAGTTCCTTTGGCCATCATCATCAATCGGAGCATGCTCTGGAGGAAGACGGTGGTCAATGGAATGAACAAGGGCATCCTGATCATGCAGGTGATATTCATTGGTGAGAAGACTACGATTGGTGGTACGGAAGGCCTGGCGAGTATCGTCATAACTGGTGGTGAGATGGGCCACATGGGTGGAAAGGTTGTCCAAGACATGTGAAAAAGACTCTATGCGGCCAAACATGGAGTCAAGAATAGTGCCAAATGTGTCAAAAGAAGTCCCAATAGTACTCCCAAAGTTGGAGAGCTGCTCCCCAAAGGCATCCATAGAAGTCTCTAGTCTAGTGAGGCGCCTATCAACACCCTCTAAATCTGCCCAAAAGGGTTGTCCAGCGCCTTGAGTGGATGACTCCCCGTTATAGAACTGTGGTGGCACCTCCTGATCTGCGTGCTGTGGAGGAGGAGGAGGCTGCTCCTCTGCCTGAACTGGAGGTGGGGCTTGTCCATGAGCTTCCTGATGTCTTGGCTCTTCTTCTCCCTCATTTTCTGATTCTTCTCCATAAACGCCCATATTTCTGTATAACTCTCCATCGGGACCCAAATAATATTCAAAGGATATGAAGAGTTCATGTTTATTGTATATGTCATCTTACCTCACTTGAATTGACACTTCATCTGCCAAACTAATTCCAACATAAGTAAATATCCCAGTCAATTGTGATGCATACAGCAGTGATCGCCTTCTTTGGGTACGGCACAACCCAATTAAATCTATCATGAGGTGGCCCATGTTTATTGTCATCACATTCATCACACAGTAGAATAGGAATTTGTGCACTTCTGTCACCTCATTTTGGCTTTCGCCCTTGGGATAAATTAATGTAGTAAACATGTGGTGCAGGATCCATTGCAATTGCAGGAAGTAGTTGGCATTCAGCTTTAGCAAATTGCTGACTCCTTGCACATACTCAATGCATGTCATGAGGATGAAAGTTTCCTCAGCGTGACCATGACCAAAAGCCATATCGTGGCCCCTAGCTGAAACTCCTAGGGCGCTCTCAAATAAATCTGGAGTGATAGTGATCTCTACTCCTTTCACAACAGTGTATAGATGGTCATTTCTCATGTTCAAATTCCTATAAAACTGTTGGATAAGGCTAGGATAATATCTGGTGTATCTTGTGACAAAGTCAACCCACCCATCTTGTATCTCAAAAATAGCACTCAAATTTGGTAAGAGTTCATTCAACTCACCAAAATGAACTAGCCAAGGGTTGAGTATCGACCTTGGGCGCATCGGCGGTGCACGTGGAGGTGTGGGTGCCTGCAGGGGTGGAGGAACCGGGTCCTCACCTCTCCTAGAGCTGGACTCCCTCCGGGTAGATCTCCGAGGATCTCGGAAAAAGTTTCTCCTAGGCGCCATAGAATGGAAAACCTCTATAAAATCCCTTAGGGCACAAAACTCCTTCTTGGGGATGAAAAGGGACTCGATGACACACCGGAGGCCTGTGGCAATTGGGATTTTATTTTATTTGGTTATTTGATATTACTATTGGTTTGATAGGCGTGCCAGTCACATATGTGACAAGTTTATTGTGCGCTCGATCTGACTTGGTCAGACGAAAGTGAAGTCCGTGTCAGGAACAGAAGTCCGCCACACCATAAAGGCTATGACATTAATTACATCCCTCTGAAAGAGGGAAAAGCCTTGATTAATCACCTAGATAAAGGGACATCGGGGCTAGATAAATGCAAGTAGATAGGTGAATTGAAATAAACACACAGATTAAAAAACACCACTATGCGGTGCAAGACCTAGGCTCCCATTCAAGCATGTGATGCAGTGATATTTATTATCCAGACCCTGATACACGGCATAGAACTTAGATCCGGAGATCACCTCTCGCTTAATGAGAGCTTTCGGCCATACCTAATCTGACCTTTATCACCATTCAATATACCGGAGGACCGGAACAGGCAAGCATGTAGTAAGATAGTTATGTGTGTATATGTATATATATATATACTGAAGGACCGGAACAGGAAAGCATGCAGTAAGATATATATATATATATATATATATATATATATGCGTATGTGTATGCATGAAGAGAACAAACCCTAGGTGGGTTTGCTGTTGATTTTGCCATTATTCTTATTGTTTATTCACAAGATGACCATTACTTAGAAAAAAGAAAGGAGGATCAATGGGTTGACGGGGGAAGAAGTTGACTTGGGCTCACGAAATGAATCGGCAGGTATAGTGCATAAAGGTGAAAAATAGGTCCCAAGGTCGATAAATGGCTCAAATAGATAGTTAAGAGTGTTAAATGGCTGACAACGTAGACTAATGATGTCACATCCCGAGATTATGCAGCGGAAATAATCGGGAACGCGAACAGCCGGCGTGGTAAGCCTCTTGCAAGCAAGAATAACCAGAGCGCGAGAATAATCACACAAAAGTAATTGCACAATAATTAACTCAAACCTTCACTTTTATTAATAATAACAACCATAATTCAAGTACAAGAGACATCGATCTCTCTAAACTTGCTAGACTCAATAAGAGAAAATTACATAGAATAAATCTAGACATTTTGAACTTCCTAAGTCTTTACTCTTTAGTCGCTCTCAGACCCATCACTGGAATGACCTGAATCCGAATCTGACCCACTGGCACTTCCTGAAAAGATTGAAAATAGGTAATGAGCACGCTTGCCCAATAGGTATCTTCGCATCAACATGATTGGCAATGTTAAAGTGATTAATGTCTTAGCTCTAAAGAACAAGATAAATCATGCGAGTACGATCAAACATGCGATTAAAGGCAAAGTAACAAGATATAATCAAGCTTGAGATATGAGAATATGAATTGATCAAGTATAATCCAGCAAGAATGTAACAATGACCTTTCATGAAATAAGAATGTACTAGCAGGTCATGTAACAAGCAAGAATGTACATTTCACTTAGTAACAAGTACTTCGTGAATTCATGTGGATCGATATTCAACTCCCGTGGATTTTCACTTATTTATAAAGAAAGTACTCCCAGCGTAATGCGACGCCAGTAGCATCATATCCCATGGTTTATATAGTATATTTTTGACAATCAGCCGAGGGGACTAGTATAGAGCCCTTGAACACAATCACTGCTCGAACTGCATCTTCAAGTATAAATCAAGCTACTTCCATATATATAACAATAAAGTTTGGCCAAGAGTGTATAATTTCAGTGAAAGTTCCATGATAAAGTAACCAAAAATAAGAATGCTTTTATTGAGAATAAGAGTTCAATAAACATATTGATAACTAAGTTATGCCATGGAAATAAATCGGCAGCATAATGGTACTTTCTTAACCTTTTCAATTTACTTAGGTATCTTTGAAATAATGTGACAGGTTCTAGATAATCAATTAGACTATCTAGGATCATAAGAGTATTAACCCTTGGGTCAAATCTCGGGTTAACTGTACTCAGGAAAATAGCGGTCGTTTTCTGGGCCGTTTCATGAATAAAGCGATCTAGTTTTGGACCGTTAAGGATAAGACTGTTCGATATTTAAAACAGATTATATGGAATATTTAGGGGTCAATGAAAGAACCGTCTAGGATCTGTTAGCGGTCTAGTGAAGGTCCGCTAGTAGGCTCTGGCAGTCAACAAGAAGGCCGCTAAGTTCTAGAAAAATAAAACACCGGTATAAGTGCTTTCTAGAAAATGGGCTTTTAATGGTACAACCACCTTGACGTCCTAGTGGGAATCCCAGGCTCGCGGAGAATTACGGAGGCGTTGAAACAATATTTCCTAGTCCGTTGGAAGGAATATCCAAAGGAGAGGTTATCAAGTCCAAGATTGTGTGCCTAATGTGCATAGGTGTAACCAATGGTCACATACCGGGATATATGACATGTGCTAATGAAAATGACCCTATAGATGAGAAAGAGATCATTAAAACAGTGATCAAGGTAAACTATGAATTATCTAACTTTAGAAACATGTATTTAATTACAAAAGTATATGATTTTGGCATAAATTAACTTATGTTTAAAAATAATCCCAAGTACAATAAAGATCATGAAATCCATTGTTGTAACATTAATGAAACTCACAGTAAGAACAATACTTAAAACAGGCTTGGAACATAATTAACTAGGCATATTATAAGTTTAATGGGTTGTTCTTCATTCAGTCTCAGGTTGACAGAATTCAGAACGTTAGCGGTCTAATATAGAACGGTTTACTAATGTCTAACAGTCTATCGTACGTCCACTTGTGGTTCTATAACAGTGAAATCGCAAGAATCTCTAACGGTCTATATATTGGCCGCTAATCCTTGATAAGCGGTTTATCGTAGGGCCGCTAACCAATGCTGGTGGTCTATTTTTAGGCCATTTGGCTTGATCGAAACTAAACAATTGAACTAAATGCTATTTCAAGACACATCATGCCTGGAAATCAACATATATAAAACTTCTACCATGGTAGAACGAAGAGAAGCCAACAATATGCATAGGATTCATGTATTATGACAAGAGAGCTTATTTAGTTCATTTAGGGCTAAGAAAGATGCATGTATGCTACACTAGATGCATAGATACTATTAAAACATGAAATTCTCCATACACAATGCATGAAATTAAGTGCAACATAAGGGCTTTTAATCCTAGAATGATGTTTTAGCCATTCATGAGATGACCTACCTCTGGAAACACCTCTAGACTTTGAATTTCGAACTGGAAGTCGACCCTAGTTCTGCACTTCCTGTGATAAATCAGTAACTTCACGCCCCTCTAACTTCCGATTCTCTTGACCTAAGGACGTGAAATTTGGAGGGTAAGAAGAAGATACAAAAGAGAACAAAAAGTTCTAAAGACACAACTTCTAAATACCTCGTTTTGGGTCCATAATTTCTTGATCTTCACCACACCGTTGCACAATCTCCTGGGTCGTTGATGTGAAATCAGCAAATTTAGGTGTCTCTATCTTCTTGATGGGTTGATCTCCTAGCACGAAATTTTGAGGCAAGTTAGTCCCTAAGTTTAGGAATAAAAACCTCAAAAGAGCCTACCTGAAATAATATCTCCTTACCTTAGTTCACGAGAGCCAAACGTAAGGGTCGCGCAAGTGAAATCTAGGGTCTATTTATAGGGTTTTGCTAGGGTTTCGTGGATTAGATAAATTCTAGAGTCCCTAGTTGGTACTATCCCGACTTTTGAGAGTCCTTAAGATGCTTACTAGTCCTCCCACCTCGGTCTCTAGGAGATAAAACGTTAAAAATTCAATCTTTTTGCTCTTCCTTCAACTCACGGAACTGATAGTAAGTAGCGATCTAGGACTGGACCGCCAATATTCCTCTAGCGGTTTCACGATAGACCGCATCTACTATTGGGCATCGAATTTGAATTTAATTCAAACTCTATTTTCAGTTTACTCACTTAATTATCCATACAATGAGTATTTATCCTTATATTCCGTGAATAAACTAATTAACCTTCTAGAATTTGGGCCAAACTTCATGGGCTTGGTCCTCAAGTCCTTTGGGCTTTATTTAAATAGGGTAAGTCAATTAGTTATCACACTTGGGCCTTAATAATAGTTTATTTAACCCATAAATTCATTTATTAAATCTATTTTGGTCTTTAAAAATTCTAGAAAATTCTTAAATACTTCAGAAAGATTTTATAAAATTTCTGGGACATTACAAATGATCGGCAAAGTAGATAGATAGCTAAGAACGGTGACAAATGGTCAACGTAGGAGACAAATAGCTGGCTGGGGTAACAAATGAGCTTTAGCGGTGACAAATAGCACAGAAGAGTGGGGCAGGGGCAAGTGAATTGGCGCAGGAGAATGAGAGAGAGAGGGCTTATGGAGGTGAACCAGCGCGGTGAAGAGGGTAATCGCTTGGCAAGGTGGGGTGAACCGGCGCAGAAGGGATTTCCCTTTTGCACCGATTCACTGCCCTAAGTGAGGGTTGGCACCGGATTGCTTAAAAAAAAAGGACGGAGTCAACTCTAAATGACTTGGAGTCGATGCGGAGATTAACAAAGCAACGGTAGCTCAAGAGGCCCTATGAATCAGCACCAGAGGATGGGATGGGCTGCGATTCGACGTAGATGAGAGGGTGGTGGGTTAACAAGGTAGGGTGAACCGGCGCAGAAGGGATTTCCCTTTGCGCCGATTCACCTCTCTTGGCAAGGGTCGGCGCCTGATCACTTGTGAAGGAAGTGGAGTTGACTCTAGAGCTCATTTTTTTCCCAAAGGAAGATGGATTTTCTCTGAGGTTTGAGAGTTGACTTGTCCTAACCTGCTAGGGCCATCTTTCCTTAATGAATTAGTTTCATTTAGATCTAGTTTTGTTAACTCCATGTTCATCTTGTTTGTTTAGAAATGGACCAAAAAGGGGCCCGTGGGGCACGTGTTCATCAAGAATTAACAATCATGCTCACCCCACACTTCTGTATCCATATGAGACAAGTTCAACTGTTTAATCCCTATGCGAGGTTCGTACTCAAGAACAGGTTCTGTGATATCTGGGGTGGGCTCACGCACCACACCACGGCATAAGCTCTTAAAATGATTTGCACGCACCATTCATGCAATGCCATCATGTTTTAACATCAATGTCATTTTAAACCCAATTAAAGTAGAAAACTTGAATTAAACAAAATAAAGGTCGGAGAGAATCCTGAAAAATTTTGGCAGCATCTCTCCTTTCTTTGAGAACTGAAAGAGGAAAATTTGAGATCACACACGGAAAGTTCCGGAGTGAACTCATAATTGCCGAGAGGCCGAACACGGTGATCTCACGACCCAAATTGGATGCGAAAGCCTCGAGGACTAGCCTACTATGGGCCCCAACACTCCACGGTCAAAGTTATCAAGAGTCTCGGACTCACATATTGCCAGATGTATGGCCATCTTTATCCGCTCTCAAAGAGGGGTTTATGAGAAACCACATCATGAAGAGATGGGCCCTCGAAGAACCCAGAGCAGTCTAAGGGATTTAGTCCCCGAAGTTAACACAGTGAAAATACAATGAGCATCGACATGATAAATCCAAAACGAAGGAATGTCCCCCATTGTCTTTGATACATTGGACCCATGCTATCTAATACCAATCGAAGTCCGGCAAATTAAGTTGTCGCCTTGGAGATGAGTGCCATAGTCTATGCTAGATGCAACAACAAACTATGGGTCCCAAAGGGCACATTATGCTAGAATAATTCATTCGGCTAATAAGAGATATGCGAGTGTGTGGCTGATCTTCAGGGGCCAGGGTGATCACAGCAAAGAAAAGAATATACACATAGGAGAAAGGGGACGGGATTCCAAATCTTAACAGATCTCGGAGGAACGGCCTAAACCCTTACGACTCATGAGACTGAGTGAAAGGGGGAAGAAGACCATCTCCATCGGCAATAGATCATACACGAGTGGCTGACAACGATATCCACATTACAACAGTGAACAGAATTAGAAAATAACGACATAATTGGTGAAACACGGTGTAGTAGGGTCCATGAGGAGCAGTGGGGGGAATTACTATCGCCCGTGTGGGCGTGGCCAATGGCCATTTTAATCATGAAATCTAATGCACAAAATTACAGTCACCCGAACGATCAAAGGATCATGGATATATATATATATAGCCTCGGTGAGGCCTCCTCACGACCAAGACACATGCATCTACATGCTCGGAATCAAACATAAAGACTACAGAAACGCGAGTAAGGAAGACAAAGAATTAGACGAACTAGCATGGACATTCAACATATTACTCTGTGAAACATGAACACGAGCACCAAGTGGGCTTAACAGATTCTTCTTATTTCTGAAACGAGAACAACACGATGGGGCACTTTTCTATCACAGGAATGCGAAGAAAATAAAATAAATGGAATACAAATGAGAATGGGAAGGAACCAAAGAAAAGACGAAGCTATCAGTCCCCTTGGGACTTTGCTACTGTGGAGACCCACCTACAGACGAGAAGGGATCGAAGGGAACTCTACTTCTGGCACTGCAGAGACGAAGCAAAAGCGCTCCCAGTGGAGATGGCTCTCTCTATCACTCCTTTCTCCTTGATCCTTCTCTCCTCTATTGATTCCCCCCTGATTGATTGTTCTCATCTTCCTGCGGCACTTGAAGTGGGGGTTTTATAGGCGTAAAATAGGGTATCGGTGCCTCGACGGGATAGGTGTCCTGGCGCCAATTCACCGGCCCACTTAATGGAGAGGGGCGCGCCGTATCATGCATACTGTGCTAGTTCATCAAATTGTAGGCGCCGACTGACCTATGCTGGCGCCGGTTCAGTGGATAGAGAAAAGGGGCACGCCAGTTCATCAGCAGAGCAAAAGGGCGCTAGTTTATCCAAAAAGCAAAAGGGCATCAATTCACTAGCACATCAAAGGGGCACCGATTCACTTTAGGCCTTAGGGTCATTTTGGTAAATTTAACACCTTCACCGTTCCGTTAATCCCGAACTGACATAGCCAGAAGCTCGACGTCCGATGCAATTTTGGGTTCGATGCGGTGGCCCTGGAATGTCAATTTTGAAGCATCCGGACCCTGGTTTGTAGTTTCGGGTGGCTTTCGACATGCGCCGAACCTGTGTCAGATCACTCAGGTTTTATCCTGATTCAGCCCTCGGCACTGTGATTTGTGCTACCATACCTATTTTGTGAATATGTGGGGAATCTTCATCAACTGGACTATCACTCGAAGTATTTTCATCCTGACTGGGTAGCTTTTCGGCCACTTACAGGCCTTTCTGGCATGACGTGTACCCGAATCGGGTCACTAGGGTTTTCTGCTGATATTGCCTTCGGCACCCCGTTTTGAGGCACCAGGGACATTTCATCACCTTGGGAGGCTTCTTCATCAGGTGGTGGACCACCAGGTGTAATTTTGTCCTCGTCGGACGAGGTGTGGGGTTTGTTTGGAATGACCGAGTCAGTGCCGGCTTGTTGGGTTTGTTGATTTTGGCTTGCCGTATAGCATTACCGGATTGTTGTAGACTTATTTAGACGTCCCGAGATGATGAATTATGGAGTCCCCAATGTTTCATCAGGTGACCTAGGGCTTTAGCTGTCTAGAGGATCCTTCATCAGGCTTCTTTAACTTCTTTACGCTAGCTCTTAAAGCGTGCTTGCCGTATGGCGATATTTTAGGCATCAACAAATGCCCCCCAGCCGCAGGTGTCGCAAGTGAGGGACAAGCGATGCGGGATCCGCAGATGTATCTGTTTCATAGCAGCTATTTCCTTCTATTGCATATTTAGGCTATGAACACTTTACATAGTGGGGCCCACTTTGTTCGAAACCCTTGCACAAAGTTGAGTAGGCGAAGGGGCTATAGCTGCAATGAATCGGCGCCTGGGTTTTGACCATTTTGAATCAGTGCAGGGGTTTGACCCCTTTGAATCGGCGCAGAGGCTTGTGGCGGTGAACAGGCGCTGGCAGTTTAGCGGAGCAGTGAACCGGCGTGGTCAAGCGTCGACTCGCTTCCCCCCTCTCTTTTTAAATCCCTTTGAAGGGTTTGAAACCCTATTATATCTCTTGCTTTTCCCCCTTCGACGGCCAACGCATGCTCTCCACCATTCTCCTCTGAGCACGGCGAGAGTGAGGGCGAGCCTCATCCCATTCTCCAGACACCGTGAGGCGGCGACGGCGGCAAGCTTCCACCCTTCCTTCCCCTCTCTGAGCACCGTGAGAGCGTGGGCGAGGGCGGCGGGTTTTCTTTCTTCTCTTTTGGGAACGGTGAAGGCAGCAGCGAGCCTTTTCTTTTCCCCCTCACAGGGCATAGTAACCGGGGACAGTGGGCTCTCCCTTCCTCTCTTTTTTTTATTCCTTGAGCATGGTAGGAGTGGTCGAGTCCAGCTATTTCTTTCCTTCTCCGTGGGTGCGGCTAGGGCAGGGTTGAGAACGGGCCTCATCTTCTCTGTCGACGGTGGTGGCATGGTAGTGGGATGGTGAGGGCAAAGCCCTATTTAAACTGCTTCACGGGGTTCAACCCCTTCCTTCCAGGCCCCGGGAGGTTCCTAGTAGGCTAGTCCTCGGAACTAAAACCCCGGGTGTCTATTTGGCCTAGATGTATTACCTATGGCCCTATTTTAGGGACCATCTCACCCTTGTGTGTGGACGTGTTTCCATTTTTAATTTGGCACGCTCCCGATTAAGGGGAGACTTTGCCAAAATTTTACGTGAATTATTGTTCACAGTAATGCCTTTTGACTATATTTTATTGATTCTATACGGCGGGTAGAATGACTTCAGCACCGTCTTCTTCTACTGCGCAGAAGGGGAGTGGTCCATCTGAGGGGCCAATAAGGCCGACTATGACATGGGGAAATATCAATGAGCTCGACAGAGGGTTGGAGCATCTTGCTATAGTGGCCGAATTGTCAGATTCGGAGACGGACACCGTGGACGCAGGGCGGCTAATGCTCACGGACAGCAACCACTTTCATTACTATCGCAGTCGGGGATACATGGTAGACTTTCCAAAAGATAAGCACCTACTTGCTTTTCTTCATGCCTTCAATCTCTTCGGCAAGAGGGACATCCATCTGGTTCGAGTAGCCGAGCTGAGTATCCTCTTAGGCCGAGATAGCTTGGTAGATTTGGTGGTGAGGGGCGAGCCTATATATTTTTCTAGAGAGCCCCGGAAGTGGGATGATGTCACCGGAGTATCAGAGTTGAATCCAGCTGAAGGCATGTTGACGAGAGCTCCAGAGTTTACCCCCGCCATGTGGGATTTGTCGGTCAGCCACGTACACAAGGAGAGGCCAGTGTTTGGCCTATTTTTCACCTCATTGAAATGGGGGTTCCGGAAGAGTCTCTTCTATTAGATTGTCTGGCGATACGGTTCAAGCAGCAAATCGCTGTAGGCTGGTTTACAGATTTGAAAGCCATCGATTCTCATGGTTTCCGGGTCGGAGCAGTCGAGTTTACAAACTATGTGCTCCAACATTATGGCCCAATCTGATGACCACTGGGGTATATCACATTGTATATGCTTCCCGCTTCCACTATCCTATTTCCAAGGCCCTTTGCTGCGGGATGATTGAGGTCTTCTGCCCGGAGTACAACACCTCTTATACTGTAGAGGGAGAAACATCCTTAGACCTTTGGAGCTTATCTCAGTTGAGTGGTCTTGCAATTGACGGAGAGCCCTATGAAGAAGTTTGTTGGCCCGATCGGCTGAAGGACCAGACCAATGGAGAATGATGTTATTTAACTTGATTTGCTTATCAGTACCTAATGAAAGTGTATCGTACTTTGTGTTTGTCGCATCGCGATGCTGTCGAAACCTCCTCTTCTCGTACCCGCCGTCGCAGAGAGAGGAAAAGGGTGAGAATGGGGGTTTGGCTTCAATACTTCTTTGGGGGTGAGCAGCAATACAAGGACTTGCCTTCTGTCATGCCGACACCATGCAAATTGAAGAAACGGGCCCAACGAAAGGCTCATCTTTCATCATCCTTACAAAAGGGGGAGCAAGGTGGCCCGAACCCTGCTGGAGTGGATGACATCACACATTGTGCGGCGTATTTAACATATTGGTTGTGTGAATTCACTCTCCCTCAAGGTGACGAGAGCATGATTTGTGTGGAAGCCATATACCTGGCTTGTCTCATGGCGTGGGGAGTGAAGCTATCTCTATGCCCAGTTGCCTTATGTTTGATTTATAAAATGTTGGGGGAGCTTCATCATTCTCGTCTCCTCAGGAATTTTTAGATCGTTGGTCCGCTGCACTTTTTCAACGCCTGGGTGTGCACACTATTCCTTGAGTTCGCTCCTCGGACGCTGCACTCATCCACTTTACTCCCGAGGATGCTGGAGTTTGCCAGTGTCGAGCCGAAACAGTTGACCGATCAACTCTTTTCTATTAGGGGACAATTGACAAAAGTCCCAATGAATTCGCCAAGGGCTTTACATTTCTGGAGCTTGGCTACACATTCCAGCCCACTAGTGAACCGGCTGCGGGAATGTAAATTTGGAGCAGTTGAAGATTATGTCCACGCAATCACTGGCGTGGTTTGCACAAGGCCTTCTCTGGAGATGAAACTAGTAGACTGGGTCTTATCCATTAGACCGAGCATTTTGGTTTTCCGGAAGGGAGGGACAGCTTATTTGGAGCTGTACTATTCCTTTCAGTTTGGAAGGAATTTTGGCTATGACCAGCACATCTTTCAGTGGGACAGCCGAGTGCACTCAGGACCGACGGCATTGGAAGAGGCCCACAGTTGGTGGGACTATTTTCATCACTGAGACGTTGCTTCTTTCAGAATACCTGCTCCCTGGCGTTTCCCCTGCGTGACACTAGAATATATCAAGTGGTGGAATTCACGGACGAGCTTCTTCCGGACGTCACGAAATGATTGTTGGGATATGGCGGAACGCAAATTCTTGAACACCCAGCTGTCTCTAGTATTTGAAATCGATTCGGCCCACTTAAAAAGGCTTAAGTAACAGAAGGATGCCGAAGTGCAAGCCTATCTGGCCGCATGGAAAACCGCAAAGCACAGTACTCCAAGGCCACAGCCTGAGCTTCCGGCGATTAACAAGGATGATTTCTTGAAGACCCTTAAAGGCCTGTGCCGGATAGGGAGCGAGAGGCTTGCGCTCCAACAATTCCCTTTGCTAGGGAGGAGCCCCTTGCATCTCCTATGTTAGGTCCCTTGGGTGCAGCAGGATCTAGAAGGAGGGGTTGAATAGATCCGGTGACAAGTTATACCCAATTAAAATCTTAGGTAACTAAAAATACAAACACCTGCTATGATGCAAATAAAACACTTAACCATACAGCACAGCGGATTCAACATGAGTGGTTAAGGGTTGGAGCAAAATACCGAAGCAGTACAGTTCAATGCTCCAGTGGGAGGCAGCGTCGACGCAGTAGATTGGTGGGGTCGACGCACCCACACAACCCTTTCTGTACTTCAAGTACAACGGCTGCTCAATAGATTTATAGTGTGTGTGTGGTGTAACGCCTGAGAATTTTCTATGAATTTTCCAGGATTAAAATATAATTATTAGGTATTTTTAAAAGGCTTAATAGATAAATAAGGAGAAATAAGGATTTATTTAATCCATTAAAAGGCTCTATATTTACCAAAGGACTAAGCCCAACTCAAAATAAGTCCAATTCCAAGACTTTTAGACCCAAGCCCATTAATAGAAACGCAAATTAGGTAATTTACAGATTTAAAATGGGATATATACATCAATTAGGGGATAAATGGGAGATAATACAAAAAAGTCAAAAATTTCAGATCTTTTGAAGCCTGGCGGTCTATCGCGAGACCGCAAGACCCACCCTAGCGGTTTTACTATGACCGCTAAGCAACCCGAGTTCCGTGAATGGAAGAAAACGTGAAAGCTTGGATCTTTGACGATCAAATCATGTTGGATCGAAACTACCTGGCATGGAAGACTACCTAGAACTCTCTAGGGATTTACTCTACTCCAATTGAGGACTCTAGGTTCGATCTAATCCCTTAAACCGTAGGTGAACCCTATAAATAGACCCTAACTTCAACTCATGCGAACCCTAATGTTGGCTCGCATATTTCGAAGGTAAGGAGACGTCTACTCAAGTTGGTCCTTTAGAAGAAATTATTCTTCTTAGTTTAATCTAACTACCCTTAAATTTTTGTGCTAGAAGACCCAGCCGTTTGAGAGTTAGAGCCTCTGCAAGTCACTGATTTGCAACGGACTACACAGGAACCAGTGCGACGGTTCAGTGAAGATCAGGAAAATAGAAGCCCAAATCGAGGTATTTAGAAATTTATCCTTTAGAACTTTCTGTTCCACTTCCTATCTTCTATCTTCCCTCCAATTTTCATGGAAATAGGTCAAGAGGATCGGGAGATAGAGGGACGGGAAGTTGCTGGTTTGGCACAGGACGTGCAGGAACTAGGGTCGACTTCCAGTCAAAAATCGAAAGTCTAGGGATCGAATCAAAGGTAGGTTATCTCATGAAAAGGGTAAATTCTTGTGTTAGGAACAAAAGCCCTCTATTACCTCTTGTTTTCATTGATTGTACATGATGAATTTGAGGCTTTTATTATGATTGCGCATATAAGGTTAACATAGCATGTATAGTTCATACCTTTAATAATGAAAATAATAAATCATGACTACTCATGCATCTCCATGTCTTAATATGATGTTATCAGGCCTTATTTACCTGTTGGCACATTTTACTAAGCATCTATCTACCTTAGATTAGCATATATTTCGGTCCTATAGCTGTTTACAGTAGACAGGAAGAAACAGCCTTCCTGAGACCGCATGAGACCCTTAGCGGTCCTACGATAGACCGTTAGAGCTCGTAAAATGGTCTTCCTGAGACCACTTTCATTTTTTGAGTCTGTATTACTATTAACCCGAAACATAATGCAGAACTGTCCTAATTATCATATGATAAGCCTAGCTAATTAGGTCTCACCCCTGTTTTAAGTACTGTATTTATACAATTGGTTATGATAATTGTTCATCCTAGTAAATTTCATGTTCTTTGTGCACGTTGGACTTATTTTAAACTTATGTTAATTTCATGCCAAACCTATACTCTTGTATTAATCTTAAATTTCATATGGATTATGGACTTGTCTAGTTTTCATTTGATCGTTGTTTTGTCATGATCCCTTTTATCTTGAGTCTTTTCTTAAGTACATGGCACATATTCTGGTACGATGTCATTAGATACACTTTGCACATTTTGCACACCTCTTGGACTTGTGATCCTCTCCGTTTGATATTCCTTCCACCTGACTAGGTGATCTTGTTTCAAGGCGTCCATAAGACTCCGCGAGCCTAGGATTTCCACTAGGGCGCCGAGCTGGTTGTACCCTCAAAATCTAATTGTCTAGAAAGCACTTTACTGGTGTTTTATGTGTTCTGGACCTTAGCGGCCTTCTGACGACCGCCAGAGGTACCTAGCGGCCATCTACTTGACCGCAAAGGACACCTAGCGATCCTACCTTGACCGCATGGTTTTGGTTCATTTGTATCATCGACTATGTTTCTAAAACAGTCCAGTCATGACCGCATAGCTCCACATACAGTCCAGTAAACGATCGCTATTTCCTAAAAACTTCCCTAATATGACCATTTTATATCTAAGTATTGATTAACCCAAGGTTTGACCCATGGGTTGATTTTCCTATGATCCTAGATGGTCTATGATTATCTAGAACCTTATACTTTGTTTCCAAAGCTACCTAATGAATTATGGAAATTAAAGAATATGCCGTTATGCTGCCGATTTTTCTTCATGGCATAACCTTGTTCTAAATCAAATCTTTGAACTCTCATATTCTTAATTGAAGCATTCTTACCTTGATATTTGTTATCATGGAACCATAGTTTGAACTTGTTACATTATTGGCCATATTTATATTTCTCGTGGAAGTAGCTTGATTTATAACTTGAAGATGTAAGAGCGGGCACGAACAGTGCCCAAGGGCTCCACTCTAGTCCCCTCGGCAGATAGCCGGAAACATACTATAAACCATGGGCTATGATGAACACTGGCGTTGCATTGCGCTGGGAGTACTTTCTTTATAAACGAGTGAAGATCCACGAGACAATCTTGTGAAATTACATGATTGCTAGTATATTCTCATTACATGACTTTCTAGTGCATAGCCTTTATGGTTATGAAAAAGTACATTCTTGTTCATGAAAGGCTAAATTTCATTCATGTTATATTCTTAATCATATTTCTAGTCTACATGAATTCTCATATCTCACCTTAATCGTATCTTAATTATTATGTTACTTTGGTGTTACACCGCATGTTTTACCATATTTCATTTATCATTACTCTAGAGCTAAAACGTTAATTATTTAAACATTGCCTTCATGTTGATACGAAGATACCAACTGGGCATGTGTGCTCATTCCCTATTTTTTCAATCTTTTTCAGGAAATTCTAGCTGGTCGTATTCAGACAATTCAAGTGATGGATCCGAGAGTGATTAAAGAAGGAGTGAAGTCTTAGATTGTCATTAATTGATAGTCAAGAGTCGCTATGTAATTTTCTATTTTATTGAGTCTAGTTAGTCGAAGAGTCAAGAGTCCATTTTGTGTACTTTCAATTATTATTTGAATAAAGCAAAGATTTTGTCCAAATATTGTACATTCAGTCCTTATGTGTGAATGGTTAGCGCTCTGATTATATTGCTCGCTTGAGGCGTATTAGACGACTGTTCACGTTCCTGATTGTTTCCACTGCATAATCTCGGGACGTGACATGTCGATAGTAAACTGATTGAAGAGAAACTAAGATAGCATGCATTTAAGCTAACACAAGAACCTGTGAATGGGGATAGAGAAGATGAATCACACGCACAAAGCACAACCCAATGCACAAGGATTTTTAAGGGGGTTCGGTTGCAACCCACAACCGACATCCACCACTCACCAATTCTGGTGAGGCTTTCTGCTGACAAACAGCTTGAACCGCTGATCCACAGCTTCGGGGAACAAATCCCTACAACAGCTGAGCCTCACAGCTTGCTACTACTGAGCCTCATAGCTTGCTATTGAACACAGTAGATGAAAAGAAAATAAAGAAAGATGCAAACAAAAACTTTAGCTATGAATAGAGCATGAAGACTTTAGATGTGATCCACAAGTCTTGTTTGAACGGATTGGAAATGAAGCTTCTTTTGTTGCGGACACTTTCTCTCTTTTTACTCAGGCCGACTTCAAGGAGGGGGTGCACTCCTTTCTCTCTTTACCTTGAACAACACTAGTTTGGGTCGAACCAGGGCTGGGGTGCTAATGCTAAAGATCTGCTCACTCTTCTTCTCCTCTTTCTTTTTCTTCCTCTCTTCTTCTTTTCTCTTTTTCTTTGGGACGAGCTAAAGGATGATACCTTAATGCAGTGCTCGGCCAACTCTTCCAAGGTGGCCATTGCTTCAGATTTATAGAAGAAGGATGCAGGAGATTTTTCTCTCCAAGGCTTTTGAAATTTGATTGGCTGAAATAAACAAGTGAAGTTTGACCAAGAGTCATACAACATTTTCATGGGCTGGCTTGTAGAGAGGTCGTCCTTTTGTCCCAAAAGATTTTTCTTCTTCAGATTCACATCTTTGTTGGCTGACTCCAAGAGAAGGGACAACAGAGAAAGAGTCTTTTCCCAGATGTTGTACTGAAAGATACTTTGTCCAAAAGGTTACTTTGATCACTTATGATGACAGGGATAGTGTAACTCCTAGGAACCTATTCCAGACCTCAAAAGAGGTGTTTTTGGAGGTTTACGTCTGCATTTTATATTCTATGGATGAGCTTCAGAAACTGTGTAGATTTAACAAATAGAGCTTGGAAAGCTTCTGGTGCGTCGACGCAACAAGGACCTTGCGTTGACGCAGCTTCGTGGGTTCTGCACATGTTTGGCGATCTGGCGTTGATGCAGTAAGGCCATTGCGTTAGCGCGGCCTTAAGGATTCTACTGTTTGTCACGGCTAACACCTATTTGTCACCGTTAACGCCTATTTGTCACCCTTATGCATCATTTGTCAGCCTTACACACTTATTGTCACCGCTAGCCATGGGAGCTGTCGCCTTGTTCATTTGCGGGCTTCAACATGACTTGAGTCGACTTCAAAACCTTGTTGAGTCGACTCTCCTTTTGCATTTTCCTTGTATTCAGCCTGGCTGCCCATTCTTCACCCTTGCCAAGCTATTTGTTGGCCTTACCTTCTATTTGACACCATTGACCACCCATTTGTCACCACTATGCGCTGGGAGCCGTCGCCTTTTGAGGATTTCCTTCTCTCCCTTGACCGTCGCCTCTATTCATTTGTCACCTCTAGCTTCTATTTGTCACCCCAAAGAAGCTATTTGTTTCTCCTGTTGCTCATTTGTCATCTATATAGGCCATTTCACACCTTTGATCACATTGGCTGGCGATTGACTTGAATTTAACTCAATTGGACTTGACTAGAGTAGTGTTGACTGAGGTCAACTTAACTGGATCACTATAGCTGGCAAGAGGTTGACTGGTCTTGGTGTTGACTTTGACTTTCACTAGAGTTGACCTTGATTGGAGTTGAACTTGAAGTCACTTTGACTATAGTCAACTTGACTGAGTCAACTTTGATTGGGATTGTGACTGGAGTTGGGCTTGACTGAGTTGACTTCAACTGGGGTTGACTGCTACTGGAGCTTTGATGGCGTCGACGCGTAGTGCAGGTGGCGTCAACGTAGCTAAGGCCGCTTGTTGGCCATATCAGCCATTTGTCTCCCTTCTAATCTATTTTTCACCCTTAGCAGTCATTTGTCACCCTTGTCTTCATAAGCTATCGCCTTTGTTCATTATTCAGCCTTAACTATCTATTTTTCTCCCTTAAGACCTCATTTGTCACCTTTGTATGACTATTTGTCACCCTTACTCAATTGTTTTGTCTACCTTGATTTTTCTTTTCTTTGAGCAAGAGGGTGAACTCACTTGGCTTTCTCTTTTTAATTTCTTTCTTTTTGCATCACCTGCCTTGATTTTCATGCAACCAACAATATTTTAGCTTTACATCACCTGCCTTGATTTCTGTGCATCCAATTGCCTTGATTTCTATGCAACCATCAATTTCTTCACCTACCTTAATTTCTGTGCATCCATGCATTATATCACATGACATCATTGCATGATCTCTTCACACTGCTAATCTTTTTGAGGCCATTCACATGTCCGTACTGACTTTGACCTGAACTATAAGAACGTTGACAATATCAAATGCATGTAAGACTCCTCAATGAGTCATAGCCAGACATCATAAAAACAATAGAATCAAGCATGTTCCACACCTACCTAACATTCTCCCCTTTTTTGATGATGGCAAGTATGAGTCATTGTGAGTTCATTATGAGTCATCTCATGAAGGAATACAATCATGAAATAGGCAATTATGACTCATCAAAACTTCTCCCCCTTTGCCATCAACAAAGAGGATATAAATTAAGGCCAATATCAAGGTCATAATATGAGCACATGGGGTAAAAGAAAGGTACAAAGCCAAACACAAGCAAGCGAGTAGGTAGCCAGATGCAAGAGCAAATTGTTGGGTCCCATCTAAGTGTTGGGTCCCTTGGCTTGGCACAAACAGACCACACAAATTAGAGATAGACATATGCAAGATGTTTGAACGTAGCAAGACGATGCAATCAGAGAGCAATTCTATAGCCATTGAGCTGATTTGATTTTTAGGGTTTCAAAATTTTGGTTTTCGATTTTTAGATTTTTAATATTTTCTATGCAATGCATGGAGGAAGGAAATGCAGACTAACCGATTACATGAAGAAAACTGATACCAATTGCTTAGATAGATGCAACTTTCATAGCAGCCAGGAGCATATATCAACAAGAAGTCAATTTGACTTAAGGACAATTGCCAGGACAGCCAGACAGAAGTCTGGACACAAGGGGTCTACCCTTGGGGTCGACACCTGAATACCAGGGTCCTAGATAGAACTAGACTCGTATAGGGTCGACTCTGGGAGTTGACACTTTGAATTTTAAAGGAGCCAGATCCAACTAATTCTTAGAATGGAAGTACTTCAACCTGAGGCCAAATTCATAAATGTAGAGTTGTAGATTTTTCAGAATCTTCAGTTATAGTGCACTAATGATAAAACCCTTATCTTCAAATTATTTTAAATCTGATGAAATCTAAGTTTCTCAAATAGAAGCATTTGAAAATTTCTGCATTCAAAATTAATAGAAATGAACCAATATTGCATATAGAGAATAAGTTAATCTCCTTTCATCCTACTCATTCAATTCCATTAGCCCCTTTGAAGCGAAATACAAAAGTATTGAGGTTAAACACTTTAAGTTCCTAATTTTATGCATGGGGTGCTACTATTTTCAGAATATTCTCTTGATACCAAATGTTATTGATTTTCATTTTTCAAGAGCATTCATGTGTGGCACGCACCTTTTGACCTGAGGATGCATGTTGATTAGACGCCAGCATCCCCAGTTACTCAGTGTACCTCACCATTCTGCTTCAACTAGAACAGAGGTAGCAAGGCACTTCATGACTTTGTCCACTCCACTTCATTGATGGAGGGGACTCGGTTTCTCAGTGAAACAATTGCCATTGCTCTGCCTTAGAGCACTGAACTCAGTACACCCCCTTTTTTATAAGGATATAGGTTTATCAGACGCCAATATCCCCAGTTACTCAACATGACTGAAGTTCATTACATTCATTAAGAGTAGCCACTTTTTGAACCTTTTAGGTTGTAATACCCTGGATCCTTCTAATCAGAATCCGAGAGCTCTCGGAGCGCTTTTGCGAGTCCTGAATAGTGTTTTACAATCCACTCAGGTTTCTCCCATGTATAGCTTGCGGGACCCCGTGGGGAGTGAAGCATTGAGTTTAGAGACTCCGGGACGCTGCAGATGCGTTGTGCTCGTTTCGAGGATCGTGAAGGCTATTTTTCAAATTTTTCTGATTTTACAGAATTTTGGGCCAAAAATCAGATTTAAGAAAAATTCAAAATTTCTTATTTTTTTTTTAAACCCTCTCTCTCTCCTCTCTCCTCACCGCCGTTCTCACTCTCTCCCCCTTCGTTCTCTCTCCTCTCTTCCCCTCTCCCCTGGGTGCACGACCGTGGCAGAGGTGGACGAGGCAGGGATGCTGTGGAGGCATCGGGGAGCGTGAAGGCGCAAGGAATGGAGCGTGATGTAGGCACAATCCCGTTCCATGGACTCAAAGCCTAGGCGGGGTTCGTGTGATGGTTTTTGACATTTTTGGCGCGCGGGATCTTCGGTGGAGGTAGGGGGATGGATACTCTACCCATTTCTTGCTTTCCCTCACGATTTCAAGCCGATAGGCGTGAGTATGAGCGGGTTTTCCTGCTTTAAGGGAAAATCATATTTTTGGGGTGTGATGCAAAATCGCCGTTCCAGGCAATGATTTTCGATTCTAATAATAGAATTTGAACCCCCAGCTTGTCGGGATTCGATTCCCGTCAGTTTGGCTGTAATTGACCGTGATTTGGGGACGGTGTGAGGCTGTTTGTCCATGTGAGTCTTTTTGGGTGGATTTGAGGAAATCGCTCGTTTCTTGTCATTTTGTGGTTTTCTGGATCCCTTCCGGCTTGTGGAAGGTTGATATCGAGTCTAGGCATATTTGCCCATCATTCTGGGATGATTGGGGTGTGGAAAGACCGAGTTTTGTACTTTCCAATAGTTTTCACACTGGTAGGAAGTAGCGGTCTTACCAGAGACCGCTACTTGATAAGGCGGCTGTGGGAGGACCGCCATTTGGAAGAAACGGTCCCAGGTAGACCGTTATCTGTTTCTGAAGCGCTTTAAGAAAGTTCGGGGTATGGGTCTTGCTCTCGATCGCAAATTGAAGTAGCGGCCAAAGAGTGACCGCTATTTGGATTTTTAAGTCTGTTAGGCTCGTATGTCAGTTCTCAAGTAGCGGTCTTGCGACTGACCGCCACCTGAGGTAGAAGTCAGAGGGAGATCACCACTTGCTTGGCTTATCATGCGTTTCTCGAGGCAGTCTGGAGATGACGGTCCAGATATGACTGCCACCTCCAAGAGACGGCCCCGGGGTGACCGCCTTATGTAAGTTGCGGCCCCTATGAGACCACATTCTTTTGGGTTTTTTATATTTCCGTGTTTGGGGTTTCCTGTTAAATGGTGGTCTAGCCATGATCGCCATATTCAGGAGGCGGACCTTTGGAGACCATCACTTTATGTTAGCAGTCCCTATGAGACCGTCATTTGCTGACCCGTCAGGTAGCGGCCAGGCTATGACCGCCACTTGATTTGCCCATTAGGTAGCGGCCAGGCTATGACCGCCACTTCATGTTAGTGGCCATAGGGGTGACCGCCACTTATTCTGGGTGTTTCTTCAGCCGGTTTGGTTCCCGGTTGACTTGGCTTTGAACCCTTGGTTAGCCCATTGTTCCATTGATGTCTTGGACGTCCTATGAGGGCTGTGACCGTGTTATAGGGTGTTCGGAAGTGCCCTAATTCCAAATTGTGTGCCGTGTGGTTTCAAGAGTCATTATGGTTTCCGGTCAACCCGGTTATGACCCAATGGTTAACATGTGATCTCTCGAATGTCTCGGTTATCCTGTGAGGATCGAGACTGTGTTTTGAACACTTAGAGTTGTCATCTTACCTCGATTTATGTGCCTGTATGTGGTTCGAGGGCTTTGGTGATCCCTATTGTTCCGTGGTTCTCGTTATACGGAATGGTGAGTCTGTTGAGAGGCCCAGGGGCCGTGGACTTTCATTATTGGGTTGGATCCGACTGTTATGTTCTGCTTCCATGATGTGTTTTACAGTGGTTCTTGACTTAGGGACTAGGCTGATTAACGGTGAATTGCCGTGATGTTCGATAATCTTGACCTGAGTCTGGTGACTCGAGGATCATTATGTTAGCAGGTCTAGTTAGTTGTCCTGAGTCTAGTGGTGGTTCTACGCTGCCATGTGCTCCGAGTGTTAGCGATAGGTGTGTGCTCAGCCTATCCCCACTTCGGTGTTCATGTTTGAGAGTCTCTGTGTCTAGTGAGCCTCCACTAGTCGTAGCTTGATGACACTTTCCGTGTGTCGGCCCACCTAGGAGTGGTGGCGGGGCAAGTTTCGATAGAGACGATTTGTAGGCAGGTTGCCGTGGGCCCCTTTGTCTATCCGTTAGAGTCCGACAGGAGGGGAAAACCAGCTAGAGGCCTGGCTCAAGACATTGAGCTTGTGTGTGCACACGTGGTCAGGGGCGTTGGACCAGCGCCGACAGGCGTGACCCTGACTAGTCACTCGTTACTGTTGTTACTTGGTTCTTGGTTCAGTGTCTCAGTTACCGCGTTCCAGGTGAGTGGGAGACACTTGAGGTGCTGTGTAAGATGTCAATTGATGCATCTGGCTTTTCTACTAGTGTGGAGGTGCTTCTGTCAAATGACACATGATTCAGGACTTACGTGGTTCTCGTGCAGCGTGAGCTCTAGACGTGTGGTTTGGTCTTATGATACTTGTGGTTTGGTTTACGTCTATGATGACGTAATTCCTTAAGTGGTTTTGTGTCCTTTCGACACTAAGGTCTAGGGTGCCGATAGAGATTTACTGTGGTTCTACCCGTAGACAGTGTAGGGTGCACGACAGCGGAGTCATGACCGTACCTTTTGGTCGTGTAGGTCTTTGTGGGGCCTTTTTCTGTTTTAGTAGGCCTTCACGATAGGGTTTCGTGATTCATCGATGGATCGGCAACTCCCGACTTTGTGAGATCGGGGTTCGCCTTTCTGTTGCCGTTTGGAGTAGCTTAGAGGGCTAAGGTCTTATCAGCTGTCGTGTTTCTGTTCAGTACGACTGTTATCCTCTTTACTCTTTCTATTCCTACTCCTGCTACTACTTTTGTTGTTAGCAGCTTAGCACTGATGTTTACCGCTTTTGTTTCGTGGTGCGGATCTGTGGGAGCCCTACTGAGCCAGTGAGACGAGGCTCACCCCTAACTTTTCAGGTGTAGATGTTCTTCCTCGTGGTTCAGAGGTGCAGTGCGCTGGTTCTTAGTTGCCAGTGTTGCCAGCGTCGGGCTTTCCCCGACTTGAGAGTACGTTTCTCTTTCCTGTTGGACATTACTTTTCGTTGGACTAGACTATGTTAGCTCTGTAGCTTTAATTTGTAAATAGAAAATGCAATTTTATATTCTACTAATTTAGCAATCTTAATCATAGTAATTAATTGTTTAATACTTTATCTGGAAGTTAAATGTACTAACATCCATCCTTTCTATCCCTTCGGAGCTTTACAGCTCTTGGGAGGCTTCTCAGGATCCAAGTGATATCGGGTTTACCCGGTATCCGGAGTCTGGGTCGTCACAGTTGGTATCAGAGCTAGTGGTGTGAAAGTACATTGGAATTCGAGATATTGCAGTGATCAGAGTCTATATGGTCCAGTACAGTCGGCAGCAGGCATAGGTTTTGTGATTCTTTACCACTTTGCTTCTAGCATGAGAGCTTATGTGTGCTGTGTTGGTGCTGTGAAGGTGGTTTTACTCTCGTCAGGATCTGATGGAGCGTCATCCTTCTTTGAGGTCGTGGTCTCAATTGTGCTGCGCTGGGCAGAGTTTGCCAGCAGGCGTGAGTTTGTGGTGCCGTGTTCAAGATTTTTCATGGCATGATTAGGTGGCTGATAGGAATTGTAATGGCCGTGCATGTTCTCCGAGGAGATTAATGTCATTTTGGCTGTCCCAGCTTGAGGTTTGGTCAACTCCTGAGGTGCCGAGGTGTTAAGGTTGTAGTTTGCGATGGTTGTTTGGATGCCCTTGGTTGAGAGAGTGCTCGAGCGAGCTAAGGATTTTCTTCCTGGTGAGCTGTTGTTACCTGAGCTTGATCTTTCTCATCTTGCCTTGTGGCATTGTCTTGAGGTTACGCTGAGGCTGGTTCTCTTTGCGGTTTGCACCATGGCGACTTGTGATCGGTTGTTGGTAGGATCAATGCTCGAGGCGTGGTAATTGCAGTTTCATGAATTATGATGGCGCCGAGAGGTGTGCTGAGATGCGGATGCCAAGTTTTCTATGATGCATGTATGCGTTGTGTTGAGTGCACAGCAGAAGCGTGTGGGCTCATAACCCATGGGTCGAGGATCGTAGGGTTGAAAGATTCCGACCAGCCGAGAGGATGGTTTCCTCGGTATGATTGTCTTGGCTATGTGTGCCTTGATGTTGTTGGTTGCCGTACCATTGCTTGAGGCATTATGGTTGTTGGCACTGGAATGTTTTAGAATTGGGGAAATATGTCGACGAATATGCTGGATGAGTACCCTTTCTTCTTCTGCATTTCTTGGAAGTTATGCTCTCGAGATGGATCGCGGTCCTAGAGATGCATTCTCCGAGAGTTGTTGTGGGTCCTTGTTGGTAAGCTGCTAGCGGCTAGTACATTTTAGCCGTGTAGTCAGCTATAATTATGCCTAGATGTGACCTAGCTTACGGTGTTGTCCCGTGGTTCTATGTTAAGAACTTAGCCAAGGATTTGCAGGCATCATCATTTGGTTGTTTGATGGTTTGTGCTTGTGGTCAGCTTGGGAGGAGTTCCCTGTGAGTCTGAGTTTGGATTTGTGTGGACCGAGATCTTATCTGTTGGTTCTATTATACTCTCCTACTGTGGTAGAGTTGGCGTGAAACTCGAATCAGATGTAATGTCTAAGTGAGGACCGACTTGATTGTGTTTGTGGTCCAGTGTTGTCATTGGCATTCTACGTGCTAGTTTCGATTATTGTTATGGTGCGAAAGTCGATGGTTGGAGCAGTCAGCCGAGATGATTGTTTTCCTTGTGTGAGCTGATGCTTGTTTTTTCTGCCGAGTATGATTTTTTTCGATGGCCGTCTCGTGGCATGGGTCGTGTCTCTTTCAAATGTGAGATGGTAGCGATGATGCCATGTTTGGAGGTGCTAGACTTCAGTCCCTTCTGTGTCGTGCTCGTTCTTTGGATCGATGTGCCTTGAGATCCGGAGCATGATGATCTTGCTTGTGAACATGGTCAAGCAGTGTTCCTTTGAATTGTGTTTTCGAGAATCGTGTTATCTTATTTTTGTGTGTTCAAGGTTTGGCAAGAGTTTGGAGAGCGTTGCCAGCTTTATGGGTTGTTCTTCCCTGTTCCCTTGTCAGCTCCTTAAATTTCGAGGATGAAATTTCTAAAAGGAGGGGAGGATGTAACACCCTAGATCCTTCGGATCGGAATCTGAGAGCTTTCAGAGCGCTTTTGTGAGTCCTGAATAATATTTTACGATCCACTCGGGTTTTTCCCCTATACAGTTTGTGGAACCCTATGGAGAGTGAATCGTTGAGTTTAGAGACTCCGGGACATTGCAGATGCATTGTGCTCATTTCAAGGATCGCGGAGGTTATTTTTCCATATTTTTCTGATTTTACAAAATTTCTGGCCAAAAATCAGATTTCAGAAATATTCAAAATTTCTTATTTTCTTTTCTTTTCAAACCATCTCTCCTCTCTCCTCACTGCCATTCTCACTCTCCCCCCTTTGTTCTCTCTCCTCTCTTCCTCTCTCCCCCAGGCATGCGACCGTGGTAGAGGTGGACGAGGTAGGGATGCTGTGGAGGCATCGTGGAGCGTGAAGACACGAGGAATGGAGCATAGTGTAGGCGCGATCCTGTTCTGTGGATTCGAAGTCTAGGCAGGGTTCGTGTGATGGTTTTCAGCATTTTCAGCGCACGACATCCTCGGTGGAGGTAGGGGGATAGATACTCTACCCATTTCTTACTTTCCCTCGGGATTTCAAGCCGATAGGCGTGAGTATGAGCGGGTTTTCCTGCTTTAAGAGAAAAGCATATTTTTGGGGTGTGATGCGAAATCACCGTTCCAGGAGATGGTTTTCGATTCGAATGGTAGAATTTGACCCCCCAGCTTGTCGGGATTTGATTCCCGTCAGTTTGGCTATAATTGACCGTGATTTGGGGCCGATATGAGGCCGTTTGTCCAATAAGTCTTTTGGGTGGATTTGAGGAAATCACTCGTTTCTTGTTGTTTTGTGGTTTCTTGGATCCCTTCCAGCTTGTGGAAGGTTGATATCGAGTCTAGGCATATTTCCCCGTCGTTCTCGGATGATTGGGCCGTGGAAAGATTGAGTTTTGTACTTTCCTATAGTTTTTACACTGGTAGGAAGTAGCGGTCGTACCAGAGATCGCTACTTGATAAGGTGGCCATGGGAGGACCGCCATTTGGAAGAAACGATCCCACATAGACCATTATCCGTTTCTGAAGCGCTTTAAGTTGGTTCGGGGTAGCGGTCTTGCTCCAGACCTCAAATTGAAGTAGCGGCCGAAGGGTGATCGCTATTTGGCCTTTTAAGTTAGTTAGACTCGTATGTTGGTTCACAAGTAGCGGTCTTGCGACTGACCGCCACCTGAGGTAGCGGTCAGAGGGAGACCGCCACTTGCTTGGTTTATCATGCATTTATCGAGGCTGTCTAGAGATGATGGTCCGGATATGACCGCCACCTCCAAGAGACGGCCCTGGGGTGACCGCCTTATGTAAGTTGTGGCCCCCATGAGACTGTATTGTTCCTGGTTTTGTATATTTCCATGTTTGGGGTTTCCTATGAAATGGCAGTACGGCCATGACCGCCATATTCAGGAGGTGGCCCTTTGGAGACCGTCACTTTATGTTAGCGGTCCCGATGAGACCGTCATTTGCTAACCCGTCAGGTTGCGGCCAGGCTATGACCGCAACTTGATTTGCCCGTTAGGTAGCGGCCAGGCTATGACCGCCACTTCTTGTTAGCGGCCATAGGGGTGACAGCCACATGTTCTGGGTGTTTCTTTCACCGGTTTGGTTCCCGGTTGACTTGGCTTTAAACCCTTGGTTAGCCCTTTGTTCCGTGGATGTCTTGGACGTCCTATGAGGGCTGTGACCATGTTATAGGGTGTTCGGAAGTGCCGTAATTCCAGAGTGTGTGCCATGTGGTTTCAAGAGTCATTATGGTTTCCGATCAACCTGGTTATGACCCAATGGCTGACACGTGAGCTCATGAATGTCTCGGTTTTCCTGTGAGGATCGAGACTATCTTTTGGATGCTTAGAGGTGTCATGTTACCTCGATTTGTGTGCCTATATGTGGTTCGACGGCTTTGGTGATCCCTATTGTTCCGTGGTTCTCGTTATACAGAATGGTTAGTCCGTTGAGCGGCCAAGGGGCCGTTGACTTTCATTATTGGGTTGGATCCCGCTGTTCTGTGCCGCTTCCATGATGTGTTTTACCGTGGTTCTTGACTTAAGGTCTGGGCTGATTAATGACATATTGCCATGATGTGCGGTGATCTTGACCTGAGTCTGGTGACCCAAAGATTGTTTTGTTAGCAGGTCTAGTTGGCTGTCTTGAGTCTAGTGGAAGTTCGATGCTGCCATGTGCTCCGAGTGTTAGCGACAGGTGCGTGCTCAGCTTGTGCCCACTTCGGTGTTCCTATTTGAGAGTCTCTGTGTCTAGTGAGCCTCCACTAGTCGTAGCCTGACGACACTTTCCGTGTGTCAGCCCACCTAGGAGTGGTGGCGGGGCGAGTTCCTGATAGAGACGGTTTGTAGGCTGGTTGCTATGGGCCCCTTTATCTAGCCATTAGAGTCTGATGGGAGGGGAAAACCAGCTAGAGGCCTGGCTCAAGACATTGAGCTTGTGTGTGCACACGTGGTCAGGTGCGTTGCACCAGCGCCGACGGGCGTGTCCCTGACTAGTCACTCGTTACTGTTGTTACTTGGTTCTTGGTTCGGTGTCTCAGGTACCGCGTTCCAGGTGATTGGGAGACACTTGAGGCGCAGTGTAAGACGTTAGTGGACGCATCTAGCTTTTCTACTAGTTAGGAGGTGCTTCTGTCACATGACACATGATTCATGGATTTTGTGGTTCTTGTGCAGTGTGAGCTCTAGACGTGTGGTTTCATCTTGTGATACTCGTGGTTTGGTTTACGTCTGCGATGACGTAATTCCTCGAGTGGTTTTGTGTCCTTTCGACACTAAGGTCTAGGGTGTCGGTAGAGATTTACTGTGGTTCTACTCGTAGACAGTGTAGGGTGCACGATAGCGGAGTCGTGACCATACCTTTCGGCTGTGTAGGTCTTTGTGGGGACTTTGTCTATTTCAGTAGGCCTTCACGATACGGTTTTGTGATTCATCAATGGATCGACAACTCCCGACTTTATGAGATCGGGGTTCACCTTTCTGTTGCCGTTTGGAGTAGCTTAGAGGGCTGAGTTCTTATCAACTACCGTGTGTTGATATTTATTTGCCTATCTTTTATCTTACTTTTGAGGTTTGCGAAGTAATATGGCAAGATGACAAACAAGCAATCAAAGATCTACTCAAACCTGTGAACATGTGAACATGAACTTAGGCAATCATAGCTAGCTCTAGCATGGGCATGCTACCTCAATCAAATTACGCTAAGGAAAAGGAAAACACACGCCGGGGCGTGGAGCAAGGAATAAATAAAAACACACCGTGAAGGTGGGGCAAGCAAGGAAAATAAAGAAGATATGATGAAGAAGACAGTTAATGCCCAATACCAAGGAAAGATGTGATCGCCACCAAAGTAAACACAAGTCAAAGACCTGAATGTACCTTGGAAATAGGTGGATGAAACACCCGCCCACGGGAGAGAAAACCAAGGAAAGCCTGCAGATCAACTTGGAAGTAACGGCCAGAACCCCGTGCGTCGCTTGAAAGCGACGGCCTCACGATAGACCGCCGGAAGATAGTGACGCGCCTGCACCAGACCGTCAGGTAACCTGCAGTAGTAAAGCTTGAATTCTTTTAACTCCAAGTCTTCCAGCCGGCTAGAAGACTTGGGCCTCGTGCTAATGAACCTGTAAACCTGCCAAAGAAGTAGAAAGACAAGACAACCTCAATTAGCCCTTTTCACAAGCATAGCATCAATTCTTAAAGAGCTTGAGAACATCAAAAGGAGAGGGAATTACCGGGGAGTTTTTGGTTTTTTAACCCCTCTGGGTGTTTTAAAAGTTTGGGAGGATGTTTGTATGCTTAGAGAACAGTGAAAAACGTGGAGGAAGAGGAGGGACAATGCTTAGATTGGGGAAAAACCAAGGAAGGACTCAAGCATGCAATGATGAACTTGAAAGATAAAACCAAAGTACTCCCTTGATTATGAGATGGATGGACGTGGGAAGCAGTTCCTCTTGGATGAAGATGGCTCCTGAGTTCGGCAACACTTCGTCGCGAATTCAAATCTCCTTCTTCTTGGCCATGAAGTCAAGGGTTCTATTTATAGACCCTCAAACTCTTAGGTCGAGCAGAGGATAATTCAGCAAGATAAAGAGATAACTCTTAGCAAATCCTTGAAGATAATATCACCAAGAGTCCGTAGAAACAAACGGGGGGTCCTGAGGATCGGATTTGAAAGAGATAACGTCAATCCAAATCCTTATCTCGACCACGGAGTAGCAGAGAAAAGGCCTGAACTGCCAGGACTCTCGGAAGGAAGTAACGGCTGCACGATAGACCGCCACTTGGAAGAGACGCATGGGGGATCATCCGTTACTTTCAACCTTATCCCAAAGAGATAAGATCAACGGGAAGAAGACCCAACAAGCTGGACTCTTCAAGGAAGCGACGACCAAGGCATAGGGCGTCAGAATGAAACAACGGCTGGACGACAGACCGTTATTATCAACGTGGAATTAAAATGATAAGCTTTACAACGAGGCCTTAAGCCTTAGGACTCTTCAAAGAGTAACGGTCCAGGACCCATCCGTCAGAAGGAAGCAACGCGCCTGACTGGGACCGTTATTAGCATTGAGGTTCAAAAATAGAGTGAAGGGTTTTGCTGAGCTTCATCCAACGAAATGCCACCGGGAGCCACATCTTAATCCAGGAATTAAGACCCAAGAAATAGGCTTCAACTGATCAAGAGACTAATCAAAGAATGAACAACTCGGAGCATCATATAGAATGAAATAAGGAGATGACCCGACTTATTGGGTATAAAACGGGTGTCAACACCGTGTTTCTATTCAGTACGGCTATTTTCCTCTTTATTCTTTATGTTCCTACTCCTGCTACTACTTTTGTTGTTAGTTATTTAGCACTACTTTTTACTACTTTTGTTTCGTGGTGGGAATCCACGGGACCCCTACTGAGTTAGTGAGACGTTACTCACCCTTGACTTTTTAGGTGTCGCTATTTTTCCTCGTGGTTCGGAGGTGCAGTGCGGTGGTTCTTAGTTGCCAGCTGTAATGCCCGTGAATTTTTTAGGAATTTTCTCAGATTAAATATGATTATTAAGCATTTAAAAAGGCTTAATGGGCTACTTAAATGAATTAAGGGTTAATTAAATCAATTTAAAGGCCCTATATTAACCAAAGGGATAAGCCCAATTCAAATAGGCCCAAAGACCCAATTCTATGAGCAATTTATGGATTTAAAATAGGATAAATAGGCCAATTAATGGGATAAATTGGGGATAATAAGAAAATCCAAAAATTTCGGAATAAATGCCAAATGGCGGTCTATCGCAAGACCACCTCCTCATGAAAGCGGTCCTGACATGACTGCTACTTCCTTCTGATTCCGTGAGTGGAAGAAACGTGGAAAGCTTAGATCTTTGACATCCTAATCCCCATGGATTGAAGTGTATAGACATGTAAACATGTCTAGGACTCTTGGGGATCGATCCTACCCCTAATTAGGACTCCTAGATCAATCTAATCTCTCAAACCCTAGCAACTCTATAAATAGAGCTCAGATTCGACCTGCGCGAACCTTACTTTTGGCTCACGTTGTTCGACGGTAAGGAGTTGGTATTTCCAATTGGTCCCTTAGAACTTTTTATTTACCTTAGTTTTATCTAACTCCCCTCCAAATTTCATGCTAGGAGGTCAAGCGTCTAGAGAGTTAGGAGCCCCCGAAGTTGCTATTCCTCTACAAGATGCTCAGGAACCAGCGTGCCGGTCCAAGGAAGATCTATAGATTGGAAGTCCTAATCAAGGTATTTAGAAGTTCATCCTTTAGAACAATTTGTTAACCTTAATATCTTCTACCTATCATCCAAATTTCATGGATTTAGGTCAAGAGGTTACGGAGAATGAGAGACAAGAAGTTGCTAGTTTGGCATAGGATGTGCAGAAACTAGGTCGTTCCCTCAGTCCAAAATTCGAAGTCTAAAGCCTGTTACAGAGGTAGGTTATCTAATGACCGGCTTAAACATTAAGCTAGGAGTAAAAGCCCTCTTGTTTCATGCGATTTCATGCTTTATATAGCGTGTATTTCATGGTTTCCAATGACTGTGCATGCATGATCCTTACAACATGTTATCCTTATACCCCTTAACCAAATATGATAATTCTTGTTTAATTCATGCCCAGTCATGCATCCTAGTTGATAAAAACATGTTAGCATGCTTTACCCAACTAGTCTTCAAAAGTTTCATGCATAAATTCTCCTAGAAATTAGCCCTATACCTCAATTTTACTCCTATCGACTACAGACAAGAAACGGTTTCCCTGAGACCGCCTTCATCATATAGCGGCCCTACGACAGACTGTTATCATCATTATGTAGTCCTCATCTGACCGCTATTTGTTTTCTGTTGTCTGCACTTTCTTAACTCCAAACAGATTACAGATTTGCCCTAGTTATAATATGTTAAGCCTAGTTAATTAAGTCTTATTCCTAGTTTTAACCATAGATTCATATTAATTTTTATATTGTGCATCCATTATGCTAGGTTTCATGACTTACATGCTTTATACACTTATATTAAGTCTATGTTAATTTCATGCCAAAACCATATTGTCTTGTATTAATGTTATATTTCATGCGCTTTATGCACTTGTTTCATGGATGAATTGATTGTTGTTTTCTACATGATTCTTTCTCTCATCTTTGAGTCTTTCTTAAGTACATGACACGTATTCCGATATGATGTCATTAGTTACACTTTGCACTTATAGGCACATTTTCTTAAACTTGTGAATCTCTCTGTCAGATATTCCTTCTGTCAGACTAGGGGATCATGTTTCAAGGCCTCTGTAAGTCTCCGCGAGCCTAGGATTCCCACTAGGGCACCAAGCTTGTTGTACCCTCAAAGCCCAATTGTCTAGAAAACACTCACATGACCGGTGTTTTTCTGAGTCCTGGCTAGTAGCGGCCATCAATGAGACTGCAACTGTCAAGTAGCGGCCTTCCCATGACCGCTATCTCCAAGAGTTGTCACTGTGTCGACCCTTCTTTCTTTCTGGCGTGGACTCTGTCTAGTTGCGGCCATCCCGTGATCGCTACTTTCAGTTTGCGGCCAGGCTATGACCGCTACTTCAAGAAACGGCCCAGACTTGACTGTTTCCTGTCCCAGTGTCATTTAACCTGGGGTTTGACCCAAGGGTTGATTTTCCTATATTCTTAGATGGTCTATTGATTGTCTAGAACCCAACACCTTATCCAATAAAATATTAATGAATTATGAGAACTATTGAATGTACCGTTATGTTGCTGGATTTATTTCATGGCATAACCTTATCTTTAAATCATCCTTGATCTCATAATTCATAGTTGGTACGTTCTTACCTTGATATTGTTATCATAAAACTATTATTTGAATTGTACATTATTGGCCGAAACTTTATTTATATCTCATGGAAGTAGCTTGATTTATAACTTGAAGATGCAAGAGCGGGCACAGATAGTGTTCAAGGGCTCGACGCTAGCCCCCTCGGCAGATAGCCGGAACCGTACTATAAACCATGGGATATGATGCTTACTGGCGTCGCATTGCGTTTGTGACGACCGAGTCTCCGGATACCGGGTAAACCCGATACCACTTGGATTCCGAGAGGCCTGCCAAGAGCGGGAAAGCTCCAAAGGGATAGAAAGGTATGTGAGAGTGCATTGAACGTCTAGATAAAGCAGTAAGCAATTAAATTTCTAGGATCAAGATTGCTAAAATAGTAGAAATAAAATTACATTTTCTATAACAATTAAAACTAACAGAGCTAGCAGAGTCCAGTCCAACTAAAGTACAGTACAATAGGAAAGAGAACGTACTCTCAAGTCGGGGAAGCCCGACACTGGCAAAAGCTGGCACTAAGAACCATGCACTGCACCTCCAAAGCACGAGGAAGAACAGCTACACCTGAAAAGTCAGGGGTGAGCCTTGTCTCATTGGCTCAGTAAGGATCCCGCAGAACCCTATCACAAAACAACACAGTAACTGCAATGCTAAACTAGAACAGTAAAGCAGGAGCAGGAGTAAGAACAACAAAAGTAAATAGGAAAGTCGTATTGAACAGAAAAATGGCAGCCGACTGAACCTCGGCCCTCCAAACTACTCCTAACAGCAACAGAAAGATGAACCCCGATCTCACAAAGCCGGGAGTTGCTGATCCATCGACAAACCATGAAACTCTTATCGTGAAAGCCTACAGAAAGAGGCAAAGGCCTTACAAAAGACCTACACGGTCAAAAGAACAAGACATACACGATCTCACCGTCGTGCATGCTACACTGACCTCGGGTGAAGCCAAACACAGGCTACTCGGCAAGTCACGAAAGTACAAGTCAAGCGTCAAGTGACAAAGCACCTCCTCACTAGAAGAACAGCCAGATGCATCCACTGACGTCTTACACTGCGCCACAAATATCTCCCACTCGCCTGGAACGGCGATAACTGAGACACTCATAAGGACCAAGGAACTACAGTAACGAGTGACTAGTCAGGGTCACGATCGTTGGCACTCGTTCAACGCCCCTGACGACGTGTGCACACACAAGCTCAATGTCTTGAGCCAGGCCTCTAGCTAGCTTCCCGCTCCGTAGGACTCTAACGGTAAGACAAAGGGGCTCACAGCAACCAGCCTACAAACCGTCTCAACTGGGAACTCGCCCCGCCACCACTCCCAGGTGGGCCGACACACAGGAAAGTGTCGTCAGGCTACGACTAGTGGAGGCTCACTAGACACAGAGACTCAAAATAGCAAACATCAAAGTACAGATAGGGTAAGCATACACTTTCGCACGTACTACGGAGCATAAGGCCTCACACAGAACTATCGCCTGACTCAAGACAGTCAACTAGACCTGCTGACAATGATCCTTGAGTCACAAGACTCAAGTCAAGATCGTCGTACATCACGGCAGCACATTGTTAATTAGCCTAGTCCCTAAGCCAAAATCATGGTAAAACACATTATGGAAGACGACACAGAACAACCGGATCCATAACAGCAATAATGATAGTCCACGGCCTCTGGGCCGCTCACCGGACTCACAATTCCGTATAACACGGAACACGGAAAATGAGGGATTACCGAAGCCCTGAAACCGCATGGCACGTAAACTGAGGTATAAAGATACCTCTAAGCATCCAAAACCATGTGTCGATCCTCACAGGATAGATGAGACACTCACGAGGTCACGTATCAACCACTGGGTCACAACCGGGTTGACCAGAAACTATAATGACCCTTGAAATAATATAAAACACTGCTCGGTACAATGGTACTCCCGAACACCGTATAACATGGTCACAGCCCTCATAGTACGTCCAAGACATCCACGGAACAATGGACTAACCAAGGTGTCGAAGCCACATTAACTGGAAATCAAACCGACACTGAAATAACACTCTGAGCAGGTGGCGGTCTTACCCCTGGCCGCTAAACCAAAATGGAGGTCATCCAAAGGGCCGCTACCATCAGCACAAAGCAACAGGCAAATGGCGGTCTCACCAGGGCCGCACCTTGCCCTTGGCGGTCCTCAAAGGGCCGCCTCCTGGAGGTGACAGTCCATGTCCATGGCCGCGACCATCAGGAAACCCCAGACACGAAATCCACAGAAACAGGCAGCTTGTGGTCTGCCTAAGGCCGCTACTTGCACAAGGTGGTCTCCTCAGGGCCACAAGCTAGACTTAGCGGTCATAACCTGGCCGCTATTCCCAATCAACACTCAAACCGGTCAAACCGACTTAAACATCAGGTAGCGGTCACCCATAGGGCCGCCACAACTAAATGGCAGTCAGTCACATGACCGTTACCAGCGAACCGACTTAGCCAACTAATGGTCTTCCTAGGACTGTTTCTTAAGAATGGCGGTCCTCCTATGGCCGCCAAAGCCACCTTGCGGTCGGGAGCTAGACCGCTAGCCCGAACCGACTTAAACCAATTACCCAACATAAAACATCGAATAGCGGTCACCCAAGTGCCGCTAAGATAGAGTTGCGGTCGGTCGCGAGACCGTAACACGAAACCGACATTGAGGCCGCTCATTACAAATGGTGGTCACTAGAGGGACCGCTACTTCACCCCGGTGAGAAAATCGTACAACCACCCAAAACTCGGTCGTTCCACGCCCCAATCATCCTAGAACGATAGGGAAATAACCCTAACCACAATATCATCCTTCCACAAGCTGAAGGGATCAAACCAACCTCAAAATGGTAAGAAACAGGCGATTTCCTTAAATTAACCCAAAATGAGTCATGTGGGTAACCGGCCTCATACCGGCCCCAAATCACCACCAAATGTAGTAAAACTAGTTGGGAATGAATCCCAACATGCCAGGGGTTCAAATGAATCCATTTAAACTACAAACCGTCGATTGGAACGGTGAACACGGCTCACACCCCCCGAAAATACATTTCGCCCAAACATGGCAAAACCCGCTCAAACTCACACCGTTTGGCCTGAAATCACGAGGGAAAGTAGGAAATAGGTAGAGTATCTATCCCTTTACCTCCACCGAAGATCTCACGCGCTAAAACAGACAAACCATGTCGAAAATGATCACACGAACAACCCATGCCGGCTTTGAATCCACAAACGGGATCGCGCCAACGCTACGCTCCGATACTCACGCCATCACGCTCCAGGTCAACTCCACCCCGTCACCACCTCACCCAGCTCCGCACCGGTCATACGCCCAAGGGAGAGGAGAGAGAACAAAGAGAGAAAAGTGAGAGATGTTTAGGGGAGAGAGAGGAGAGAGGAAGGGTTTAGAAGAAAAAGGAAAATATGAAATTTAGCAATTTTCCTAAAATCTGATTTTCTGCATGAAATTCTATCAATTCAAAAAAATATGGAAAAATAGTCTTCTCGATGCTCGGAAAGAGCACAATGCACCTGTAGCGTCCCGAAGTCGCAAAACTCAACGGTTCACTCTCCACGGGGTTCTACAAGTTATACAAGGGAAAACACAAGTAGATCGTGAAACACGTTTCAGGGCCCACGAAAGCACTGCGAAAGTTCTCCGATTCTGATATGAAGAATCCAGGGTATTACAGCCCTCCCCTCCTTTTAGGAATTTCATCTCAAAATTCAAGGAGTCAACAGGGAAAAGGGAAGAACAACCCCAAACACTGGCTAAGCTCTCCAAGCACAAGTTGAACTTCGAACACACAAAACACGAAAACACGATTCTCAAAAAACATAATTCAGAGGGACACTGCTAGACCACAATCACGGACACACGCTCCGAATCTCAAGGCACATCGATCCACAGAACGAGCATGGCACATAAGGGAACACAAATCTGGCACCTCTGAAACAGGGCATCATCGCTATCGTCTTACAGGGGAAGGAGACACGACCCATGCCACGAAACAGCCACCGATAACACACACACTCGGCAGACAAGACAAGCATCAGCTCTCTCTCGAGCAAGACAATCATCTCAGCTGACTGCTCCAACCATTCTCTTCCGCGCCAGGAACAACAACGAAACTGGCATGCAGAACGCCAATGACAACACTGGACCACAAGCACAATCAAGTCAGTTCTCACTCAGACATTACATCTGATTCGAGTTGCATGCAAACTCTACCATGACAGAAGAGTACATCAAAACCAACCGACAAGATCTCGGTCCACACAATGCCAAATCAGTCTCACAGGGAACTCCTCCCAAGCTGAACACAACCACGAACCAACAAACAACAATCTCGGAGAATGCATCTCTAGGACCACAATCCATCCTGAGAGCACAACTTCCAGAAAATATAGAGAACGAAAAGGGTACTCGACCAGCATATACGTCGACATATTTTCCCAATTCTCGAACATGCCAGTGCCAACAACCATAATGCCTCAAGCAACGGCACGGCAACCAATAACATCAAGGCACATATAGCCAAGATGATGTTACACCAAGGAAACAAACCTCTCGGCCGGTCAGAATCTTCCAACCAAATGATCCTTGACCAATGGGTTATAATCCCACACGCTTCCACTACACACTCAATACAACACACACAGGCATCACAAATAACTCGGCATCCGCATCTCAGCACACACTCGGCACCATCGTAATTCACAAAACTGCAATGTACCACACCTAGAGTACCGATCCTGCTAACAGTGATCACAAGTCACCAAAGTGCAAACCATCGTGCCAAGAGCCACAACACAAGCCACAAAGAACGTCAATCTCAGCTTCTCCTCTAGTCCTAAAATGATTACTAAACCTTCACAGCACAATAGCCGCCAAACATGGCACACCGAACACGGTGCACAACAGCCCCCAAATCCTTAATCTGGGTCCAAAGCCAAGCCACCATCGAAACAAGAGCAGATCAGGTTCAGAACTAACACAATCCACACATAAGCAGACACAAGACAAAGGCTTCACGGAGACTGTTGGGATCGGTGCGATGGATTCAGAGGGGGGTGAATGAATATCCCCTTAAAAAAATACTCCCAATTTAAACACTACTAATTACGCCCAGTTAAAATCTACGGAAAGGCAAAGATGCGAAAGCAATATGGGTAGGTAATTAGCACGAACTGGGTGTTCTCTACGAAGGACAGGAAGATGACAGATAAACACCCATTCAAAACTCAGCACAAAAGACTGATAATAAAACTAGACTTCGCCTGACTCACACGAGACCTAAATGAAACGTGCGGTATGCAAATAAACCACTCACTAGATGAAAGACCACATCGAGCCTAAGCATGCATCTAGCGAACCACAATAGACAATCAAACCATTGCACAGATGATTTTTAAGGTGGTTCGGTCCTCCAGACCTACGTCTACCCCACACTCAAACCTGAGTGTGGATTCTGCTGCCAAACAACTTGAAAACCGCTGGGCGACACAGCTTGCCTACAAACCGCTGACTAACAGCTTGACCGCTGGGCATTACAGCTTTGCCAACCGCTGGGGACTACAGCTTAACCCGTCTAGAGGAATCCTCCTCTACCCGCTGAGTAATACAGCTTGTTGTCCGAGGTATCCACCTCGCCCGCTGACAAACAGCTTGAAGAAAGGTTAAAAATAAAAGCAGGAAACAAGAAATAATAGCGACTGAAAGCTGTAATCAATGAAATGCAAATGTGGCTCCCATGGAGCTAACTGGATTGGATTTGATCTAGATTCTAGTGAAGACAGATCTTCTGATATAGCTTCTCTTCTTCTTCTTCACGAACTCTTTATCTCTCTTTCTCTTTCCTTCTCTCTCTTTTTCTCTCGATCCTCACGAGCTCTCTCTCTCTCTCCTTTTCTTCTGCAACTTCTCTTTTCTTCTCTTTCTTTCTCTTTTTCTTCTTCTTTCTTTCTCTTCTTCTGGATCGTGTAGGCTCTCTCTCTCTCTCCGCTTCTATCACTTCTCTCTGGATCGTGCTGGCTCCTCACACTTCACGATCATCTTCTCCAGATGGAGAAGTCCTCTCTTTATAGCAGCAGCAGATAGGTGGGCGTGTGCTCTCTACTATTCCCGCCCAAGAGCCTTGACCACGTGGCAACATTTCAATCTGCTGCACTACACGTGTCACGATTCTAGCTTCTTGGATTACGTGCCCTTCTTAAGTTCCTCGACCAGCAGATATCCTGTAAAGGTTAAAGCACATAGTTGGTTCGAGATTTGATCTAAGCCTGTACAGACTTGATGCACAAAATGCAGTGTGCATATGGAGAAGTATGCACATTTAAAGTGAATGTACAGACATGCCAGCAACGAGTGTATAGACTTAGTGTGCATGCGACAACGATGTACAGACTTGTTGGTTATCAGCGAATGGATGTATAGACTTTCTGTGCCTGCAGCAAGACGATGTACAGACTTGCTCGAGTGATGATGCATGAACTTAAACACTCGTACCAGCAGCGGTTGTACATACTTATGAATTAGTGCGCGAACTTGATTGCTAGTATCGACACAGGTTGTACACACTTTGATGAGAAAGATGCACAAATGAAGATAGGGAAGTCTGCACATTGAAAATGGATGCTCGGACATGTCGACAACGAGTGTATAGACTTGAATGCATGTGATGCAGACAACGAGTGTATAGACTTGAATGTATGTGATGCAGACAACGAGTGTATAGACTTGGATGTTTGAACTGTAGTTTGCATCTATCAAGGTATGTACAACGAAAATGGATGCTCATGCATGCTGTCAAAGAATGTACAGACTTTACATACCTGAAACAATACAATGTACAGACTTTAACCCTTGAACCGGCATGTACTAACTTATGGCCACATGAAACACAGTAATGAATGCACAGGCCTAGACTGTTGACCTTGCACAGACGTTGTATGCATAATGAACACACATCAATATTGAATTGAATCGACTGATGAATGCACTGATGCAGTGTCTGCATATGGCAGATAATGCACTGATGCAATGTGCAGAAGAACCAACAAGTGCAGACACATGGTGATAAATCATTCATACTCATAGTGCTTGCTGACATCAAAACCGCAGGGGCACAACAGAGACAGCACTTCCAAAGCTTACCTCAAAAAAAACACCACAAGATAAGATGAGAAGAATCAAGCTCGACTAACAGTAGCTCACTGAGAAGAAAATCCACCCGAGCATTCTCTCAATCAAGGCATCGAAATGACCACCTCAACACAACCTTAACACCTCAAGGGCTGAACAAACCTCAAGCTGGGATGGCCAAAACAACATTAATCTCCTCGAAGAACATGCACGGCCATCACACCAACGATAATGCCACCAGCCACCTGAACAAGCCACGAAAAAATCTCGAACACCACACCATAAATTCACGCCTGTCGGCAACTCTGCCAAGTACAACATAACCGAGACCAACACCATGACGAAAGAAGGGCGCTCCCTCAGAACCTGACGAGAGCAAAATCATCTCGCACAGTGCCAACACAGCACACACAAGACTTCACGCGAGAAGCAAAGCGATAAACAATCACAAAACCTATGCCCGCTGCCGACTGTACTGGACCTTATGGACTCTGAACACTGTGATATCTTGAATTCCCATGTACTTTCATAAACACAAGCTAAGATAGCTCAGAAAAACTCCAAACAACTCTAAACTATGCTCTGATACCAACTGTGACGACCCAGTCTCCAGATACTGGGTAAACCCGATACCATTTGGATTCTGAGAGGCCTCCCAAGAGCGGGAAAGCTCCGAAGGGATAGAAAGGTATGTTAGAGTACATTGAACTTCCAGATAAAGCAGTAAGCAATTAAATACATTTTAAAAGGAAATCCATTGCATGTTATGAGTGTGGAAAGCCAAGCCACAAAGCTGAGAATTGCTGGTTGATTGGTAATAAAGGATAAAATCTCCATGATAAAAATAGAAACACTCATGTTCGTGCACATAAGTTCCATGTTAATGATAATGTTCATAAAAAGAATTCAAAATCTGGGAAATCATGTCATTATTGTGGATAGTTTGGGCATTCCATGTCTAACTGTTATTTGATGAAATCTGATGACATACAAGCTCAGAAAATGTGGAGAGCACCCTTAAGAGGTGCCACTGACACTTCAAGACCCAAGAATTCTTGGGTACCTAGAAATGCAAAATAAGATTTGTCTTTTGCAGGAGTGCCTTGGAGCTGAGGAATAAAAGGGGTTCAACAAATCAAGGCACCTGAGTATGGTAAAACCCCATTTTTGCACATTTACAGGTTTTGTTATTTGAGTTTTCTATAATCCTTTAGTTAGCTGCATATCATGCTTGATTTGCTAGTAAGAATCTCATGCATACATGCTTACATATGAATTTGATAATATGCATTTGTTTTTCATAAGTCTCCCAATACATACATTGAGTTGTCTGTGCATACATTAGATTGAGAATGAATTGCATATCATAGTCTAAAAATCTGAATTGCACTTGGTTGATACATATGTGCATATCTTACATTTTCATTGAAGATCTGTGCATATATTTTTCACTTGCATAGATATATGCTTGATAGACTGTCATAAAAATTGAGATGCACATAGAACTGCACTTGCACTGCATTGTCTTGCATGACTATTTTGGTATATCAAATGGTGAGTTACTGAAAGGCAGATGCGATTTATCTGGAAGTCCACACTATGTATGAGGTGGTCCTTAGACCAAGTCCTCTACCTGGTACCATAGGTCATCTTTGCTCATAGAGCAGTCTAGATGTTAATGAGCATAAGTTTTTAAAACTCCTTGCATTGTTTTCTAATTCTGGCCATACATTGCATATCATTCATATTGAAAATACCAAAAAGATTGATTGATTGCATGCATACTTTTAGGGGGAGTTCAGCATATTGGTATGAAGTCATCAATCTCCCTACCATGTTCAGTGCATATGTTTCACTCAGAATTTTGTCATTTCAATGCATATAGATAGGGGGAGCTCATCACTCTGACATATACATCGATTGCCAGCTCATGCATGCATTTAGGGGGGAGCATAAATCATATCCTTAAAATTGCATGACTTACATCTGCTCTATGCCTCATAATTCCATTACTGTCTATTTCGGTCGACCAAATTGTTCACTTCGATCAACCGATGCATATGATCCTTTTTGACTGATGTTCTATGCTATAACTAGTCAACCTCATTATTTTCTTATCTAATTCCAGCTATAGTTCAGTGACCTTCATTGAACTTTGAGGAGTCATCTCTTTACTCAAGCTTCATCTGTTCTAAACTCACTTGTGCCGAACGTTCTCATGATTATTGGAATCTACTGTGTGCTGCTCCTACAGTTGCTGAGGGGAGTCTGTTGTCTTAAATCCATCTTGTGAAATAAACCTGAAGTGTCCATATTTGTCAATCCTCTTGAACTCTCATTGCCATTTCACTAGAATCTACAATCGCCTAATGCATTCTTGGCCACCTTGGCTACATGCATGAACTTCAAGTGTTTCTCACATATAATGCATGTTCTTGTTGATGCTTCTATTGATAATTGGTTGCTCTCAAACCTCTTTGACCTGAGAATTGAGAAGATTTCAATCTGTGTACGTTGATCATAAATCTAGAAACCTTGTCAATGAGGAATCTTCTATTATACATGATTATGAATGTTTAAAAGATTGAGTTGGTTTAAGTTTAATGTATTCCTTGAGTTTGATCTGAATAACTTGAAAATATCTGAGTCATTCTTTTAATAAATCTTAACTGACTGTTTCATGATGTATAATGTAAAACCTTCTGAAATCTGAAAACTTTGAAATCATGATTGTCTTTAGTTGAGATATATGAAGTGAGTATTATTTTTAAACATCTGGGAATTTGTCAATGTCCACGGGTAAATTGCGTCAGAGCAATGATTTTGTTCACCGAGAAACCATGTCTAAAATTAGACTATGTCATGAAGTGCCATTGTTATCTCTGCTGGTAAATTATTGAAAAATCAGTGAAAATGATGGCAGAGCAATGATATGATGTGTGGTGAATAACTCGGTCACTTCACCTAAGGCGTGTTGTGCCTCACGTCAAAAGCTATACTACTGTTATCTCTATTCAATTTGAAGCATGACAGTTAGTCATTCCAAGTGCTTAGGGATACTGGCGTCTAAACAACATATATCCTCTAGTTACAAGGGTGTACTAAACTTAATTGCTCCTGAAATTTGAACATGAAAATTGTTACTAAACAAAAGAAAAATATGGAAAATGGTTGCAAAAGAAAATTTTGCGTACTCCTAGACAAAATCAGATGTATTCATGGCTGTTTAACCTCAATACTATTTCTTGTAATTTATGAAGAAGTGATTGAAAGTTAAATGAGTAAGATGGAAGGAGGTTAAACAAGATATTCAATATGAGGACTTGGTTCATTTTTATTAAAATCCGATTTCAGATATGAGTACAAAAATCTCTAAGGATAAACTCTGTATACATCATATTTAAACCATGCCTTTCAATAAAGATTCATTCATAAGACCTTATAATGGAAGACTCTGAAACTTTTTTATTCTTAGATTTATGAAATTGGTATCTCATTGAAAACCTTCTTGGATTATCTAATCATTTGGAACTTCAGCCAAAACTCCGTTGTTTAGTTTCTATCTCTACTGAAACTATTGAATTAAGATTACTATTCTTCTACTTCACTGCAATTCAATTCAATATCAGATTCTACTCACTGTACTTGATGTAATCTGTCATGACCTGAACTCATTTATGATTGTTCCTTTGATTTTTCTAATTCTATCATTGAACTTGTATCTGTTTAACCTTCTTATTTTCTTTTGATGATGTCAAAGGGGGAGAAGAGTTTGATATGAGTCTGAACATAAATGATTGATGACTCATAGTGTTGCCATCATCAAAAAGGGGGAGATTGTTGTGTCCTTGTGGTTTTGGTGATGTCAAACACTATAAGTCATCTTGAGTCTGCATGAGAATTGAATGATGATGTTATATGCGTTAGTGTTGCATTGTGTTAATGTTGCATTGGTCTTAATGGCATAATGTCTGTAATGTTGGTTTTGATGGGCATAATGTCTGCAGTATGCATTTGTGTTGAATGGTCGGTATCAACCTTTACTAGATAGGTCAATGCACATCCATGCCTATAATCATATCAGGTCGATGCAGATGTAGAAGTCATGTTACATAAGGTCGATCCATACTCATGCTACTGCACTATAACATTGATGCATGGTCATGCATTGAGAAGAGTAAGGTCGGTGCATATATGTATTCCAGTCTAGAACATCAGTGCTTATGCAGAAGAGTTGCATTGAAAGGTCGATGCACATATGACTTTTGGTCTAGAAGGTCGATGCACATGTGCCCTTTTAGTCTAGAAGGTCGATGCGACTGAAGAAGTCTTGCTCTATCGGGTCGGTGCATATACATTCTCTTTGTCTGGTAAGGTCGGTGCACATATATTCATTATGTCATATAAGGTCGATGCACCTCAATATTTCAAAGATGAAAGGTCGATGCACTTCAGGATTTTCAGAAGAAAGGTCGATGTAGCTATGTCAGATCTATTGGTAAGGTTGGTGCATATAGTTCCCGATTGTTGTTATATTAACACAGGTCGATGCAGCTATGTTAAGACAGGTTGAGGCAATAGAGCAAAGACATTGCCAAAAAGATCTGAGCAATAAAGAAAGGTCGATGCACCTAGATTTGGCAGAGCTATCAGATCAATGCTTTAGTAGACCAGATTGAGTCTGTCTTCAACTGGATCTAGAACTGTTCAGCTCGAGCAATCAAGCATGGATCTGAAGTCTTTACAAGTCTTAAGCAATCCTGGCAAACCAGATTCTCTTGCAGCTAAGGTTGGCAAACCAGTGAACACAAGGTAGATAGTAGCAGCATCAAAAGAAGATCGAAACAGCACTGGCTGAAGCCAGAAGGTCAGAGCATTAGAGAAGTGCCTAGATGCACTAACATAAAGGTCGATGCAGTTGTATCAGCTGTGCTAGTGAGGTCAATGCTACAAGATTCGAAAACCCTTAACTAAAGTCCAGATCCAATAAAGGTGTTCGACCCTGCAATCAGCATAAGTGACACGTCATCCCAAGAATGGCGGGAAAGGTGGCACGTGGACCCAGGAAGCTTATGATTAGGCACGTGATCCAAGACTCGATGATTAGAGGAAAAATCTCGTCCTGCCACATGGCACAATGGGATAAAAAGCAATCAAATTACTTTATCCAAAAGCATCTCCGGAAGCCCTATTTTTCATATAAATAGGAAGCATCCTTCTCCGAGCAAATGGCGGCGACTGAGTGGTGATAGAAGTGAACTATTACAGAAGGCTGCCAAGAGAGGAGTGTTGCGGTGAGAAAAAGTAGAGAAAGAGGCTGGCTGAGGGAGAGAAGCTGCTGCTACAAAGAAAGAGGAAAAGAGAGATTAGAAAGAAGAGAGCCAGTCTGTGAGCAGAGGTTAGAAAGAAGAAAGAGTTCTGAGAGTAAAATCATGAGAAGAAAAAGAGAGAGAGAGCTCGAGAGAGAAGTGATTGAGAAGCAGCCAGAGTATCTTAAAAATCTGCTCGTTGTTGGACTCTAGATCAGATCCAAGCCAATTTGCTCCTGTGAGAGCTATATCTTTCCTGCTTTCATTTCTTATTTTATTGTGCTTTGTTTTTCTTGTTTCTCGTTCATATTTCAAGCTATGTGTCGGCGTTATAGAGGATCAGTTCCTCTGGATAGCAAGCTGTGAGGCTCAGCAGCAAGGATTGATTCCCTGGGTTAGCAAAGCTGTAAGACTCAGCGGATAGCAAGCTGTGTTGCTCAGCAGTGTAAGCAAGCTGTGATGCTCAGCGGAAGTAAGCTGTGTTGCTCAGCGGTGTAAGCAAGCTGTGATGCTCAGCAGTTCAAGCTGTGAGTCAGCAAAAGTCTCACTCAGGTTTGAGTGGGGGATGGACGTAGGTCTGTGGGTAGCAGACCGAACCATATAAAAACCTTGTCCACCGTGGTTTGTCTTGCATTTTATTCCATATCCTATATCCCTCTTTCGCAGATTGCTTGTGTGGTTTATTTTTGAAGTTCATCTGTTGTTATCCGTCCATAAACACATCAGCTGGGAAGTGTTTGCCTATGTGCTTAGTAGAGTCTCAGGCATAGTGTGCTTGCTAAGATTTCGAGTGTGAACTGCAATAGAACATCTGTTTAGCTTGAGCCATCTAGTTTTATTTTTGCACGATTTTATAGCGAGAGTTTTAATTGAAGAAATTACTTCTGTTTGAAGAAGTACTTTGGTAAATGTGTTCTTCTCTTCTATCTCGCAATTAAGGAGTCCGTCTGATTTTAGTTTGGTTTAAATTCAAATTCCATAAAAGTTTTAAAGGGGGATCCATTCACCCCCCCTCTGGATCTCAGCCATGCGCTTATCAGCTAGCACCTAAATCCTAACAATTTTTGAAGTCTCTTTGACAACCCAAGTTTTCTCAACCAAAAAAATCTTCTTATTTCCATGCATTCAAAAACAACTTGCTATAGTCATGCATTTAGATAACATGTATGAGCCTCAAAATGCATGAAAGAAATGTATGCAAATCACATTTAACAATTTGATCATTCTTCTTAAGGTTCAATCAAAGCATGAGCTCGATCGCAAACACTTTATAATCTATCCATGCAACATGTATATGCAGAATTTAAACCATTTACAATCTCGACCATATTTGAACATCAAGAGCACAGATGCTCATATTATGAAACACATGCAAGCATAGCAAATATCATGAGTGATCAACAAAAGCATATGCAAGCATACATAAAGTTTAGTTATCATCAAAAACATATGCAAGGCATACAACAATCTCCCCCTTTTTGATGAAGACAAACTTTATGACTGACCTCGACAGATCATATTCTTCTCCCCCTTTGACATGATCAAAAAGTGGGAGGAAGATAATGAAGTTCAAATTTCAGCAAAACAGATTCATGAATCAATAAGAGTTCAGTTTAGAAATTCAAATGAGGCAAGTATAAAGCAAAGACAAGATGATCAGAACATTTGGATTATTTGTGATGCTAATTGTTAATTATGGAGACAGGAAGGTGTGGAGACTTAAGACTTAAGGTGTGGAGACTTAAGACTTGCAACATGCACTAGCAAGGTAAAGGCAAGATATTTTCTAAAAAAAGCATAATAGTTGAAACATCAAATGCTTTTCTTTGATTTTTAGATTTTTAGATTTTTAATTTTTCTTTGGAAATACATGAAACTCAAAAAATACAAATGATGACACTATGAATGCATGCAGTGCAACCAAATAGATACGTCTATATACATGCAATACAGCTCTCCCATAGTTATTTAAGGAGAGAATAGGTATAAAAAAGGTGCATGAGAGTCATAGCAATTAGGATGTTCATGTGTAACACATAGGAGGTTGTGCAATCACACATAAGAGTTATGCAATAGCCAATGCAGTCAATCAATTTTTTGAATACATATTAAATCAAATTTTCATATGTGTAAGTGAATAACATGAAAATAGATTGTTGCAATATGGATATTCAGATTTTTAGAACAACACAATGAGAGATTAATATAGACTGCACTTCAATTTATGAGAACATCGTATTAGAGGCTACACTCTGCCATATAGAATTTTTCATCATGATTTTTCAACTCAAGCAATTTCACATTGATAAACATATTTTTTTCAAGAGTGATCAGGTTCAAATAATTCTTTTTTGCACAAGGAGACACATGGAGCTCATGCCAGACTCCCCAATTACTCAGAATATTAACCGTTTCACCTCATTTTGAACAGAGATACTACAGTACAACACCTTTCAGAAATGAACCACATCACGTCTTAGGTGACGTATATCCAGTTTACTCAGTGAGACTAAGTATTGCTCTGCCATTCTTTTCAGATTCTTTCTACAAAAATAGGCAGACAACTTTTTCCTTAACTGCCTTTTCAACATACATACAGTAAGTTTAATATCTCTAGAGTGTTGAAAGGAAATTCATATATCCTTATGTTTAATACTCATTTTCACATTTTGTGCAAGAAGTGTGCGAATTTGATTTAGCATGTATACCGAAAATTTTATGAACATATAACAATGTAGCTCCCCCTAAATAGATGCACTTATCAAATATTTACTCCCCCCTGAGTGTATGACATGAAACACACCAATGATGACTCAATTACAACATTATTTATCAAGAAGGCATAAGGTCATAAAAATTCCAAGGATGGGGGTAAATAGCATATATTTACATGCAAGCACACAATGAGAAAATATGCAAAATGTAATGCAGAATGCAAAATGCATTATGAATGCAAAATCTCAGATTTTATTTGAACATTCCAAACGTATTTCAGAATTTAACATGGGTGTAAAATGCAAGTTTTTAATTTTTCATATGAATGATCTAAATGCATCTAATGCATCAACTCTAATGCATGTAACATATAGCGTCATGAGAATGCAATGTATGATGCAAAAATAAAATGTAAAAACTCGATTTTCAAAATAATATGATAGATTGCACAAGAAAGCATTCAGATTGAAATGATGAGCAGCAAGCATTTATCATCACATGAGCTTTATAAGCTAGGGTGCAGAAATAGATTTGAAACATTCAATGCAACCCATTTGTTTTCAGAAACTGTTCAAAAATAGATTTTCAATAACATTTCAAAAGTTTAGAATATCATTCATAAGTCAAACATATTTTTTAATGACTTTTCAGAAGAAAGGCTCAAGCACATCCAATGGAAGCATATTCAATCCATTCAAACATTTGGCAAATTCATCACATAAAAATAGATGAATAACAGTTCAAGTTTTCAGAATCAATACCTATCATGAGAACAAAATCACAAAGTGCCACAAGTTACTGCAAAGATTTCAAAGGTTTACAGTCAAGTTGTTAAGCACAATGGTTGATCCTAAGATCATTAATTAGCATCATGATCAATCAGGTATAGCAATTTGCTTGAGATACATGTTGAGTAGTGATCGGCGGATCTAGAGGGGAGGGGTGAATAGATCAGCCCCTTCTTTGCCCTTCTTTGCGGAAATAATAGCTAAATAAAAACTAAGAGCAGTAAGGCAAGAAATAGTTGCTAGCTAATGAGCTAAATGCAAGAGTGATGATCAATAGCGTTCCTACCAAGCATCTAGCGTCAAGCCACACTAGACCAATAAACCACAAAACATAGGTTTTTAAGGTGGTTCGGTCTCTATCCAAAGACCTACGTCCACCCCTCACTTCAACCAAGTGAGGCTTCACTAGTGCAAGGCACTACCGCTGATACACAGCTTCTAACAGAGAGAAGACTCTCTCTAACCACTGCTAAACAGCTTGAGGGTATGCAACCCAACACCCACGGACGAGTGAACACATTGTCCGTCTTCCTACTCGCTGGTAGGGAGCAAATATAAGAGTATGTGTTTTGAGAAAAATAAAACCAAAAGTGGATGAACCCGATAAGGTATAGCAATGAAACTCTATGGGAGAAGAGAACTCCTATCTGGAGAAGAGTGGATGAAGTCTGGCTCCTCTTCATCTTGTTCCTAGGTCTTCACCACGACCATAAGAGGAACGATGGATAAGCTCCTTGGCTTTCACTGCCACCTGATGAAGCTATGGATGGATGCTATCTCCTTTCCGGTGAGAGCTCCTGAAGTGGAAGAAGACGGTTTGCTATGTTGCCCTTACGCCAGCTACATCAGGAAGGAGAGGTCTCTCCGAGCTTGCTTCCTCGCTTCTCTCCTCCTTCTCTTGTTCTTCTTCCTTTTCTCTGTGTATAGCATGTTGTGACTCCTCTGTGTTGATGATGTTGACATATGCCTTATTTCATTGGCAACACCTTGTTTTGATTGATTGGCAACTGTCTATGTTTTGATGAAAATCAGATTGTCTATGACTGTCTATGGTTTGATGAATGTGTGTTATCAGATTGCCTGTGTGTTCTTTGCATTTCACATGTCCACACACTGCACACACTCAAAGTCTACACATTGCACATAGATTCAATACACTGCTTTGTGTTGTGTTTGTGCATCGTTTAGAACATGTCTATATATTCATGTATCATGGGTCGACCCCCTCCTTTGATGGGTCGACTCCCTCAGAACACATGTCTAGGAACACAAGTCTATACACTCGTCTCATGCATTGTTTAAAGTCCATACACTGCAGCTCTCACATAGCATGTCTATACATTGCATCGTGGCGTTTGTGCTCCAAGTCTATACACTGCTTGCATTCTTTTCAAGTCTGTACATTGGTCTTGGCATATGCATTCATAAAGTCTATACACTCTTCGATTGGCTTCAACTAAAGTCTGTACATCGGCATGCATTACTTCAAGTGTGTACAGAGCCGTTTGCATCGTTCATAAAGTCCATACATTCACTGTAGCTCGCTTAGCTGAAGTGTGTACATCCATCATCTCATAAAGTGTGTACATTGCATCACATTGTTAAAGTCTGTACAACGGACTATTTCAAGTGAAGTCTGTACATCCGATTGGCCATGCATCACTCTTCATAAGTTCATACATTGGACTGTAGCATGCACGAAGCTAAGTCCATACATTGGACTGTAGCACGCATCGTTGAAGTCTATACATTGGCCTTAGCTTTCCAGAGTCTATACACTGCATGAGCATAGTCATGAAGTCTGTACATTGCACTGTGCATCATTCTTCCAAGTCTATACATCGAGGTGAAGTCTGTACATCCATCAGTGATCTTCCAAGTCTGTACATCCAACTGTTCAACTTCAAAGTCTGTACATTGGAAGTTTTACCTACGTTTCCCTTCAAGTCTATACATCGATAGTTTTACCATCATTTCCCTTGAGGTCAATACACTGATAGCTTTACCGTCGTTTCCCTTGGAAGTCTATACATTCGCTGCCTTGCTTTGTTCAAGTCTGTACAGCCCTTCCTTTGGAAAGTCTATACATCGTGAAGTCTTCACATTGGCTGTTGAATGATGTTCAAGTTTGTACATCGTGCATCTTTTAGTTGAAGTCTGTACAGCCTTTTGCTTCACCAAAGTCTGTACATTGATCTGCATTGCATTGCATGAAGTCTATACATTCATTTGCATTGAAGTCCATACACTGCACGAGCTGAAGCCTGTTGAAGTCTATACATTGGTCTTCACTTCAAAGTCTGCACACTGGTAAAGTCTATACATACTTTGCTTGCCCAAGTATATACATCGTTCATTCGTCTTGGCAAGTTTGCACATCGTTAAGTCCATACATTATCCAGTGCATTGCATTCATCAGTTGTGAAGTATATACATCGAGTCGAAGTCTGCATATTGCTGAACCCTCATCAAGTCCATACACTGGCAAGCCCTTACATTGCCTAAGTCTATACGTTGGATGCTGAATGCTCTTCAAAGTATGTACATTGTGCATGTTTGAGTTAAAGTCCATACATCGTCTGTTGTCTATCCAAGTCGTTACATTGCCTAAGTCCATACATTGGCTGCTGTTCTTCAGAGTCTGTACATTGCAATCCCATTCATGAAGTCTATACATTGCATTCGCCTTCACAAGTCTATACAGCGAAGTCTATACACTGCAATGCAAATACTTAACCTGATAATCTGATACTCTATCTGACAGGGATTCTTTACTTGGACTGATGACTCGGCTCGTGATCCAAGGAGGACGAGGAACTATGATGGTGACACATGGAAGAAGCCCTTCCAGGATGCTGCCATGTGGATGGAATTGCCTCGGTTCTGGTGAATTCACTGGGCGGCAAATGTGGAAGCCATACTCCCCTTATCCACCTGCTGCTGCTATATATTGAAGCCTTCATCTTCAGATGAAGGCTGATCGACTGAAGAGAGGCAAAGTCTATACAGCCAGTCTGAAAGCAGCAGAGAGCCATCGATCCACAGTGAGAAGAAAAATAGAGAAGAAGAAAAAGAGAGAAGAGATGTGTTGAGAGAGTGAAATTGAGAGAGTTTAGTTTGAGAGCTTTTCTGATTGTAACTCAGTCTCTTGGTTCAGAAACCAGAGCTGAGGCTTGCTCATTCCGAGCTACATTCCCATTTGGGTTTTCATTTTCATTTGCTTCTGTCTTTTATTTCCGAACTCTTGTTTCTTCAAGCTGTGAGGCAGCATTGCAGTGGAGGTCTCCACTGGACAGGTGAAGCTGTAATCCTCAGCAGGCGAGACTTGGTCTCGGACGGCTAAGCTGTATTGCCCAGCTGTTGCAGAGGATTTGTTGCTCTGGTCGGTAAGCTGTAAAGCCCAGCGAAGCTGTGTATCAGCGGTTTGTAGGCCAAGCTGTAGTGCCCAGCAGACGCAAGTTGTACTGCACAGCAGTAAGCCATACTCAGTTGAGTGTGGGGTGGACGTAGGTCTTTGACCGAACCACCTAAAAATCTTGGGTGCCTTGTATTTGTGAGTTTGTCTATGAATTGTGTGCGATTGTTTTCCTCATTCATCTTCATAGCTTAAATCGCGCCTGTTCATATCTAGCACTCGAGATAGTGTTCTTCTGTGTGGCTGCATGGGTCGACCCTTTACATAGTGTTTCTTCATTTGGCTTACCTGCTATTTGCCTATATTCGGCATTAGAGCTTATACTAGTTTTTAATTAGGCATTAGATCTATTCACCCCCCTCTAGATCCACACTTAGTGGAGATAGACTGCGTCCATCTAAAATAACATACCTCCCCTCCCATGAACTGGAGCTCATGTGATGGGGGCATCCCTTGCCCCTCCACTTTTTTTTGAGGCTCGGATCATCGTCGACTTATGCCATTATGTTCGTCATGTGTTTGTGAGTCTAGTCATATAATTTTTATATTTTATTTGAGTCTTAAACCATGTAATTTTCCTATTATTTGAGTCATGTACCTAGGTTAGTAGGTTATCTACCAAAGTCTTGTGTCATTATGTTGGTTTGTTAAGCTTTTGGGCCCAACTAGTGGGCTAGGCCCAGGGGCACCCCTCCCTTGGACTGCTTTGGTCATTAATTAGCTTGTCATGGTCATTATGGTCATATGAAAGTATGGAGCCTATAAATAGGCCTCCCCTCCCTCTCATTGTAACATCTTTTGATGAATCCATTTGAATAGCAATATTTCCCACATCTCTTCCCTCCACTAAATTTCTCTTCTCTTACTCTCTCATTACCTCTCTCTCTCTCTATCTCTCCTTCTCTCTCCCACCAGGAAAGGGGCGAACTCCTCCTCTCTCCTCCCCCTCCCAACCACTTCCAACCCCCACCTACCTCCACTAACTCCACACAACTTCCAATAGCCCATCTTTACTCCACTTCTAGTCCCAAGAGCCTCTCCTCCAATCCTCTCCCCACCTTCCAACCCCCAACTACCCCACTCTCCTTCCCTAGGCACCCCACCACCTTCCCAAGGCTGAATTAACCTCTCCCAAAGCCCAAATTTGAAATTCCCTCCCCTCTCCCATCCCTCCCACACCCTAGGTCGACCCAAACCAGACTCCCCTTGGTCTGGTCGCCCTCCTCCTCCTCCTCTCCATCTCACCCTCTCCCTAGTGCACCTCCACCCCTATCACCACCTCCACCAGATGCAGCCCCCTTCACCCACCTCCTCCCTGCTTCTCCAGCCATCCCAACAGCCATCCTTCAACCCCTAAACACCTCACATTCCCCTCCCATAGCCATTAGACACACCCTCCACCTCTTACCTTCTTGGCTATCCCTTTCCCCACACCTTCTTCTTCCCCTCATTTTGTCTCTATTTTAGGCAGCATAGTTACAGTGACTTGCAAAGCAGCCACGACTGTCTATCAAAGATTCAGGTGGGAAGGCCTATATTTCTGGAATCGACTGCGAGGTAGATTTCCAACGGTGGTGGCCTCGCATCCATCCGAGTCCGGATCTGTTCGTATTCGAGGATCTCGCCCAACTGCGCATTCTGTCCCTGTCTGAAGACCTGAAGCTGAAAGCAGAAGCTGCCACGGCAAGCTCGTAAAGGATCTGAGTGCCATTTTTGGAGGGCAGAAACTACGTCTAGTTAGATTTCATCTCCAAGAAGAAGGAGCTCATTCGGCCAGCGGAGCTATCAGTTACTATTTTCTTCGCCGGGGTGTGCAGTCTGCCACCTGTGGGTCTAGGTTCGACCAGCCCCCACTTCTCCGGTCACCACTCTCTTCTCCGACCTCGGATTGTGGCCCCGTCAACTTATACTCAAAGCTACTCCGACCATGATCGCGCCACCGCCAGTTTTGTTCCATTTGGAGTTTGGGAACATCCGTAGTGCCTTCTGCAAACTACTGCATCAGTTCTGCATCAGTCTGTGGCAGAGCGTGCTGTCCTGCTCCAGTCATCGGTCCGATCAGCCCCACGTTCCAGAGCTTCTGCAAAAATTCAGACATCGTCCTCTGTCAGTTGGGAAACTTTTGGAACTGGTTTCATCAAGTTTGGAGTTCTGTGGAGTCCGTGGCAGCGTCTTCATCGACACCCTATCCAGCGAGCCTGAAACTTGGCAGAACCGGCGGAGTTCGGAAAGTCGGTCTTCTTTGCTTAATTCCCCCACCCCGCTTGGCCGGCTGAAGGCCCCCTGCGTGGAGGTAGTTTTGGTTGTACTAAGATTAATCCCTACCCCAAGATCACCCCTCCTGCGAGAGGTGTAGTGTTGTACTTCATTCACTTTCAGGTCAAGCGACACCGCCGCGGCGATCGGGTATATACCCTCGCCTCCCGGCACGCCCTCGTCTCCGAGCGGGATTGGTGTTTTCACACCGATCAGGTGAGCCCCTGATACTACCCTTGATTGCCTTATTTCTGCGAGTTTAGTATTGCTTTGAATGCCCGTCGGACGGTGAGAAGAGAGTCCATACTAGTATGCTACTTTGAAGGTGTCCACCACGGACCGGGAGAGAGTGCCACCCGAACCCCGCCTTGCGGGCCAGCCGCCCACTAAGTTGGGAATCCTAGGCCCTTTGAGGTCAGCCTAAGCAAACTAAGTCAATTAGAATCATTGGGTCTCGCCCCGGACCCTTGCCATCATCCCCCGGCCCCGCCGGGTGATCGCGTGTGCCGTGAGAGTAAGACGCTATTGTGAGAATCATTGGAGTGCTTGTATGCTTGCGGGTCTAGGTCCTAGGTTGCTCATTTCATGCTTAGTCATCCTTGGGTTGTGTCACATCAAGTGGTATCAGAGCAAGTTCACAACTTGTCTCTATCAAGTTGGTCCTAGGGCATGTTTATGCATTTAGAGTCATCGGTTGCATCTTTTGGTCCCTAGCATGGTCATCTCTTACCGACCTCACCAATCGGTCCTCTCCATAAGTCCAAACCACCAAAGGATGCCTACCACTAACACACATAACCTCCCGGGCCATGTCAACTACCTCATGAAGGCCTTGACCCATGCCAATGAGCAGTTTGATAACATATCGGGTCGACTCAACCAACTTGGAGAAAATGGGCCCGCCCCAAAGACGGACGATAGAAGGGCATGTCCCCCACCTCCCATATTTGATGGAACTCAACATATTGATTATTTATATTGGGAAGTCTCGATAGACCATTACTTCACTTGGTATTCCATGTCCGAGGATGAGAAAGTCCGATTTGCCAAATTGCAACTTATCAAACGGGCCCACACTCATTGGTTGAAAATTGAAGGCTTAAGGATAATTAGAAGGGAAGCTCCCCTCACAACATGGGGGGACATGAAGGAACAACTTAGGGCTACATATATTTTCCCCTCCCATTCCGAACACCAAAGCCCAAAGAGCATTTCAACTCCTTCATTTCCCCTTGGCCAACCCAAGACCCTAATCACGCATTCCCCACCATTTCCCACCTCCCCTACTCCAACCGCAACATCTACATCCTACACCACAACCATATGTCCACATACCCAATTGGACCCCATGTCCACCCCTCCACCTAGGCCCATAATGGCCACCACCCCCAAACCAAACTCCCCTCACCCAACCCACCCTCCACTTCCCACCCCAATCCTACCCCAATTTAGGCCTCCACTACTTCCACTCCCAAGTCCAACCCACGTCCGACCTTGCTCACCTCCTCGGGTGCGCCATGCATCGACTAACACCAACCCATCCACCATAGACCTTCCTACCCCATTGTCCTTAGGAGTTGCCACCCACACACCCACCCAAGTGGAGATGGATACCAATCCGGATCCACCTCCCAAAATCGAGGAAATCCAAGGGCCACACAACTCACCCACCACTCCTAGCCTAGCTCCTCAAGAGCTACACACCCTTCCCCATGACACCGTCACCATAGATAAGTCCGTACTCCAATGGCTCAAGCAAGGCCTCACCATTCCTAGTTCACAACCAAGCCACCTACCCATGGGACATCAATCCCAAATCATTCCCACTCAGCCTCATGTCACTTATCAAACCTCCTATTGTGTAGAAGATTTGGGAGACTTAGTGGCCTACCTACATTGGCAAGTCCACTTGACCGATATACTAGCCATGAGGCCATCGGAGTCTAGCACCATTAGCCTAGCTTACCCCACCGTTGGCTCCATCACTTCCATCTACACCAATGGCTAATTTACAAGTGAGATCATACTCCTTCTTCCCATGGAGGAGGAACCCATCCTAGTCTACTCCCCAACCATTGAGATCCCAAGTGCTTTGATTGGCCAACCCATTAACAACCTTGGCCCAAATAATTTGGAGGAAGATGACTCACCATTTGAGGACCTTGAGAACATGGAGTACCCCTACCTAGGTAACCCTTACTATGATCCCTTTAACCCCTTCCTAAGGGAGCCTAGATCTCCATGTAACCCACTTCCCCTATTCACCACCCCCCTCACCCTACCCAAATCGCCCATGTTGACCCAAACTCCTCCCTTCCTAGAATCAGGTTACACCATGAGAGCCTTGACCATAGGCAACAAACACCTTGGGATTGATAAAGTGCCCCACCCCATAACCACCTTCTTAGACCGCTTCGACCCATTCACATGGACGTTCAAAAGTCATCCCACATCTATGCACATAGAAGTCACCTTTGGGATAAACATGCATGTGTCTAGGCCTACCACACCATTTGACATGATTCATAAGTCGGGTATATTCATTCACACCACCCACATGTCAAGTAGGCAGCATAAGTGGACCATATTCGGATATATTGGCCCACCTTCATTCATCATGAGTCTTAAGCATGTGAGGAGCATACATGGATGTCCGGGTCCCCCGACATTTGTCACACCCATGCATAAAAGGTTAATCTATGGATGTCCCGGCCCTCCTAAGTCTGTCACAGTCTTCATGGAATCAATGTGTGATCGGTCTACATTTGGCTGCCCAGGTCCACCTTTGCACACCATACTTTTCACACCAACATCACATCATAGTGCATGGTATACGCATTCTCGCAAGTATATAGGAAAGAGCAATGAGACTTACAAAAGGCGGGCAGATGCTCATCAGCGCCACTGCGAGTTCCAAGTGGGAGACTTGGTGATGGTGAGGACGGAGCGACTCCTTTCGGGACCTGCCTCCAAGTTGAGGGCACGGGGTTCGGGACCCTTTCGAGTTCTGAGACGACTTGGCAGTAATGCTTATGAGCTAGACCTACCTGAGGGTTTTGGAGTACACCCTACTTTCAATATGGCGAACCTGGTACCCTACAAGGGCCCCGCGGTGGAACCCAGTGAGGAGCTCGAGCCTTTACCCCCCCTTGAGAGAGACACTCCCGGTGGGACTCCACTTCATAGCTTGAGAGACCGACGAGAGCAGGTAGAGGCAATACTGGATGAGCAGATTATCATTACTAGGCACAAGGTGTATCAGCGCTACCTAGTTAGGTGGAAGAATCGTCGCCCGATTGAGGATACTTGGGCGAGTCGGGAGGACCTGTTGCGACTTGACCTCGACATTCTGGACCTGGTACTATCGCCAGGCGAACACATACTCGACGGGGTCGAGTTCTCCCCACCCCGGGGGTATGATGGGGGCATCCCTTGCCCCTCACACTTTTTTTTGAGGCTCGGATCATCGTCGACTTATGCCATTATGTTCGTCATGTGTTTGTGAGTCTAGTCATGTAATTTTTATATTTTATTTGAGTCTTAAACCATGTAATTTTCCTATTATTTGAGTCATGTAACTAGGTTAGTAGGTTATCTACCAAAGTCTTGTGTCATTATGTTGGTTTGTTAAGCTTTTGGGCCTAACTAGTGGGCTAGGCCTAGGGGCACCCCTCCCTTGGACTGCTTTGGTCATTAGTTAGCTTGTTAGGGTCATTATGGTCATATGAAAGTATGGAGCCTATAAATAGGCCTCCCCTCCCTCTCATTGTAACAACTTTTGATGAATCCATTTGAATAGAAATAATTCCCACATCTCTTCCCTCCACTAAATTTCTCTTCTCTTACTCTCTCATTACCTCTCTCTCTCTCTATCTCTCCTTCTCTCTCCCACCAGGAAAGGGGCGAACTCCTCCTCTCTCCTCCCCCTCCCAACCACTTCCAACCCCCACCTACCTCCACTAACTCCACACAACTTCCAATAGCCCATCTTTACTCCACTTCTAGTCCCAAGAGCCTCTCCTCCAATCCTCTCCCCACCTTCCAACCCCCAACTACCCCACTCTCCTTCCCTAGGCACCCCACCACCTTCCCAAGGCTGAATTAACCTCTCCCAAAGCCCAAATTCGAAATTCCCTCCCCTCTCCCATCCCTCCCACACCCTAGGTCGACCCAAACCAGACTCCCCTTGGTCTGGTCGCCCTCCTCCTCCTCCTCTCCATCTCACCCTCTCCCTAGTGCACCTCCACCCCTATCACCACCTCCACCAGATGCAGCCCCCTTCACCCACCTCCTCCCTGCTTCTCCAGCCATCCCAACAGCCATCCTTCAACCCCTAAACACCTCACATTCCCCTCCCATAGCCATTAGACACACCCTCCACCTCTTACCTTCTTTGCTATCCCCTTCCCCACACCTTCTTGTTCCCCTCATTCTGTCTCTGTTTCAGGCAGCATAGTTACAGTGACTTGCAGAGGCAGCCACGACCGTCTCTCAAAGATTCAGGTGGCAAGGCCTATATTTCTGGAATCTTCTGCGAGGTAGCTTTCCAACGGTGGTGGTCTCGCATCCATCCGAGTCCGGAGCTGTTCGTATTCGAGGATCTCGCCCAACTGCGCATTATGTCCCTGTCTGAAGACCTGAAGCTGGAAGCAGAAGCTGCCACGGTCAGCTCGTGAAGGATCTGAGTGCTATTTTTGGAGTGCAGAAACTAAGTTTATTTAGCTTTCATCTCCAAGAAGAAGAACCTCATTCGGACACCGGAGCTATCAGTTACCATTTTCTTCGCCGGAGTGTGCAGTCTGCCACCTGTGGGTCCAGGTTCTACCAGCCCCCACTTCTCCGGTCACCACTCTCTTCTCCGACCTTGGATTGTGGCCCCGTCAACTTCTGCTCAAATCTACTCTGACCATGATCACGCCACCGTCAGTTTCGTTCCATTTGGAGTTCGGGAGCATCCACAGTGCCTTCTGCAACCTACTGCATCAGTTCTGCATCAGTCAGTGGCAGAGCCTGCTGTCCTGCTCCAGTCACCGGTCCGATCAGCCCCGCATTCCAGAGCTTCTATAAAAATTCAGACATCATCCTCTATCAGTTGGAAAACTTTTGGCACCGGTTTCATCAAGTTTGGAGTTATGTGGAGTCCGTGGCAGCGTCGTCATCGACACCCTGTCCAGCGAGCCTGAAGCTTAGCAGAACCGGCGGAGTTCGGAAAGTCGGTCTTCTTTGCTTAATTCCCCCACCCCGCTTGGCCGGCTGAAGGCCCCTCCCTGCGTGGAGGTAGTTTTGGTTGTACTAAGCTTAATCCCTACCCCAAGATCACCCCTCCTGCGAGAGGTGTAGTGTTGTACTTCATTCACTTTCAGGTCAAGCGACACCGCCGCGGCGATCGGGTATATACCCTTGCCTCCCGGCATGCCCTCGTCTCCGAGCGGGATCAGTGTTTTCACACCGATCAGGTGAGCCTCTGATACTACCCTTGATTGCCTTATTTCTGTGAGTTTAGTATTGCTTTGAATGCCCATCGGACGGTGAGAAGAGAGCCCGTACTAGTATGCTACTTTGAAGGTGTCCACCGCGGACTGGGAGAGAGTGCCACCCGAACCCTGCCTTGCGGGCCAGCCGCCCACTAAGTTGGGAATCCTAGGCCCTTTGAGGTCAGCCTAAGCCAACTAAGTCAATTAGAATCATTGGGTCTCGCCCCGGACCCTTGCCATCATCCCCCGGCCCCGCCGGGTGATCGCGTGTGCCGTGAGAGTAAGACGCTATTGTGAGAATCATTGGAGTGCTTGTATGCTTGCGAGTCTAGGTCCTAGGTTGCTCATTTCATGCTTAGTCATCCTTGGGCTGTGTCACATCATCCTGCTCTCTGCTTTTTTGGTGGCTCACGACATCTCCTGCCTTTTCCCCTACAGAAACCATACCAAAGACGTCGCATCCCCATTAGTTGATTTGCTTCCTCGGCTCCGTTGACCTTGTTCTGCCGTGCTTGCTGGTACGTGGGTAGGTAGGGAACCATGTCTGCAACGGTTCTAGCATATGGAGGATTTCTCTGCCATATAATAAGATCTTCTGACAAGGTGAGCTTCTAGAAGGCTTTTCAAGAGCGAACAGATCCTCCAAGACCGGTTGAGGATCTTGTAAAGTAGACGCGATGGGATCCAGATCCATCTGGAAGAACATGAATGTGTCGACACGTTCAGACATGGTGTCGACACATCCCTTTGTTTGCTAGCTGCCTTCATACTGTCGACACCTTCAGACATGGCATCAATATGAAGTGTTGAGACTTTGTGTCTGGCAGAGTTGTAGTCTTGTTTTCTGAACTGAAGGTGTCGACACTCTTTTACAGGGTGTCGACACATTGTGCCAACCAGAGCCCAAACAGAAACGACTCAAAGTCAATTTTCTTCTTGACGTGTTGAGACTTTGTCAAAGGGTGTTGACACATTGCTCATGCTAGAGCTCAAATAGAGACGGTTCTAACTTGGTTTCTTCATGAAGTGCCGACACGTCCATATGACAGGTCGACACTTGTGAGTCCTTCACCTAAGCTTGTCCAAATACAACTTAAACAAAATCATTAATCACACCACATGAATTCAACAATGAACTGTGGTTTGTTACCATCAAAACCAGGGGACATAACATTCTCCCCCTTTTTTATGATGACGACCATAGTTCATCATTCACAAGCATTCATAGGCATTTAAGGCATTTCCAAAACAAACTTGTCATTCACAAGAGCAAAGTTTCATACACGTTCATGGATATACCAAAAAGTTTTCCATGGATAAACCACAGAGATTTTTCAAACAAAAGTTTCATATACATTCATCAAAGAGCTATGCATAGGAAAACTAGATGCCTGAATCTATATGCCTAATGCTATGTGAAAGTCCAAGCTTGTAGTAGACATTGATTTGTCTCCCCCTTTGGCATCAGCAAGGAGGGGGTGAAGGAGGTGGTTGCTGTGTTGGAGGCAATGTGTTGGAGCTGGTGCTTCCGGGAAATTGGAGTTTCTGGGCCTCGTGGAATTGTTGTTGCAGTTGTAGGACTGTTACAGCTAGAGAGTCAACCTTCTGAGTTAGTTGCTCATCCCTTTGTTTCACAAACTTGTGAAGTGACTTGATATTGTCATTGATTGCATCCAGTCAGTTGTGTAACATGTCACATATATACTCTATCTGTGCTTTCTGTTGAGTCCCTTTTGGTGATACATAAGAGGAGGTAGCTTCAGTGGGAGGAGGACACCATGCATCACATGTGTCTTCCAAAGCTGGTTGGAGTTGATTTTTATGTAAACGTATCAATTCCAGAATCTCAGTTCCAACCATATCAAGTTTGTTGTAAACAACATTCATTTTTACTTCAACTTTAGTGGACCTATTCACCATGATTGTTGTGTCGGTGTGGACTTGCTCTGTAAGCTTTGAGGAGGCATCAAGGAGCTTGTTGGTGTAGTACCCCGGATAAACATGATTGAGAAACTAACTTTTCCAAGATCAATAACTCTAAATACCATAGCCCTACACCTGATAAGGGCCACTGTACGTATAAACCTGTATTTAAGATGTTCAACCTCACTTAAAGTCCAATAGACCAACCCATACACAACACTACACGAGTCTACAATTTTTTCACACAAAGGGAATAGGCGCCCCTCACCAGGGTGCCGTTTTCAATTTGACCCAGTCAACCCAGTAAAGGGTGCCCCTACACAAGGGCGCCAATTGCCCTTTGACCAATCAACCCCATGAATGGGCGCCCTCCTGCAAGGGCGCCAATTCCACTGAGTAACACCCACGTACAAGGGCACGTATTAAATGGCACCCCTATGCCTGGGCGCCAATTCCTTTAATGTCCTCCAACTATTCTTCTAGAAGTGTGTGCAACAAAAATAGCCTCACTTCGCTCGCAACGGACCCGTAAAGTAATAAATCAATTACTTTTACGTTGTCAACTGAATTTCCCTATAACTAACCCCTCCGTAGACAGGCAGAAGCTACTGCCGTTATTTCATTACTATAGAAGGGAATATCTCCCTTCTTTGCCTTGGAAGACGTGAAGAAGCGTCTTCTTCCTACAGTCTACGTCCTTCTACGATCCTCTTGAAGCTGTGAAGTGGCTTTCTTTATTATTCTGTACCTCGTAATCATGTCAAAAGGTAGGTTTTCTCAAGATATGTCCTAACTAGTAGCTTAAATAGGGTTAACAAGCATGATTAGTAGTAGTTTAGTTCCATTTTCTATATTATATAGTTCCTGACATACTGGTTTTCGCAGTATTTATTCCATCTTGCATATTATATAGCCCTAACATACCTGTCTCTCGCAGTAGTTAGTTTCATAATTAATAATCACTCACACTTATAAAATTAACATCTATGAAACTAAACCATAAAAATTAATGCATGAGTAGGATTCTGACATTTTGAAATTTTACTCTACTTGTCCATGTCCTGAATTCCTGATTCCGAGAAACTTTGAAAACATGAACAATAACGTGTATCTCAAAACGTACCTGTCTGGTGCGAAGCATGACCTGTCACGTCCCGAGCGCGGAATATACTCGGATGCGTGACGCGTCTATATAGATCATGTCATTAGAGCGATAAAATTTTGACATAAATACGGAGTGCGCAAAAGACTAAAAAATTTAAATGATCCCAATAGTCCAAAGTGATAATTATCTGATTAACCAAAGAAGATAAATCTAGTCCATGACAATTCCAAATTAAAAATCCAAACACTATGCTACAGGCCTTAAGCTAGTTTGGGTCCGTAGGAGTTAGTCCAATTCTGTGCATATCTTTTCTTGATCCAGAAAGTATGATTTCTTGGTGAATTTTGTTTGAACCAGCAATTTGCAACAACATGACCAAATCTACCACAATGATAACAATTAACAGGTGTAAACTTTCTTTGAAATTGTCATGGTTTGGGTTGGACATGTTTTGACTTAGAGTTGGAACATGAAGCATGGTTGTTTTCTTTTTCATGAACATAGGATGTAGTGATTTTATGCTCAAAGGGTTTTTTATTTTGGGGAGTATATCCCAATCCTTCCTGCTGGAAATTGACTCTAACTCCCAACAAGTTATTTAGATTTTGTTTGCCCTTGACAAACCTTGACAAGGTGGATTGAAGTTCAGCCCCTTCTTTATCCAAACTCACAGTTTTCTTTTCAAGTTCTGAATTTGTGGATTTCAGAATTTTTTCTTCAGTTTTCATTTTTTCACACACTTTCTCCATTTCGGACATTTTGCAAGATAGCTCCTCTTTGACTTTTTCATGATCTGAAATTGTTTGAAGTATGGTTTCTTTTTCCTCTATAAACTCAAACCATTCTTGTTCCAGTTTCTCGAATTTAACAAAAATATCCTCATGTGATGAATAATCAATTTTCTTTTTGAGAGTTTTATTTTCAGATCTGATTTTCCTATATTTTGTATACATTTTTTCATATTCTGACTCTCATTGTTCATTTGAAAGAAAATCAGGGTCAGAATTTACCACCGTCGAATCATCTTCATGTGCCATGAGGCACAGGCTCTCCATGAGCTCTCCGAGCTCTTCTTCGGACAGCCCTTCCTCTTCGTCGCTCCATGTAGCGACCATTGCTTTTGGCTTTCTGAATTTCTCCTTCTTGAACTTCTTCTTCAAATCTGGACACTCTCCTCTCATGTGTCCGGACTTCTTGCATTCATAGCAAATGACATTGTTGGGCTTGCTTGACTCGCCCTTGGTTTGAATGGGCTTCCTTTGCCCCTATTTGAAGTTACCTTAGAAATTCCTCTTCTTTCTCAAAAATCTCATTACTACTTGAGTTATCATGGCCAAGTCTTCTTCTTCATTGCTTCCCTCGCTGGATTCTTCTTCTTGAAAGTCTGCATCAGATTGATGAGCTTTCAATCCAACCACTTTCTTTTTCTTCGTATCTTCTTTGGCTGTTCTCTTCATATTTATCTCATAGGTCATGAGTGACCCTATGACCTCGTCCAAGGAGAGTGTGGACAGGCTCTTCGAATCCTCAATTACTGTGGCTTTTGTGTGCCACGCTGATGGAAGTGATCTTAGAACCTTCCTTACAAGATCGGAGTTTGTGTACTCCTTTCCAAGGCTTTTGAGACCATTTGTGATCTCAGTTAATCTTGCGAACATCTCTGAAATTGTTTCTTCAGGCTTCATTTTGAACAGCTCATAATCTCTTATGAGAAGATTTGCCTTGGTCTCCTTGACCTCGAAGGTTCCCTCATAAATGAGCCACAAGTTGTCCCACATTTCCTTAGCTGAACTGCACATGGATACACGAGAGAATTCATTAGGATGTATAGCACGTTGCATAATATTCAAAGCATTAAAATTGACGGTGCATTTCTTAATTTCCTTGGGTGTCCATTTCTCTTCATCGTTAGAGAGTTTGTAAGGACCCTTGTCCACAACTCTCTAGATCTCATACTCCTGGGCTCTCAAAAAAATATGCATTCTATTTTTCCAATAGGAGTAATTTGAGCCATCGAAGTATGGAGGACGATGAATGGAGTGACCCTCAGGCATCATACCCTTGTTTAGCATTAATCTAGATCTTACTCTAGATCATTAGATCTGAAAGAAATAGAGCCTTAGCTCTGATACCAATTGAAATCCCGCGATCAATGACACCCAAGAGGGGGGTGAATTGGGTGTATACAAACTTTTAATAAATTTATGCCCGATTCAAACAGGAAGGAATAAAAGCCGTAATGAATTCGAAGACTATATGAAACCAAAGAGATCTAATAGAATCTATCGCACAGAACCGATCTTCGGTACTATGGCGGAGGTGAGAATCCGGAGATTCAACAAATGCAAGATGTTATCTTCCTGACAAGGTTTGCTTTGCCGATCCGAACCCACCTTTTAATATACCCAAGATCTAGTATGGAAACGATAAATTATGCTACATCTAACACAAACAATGCAACCAAGAAAACTACACATATGCTGCACTAAATGGGGATAGAGGAAAAGGAACAAACCACACAATGGACAGAGATTTTTAGGTGGTTTGGATGCAACAACAGCAACCTACGTCCACCCCTCACGATCTGTGAGGATTCCCACACTATCTTGTAAAAGATTACAAGATCAAAACACACACACACACGTGAGGAGTTTGGAACTCTCACAAAGGTGTACAAACACTGAATCACAAAGAGATGTGAAGAATTAGACACACACACACACGGATCTGCGTAGATTCACACACACACAAGTATTCAGATATTACAAGAACACACACTTGAATCTGAAATAGAAATCGAATGGAAGACACAAAGAGAAAACTTCAGATTCAAGCTCCCCCTCAATTGATGAAGAAGGTTTTGGATGCAGCTTGATCTCCACTTGGCTTGGGGTTGATCTACTCCAGATGTGGCTTGAATCACTTAAGGATGGATGAAGAGCTTCCTTTCCGGAGCACTGTTCACGGCTACAGTACCAGCACTTGAATCTCCCCTTGATAGCCTCCTTGGATTGATTAGGGTTACAAGCCCCAAAGAGATGTTTTTATAACTCTTGAATGGTCAAGAGACAAGCCAGGAACCAGATCCACAAATCATGGTAAGTCTGGTGACTTTTGGATTAAACAAATCCAACAAGAAGGGCTTCCCACGTTGAGAACACACTGTCAAAAATGAAGGCTTTCGAGACTGGCGGTCGACCGGTAGGAGGGGGCGGTCGACCGGAATTTTACAGGAATGAGGCTTTTCGTTGCTGGGAAAACCGGTCGACTGGCCCTGGCTGGCGGTCGACCGCTGGCTGGAATTCCTGTAAAAAATAAAGAAGTTAGCTAATGAATCATAATACATGAACGAATCAATTTATGGCTACATCTTGTTCCAATCAAGGTGAGTGGGTTGTGCTTAGCCTGGTCAGTTCTCAAACCAAGGTGGACTTAGGCAATTTGAAGGATATGAACACTTAAACATATTGCATGAAGAAATTAGGCCTTGATTGCGTATGAAGGTCGAACTTGATTGTTAATACATAGCACGTGAGAAAACACATGACATGGGTTTTGTTATCATCAAAATCACCTGGATATACTCAACACGACCGAGAGGGATACACTCACCGAAGGGGTTATGAATAACTAAATCTGAGAAATATGCATGAACCTTGGCGCACCGGAGTGCATGCAAGTCTATCCTAAAGTCAAACACAATAGTACGTAGAAGGTACCCCTTGGTAGTTGAATGCAGCTCACATAGAGGCCGCGTTCCAAAACGCGGTCACTGGGTAGACCGCGTCTATGCTATGTGGAGCACGAGGGGTAGCCAACTTATGTACACAAAAACAATGGAAATGCAACTATGAAATGATCAAACAAAAGGGGAAAGGGTCCCAAACTCTAGGTTGACCTGGGGCTTGACTCTCACACACGATGTAGATGCAGACACTAAGGGAGGACGGATACAACTTGCTAAGTATCCGTGTGAGAATCCACGGCTCGCCAAGACTTATGGAGGTCCCTCGATGGGTCCCCTTCCCAACCACGAGGAATATGTGATAAAGAGAAATACGCTACACCAAGGGGGGAATATGAATAACTAATGATGAGATTGATGCATTGTCATGCCCTGAGATATGCAACGGAAACAAGTCTGGAACGTGAACAGTCGACATGGTAAGCCTCACGCTAGCATGATAGTCAGAGTGCTATAACATCCACACATAAAAGAGGAATGCACAATATTTAATCAAACTCCAATCTTATTGAATAATGATCATAAGTCTACAAAGACACTTGACTTCTTGACATAACGTCGCACGAGACTTAATAAAAAGAAAATTACATAATCGACTCAAAACACTCTAGCATTCTAGGGCTTCTCTTGTTCTTCATTCGCTCTCACCCTCGGATCCATCATTCGAGTAGTCGGAATCTGATCCACTAGAGTTTCTGAAAAGATTGGAAAAGTAGGGAATGGGCACATTTGCCCAGTAGGTATCTTCATATCAACATGAAGGTAATATTTAAGTAATTAGCAACTTAGCTGTAGAAGGTAAGATAGAAGAAATACGATGAAACACGCGATAAAACTAACATAATAATACAAGTAACAAGGTATAGACTATAGAGATATAAGAATTCATGTAGAATGAGAGCATGATCAATTAAGAATATAATGTGGCCATTCATGTAACGAGAATGTACTAGAATGTAACGATAATGTACTTTTCACAACCATATAGGCTATGCACTAGAAAGTCATGTAACAAGATTGTACTAGCAAGCATGTAGTTTCATAAGATAGCCTTGTAGATTTCAACCATTTATAAAAAAAGTACTCCTGGCGTAATGCAACGCTAGTGTTCATCATACCCCTTGGTTTACAGCATGTTTCTGGCTATCCGCTGAGGGGGCTAGCATCGAGCCCTTGGACACTGTCCGTGCCCACTCTTGCATCTTTAAGTTATAAATCAAGCTACTTCCACGAGAAATAATAAAGTTTGGTCGATAATGTAAGTTCAATAATAAGTTCATGAGAGAAAATACCATGGTAAGAATGTACCAAATACGAACCATGAGAATTCAAGGATGAATTAAAGACAAGGTCATGCTGCGGAAGGAATCCGACAGCATAACGGTACATTCATAAATTTTCATAGATTATTAATAACTTATTGAATAAGGATTTGGGTTCCAAATAATAAAAAGACCACCTAGGAACATAGTAGACTTAACCCCTTAGGTCAAACCACGGGTTAGACATGAACTGGGAGAACGTGGTCAAGAAGAGACCATTTCTTCAAGATAGCGGTCATGCAAGAACCACTTTTAAGTAGAGTCGACGCCAAAGGGAAAAAGGAGTCGACGCAGTGAAACTGCAAGCAAGACACGGTCACGGGTCAACCGTTACTATGAGTAGGCGGTCGCCTAAGAGCCGCGGCTAGTCCAGAGTGAAGGAAAAATGCCAGAAACTCAAGTGCTTTCTAATCCATTGGGCTTTTAGGGTACAACCGGCTCGGCGTCCTAGTGAAAATCCCAGGCTCGCGGAGACTTACAAAGGCCTTGAAACATGATCACCTAGTCCGGTGGAAGGAATATCCAACGGAGAGGATCACAAGTCCAAGAGAGTGTTCCTATCATGTGCAAGTGTAACTAATAGCAACGTACTGGAATACGCGATATATGTGACTTATAAAATAGAAATAAGGTGAGAAAGAACGTGCCAAACATAGATCCAAGTGCAATCAATTCATGAAAATTCCTTTAAGTACAAAACTGTAGTGTTTTGGCATGAAGTTAGCATAAGATTTAAAATAGTTACTAAAACATGTAAGGCATGAAATTTACCATGTTTGGTGCACAATATAACCAATATCATGAATATAAGGACATAACTAGGAATAGGACCAAATTACCTAGGCTTATCATATGTTTATAAAGGCTGATCTGCGTTCTATTTAGAGTTAACATGGAGAAGAAAATAGAAAGATGAACGCGGTCTAGAAAGAACCGTTTCTTGGTAATAGCGTTCGGTCTTGAACCGCCTCTTTACAGTAGCGGTTCCTGATGAACCGTCTTCTGCCTGCAATAGGCAGAAGATCAATAGTGCGTGCAAGACCTATTCTAAGGCAAATAATGCATGAAAACTATGAAGGATAGAAGAATAACATGTAAGAACATGTTTAGAATGAACAAGGTGCATGGAAAAACATGAATTAAAATAGAATTCTTATCCTTTAATCAAAGGGTGCAGGGATAGTTGTAAAAAGGAACATGCATGCGCGGTCATAGGAAAACATTAAATACTCCATGTACAAAGCATGAAATCATGAGAAAAATGAGGGCTTTTACTCCTAACACGTTGTTTAAGCCATCATGAGATAACCTACTGTGGGTGTAGAAATATGGAGCGTGACGTCACAAGTCACATGAACAAGCATGTGTGTATAAGTGATAACATAATGTGCTAATCAAGTGAACATCATGAACATGTGACTATGTAAACATGGTAACATAATCATAATGCAAGGCAAAGGAGATAAAAGATGTAGAAGAATACCGTGATCGCCACCAAAGAATGACAATGCCAAAGAATGTGAAAGAAGACTATGTGCGCGTTATGTACCTTGGAAAAAGAAGATGATCACGCTCAATATAAACAATGCGGGGACAATGTGGATTACCTCTCCTCACCTTCCAGCCGGCTAGAAGGTAAGGGCCTCACTTTCCATGGTTTCCTGCAAAACAAAGACAACACAAGAGGCAAAACCCATTAGAAAATACTAAGTGTAGAAATCTATCCAAGTGCATAAAGTAGCATGAAAGATTGAGGGCAAACTCACCGGGGGAGGATTTTTAACCCCTGTAAATGGGTACAAACAGTAGGTGTGTATATTGTGATGAGATTAACATGCAGAGATTGATTTAATATGTCACAATTAACAAAGATAAATGAGATGATAAAATGTGGTTCATGAGAAAAACTGTGCAAACTGAGCAAACATGGTGTAAAGAATGATGAAAACAATATGGCAAACGAAGTCCAAACAGGGAGAAAATAGGGATGACAGAAGACTTTACTACTGTGAACAAGTGGGAATAAGAATCACGCCAAAAGGAGGTTTGGACAGAAAGTTATAGCATCGGAGATTTGGCAAAAAATGCAGACAATGCAGAAAATGCAGAACAGTGCACAAATCAGACCCAAAGAATGAAGAAGAACTTGCAGAATAAGACACCAAAAAGGGAAAGAAAGCATGCTATGGAAAGATTGGAATATTGTGGTGAAACTAGGGCAAAAATAAGGGTTTAAAACGGGGAAGACAACAGTGAAAAATGGGGTGAAAATATAAGAAAACGAAGGGAGGAGAATAGGGCAGAAAAATGACTTATAAGTATGAAAACTGTGTGAAAGTGCAAAATGATGGACAAAAATAAGCATGAAGAGGACGAGATAATGAGCCCAGAACGGGAAAAAACGAAGAGTATACTTCTCTTAAGAGCCTGGAGTTGAAAAGAATGATCAGAGGTACACCATGGCCTCACCCTGGCGACGCAAACGTGCCCCCTTCACAAGAAATCTGGGTTTCAGATTAGCAGAACAGAATGGTGAAACCTAGAAAGTTGGGGCTTGGGAATAAGGAAAAGAATGAAGAAAAGGATGCCCAAATATAATCAATACGAAGCTAATACTCCCCTCTTCAAGATAGGGTCGAAGGAAGATGAATAGGATGCAGCATAACTCTGCCCCGGCTTGAAGAACAGGCCCCCATCGTGAAGTTGTAGTAGAAAATCAGAAATCTGTGATGATTTGCCAAAAGTAGGGGCGAAGAAAAGAGGGTAAATGATGATGAAATGAAGCACAAATAGAACTAACACGAAGCTAATACTTCCCTCTTCAGGCTAGGGTTGAAGAAGGATGAAGACAATGCGGCATGGCTTCGTCGTCGCCTCGAAAAGACGCCCCCGTCGCATACTGCGAACTGGGCAGGTTTAAATAGAGTTGCAGGAATCCAGAAAGTTCTCCCTAAGATTTAGGAGATAATTCTTTAAAATAGGAGTCCTAGATTGATGAAATATGGAGATAATAGTGGGATAAAGCCCCCAAGAGGGATTAGAATCGATCAAAGAGGATTATCTCAGAGAGAATAGATCAAACAAGGTCTCCAAGGAGTCCACGGGCAAAGAAATTGGAGTTCAAGAAGTTTTGGACTCTCTGTCTGGCAAACGGTCTATCGCAGGACCGCTAGGGAGCCAAACGGTCATAGGAGGACCGCTAGGGTACCCTAGGGAGGACCGCAAGACTTCAAGGGGTGAAACGGGGCAAAATGGGCACTATTTGGGCGGTAGCAGTCTTGGGAAGATCACCACCATCACCTAGCGGTCTTTCCAGGACCACTAGGCTAATGGAGGAACTTTTTTTGGGGGCAGAACATGGTCAATTTTGAAAATTGGAGAATATCTTGAACACGATGCAAAACCAGCGAAAGACGTAAAAGAAGAAATTCTAGATAACAAAAAATTGAACAACTTTAATGAAGGGAACAAGATGAGAAGAGGAGCAGAAGAGGGAGAAAATAGGGCGAGAATAGAGAAAAACACTAGGTTCGCGGGTGAACAGTCCAGCACGTAGGAAAAATTCTAATAACTTGAAATCGGTAAAGAACTGGCTAATGGCGTAGAAGAAGAAAATCTAGGACTTTAAAAAATGAATAACTTTTATCAAAGGCATCTAATGAATAGAGGAACATAAGAGGATGAAAAAAAGGTCCGCGTTCAGGACTATGTAGCGAAAGGGGCCGAATGCATGATGAAAGTCGACTTAAATGGGCCGCAAGTCGACTTGGAAGGCCGGAAGTTAATAAAATAAACCCCGGGGCTCTAAGAAATCATGATCTCCGAAGTCCAAAGACTAGGGAACAATGAAATGGGCTTGAAATATATCTAAGGAAGGTTCCAAAATAATGGTTAATTCGGGGCATCAAAAATGATGAATAAGATAAATAGCGTACCTTGCGAGCTAAAAACGGGTGTCGACATATGCCCCTCCTTGATGTCCGCTTTGCAAGGGAACGAGCGAAAGTGGCGTGGAGGAGAAATGAAAAAGAGATGGAGCGAAAGCGATAGCGGCGTGAAATGGAGATGAAGCAAAAATGAAGTGGAGAGAACTAAAAAGCGGGCATCAAGGCAAAAGATACCCGTCACAACCAACAAGCGACAGGAATTCTCCCGAAAATGCCGATCTAACCACCTGGACTGGATGATGCGGATGAGACATGTCTGGAGAACTAAACTAAGGAATGATAAGGAAACACGACCAACCACATCGCGGGACACAATCCATGGATAATGAGGGGATAGGAAGAACATAGTTGAAAAGATGGAAAAGAGAAATAAAACTGAGATAAAATCCAGACAAGAATCACGCTGGCCAACCAGACCGAGCGGCAAGATCAGAGAAGATGTTAAAATTCGGAATGGAATGATAATCTCTTATCCAAAGGAACTGAGGTGCAATCAACCATTGCTGAGGAGAAACCTTGAGAGAATTACGAGGCGTGAATACTCAAAATGACATGATGCATGCTGGGCTACAATAAAGAAATCATCAAAATAAATGTAAAGAAAGATAAAATAGAAAGTACTCAAGAATAATATTGCTAGACCGAGCAGGACGGGGTCAAGAGTCTTCTTGCAACCACGGCGTGCAAGACAGAGTCCATCGTCCCCCACCCGACTCAAACTAATGGCTTATCCAACGATTAATCGTATGCTCTTAGATTATCATCATTTTTGTTAAAGGGGAACATCAGATCCCAAAACACACGGGCAACCAGCTAGTCCTTGAGAGGCTATAATAATGTAGATACCATATAGTAATGCAACAATGTGCTGGGATAGAGAGCCATACCTGACTTACCTACCAAGTGAAATGACATTTTTTGGATTTTTGATATAAGATAACCAATAACAAAAGAACAAGCATTAACATAACATCACAAAGATGGATGAAAGATAACATAACATAACAAACATGAACAAAACAAAACATAGTGAAAACGAACTGAACATAACATAACAACATAACAAACATCACAAGAACAAACGACAAGCGTGCGTAGGACACGGTGGGACAAGATAACACCACAACACGATGGGACAACACACGCGGTGGGACAAGACCATGGTGGGACAAAGACACGTGGGATGACAAACCATGGGGGACAAAAGATACGGACAACACATGTGCGGGATGACAAAAACAACACATGGCATGGCGACATAGTGGGATGAAAACATAGTGGGATGAAAAACATGATAGACACGGATGGACAAAACAACACGCGTGACAAGACACGGAGGGACATAGACACGTGTGGCAAGGACACGGAGGGACAAAAGACATGACGAATATGCTCTTCAATCAAAGTCCAAGATCAGATGAAGCAGAACCGTCAGGTTCATAATCATGAGGCAAAGCCCTCTCATGGAGATATGATGAGATGAGGCAATTAAAAGATGAGAAGGACATGAGTTTCAGAATAGATCGAAAGAGTAGATTGAAGAAGGTGAACATATCAAAAGACGTGAACAGGAGGCAGAGCGAATGATGAAGAGCAAAGACGCTTTGAACACCTGCAACCTACACACTTAACAAATAGATCATATCCGTCCTCAAAAATAAAATACACAGAAATACATGAAAAAGGGAACAGAAGACATATATTTTTAGATTTTTGATTTTCTTGATTTTTTTTATTTTGACAATATCTGATTTTTTTAGAATTTTAAAGTATTTGATTTTTTGGATTTTTTGACATATCTGATGATTTTTTTGACATATTTAATTTTTTTTAAATTTTGACAATAAAGCAATCTGTAACACCCAAGACGGGCTCGAACTACTGGTCAGGGATCGTCGTTCCTCCCCCTTTCATTAAATATTTCTCTTGGGCAAGACGTGCATATGTGGGTGCCTTACCACAACCAACCACCTCTAAAGAACGGTGCCCCTACTAAGGCCATACCCGGGATACAGCCCAGCCTAAGAGGGAGAAGTAGAAGAACAATGTGGTTATGCTTAATACAGGATGGGAGATATCAGGATTTGAATTCCTTCTAGGGCACTACCCCTCAAAGATACAGTCTGTTGCGCCGGGACTTTGTGTCTTTGATTTTGAGACCCATATTTATAAGCACGTATGCGACCGGGCTCATGACGTCCCGTGGAGAACTATACTGTCACTCTTGCCATGCCTTTGATTCATAATTTTACATTGATTCATTGAATTTTGAGAGCCCTTATTGGCTAGATATTGCATGAAAGCTCATTTTCAGGAGGTCAAGACTGCCCCTATTTGAGACCTCTCTCGTATTAGGGAGCACCTAAGTTGGTCATCTCATCCATCCATTTCTTGCCCCTGCACTCGGCCGAGCTAAGAAAAGAAAAGACTTTTGTGCATACCCATAGTATGGCCAAAGTAGCAATGGTGTTGCTCAGAGGAAAATCAGCTATGGCTTGCCGTGAAGTGTGTGAAAACCCATGCTCAAAGGTTACCCTCAATGATCGAGGAAAGAAACTGGACTCCCAGCGCGGATCTATCACCAGCCTAAGAACGTTGTAGAAGCAAACTCATTTTGACTAAATTAAGCAAACTTCTTAAAGCCACTCAAACCATGTTGAGGAAACAACATTATAACAATGCGCAGTAATAATAATAAGAATAATAATAATGATAGCATGTTCTTGCACAAAACAAAGATACCTTACAATTCCATGGCGTGGAAGTAGCATCCTGAAGCGATCTTGATCATCAAGCTTTGAATAGCACGAGCTTTGTTTTCCTCACTTGACAGGACAAAGAATGGAGAGGATAGCAAGGACTTGAAGATCCCTCCACACGGAGGAGCGGCAGACATCATACTGGACGAAGAAGGAAAAAAAAAGGAAGAGAGACGAGAGTTAGAACTCCCTCGTTAAGGCATAGAGACCCTGATAACAAGGAACTAGATACAGAATAAACTGAGATCAACTGAGATCAACTGAGATCAAGGCAGACTAAAGCCTCGAAAGCAGTAAGAAAAAGGGCAACGACCCCGAAAGAGTGAGGAGGAGTGAGTAGAAAGAGGAAAAGAAGAATCATTCGACGTAGTCGGAGAAGAGGAATGATGATCACCGGACCGGGTTAGGGAAGGAGAATTAGAATCACCCGACAGGGTCGAGGAAGAAAAACCATAGACACCCGACAGGGTTGGGGAAAGAGAATGAGGACCACCCGACAGGGTCGGGGAAGAAGAACGAGAATCACCCGACAGGGTCGGGGAAGAAGAGTCATAACCCGGAGATACCGGAGGAGAAGAATCAGAAGATGTCCCAAGAGAGGGCATAGGCCGAGGCCTGGAATAACGAGAATGTGGAAAACCCGGAGGCCCTGAACGAGAAGAAGAAAAGCGGGGGTTCACAGACCCAGGAGGAGAGGAGAAAATGATGGAAATAGGATCAAAAGGAGGAAGGTACACCACCCAAGGATGGGAACTGAGTAGAAGAAATGATGAGTGAAAAGGAGAAGAAGGAGAAGTGGACCCCTGAGTACACAACTGACGACCCTTAAACTTATGCCGCCACCTCTTCTTAGGGGATATTTCTTGAAAACGGGCCCTCTTGGCATGGACTCGGACCCTTGGGCCTTTTGTCTTGCAATACCTTCTCAAATAACGGGCCCACCTAGCAAACGGCTTGGCTCGGTCATGAACATGCTGCCTTACTGGGGCAGTTGTCCCTAGACATCCAATGCTAACAATATGTGGACATTCTTAAACAGTAAACTCCTTAGATGGATGAGCATCAGAAAATCATGGAGTTTTGTCACTTGGCACTAGCAGTATGAGATTCGGCAACTCCACTCGACAACCCGGCATGAAGCATAACTCCCTTGCTAGTAGATAAGGACGAAGCTGAGGGAGAGTAATGTGCGGCGTTGACGTGGCCAACGTACCAATAAAGTGAGGGAGATCGCATAAAGAGTGTAGAATGTCCTCGAAAAATCCTGAGAATACAGCCAATTGTCCCTTGAACATGGAATTCATCAAACTCTTGGCGGCCGTATGAGTTAGCACCATGCGGGTAGAGAACCCCTCTTGGCCAGTGAACTGAATAACAATGGAGCGAGGGGTAATGATAGCATTGATAGTGAATCCACCGGTGGGCAATGAGATTGCTACCAGCCTCGCTTAAGAAGAAATCGACACCAGTGCACAAGAGCTCTTCTTGGCAGCCGTCTTCATTAGAAGTGCAGGCTCATCATCCCCAAAACAGCCAGGGACCAGGACCCGGACCGGCATGTGGCAGATATAATCTTGAACTTTGAAACGCAGAACCGGCACTGAACCATCCTGACTCGGCTCATTGTCTTCATGGGGACTAGACCCAAGGGGCACCAAAGGCAGCGCACACCCGCTCCGTGTGGTGGAAATAAGAGGCGAAGTGGAGGAAATAGGTTTTATAGGCATGGAGGTTTCAACGGGGGGTTTTAGTGATGGCAAAGGTGAGGGCAAAGGCAATGCGGCAACGTTGGGCTCAAGTGAAGGCAAAGGTGGAGGTGTAGGTGGGGGTAAAGGCGTAGGTGTAGGTGAAGCTTGCTCAGGCTCTGGCAAAGGTTACGGTGGAGAAGACGGTGGAGATTGTGATGTAGGAAATGGGGGTAGTGGAGATTATAGTGGAGATTGGGTTGGTGATGGAGATGGCGGAGATGATGAAGAGGAGGGTCATGGCGCCCACCGTCGACATATTGACACAATGCGTCGAGCGACGTTGGGAATGGAAGTAGTGGTGGAAGAAGTGGAGGAAGTGGGAGCACTATCCTAAGCAGAGGCTTGGGTTTGTGAGGGTTGTGGAGAAGGCGTAAGAGATGGCGAAGGTAATGAGGTCGGTGGAGATAGGATATGTGGAGACGATGGGGTAGGCAATGGCCTAGGTGTGGGAACATATGATGGAGTAGATGACGGAGCAGATGATGGAGCGGGTGCAACACTAGACGAAGAGGAATCACAGTGGTGCCCCTGGTCTTACAGTGATGGAGATGGCTGTCTGGGTGGCGCTTGCTGCTGATGTTACTTGCTGTGAAGGTATGAGATGACTTTATGAATCTTGACCCAATCGATCCTTTTCTTATCTTCCAGGTCATAAACGAACTCCCGGAACTCGGGACAATCCTCGACCAAATGTCCCTGCTGGCAATGATAATCACAAAACTGAAGCACATCCCCGACCGTGGGTCGGCAAGGCATAACCGGAGGGAGCTGCAATGCACGAGTGGCCATCAAAGCCCTGAAGATATCCGTGAAAGACTCCGGCAACAGAGAATGAGGAGCCCGCTTCGGGCAAGGAGGATGCCGAGGGGTATGAGATGGAAAAGGTGGTGGAGAGGGTTGTGGGGGTTGCATAGGCAAAACTGCTTGGCTAGTGGCAGAGGGATTTGGCGAAGGCATATATGGAGCGGGATGAGGGGGTATATAGGCGGCATCCACCTGCTCGGGGTGTGGTGTTCCCTTGACTAGGGGTGGAGACACAGGCGGAGACACATGAGGATATGAATGAGCGGATGGCTGACTCGTGGAGGGTTGACCTGTGAAGGTTTGATACATGGAGGTGGATGTGGTGTAAGGCCGACTCATGGAGGGCTGACTGATGGGAGCATAGGGTTAGCTTTTAGAGGGTTGATATGTGGATGAAGGTTGACTCGCGGAGGTTGATATATGGAAGGTGAGGTTTAAGTGGATGTGGAAGCTGGAGAAGACTCGGCGTCAAGGGAATCTTGGAGTTATTGGCGAACGAAGCGGGCTCGGCTATACAGTTGTTGCCAAGAGTTAATGTCATTCAGGGCTAAGATAAACCGATATTTCGGCGTTGCATTGGATATTAACATCTTGATTTGCTCTCCCTCCGGAATGTGCCTTGGGACTTGCACGGAAAGGCGACGCTAGCGGTCAGCAATGGTAGAGAACTCCTCGTCGGGCTTCATCTTCTCATGGTCCAGATCCACAACTGAGTACTTGGGCCCAACCTAGTCTTGATACTGCTGAAGAAATTTCTCTTGAACAATCTGGAAATTCATAACTTGCTCTTGCGGTAATGAGAAGAACCAATCTCAAGCCGGGCCTTCCAAAGATAGACCAAATAAATATGCCATCAGGCGTTGGTCGTGTCGAAACTTGGCCGACTCATAAACGATCTCCTTAACGTGCACATACGGGTCACCGACTCCACCATAACGGTGATATGCGGGAATTTGTAAAGATGGCGGGAGCCTAAGATTTTGAAATGTGAACGGAACACTTAAGGAGGGTTTGGGATCAATTTGGCATTGAAACTTATCAAGCTGGCACTGAGTTTGAGCAATCATCTCTTGGGTAGGGAGAGATCAAGAGAAATGTGGGCCAGCTTGAGCAAGAGGTTGTGAATATGAACCAGGATGATAATGGGCCGGATGAGAGGATCTGGGCTGAGAAGAATATGGGCCCATTCCAGGAATAGAAGGGTATGTGGGCCTAGAAGGATCATGAGCATGAGGACCAATCGGGCTAGTAGCAACATGGGTAGAAGATGGAGGCTCATTAAAGTAGGAAAGCCCATTAAGAAAAGAAGAACCTTGAAGGGAATAAGGCCCATTAGGAGAATGAGGTCCATTAAGAAGATGAGACCCATTAGGAGGATGAGGCCCATTAAGAGAATGAGGCCCATCATCAAGGTAAGAGGGCCCATTAAGGAAGAAGGAGGACCAAAAGAAGAAAGCCCACTAAAGGATGGAGGCACATTAAGAGGATGAGGCCCACTATGAAAAGGATGCCCATTAAGGTGATTTACAATAAGTTTTTGGTCTTGGGCCGGGTCCATTCGGGGAACAAGACATGAAAGGTGGGCCATAAACTTGGCTCGTTCATCCGACGGATCGGAGGGGCCACGAGGAGATGGGCTCGCGTGGGAAGAGAAATCCACAAGGGAATATGAAGATGAAGAAAGAGGGTACAAGGGATTAGGGTGGTGCTTCATGAGGGCAAATGGAGACTTAATACAAGGAATATCAAGGAAAATATAATGAGGGAAGTAAGGGCTAAGAGATTAAGGGGCAACCTAAGGGGAAATGGCGGGAGACAGACAGACTTATGCAAATGCAAATGCGACCTAGAACAATGGACAACCAATGACAATATGAAAGGAAAAGTGCAACACACAACACCACAAATGGGCTTGGGTAAGCCCAACAAATAATATGATTGTGAGAGGATTCACCCAAGATCAAACAAGTTGATATGATCATTAATTTTTATTTTCCAAAATTTTGGTGGGCCTTTTAATGATTTAAATTAAGCATAATTCGCTCAAGACATGGGTGCCCTATGGGAAGAGGCCAAACTTTCGGTTGATCTAGGGTTAACTCCCTCACACGTATGCCAATTTAAACCTAAGGGTGGAAAAGGTGCAACTGGCTCGGCGTCCGTGTAGGAATCCACGGCTCACTGAGACTTACGGAGGTCCCGGATAAGATCACCTAGTCGACCCCAAGAAATATGGAGGCGAGAGGATCACTTACCAAGGTAGGAATGTAACTACAATATGAGAATGCATGGCCCTATGTGCACCAGAGTGCATGCCAATTCTAGCCTAAATCTAGCAAATCAAGATATAATGAACATATGCAAATAGAACAATATGGATGCAAAAAATATGAACAATATGAACATGAAATGCTATCTAAACATGGATTTACACACCAAAATCGCATAAAAGCATGGACAAAGTGATGGACACAAGATGTCCCACCGTGATCGCCAAAAAAAAGTTGTGGGTGTAGAAATATGGAGCGTGACGTCACAAGTCACATGAACAAGCATATGTGTATAAGTGATAGCATAATGTGCCAATTAAGTGAACATCATAAACATGTGACTATGTAAACATGGTAACATAATCATATAGCAAGGCAAAGGCAATAAAAGATGTAGAAGAATACCGTGATCGCCACCAAAGAATGACAACGCCAAAGAATGTGAAAGAAGACTATGTGCAAGTTGTGTACCTTGGAAAAAGAAGATGATCGTGCTCAATATAAGCAATGTGGGGATAATGTGACACGCCCCGAGCCTTTATTACAGCGGAAGACTAGCTCGAGGAATATGAACAGCTGGCATGGTAAGCCTCTTGCAAGCAAGAACGATCAGAGCGCAAGACAATCACACACATAAATGTAATTGCACAATATTTACTCAACTTCAACTTATTTCATTAATAATCAAATCAAATATTCAAATACAATCACTATCTCAACTTTCTTCATCATACTAACCTCAAGAAATAAGAAAATTACATAGACTCAATCTAAACAATGTAGACTTCTAAGTCTTCACTCATTCTTCATTCACTCTCGGACCTGCTATTTGAACGTTCTGAATCCGATACCGACTCACTTCCATCTCCTGAAAAGATTGGAAATAGGTAATGAGCACACTTGCCCAGTAGGTATCTTCGCATCAACATGATTAGCAATATTTAAGTAATTAGTATTTTGGCTCTAAAGAAATAAGGTAAAATCATGCGAATGCGATCCATCATGCGATTAAACCAAAGTAACACGATGATCATGTAAGATAGAATGAGCAAGTATGAACTATTAAGAATGTAACAAGAACATGATATGGCCCTTCATGAACAAGAATGTAACGAGAATGTACTAGCAATACCACGTAGTCATCACCCAAACATCTGTTGCTTATGAGCAAGTATTTGGTGAATTTCTATGGAATATCATGTATCAAGCAAGAAAGTCGTGTATAGAGATTTTCACTCGTGGATATTTCACTTATTTATAGAGAAAGTACTCCCAGCGCAATGCGCCGTCAGTAGCATCATACCCCATGGTTTATAATAGTATGTTTCCGGCAATCAGTCGAGGGGACTAGCATAGAGCCCTTGAACACAATCAGTGCTCGATCGCATCTTCAAGTATAAATCAAGCTACTTCCACACATGTAAACAATATGGCCAAGAATATACAATTTCAACAATAAGTTCATGATAAAGTAATCAATCATAAGAATGCTTCTATTTGAAACAAGGAATTTCAATAAACATATTAAAACTAGGTTATGCCATGGTAATAAATCGGCAGCATAACAGTTTATTTCTTAAGTTTCATAATTTAAGATTAAGTATATTTGAACAATATGACAAGTCCTAGACCATCAATAATTCATCTAGGAACCTTGGAATATCAACCCTTAGGTCAAACCTCGGGTTAAAAACACTCAAGAACTGTGACGGTCAATCAATGGGCCGTTACATGGACATAACGGTCGAATATTGATCCGTTAGAATGGTTGAATCCAGAAGAAAATAGCTATGGACTCAAACAATGTGACGGTCATACATTGGACCGTTAGATGTGCCTGATGGTCGAATATAGATCCGTTACATATCCAGAACCCGAAAACTTCGATAGTGCTTTCTAACAATTGGGCTTTCATGGTACAACCAACTCGGCATCCTAGTGGGAATCCCAGGCTCGCGGAGAATTACGGAGGCCTTGAAACAAGATTTCTAGTCCATTGGAAGGAATATCCAATAGAGAGGTCCTCAAGTCTAAGAATATGTTCCTATAGTGTAAAAGTGTGAACTAATGGCCATGTACCGGAATATATGCCATGTACTTAGAGAAATTGACTCTATAGATAGAAAAGAGTGAAACCATGATAAAACTCCATCATTACAACATGTAAAATCATGTTTAATACAATCTATAGAGTTTTAGCACATGAAATTAACATAACTTAAAATAACTCAAAATGCTCAAAACATGCAAATTCCTATCATGAATTGATCAATAAACTCAAAGTCATGAAAAATAGGTCATAACTTAGATAACTAGGCTTATTTATAAGTAAACTTGACTGTTCTTATTTCTGTCTCGGGTGGACAGAACCCAGTTAATCTAACGGGCTAGAATGGACGCGTCACAGGTCTGTGACGGTTTATCGTGGGGCCGTTACAGTGTTGTAACGCTCTAGTTATGGTCCGTTAGAGACAACAGAGAAATTTAAAGGTAACAGAGAATGTGACGGCTTATCGTAAGGCCGTTACACGTCTGTGACGATCTAACTCTGATCCGTCAGAGTCCTGTTGACAGTATATAAAAAGATAAAAGATCATGCTTTGAACATATCATGTTTTAGAGAAAACTTAACTACTCTAGTCATGATAAAATAAAGTAAAAAGACTATCCGGATGCATAGGTTGAAGTGAATGAATAAGAGAGTATCTTTTATCTTCAATTAAGGCTAAAGATATGTATGAATGCATAGTTCTATTAAAACATGAAATTCATGGTCTATAGTGCAAAAAATCAAACAAAACCAGAGAGCTTTTATCCTAATCATGATGTTCTTGCCATTCATGAGATGACCTACCTCCTTTCTGGGCTTTAATCTTCCAATTTGGGACTGCAAGACACGCCATAATCCTTCCCTTCTTGTGAATTTGCAGCAACTTCACGTCGCTCTAACTCCTTAGTCTCTTGACCTATGGACGTGAAATTTTGAGAGTAAGAAGGTGAAACTAAGGGGAATAAAAAGTTCTAAAGAATCAAACCCTAAATACCTCGTTTTGATGATCTTTAGTGGACCTTTGCTCAGATTCCTGGGTTGCTAAGGTCATACCAGTAACTTTGGAAGCTTCTAACTTCTTGTGTAGTTGATCTCCTAGCACGAAATTTTGAGAGCTATTAGTTTAAAGTATTATAAATAAAAAGTTCTAAAGAACTTATCCGAAATTATGACTCCTTACCTTGATTCTACGTGAGCCAAAGTAGGGGTCGCGCAGGTCAAATTAGGTCCTATTTATAGGTTTTTGGCTAGGGTTTGAGGATTAGATCGATTCTAGAGTCCTTGTTAAAACTTAGATTGACTTCTAAGAGTCCTTAACACCTCTACTAGTCTTCCCATCTTGATCCCTAAGAGATAAACTAGTAAAAATCTAATCTTTTGGCTTGTTCTTCACTTCACGGAACTTACATAGCGTAACGGTCTAGTGCTGGCGCGTTACATGCATGTGGCGGTCGCACGATAGACCGCTACATCCACTGTGCGTAGAATTCAACCTAATTCAAACTCTTTTATTCATTTATGCACATAATTATCTATAAAAATGGTATTTATCCTTAAAATTCGTGAATAGGCTAAATAACCTTCTAGAATATGGGTCAAAATAATGGGCTTGGTCCATGAACCTATTGGGTTTCAATTAAATAGGCTAAGTTAATTGTTTACCATATTTGGGCCTTAATAGTGATTTATTTAACTCAATATTCATTAATTAATTCATTTAGACTTTTAATAATTCCAGAAAAATCTTAATTATATTAGAAATAATTTATAAAAATTCTGGGGCATTACACCCTCCCCCACTTAAAAGAATTTGGTCCCCAAATTCAATATATATATGGATTTTTACGGAGAGTGTATGTATTTTAATGTATTAAAATTTAACGTAAGGTGAATGGGTTAAGAGGGTACCTTTAATCATTTCACCTTCCTTATCTAGAATGGCATTTAATCGACCTCGCTTCCCGCATCCGTTGTTATCCCTTGAAGATTGTTTATTTATGAGAGGACACATGGGCAAGCGATGTTCCCGACTTCCACATTTGAGACAAGCGCCGAGACGTTTCCAACATTCTTCTACCGAGTGCCCAAATTTTTCACAAAATGAGCAAGCCGTGAAGACTTGCATTCTCTCTTCTTCTTTAACTTTCTTATTCTTTCCGTTTCTATTTCTATTTCTTTTTCCATTACCATTTTCATTACGGGACCTCTTAATGTGACGATTTTCATCCTCATCCACTTCTTTCTCTTCTTGCCTATCATGTTTTCGGCTTGACCTTTATCCTCGGAGCCTTTCCACCTTCTCCATGGTTCTTTCACATAGATGCGCTCTTTGAACCATCTCAGTATAGGTGCGGATATTCTGAGTCCCAAGTTGTTGGATAAATCCAGGTCTTAAACCATCCATAAATCGGTTGGCTTTCAATAAATCTGTGCTGACCAAGTGAGGAGCATAAGGTGCTAGTCGAGAGAATTGTAATTCATATTCTGCCACGGACATCGTGCCTTATTTTAAGGAGGCAAATTCTATAGCCTTCCTCTCATTTACATGCTCGGAGAAGTACTTGGCTCGAAAAAGTGTAAGAAAACCCTGCCATGTAAGAGGTGCATCTGCAGGTGGTGCCGGAATGGATTTCCACCACGTACGAGCATCCTTATTGAGTTGGAACGTGGCAAGTCAAATTTTCTCCTGGTCGGTGCATTGCATGACATCGAATATTCGATTCATCTCGTCAATCTAATTTTCCGCTTCATCTGGGTTAGAAGATCCAGAGAATCGTGGGGGATTTAAATTTTGGAAATTGTCGTGTAAGTTCCCCGCCCCAGCCCTTCCACCAGCTTGGGCCAGTGTCTGTAGGGCTTCGGTAAGTCCCGCAACAGTTTGCTGCATCTCGTCTCAGTTCACACGATGAGTCATTGAGAATCAAGGTACCTGAGAATCATGGACATTTTAGTTATTTAGAGTCGGGTAGATTTACCCTAAGATAATTTCTATATAACTATCTCATCCCGAGTTCTACCCAATTCTCACATAGGTGGGAAATTTCCTCTTTAGTTCTTAGGTATAGGTCCTAAAACCTTGGACTTATCCTATGACATGTGTAGTACCCCGGTAATTTAAATAAGAAATAAATGAGAATAACTATAAATATTAGTCATGAAATAATTATGGTTAATAAAAATATATATATATATATATCGATAAATAGAGCCAAAATAAATAAGTGAGTAATGGAAATTGAATATATCCTTTTATCTAATTATGGCTTAAATTTAAAATATGATTTAAATATTTAGAAGGGACCTTATTCCAAATATATATACATACAAATATATAAAGAATTTCATAGGGTCGAACCCGACTCTGATACCCGAGACAATGGTAAATAAATAAAATTTTAGGAAATAAAATCCCCATATGGAGTTCTACTCACAAGTGAACAAAGACGCTGGAATAAGCTAAAAGCATTTATAATCCTAACGAATGTAATTAGTGGGCCTTAATAATGGTTTAAGGCTTAACCCATGTTAATTTGCAAGAAGAAAGGCTCAACCCAATAATATTAAGCTAAGAGTTATACTCAATGAGTTTTAAAAGAATAATGAGCCTTGATGATAATGGAAATAAATAAATAAACACAACCATCAACAAGGTTTAGAAGTGGGCTTGTACTGATCTTAGGCTTTAGATCCTAAACACCCAACCCAATTTTAACAGGCTAAATGACCACCCGTATAGCCTCAGGTCCTCAAAACAGCAAATGGGCTTTCTCTTTTAGGTTTAATAAAAGAAGGGTTATGTTAATGGATAGTGGACTTATGTATTAACTTCTATGTACATATATATTAAAGGCATTATCATTAGCCTAGTTAATGGGCTTAAACATATATATAAATATATTAATATATATCCCAATCCAAAATGTGCTCCCGTAAGAGTAAAGACCTTGGTATATATAGATGGGCCTTATAACAAATGGGTACCAAGGGAAGTGGTCTCACGCTTGACCCAACCCAATAAGAGGCATTCAAACGTGCTTGGGAAGGCTTAGGGTTTTGGGGAGTAATAGAGAAGGCGGCTGCGGATATAGTAGGGAATTAGGTTGCATGGAAAGGTTTAAAACATTTAGGATTATTATGTTAGAAATTTAAACCCCACTAAGTTTCTAATCTCCCGTAGGACTCCTAGAAGCCAAAGCATCCTATAAATAAACCCCCTTGAACATGCAAAGCCCCTGGTTGTTGCTTCATTCGGAAGTGGGCTGCAGTTACGGCTGTGGGATTTCCGTCTTGTTGTTTGGTGTCGTGCGTACAAAGCCTACTTCCTGTTCTTCCTTGTTCGCGTCTGCTATGCGTGCGCGGATGCAAGGTGCTGCAGCTATGAGCAGGAGATAATCTTACTTCTTTGAACTTATTATTGTTGTCGTAAGAACGTGCTGCAAGTGCTGTTATACATCTTATTCTTCTTGCTACATTCGTCTTCTTCTTCCTCTGTTAAAGCAACGTGAAAGCAATGTGAAGGTAAGCAATCTCCCAAGCCAAACCAACGTGATAAAACTTCTGCATAAACTTCATTATGTTCATAAAATCATATTCCCGAACATCCTACATGTTTAAGTATTGTGTTTTCATCGTTATGCATGTTTTCTCTTAATTAAATATTAAATACACTATGGTTAAAAATTTTATATCCATGTCACCTCTCATCTAAAAATTGTAAAGTGTATATGATTAGAATCCCCATGTTTTTCCTTAAATTTTCATGTCTTGATATAGATATTAACTAGTAACATTAACTAGTTAATTAATTTAGTATATTTATAATAGTTGCACGGTGAATCACGATTTATACTGTAGCGGATAGTTATAGACTTTGTTTAGAGTTTTCTAGGGCGCCGTAATATCCTTTGGCCATGAAATTTTATGGGTGTGTTATTAGGGAGGTGATCGAGATAGTGAGAGTGGTTGCACCGTTTTTCGTGCCCCCTATCTCAAGATCTCCCGTCTCTCAACGAAAAATTATTTTGAACGTATGGTTAGGTAGAGTTTTTCGAGCCCGTTATTTCGATATATTATAATCTCGATTCCGACATAGTTACGTCGAAAAACGAGAGGGTTGAAAATCAAACTTTTTTGAAATAACGACCAACTATAGGTCGTCAAATTCAATTTGGACGCCACTGTACAGTGGCGTCAGATTAACTAATATATATATATATATATATATATATATATATATATATATATCATGTATGTATATCTTTGAAAATCCAGATTTATTAAAATCTGTAACAGAAAATTATAAAAATATATTTTTGGAATCCTTGAATTTTTATCTTAATTATCATATATTCTATTTTTCTAAATTATTTTATGTAAATTAATGTCTCTTTGAATGTACATTTTTGAAATTATTTAATTAAATAGATATTGACGTGAATTCTTGATAAATAAATAAATTTAAAAATCATAAAATTAACGTCTCTCCAAGGGGACGCTAATTAATAAATGACGTCACCCACGGGCGTCAAATAATATAAGTTTATTTAATTATAGTTAATTATAGAATTGGATGGACATGAATTCTATAATTAACGTAATCATGTTCTCACCGTTTTCTTCCGGTTTTGACCTATACCTCGGATCTTTTGGCACTCTCATCTCACGTCCGTAGATGGAGTCCCCGTTTCATGATTGGTTCACGTTATACACCTCAACTCTCGGTGACATACGAGCCCTCCGTTAGACATTCCGTTCCTTCGGACTGGCAAGTTAGTCATTGGGACCTCCGTAAGTCTCCTTGTAGCCTTGGATTCCCTCAAGGCCGACTGAGCTGGTTGTACCTAATCACCTAGATTTCCGAAATGCCATGATTTTTATATGGTTTATTGATATATCATCCTTACTACAAGTTCTGTCATTGAACTCTCTGTTTCATGAAATCTATCTTAAAGTTCTTACATGCTTGATCCTTGAAATTCTTGGCCATTAATATGGAATTAGTCTAGACTAAATGTCAGGTGCTATGGGTCCCACTAAAATGACATTTTAAATGCTACGGGTCCTGGTCTGACCCTATTGGGCGAGGCAAAGTCCAAACGTTACCGGTATACGATGATCGGGTGCTGGCATTCACCAACTCGGTTATTGGCATTTAGGGGCAATCATACAGTCGTGAGAACTCCTAAGTGTGCGACCAAATACTAACTAGTGCTATTTCCATGTGGGGTGGTCATATCGTCGTGATTTTCCCCTTAGTGCATTGGCCAATCCTATATAGTGCTAGATGTGCAAACGCTCTCGTGATAGTGATGATCGGGAGTAATTGCCATCATAGTACACCTTTCTACAACTTATTGTTCGTCATGAAAAGATCTTGATTTGCCTTATTGGAGGGGTTATCATATCGTCGTGATATTCCCTTAGTGTCTTGGTAAATGCTATGTGGTGCTTGTAGAAGTAATTGTCATACTTCTATATCGATCATCATAGATGTTCTTGAATTATCCCATTGATAGTACTCGTTATCTTGTCACAAAGATCCTTCACAATAATGGATACCTTGAAGCTCTCGTGATAGTGTTCGTCATAGAGAGATGAATGTTATATTTCCTCATGAATGCCCTTGACTAACTTGAGAAAGTACTTGATTAGATCTTGCTATACTCTCTTGATTATCATCGTCCTTACTCTTCATGAGTTTATCTAGCATCTTGCTTACTCGTTTGTTTATTATAGTTCTTGAATTTATCTCGTGTTATTATAGTTCTCGCTTTCTATATCTTGCATGACCTGCATGAGCATGTTAAACTGTAATTGACTTAAAGCTAGCTTGGAAGCATGAGATATTAAGTCCTACTGAGCGTTCGCTCACCCTGCGTTTTCTAATGTTTTTCAGGTAATGACCTTAGTGACGACGAGACCAAACAGGATGGGCAAGTGCAAGAGTGAAGAAAACTCTGACATCTAGATGAACCGTCTAGTCTAGTTATCTTGCGTCTTATGTAATTTATCTTCATTGAGTCTTTTCGTTTATTATGGGCCCGAATATGTAAAGAACTTATATATGAAATGAAATTTGTTATTTGTCCAAATTGTGTTTTGTGGAAATGACTATGCTCTGATTGACATGACTGTTTAACTGTCACGTTCCAAGCAAACGACATGTTCCACTGCTATCGGTTCGGGGCGTGACAAAAGGTGGTATCAGAGCCTAGGCTTTTTACATCCCCAGGTCCTTAAGTCCAAGTCCTAGATTGAGTTCTCCTTGTCAGTTATCCTATAGGAATCCCGTGAGATTTGGGTAGAGCTTTGGGTTAAATAATAAAATAAGTTACGTTCGCGTTAGATAAATACCAAGAGATATGATTAATCATTTATTTAAAACTAATTTTGTAGGTTAAGATGGCCGCCGAAGGAGCCCAATGTAGAGAAATGCAACGCACGGTCCAAGGACTAACCCAGGCCTTGCAACTATGAGGATAATCTAGCTAGAACACATGTTTTAGATATGGTGATTTTACCCCACTAATTTTGGAAGGAAATCATATGAATTTGGGGACTAAATTCTTTTAAGTGGGGGAGGGTGTAGTACCCCAGAAATTTAAATATGAAATAAATGAGAATAACTATAAATATTAGTCATGAAATAATTATGGTTAATAATATATATATATATATATCGATAAATAGAGCCAAAATAAATAAGTGAGTAATGGAAATTGAATATATCCTTTTATCTAATTATGGCTTAAATTTAAAATATGATTTAAATATTTAGAAGGGACCTTATTCTAAATATATATACATGCAAATATATAAGGAATTTCATAGGGTCGAACCCGACTCTGATACCCGAGACAATGGTAAATAAATAAAATTTTAGGAAATAAAATCCCCATATGGAGTTCTACTCACAAGTGAACAAAGACGCTGGAATAAGCTAAAAGCATTTATAATCCTAACGAATGTAATTAGTGGGCCTTAATAATGGTTTAAGGCTTAACCCATGTTAATTTGCAAGAAGAAAGGCTCAACCCAATAATATTAAGCTAAGAGTTATACTCAATGAGCTTTAAAAGAATAATGAGCCTTGATGATAATGGAAATAAATAAATAAACACAACCATCGACAAGGTTTAGAAGTGGGCTCGTACTGATCTTAGGCTTTAGATCCTAAACACCCAACCCAATTTTAACAGGCTAAATGACCACCCGTATAGCCTCAGGTCCTCAAAACAGCAAATGGGCTTTCTCTTTTAGGTTTAATAAAAGAAGGGTTATGTTAATGGATAGTGGACTTATGTATTAACTTCTATGTACATATATATTAAAGGCATTATCATTAGCCTAGTTAATGGGCTTAAACATATATATAAATATATTAATATATATCCCAATCCAAAATGTGCTCCCGTAAGAGTAAAGACCTTGGTATATATAGATGGGCCTTATAACAAATGGGTATCAATGGAAGTGGTCTCGCGCTTAACCCAACCCAATAAGAGGCATTCAAACATGCTTGGGAAGGCTTAGGGTTTTGGGGAGTAATAGAGAAGGCGGCTGCGGATATAGCAGGGAATTAGGTTGCATGGAAAGGTTTAAAACTTTTAGGATTATTATGTTAGAAATTTAAACCCCACTAAGTTTCTAATCTCCCGTAGGACTCCTAGAAGCCAAAGCATCCTATAAATAAACCCCCTTGAACATGCAAAGCCCCTGGTTGTTGCTTCATTCGGAAGTGGGCTGCAGTTACGGCTGTGGGATTTCCTTCTTGTTGTTTGGTGTCGTGCGTACAAAGCCTACTTCCTGTTCTTCCTTGTTCGCGTCTGCTATGCGTGCGCGGATGCATGGTGCTGCAGCTATGAGCAGGAGATAATCTTACTTCTTTGAACTTATTATTGTTGCCGTAAGAACGTGCTGCAAGTGCTGTTATATATCTTCTTCTTCTTGCTACATTCGTCTTCTTCTTCCTCTATTAAAGCAACATGAAAGCAATGTGAAGGTAGGCAATCTCCCAAGCCAAACCAACGTGATAAAACTTCTGCATAAACTTCATTATGTTCATAAAATCATATTCCCGAACATCCTACATGTTTAAGTATTGTGTTTTCATCGTTATGCATGTTTTCTCTTAATTAAATATTAAATACACTATGGTTAAAAATTTTATATCCATGTCACCTCTCATCTAAAAATTGTAAAGTGTATACGATTAGAATCCCCATGTTTTTCCTTAAATTTTCATGTCTTGATATAGATATTAACTAGTAACATTAACTAGTTAATTAATTTAGTATATTTATAATAGTTGCACGGCGAATCACGATTTACACTGTAGCGGATAGTTATAGAGTTTTACTTTGTTTAGAGTTTTCTAGGGTGCCGTAATATCCTTTGGCCATGAAATTTTATGGCTGTGTTATTAGGGAGGTGACCGAGATAATGAGAGTGGTTGCACCATTTTTTGTGCCCCCTATCTCAAGATCCCCCGTCTCTCAACGAAAAATTATTTTGAACGTATGGTTATGTAGAGTTTTTCGAGCCCGTCATTTCGGTATATTATAAGCTCGATTCCGACATAGTTACGTCGAGAAACGAGAGGGTTGAAAATCGAACTTTTTTGAAATAACGACCAACTATAGGTCGTCAAATTCAATTTGGACGCCACTGTACAGTGACGTCAGATTAATTAATATATATATATATAAATATATATATATCATGTATGTATATCTTTGAAAATCTATATTTATTAAAATCTGTAACAGAAAATTATAAAAAATATATTTTTGGAATCCTTGAATTTTTCTCCTAATTATCATATATTCTATTTTTCTAAATTATTTTATGTAAATTAATGTCTCTTTGAATGTACATTTTTGAAATTATTCAATTAAATAGATATTGACGTGAATTCTTGTTAAATAAATTAATTTAAAATTCATAAAATTAACGTCCCTCCAAGGGGACGCTAATTAATAAATGACGTCACCCTCGGGCGTCAAATAATATAAGTTTATTTAATTATAGTTAATTATAGAATTGGATGGACATGAATTCTATAATTAACGTAATCATGTTCTCACCGTTTTCTTCCGGTTTTGACCTATACCTCGGATCTTTTGGCACTCTCATCTCACGTCCGTAGATGGAGTCCCCGTTTCATGATTGGTTCACGTTATACACCTCAACTCTCGGTGACATACGAGCCCTCCGTTGGACATTCCGTTCCTTCGGACTGGCAAGTTAGTCATTGGGACCTCCGTAAGTCTCCTCGTAGCCTTGGATTCCCTCAAGGCCGACTGAGCTGGTTGTACCTAATCACCTAGATTTTCGAAATGCCATGGTTTTTATATGGTTTATTGATATATCATCCTTACTACAAGTTCTGTCCTTGAACTCTATGTTTCATGAAATCTATCTTAAAGTTCTTACATGCTTGATCCTTGAAATTCTTTGCCATTAATATGGAATTAGTCTAGACTAAATGTCAGGGGCTATGGGTCCCACTAAAATGACATTTTAAATGCTACGGGTCCTGATTTGACCCTATTGGGCGAGGCAAAGTCCAAACGTTGCCGGTATACGATGATCGGGTGCTAGCATTCACCAAATCGGTTATTGGCATTTAGGGACAATCATACAGTCGTGAGAACTCCTAAGTGTGCGACCAAATACTAACTAGTGCTATTTCCATGTGGGGTGGTCATATCGTCGTGATTTTCCCCTTAGTGCATTGGCCAATCCTATATAGTGCTAGATGTGCAAACGCTCTCGTGATAGTGATGATCGGGAGTAATTGCCATCATAGTACACATTTTTACAACTTATTGTTCGTCATGAAAAGATCTTGATTTGCCTTATTGGAGGGGTTATCATATCGTCGTGATATTCCCTTAGTGTCTTGGCAAATGCTATGTGGTGCTTGTAGAAGTAATTGTCCTACTTCTATATCGATCATCATAGATGTTCTTGAATTATCCCATTGATAGTACTCGTTATCTTGTCACAAAGATCCTTCACAATAATGGATACCTTGAAGCTCTCGTGATAGTGTTCGTCATAGAGAGATGAATGTTATATTTCCTCATGAATGCCCTTGACTAACTTGAGAAAGTACTTGATTAGATCTTGCTATACTCTCTTGATTATCATCGTCCTTACTCTTCATGAGTTTATCTAGCATCTTGCTTACTCGTTTGTTTATTATAGTTCTTGAATTTATCTCGTGTTATTATAGTTCTCGCTTTCTATATCTTGCATGACCTGCATGAGCATGTTAAACTATAATTGACTTAAAGCTAGCTTGGAAGCATGAGATATGAAGTCCTACTGAGCGTTCGCTCACCCTGCGTTTTCTAATATTTTTCAGGTAATGACCTTAGTGACGACGAGACCAAACAGGATGGGCAAGTGCAAGAGTGAAGAGAACTCTGACATCTAGATGAACCGTCTAGTCTAGTTATCTTGCGTCTTATGTAAGTTTTCTTCATTGAGTCTTTTCGTTTATTATGGGCCCGAATATGTAAAGAACTTATATTTGAAATGAAATTTGTTATTTGTCCAAATTGTGTTTTGTGGAAATGACTATGCTCTGATTGACATGACTGTTTAACTGCCATGTTCCGAGCAAACGACACGTTCCGCTGCTATCGGTTTGGGGTGTGACAACATGACTTCGTTCCCTAATTCCTGAGACTTGGGCTCTGATACCAACTTAACTGTCACACCCCAAGCCTTTATTATAGCAGAAGACTAGCTCGAGGAATGTGAACAGCCGACATGGTAAGTCTCTTGCAAGCAAGAACGATCAGAGCACAAGACAATCACACACATAAATGCAATTGCACAATATTTACTCAACTTCAACTTATTTCATTAATAATCAAATCAAATATTCAAATACAATCACTATCTTAACTTTCTTCATCATACTAAACTCAAGAAATAAGAAAATTACATATACTCAATCTAAACAATGTAGACTTCTTAAGTATTCACTCATTCTTCATTCACTCTTGGACCCACTATTTGAACGTTCCGAATCCGATCCTGACTCACTTCCATCTCCTGAAAAGATTGGAAATAGGTAATGAGCACACTTGCCCAGTAGGTATCTTCGCATCAACATGATTAGCAATATTTAAGTAATTAGCATTTTGGTTCTAAAGAAATAAGGTAAAATCATGCGAATGCGATCCATCATGCGATTAAACCTAAGTAACATGATGATCATGTAAGATAGAATGAGCAAGTATGAACTATCAAGAATGTAACAAGAACATGATATGGCCCTTCATGAACAAGAATGTAACGAGAATGTTCTAGCAATACTATGTAGTTATCACCCAAACATCTTTTGCTTATGAGCAAGTATTTGGTGAATTTCTGTGGAATATCATGTATCAAGCAAGAAAGTCGTTGTTGCGTGGGTTTTTATGCCGGTTAACCAGGGTGAAGGAAGGAATACAGCGGGGAAGGAGAATACGGGAGTTTTATGTATCTCGGGTATCCCCCTTGCGGGTGCATGCCTCTCATGGTGGTACCGGACACTCTCCTTTTTACGGAAAGTCGAAAAGGGTCGAATGGCACGGAAATGTAGGGATAAGGGTTAACCAGACAAGGTGCGGGCGTGCCAGTCGATCTCTCGACAATCACTCATGGAACCAAGGTTTGACAGGGGAAGTGCCACCGGGGCGCGGCACGTGGGCTCAGGCGATCGGGCGACACGCGGAGAGAAGGGGTTCCATGGGTGCGAGTGCGTAGGCGATTGCGGGAATCGTGTACAAGACGTCTTTCTCCACCGGCCGATAGAAACCGGTGTTTATTTACATCGGATTGAATCTAAATACCTTCGTTCCATGCTGAAGAAAAGTCTGTATATGTGTCTGAAGCCGTGGGTGGAGGGCCGGGTGCATTCAGCAGCTAGGAGTACGCGTTAGACTGGGGGGTGTTCACTGGGGTTAGGGTATCGGGCACGGATGCTGAGTGGTGTGGGTAGGAAGCTGGGGGCCCGAATATGGGCGTATGTGTTTCACTGGTGTTATGATGAGCCACATGGGCGTTACAAGCGGGACTGAGTGGCCGAAGTACAACGGGCGCAAGCCGCGGGACATTTCCGACATGTGAGTCGCTCCCCGGGTCATTGCGTGACAAAGTGGGTGTCCTCGTGTTTTACTGGAACTCTTTACAGAGGAGTTGGTGTGGGTCTGATTGCCTTGGTGGTCAGAACGGACACAGGCTGGCGCCTGGCGGAGGTCGGACGCGGCTCGAGGTGAGCGGTCAGGTCCGGTCCTCGGACGGCGAGTGTTGTCATACTGGAGAGTCGAGGTCGGCCCCGGGAATGTAATTCCCGGGCCAGAGGTCCGACTAGACTTGATTTGTCAATCTGAGGGGCCGACGGCCAGCTGGGACGTACATGGTGGGCACGTGGTTCTGTGTCGAGGGCCGATGCGGTCGTTACGAGGTACCCTTCGTCATTGTCGTAAGTGTCGTAAGTCGACGTACACCGGCGGACCCGGGGTGCGGGCGTATTTGTTGTTGGTACGGTCATCTTACACGTGGCGGGGATGGACTTGTCATGAGAAGGCTAGATACCGTGTGAGGGGAGTACGTGAGACATACCATCGGCGTGTGTGAGCCGACTAGCAAGCCAACCGCCTCGCACTTGTCTTCTCGCGTTCCTGACCCTTGTCGAAAGCCTCGAGAGTCCGAGGGTGCGACAATTAGGCCGGGGAAGATCGCTCGTCCGACTGTGTGTCCGTGCGTTGCGTCACATGCCCTATTGCCCATATGCTTGTTGGTAAGGGGGCAATTTATAGAAGTTTGGAGGGGTGGGGGGTGGGGTTTAGGCGGACCAAGTTGGGGGTCCAACTTGGTCCGGGTAAACTCCCAAATAGTGCTTTTATTTTTATTTTATTTGAATTTTTTATGTGTGTTTTTTGTGTGTGTGTCGGAGTGGAAGGGGTGGGGTTTAGGCGGACCAGCCCAAGGGGCACGGTGGGGTCCGCCTAAACCCCTCCTCCAGGGGGAGTTTAGGCGGACCAGCCCATGGGCTGGTCTGATCCGCCTAAACCCCTCTTCGGAGGGGAAATTCCTTTTTTTTTATTTTTGGAGGGGTTCAAGCTGGTCCGCCTAACCCCCCCCCCCCCCTTGGGGGTTTAGGTGGACCATCTTGGAAGCCCAAGCTGGTCTGCCTAAACCCCTCCCCAAGGGGGGTTTGGGCGGACCTGGTAGAGGAGAGAGAGGGGGAGTGGTCCCACCTCTATAAAACCATTTTTTTTGTTAATTTAGCCCCACTTTGACTCGTTTCGACGCTAGAAGACAAAGGATACGGGCTTGGACTTGCTGACTGACTGCTTGTGCACGTAAATCGAGGGATTGATGTGTGTGACTCCACGTATTCTCGAGACTTCGTCTTCACAAATTCTTCCGCGTACGGGTATGATGAACGAGCTTTGCACGAACCTCGGGCCGCATTTTCACGAACAGAGACTGGGGAGGGCCGTCGGGCCTCCAGGCTGGGGAGAGGGTGCGCCCCCCCCCTAGGGAGTTCGCCCTCCCTGGGGGCGCGGCCAAGCCCTGGGGCACACGGGCCCCGGGCAAAGCCGTAACCCCAAGGGTTGGCCACCGGGGGTCTTCCTTCATCGTCTAGGGATACCCCTTGGGAGATATAAAGTTCCGAGAGATTGAAATGGCCCATGGGAGCCATCGTTCTCTGAGTGGTAGTGGCCGCTCGCAAGGTGCTCGGGCGAATGCCTGACATACCCCGGGTTGCCGAACGAGCAGCGTAAGTGGCCGACGGGCCTTGGATTTGGCCAAGGGCCAAGGGTAGAAGTCCGTAGGGGCTGGGAGGAGGCACCTTGGGCCGATGGGCCTCGCCTCGTGTTGCATGCCACGTTGTACTGCGGGTTGGCAATGTAGTCTCGGGTTGCCCCGAGAGCTAAGTTCAGTGGCTTGTTACCATGTGTCTGAGGGATGGGGGTGGCCCCGACCTGCTGGGGGGTCATTGTAGGACCCAATTGGTGTACTGGGACTATGGGGTGGCCCATGGGTTGGTGTAGAAGGGTTGAAACATGTGCACCCACAAGGTGTTCGGCAGAATGCCGAACACGCGTGTGTAAGCCGTACACGCGTGCGTCGGGCCTCCTGAGCCTGAGGTTAACCTATTTGGGTCTTCCATTGACCTTGCAGGGTTGAGGGAAGGTGTTTCGGGGTAGGCCCCTGGCCTTTTCACTGGGTGCCACATCGCGTGGCCTGTAGTCGGAGTGTCCCCGGGGTGGCCCGAGTGACCGTGTAGAGTGCGGAAGAAATTCGCAACTTATGAATCGGGAGTGGTCCCGATTGGTTGCTAGAGTCACCGTGCACCTCGGTTAACGTGATAGGGCTGTTGGTCGGGCCCACTGGATTATCGGAGGGGCCGGGTAGCCCATGCCTTGAAGGTGTTCGAGGAAACTTCCGAACCCCTATTTCTGGGTATTTCGCTGAGGAAATAGTCCGAGTACAACAAATGCCCCCCACGGGTCGTGCGTCGGAGGCGGAGACGAGGGCGTACGGCCCGTGAACCTCTCCTACTGAGTTGTTGTAGTTGCATTTTGACGCTTCATATGTTTGTGATTTGTTGTATTGTATGTATTGAATTTCTGGCATATTGACCATTTTTGTGCTATGTCTTGCAGCTATGGCCCGATTTGGCAGGGACGAGAGGGTCCCGAGGCGTGTGGTCCGGGAGGAGGACCACTGGGTGAGGAGGACTGACCGGCCCATGCCCCCTTTGGGCCCGCCAGTTCTCACTGTGGCCAGCGTGGAGCAGCTTGATGGTGGGCAGGCAGTTATGGCAGAGGGCCTCGTCGGCGAGCACGGCAACGGGGTTGGGGTCGTGGAGCTGGCCCGCGCGTCGGAGGCGGGGGGAATTTACACTTATGATCGCAGCGGTGGCTATCCAGTTGAGTTCCCTTTGGACCATCACCTGTTTGAGTTTATCAGGCACTTTGTCCCGCCAGGCATGGAGGAGAGTGACTCTCGGGTTGTTGGAGCCCGTCGCCGACTGGAGCGGGCGATCTTGGTGGGTCGAGATAGCTTGCACGGGATCATCCTTTGCGGCTTCCCAAGTTTCTCCGTGGATTACTGGAGGCAGAGTCAGTTTCCTAATGCTGAGTGCCTGGGCTTCTTCAGTAGAGCAGACCAGTTCAGAGTTCGTGCTGGAGTGATGGGTCCCGCCTTTTGGGATTTGCATGGACACCACCGAGCAGAGACAGAGGGCAGTCCGGGATTTGTGATGGAGCCATCAGGGCTGGAGTATGCCGGGGAAGGCTATGACGACCACAGCCTTTTGTCCAGGATTCTGCGACAGACCACCGTTAGCTGGTATGGCCGCTGGGCGGTGATTCCGTCACACAGGTATCGCTAGGGAGCTACTGAGTGGTTGATGGGCATAGTACACCACTACCGAGTGCTGCTAGACCAAGCTGGCATCAGATATGCTGTGACTGCGGCTCTGTATGGGTATCCTTGTTATACAGGACTTTTACAGGCGCTGACAGAGCGCTTCAACCGCCGGTGGAACACCGTGGCAACAGTTGAGGGAGAGACCTTGTTAGACTTGTGGTCTCTGTGGAGGATCTCTGGGTTACCGATCAGCGGCGAGGGGTACGAGGAGATAGTGCTGGATGACCTCCATCGTAGCCACACTAACGGGCATGGACGATATCGGGTTTCTTACAGCTACCGGTATCTACTGAAGACCTTGAGGGATCTAGCCCTGGCTGGGAAAGAGAGAGCAGCGTAGACTCCCAGGGTGCCGTTGAATGCGTGGATTTGCCACTTTTATGACGGCCCCTTTTGCTTTCACCAGGAGTTCGTGAGGGACCAGACCCCCTGGGAGGAGTATACAGAGGTGGAGCTGCGTTTCCAGACATATAGTAGGTATATCTATGCACCACAGGAGGGGTGGAACCCCCATAGACTGCCAGACGTGATGCACTTGGCCGCGTACTTGGTGTACTGGCTGGCGACGTTTGTGGTCCCACACGGGGAGGACGGCCTACTGCGAGTAGAGCTGTTGTGGCCTGCATGCCAATTGGCAGAGGGACGGAGGCTGGCCTTAGCCCCAGCGGCTTTGGCCAATGTTTACCAGGGACTGGGAGTACTGGCGGCGCACCCGGCGCCACGTGAGCGGAGCCTGCTCCTGCCGACTCACTACCTCAGTGCATGGGCTGGGTTGCTGTTCCCAGGGTTGGTGTCCTGCGGGTCTGTGACGAACCAGGCAGCACCGTTGTTGTTCAGCTTCACAGGACAGCCTGATGGGGACGCAGTGATGCAGCTGGAGGAAGCCAGGAGGGTTTTGTGTTACTTGCCTGGCAGGGGCGAGGAGGGTGTTCCTTTTGACGGTGCTACCAGGGACTCCAACCTGATCATGGTGCCTTTGAATGGTGGGGCGGCCTGCGCCCTACCTTACCAGTCGAAGCCGGACATGTCATTGTACACAGAGTGGGTGATGAGCACTCGGCCAGCGGTGCTACCTTTACACCGATCCGTGACGAGCTTCTTAGAGCCGTACTACCCGCACAGGTTCGCTCAGAACTTCGGGTACGACCAGGGGATCCTGCCGAACCAGGAGTTCTCTTTGGCGGGTCGTTAGTACAAAGGTCGGGACACACATTTGCTAGCCGCGGCGTGGTGGGACTTTTACTATCGCCGAGAGCTGGAGCGACTGCCGACGCCGGGGCCGGGACGCAGGGGACGGTTTGACGTCCACTACGCCAGATGGTGGTTCGAGCATAGTCACCAGTACCGACAGAAGGCCTCAACGATCCGGAAAGCCGAGGAGACCCGTCTCTTGAGGGAGGACATGCCTCTCATCACACTGGATGACGGGTATCTGCGGACTCGCTTTCCTCAGATCCGCCAGGAGGTAGAGAGGCTTGTGCAGAAGGCGCCCCGAGGGAGCCGAGGCTCTTTGTCGAAGGGGCGGAGCAGCAACGGGGCACTGAAGCCCCTCAAGCAGGCGCGGGCGACGCCTGGAGGCACCAGAGTTAGGGCACCTCGACCTGAGACATCGAGGACTTGGTGGACCTAGTTTCTGGCAGACTGCGGATTGAGCAGCGGGGTTCGTTGGACCGAGTGCTCCCTGAGGGGAGCTTTGCAGATACGGCGGCTGACGACTGGAGGCATCACATCACCCATGCGATCGGGTCGACCGGACCCGTGGAGCTCGTGTCCCTCATTGAGTGCGCCTACACCCTGAGGGACGTGAAGGAGGCGGTCGCGAAGGCGGCACGAGTCGTGGGCTTGAAGCCGGAGCAGCTAGTTCCTCTGGTGTTGACCCCCTTCGTGACTTCAGGTAAGACCTCTTCATTAATCTGCTAGCCCTGCTTTATGGTTTTCTAGGGCATATGGCTGAGAGATCCTGTGTGGTTGTGTTTATTGGCAGGTTTTGTGGCGGACAGGGATCATCCTTCCATAGGGACATCTTCTGGGGATGGTGACGGGGCCCTTCAGCCTCGGAGGAAGTGCCCCCGGATGGAGACCGGAGTCAGGGAGGTTGGTGAGTCCTCTCGGGACCCGCTGCCAGGGAGCATATCGAGGCGGAGCTGGCTCTGAGTAAGTACCATATCCGCCTACTTGCTTTATGTTGATTCAGCCTTGACGATTGGCTAACCTTGTGCAATTGGATTTGCTTTTCACAGCGCCACTAGAGACCGGGGCTGATGTGGCCTTCTCGTCACCTCAGGAGGTCGACCCCCTTCCGGACGACGGGGCCGATCATGAGATAGATATGGAGGGGCTCCTTCGTATGATGGACGAGACCGCCCCCAATGTTGAGACCTTCCCTGATTTTGATCCATGGAAGGCTTCAAAGGATGCCCAGCCAGGTAAACAACTCTGGGACCGAGCATGTTGTGTTTATGGTTGTATTTGCTTCCGGGAATTGACATAGTTGCTGGTGTCATGCAGAGATGGCCGGGGCATCAGAGACAGCGGCTTCTCCTGAGATGCAAGGCGAGGTGCCCCCATCCATTGACGGGCGGGAGCCCGGTGCGACCCAGGATGGCTTGGGTAAGTCTCGAACTGTTACAGAGAGTATTGCTCTTCCATTATAGAGTTGCGGGGATGTCGATACTGACTGACTTTATGATGTCATTTGTCAGGTGAGGATCCAGCCGCCACTTTGGAGATGATTCAGGAGCTGGTCCGCACCGGCCCTTCCGTGTCTCTTCCCTCCTTTGAGGGGGAGCCTGAGGGGAGGAGTGCTTCGATGCCCCCCGCGACCGAGGAAGTGTCTAGCTTGTTGCCACAGCTATTGGCGGGGGTGGAGCGAGCTTCCCTGCCAACTGTGGTGTCGGCCTGCACTGTGGGGCTGGTCGGGTCCTCGAGCATGGGACCCTCAGGTACGTAGCCGGGGACTTAATCATTTCTGTTAAGCCTTTGGTTGTTGATTGTCTTCTAGTGCTGAGGTCCTGTTGGTATTGTTTATAGGTGTACCTTCGCCTCTAGAAGAGGGTGAGCTGCCCCGCAACGGGGCCGAGATGGTGGAGGAGGGGCCCATAGATGTGGCCCCTGTTGAGGGTGACGAGGAGATCATCGATATCGAGAAGGTTTCAGAGGGGAGTGCTCCGGCCAGTGAGTTTTCTGTTTGCAACTCTTAGCTGGAGAGTCATCCTTATATAGAGCTGGGTCTTGTGATGACCTTGTTTGCTGCGCTGGCTTGCAGGAGCTTCAGGTTTGGCCACCTCTGGGAGTTTGTCGGGGACCTTGTCGAGCTCTTCAGACGACGTCGGCTCAGAGATGGAGACAGAGGAGAGTTCGAGCTCAAGCTTTACATCCTCCGGGGCCTCTGCTGGTAGGGAGGTTCCGATGGGGACCCCTTCTAGAGGTATGCAGTGGTCCTCTCCATCCTTATCTAGTGCTTCTCAGCTCTATAAGGTAGAGTGCTGACGTTCTTGAGTTACTTGCAGCGTCAGATTCTAGGGAGGAGCACGCGTCGGCTCTCGGTGAGGGCGGGCAGGAGGAGCCTCTTTGTCCCACCTGTGATTGCTGGAGATGACCGGATGGTGGAGGAACCATTGCCCTCTCCGACCCCGGCGGGTGATGCCGTGGAGGCGGAGGTACAGTTACCTTCCCCGACCCCGACAGACGATGCCACGGGGGCAGCTATACTTGCTTCAGGTAAGGAGGCAAGACTTGTCTCCTTCTTTTTCTCAGGTTTTTTTTTCACCTTGTTTGTCGAAGGAAGTCTTTCATGTATTACTTACTCCCCTTGGTGTTTGTTGGAACTATGCAGGCTCCACTGGAGTGTTGGCTGCGTCCGGAGACCTCTCCCTAGATTTAGGGGTCGAGTGGCCTCCATTCGCCTCTCCGCCAGAGCCGTTACTGGAGGCGAGTGTAGGTGCCGCCCTGCTCCAGCGGGTGCGAGGCTACTCATAGAGCAAGCCCCTCCCTTCTCCAGAGGACCTGAGGCAGCGACTGCGGGAGTGCACCCAGGGCTATCACGCACTTGGCTTCCCACGCGAGCTCTGGATGTCCGGGTTAGCTGGGATCTGGGCCGAGTACCTGCGACTCCGCGAGGCTTAGGAACAGAGGGCTCGGAGGCTAGCGGCGATCCGAGAGGCGCAGGAGCAGCGGACTCGGCTTGTGTCAGCCGTAGCTGAGCAGAGGGGTCACGCTGAAGCGACCGCGTCAGCATCTCAGGAGCGAGCCGCATAGTTGAGGGAGGTGGAGAGCCAAGCCGAGGCCTTGAGGAAGGCCTGGGAGGAGCGACAGGTAGTTGCTGAGCGCGTCTGAGCTGAGTGGCAGGCGGCTGAGGCTACAGTCGGAGCCAGTGCTCAGCTCTTGTCCACCCTGGAGGCGGAGCTTGCAGCGGCGGACTGTCACCTTGCGGCGCTAGAGGGGACTGAGCCGGCACCCTGATTGTATCTTCCCCTTTTTTTTGATGTCTAAAGTGTATGAATTTTGTTACCCCAAGGGCATGTCTTGGGCTCTTTTTACATAGTATTAATGAACTCCAGATCCTTTGTTTACTGGGTTATTCCCTCCCTTCTTTGATGGAATGGAATGATGCGCATGAACTGACGACTCCTTAGTGTTAGTCGTGCTTGCTTGTCCTACGACGCATCGCCATGAGTGATGATAGGAACCGGGTTTAAGGAACTTGGTGTTAGAAGCTGGAGGTTGAGTACTGGGTAGTAGAGGAAAGAAAGGCTATATGTGGGGGCCAATCCTTCTGGGGGATGAAAGCCCACATATCGGGGAACCAGTGTAGGCCAGTAAGAATGGGACAACTTGCGTGATTTAGGGTTGTAGAGGTGATTCTGGAGGGTGTATATTGACCCTGAGCTGGATGGTGGAACATTGGCTAACATTGTGTCGTTGGCAAAAGAACGGGATTCGTATGTGTCTGGGAAACTGAGATTGAGCTAGCTGGACGGCCTAGGCAGACATGGCAACCAAGATCGGAACTGGGAGAGGGACTGGAAATTGAAGCTGGGACTGTGATTGGGAAGAGGGGCTTGAGCTGAAGCCAACTGGGTGACCTAAAAAAGTGCAATGGTTGGGAACTGGAATTGAGCCAGATGGCTAGCCTGAAAAGGCATTATAACCAGGACTGGCACTGGGGGATGGGCCGCTAGACCGCAAAGGCATCGTAGCTGAGGCTGGAGTTGAAAACTGGCGACTGGGCCTGTGAAGGCGTTGTAGCCGAAACTGGAAACTGGAGACTGGCGGCTGGCCTGTGAAGGCGTTGTAGCCGAAACTGGAAGCTGGAGACTGGCGGTTGGCATGTAAAGGCGTTGTAGTCGAAACTGGACGCTGGAGACTGGCGGCTGACCTGTGAAGGCATTGTAGCCGAGACTGGAAGCTGGAGACTGGCGGCTGGCCTGTGAAGGCGTTGTAGCCAAAACTGGAAGCTGGAGACTGGCGACTGGCCTGTGATGGCGTTGTAGCCAAAACTAGAAATTGGAGACTGGCGGCTGGCCTGTAAAGGCGTTGTAGCCAAAACTGGAAACTTGAGGCTGGCGGCTGGCCTATGAAGGCGTTGTAGCCGAAACTGGAAACTGGAGGCTGGCGGCTAGCCTGTAAAGGCGTTGTAGCCGAAACTGGAGGCTGGAGACTGGTGGCTGGCTTGTGAAGGCGTTGTAGCCGAAACTAGAAACTGGAGACTGGCGGCCGACCTGTAATGGTGTTGTAGCTGAAACTTGAGGCTGGAGACTAGCGGCTGGCCTGTGAAGGCGATGTAGCCGAAACTGGAAACTGGAGACTAACGGCTGGCCTGTAAAGGCGTTGTAGCCGAAACTGGAAACTGGAGGCTGGCGGCTGGCCTGTGAAGGCGTTGTAGCTGAAACTTGAAATTGGAGACTGGCGGCTGGCCTGTAAAGGTGTTGTAGCCAAAACTGGAAGCTGGAAGCTGGAAGCTGGCGATGACCGACCTTCGGGGGTGTAGTGGCCACCATTGTCGTGAAGTGATGTTGAACTCGCCATCGGGATGTGTCGTGGCCGATGCCTTTGTGAGTGAAAAGTGGGGAGTGAGAGAGTTTTTTTTTCTCTTTACCAGCTCTACCACCCTTGCGGGTTTTCGCCAGAGCTGGCCCCCTTTAGCTTTTTCCGGTGCGTCCTTACGGGTTTTCACACCAAGGGGTTACCCGATTTTGCCTGAGGCGCCCTTTCGGGTTTTCACCTCAGCTGGGTTGGTGGCAATTTTTGCCCCCAGTCGTCTCGTAGAGAGAGTTGACTGAGGCCGCCAGGGTATCTCTATTTTTAACCCTATTTTTTATATATATATATTTTTGAGACTGCCGTCCATAGTATGTTGCTGTCAGGGGACGTAACCTGAGACTAGAAGGTGTGGATAGCCGAATATTGTTCGACCATTCACAAGGGTTTTTAGGAATCCTTAAGCCATGGTGGCGAAAGGCCACTTTGCCATGGCAAGGTATGACTGTGGTTGTGACTAGTGAATCTGGGATTGTATGGGGTAAACTGGGATTATACTGTACTGGAAGGCCCTGAATTTGCAGTGCGTGTGGGATGTGGGGGAAGAGAATGGTAAATGTCTGGGAATGTGTCGTGATGTAAGTTTACCGAGATGGTGACTGGGAGTTTGACTGTCACAGGGGCTGGTTGAACTATGACGTCGAGGTGAGGGCCGAAGGTTGGCCAAGCTGAGCGGGAGTAACACAAGGTTAACTGGGGATTGAAGGGCTTGTGCCGTAGCAGTGCAAGTGGATTGGAGACTGGTTTTGGGTGAGGCTAGCGGCCCACCAAAGGACAGGTGGAAGGTCGTGTTGACTGGTAGGGAGAAGAAGATTTTCTCGTTATCAGCTCTACCGCCCTTTCTGGTTTTCGCCAGAGCCGACCCCCTTTAGCTTTTTCCGACGCGCCCTTGCAGGTTTTCACGTCGAGGGGCTCCCCGATTTTGCCTGAGGTGCCCTCTCGGGCTTTCACCTCAGCCGGGATATTGGCCTTTTTGCCCCCAGCCACCCTATTGTGGTGAGGATGACTGGGTCTACCGGGGCATCTCTATTTTTAACCCTATTTTTTTTGTTGTTGTTTGTTTTTTTTTTGGCTTACCTGGGAGCCTGGCGGCTAGACTGGCGCTGGTGCAGAAGCGCCCACGCTCCCATGGTAACGGGAACGAGGGCAAGAGACTGGTTCCCGCGGATGCCTGGCGGAGGTTCCGAGGAGCTGAACTGACTGGTTGACTAAGAATTGAAGACCGGGAGGACTGGCCGGTGGGATCCTCCACGGGGGAGGACCAGCCTTATTGGTAGTGGCTGGGACGTGCGCCTTAGTCCGGCTGGCGCGCGAACTCATGCTCTAGAGCATAATATAGCTTCATGTGTTTGCCGTTGAGAGGCGGGAACTGTGGCGACCCGGATTCCGGATACCCGGTATACTCGGTAGGACTACCGGATACACGTGGTACCGTATGGGACCCGCGAGGCCTCCCAAGCACGGGAAAGCGCCGAAGGGAAAAAGGACTGTCGTGTAGTACATTGAACTGACAGATATAACAGCGAGCAATTAAATTTCATCAGAACGGTTTGCTAAAGTAGCAGAAATAAAATTACATTTTTCTTTAATAATTCAAATTTTACAATTATACACCAGAGTCTAGTCCACAGGAAAAACAACAAGTACAGTCTGACAGAAAAGAACGTACACAGAAGTCGGGGGAAGCTCGACACAGGTACAGCTAACTGCTACAACAATGCGCTCCACCAGGAACAGCAGAGGCAGACGGCGAAACCCACCTGAAAAGCAGGGGTGAGTCTCTAAACAGAAACTCAGTAGGGGTCACGCGGATCCCCACTGGAAAACGCACGGTGCAACAGAAGCAACTACGGAAACAGCAAGTGCAGCAAAGCAGGAAAAGCTACACTACAAAGCTGTAAACAGAGCAGAGACAGCAGGAGTAGGGAACAGGCTAAGAGCAAGGGGAGCTCAACAACAAAGAAGAACGAGGCCGTAAAACGTGGGACAACGGCCACCGAGGAGAACTCGGCACCCTAAGCTACTCCAAACGGCAACAGACGGTCAACCCCAAACTCACACAGTAGGGTAACCCAGTCCATCGGCCAAAACAAAGGCGAAGGCAGACGCCGACGCCAAAGGCGCAAACGAAACACGACATGACACGTCGTGCACACAGCCCCACGCATGACAAGAACGTCATGCAAATGACAGAACACTGACCTCGAGTACAGCCGCAAGCGGGCAACTCGAAAAGGTCACAGCGTGCAAGAAAACGCCGAGAGTCACCGCACCAAGTGACAGGAGCACCCTCCTCCCAGAAGAACAGCCAGATGCGTCCACTGATGACTTATACTACGCCACAAGTGTCATGTCACTCAAGGACAAGACACACCAAGAACCAGGTCTGAGGAACAATAGTTCCAAGGAAACAAGGTACCACAGCACGAAACTATAGCACCAACTACGAGTGACTAGTCAGGGCCACGCCCGTCGGCGCAAGTCCCCAGTCCCTGACCACGTGTGCACACACCGACCTCTACCTAGGTCAGGCCTCTAGCTAGTATTCCCCTCGGTAGGACGCTACCGTTGGCCGGGGCCTACGGAACTAGCTTAAAAACCGTACGTACCAAACGCAATAGGAAACACCCCTCCACCACTCCCGGTGGGTCGGCAAAAGCCTAGGGCTACAACTAGTGGAGGCTCACAAGGCACAGACTCCGAAACATAGGTGCTAAAGCACAGACAGTCTAAGAAAAGCCCTGTCTCGTGCACCACAAAGCACCAAGGCAGCTAGACAACCGCCAACAGACTCAGGATCAGGCAACTAGACCTACAACGCAACGATCCTTGAGTCAGACGACTCAACGGCAAGATCGTCACAAACAGCGGAACAAGCCGCCAATCGGCCTAATCCTAAGCCAGAAGAAACCACGCTCCGCAGAAAATGACACACGGAGACCTGAGGGAAACACCAAGAACCCTCAGCACACCTGGACATGCAAACCGAGGTAAGGCAACCCCTCGAGGCATCCAGAAACAGTGTCTCGAGCCGGATACAACCACCGAGACACACACACGCAAGGTCACACGTCAACCACTGGGTCACACCGGGTTGACCTGAACCCAACAACAATGCTCGAAAAGTAGGAAAGAGAATCCTACCTCAAGCAAGAAGACTCCTGGCCACCTTACACGTAATCTTAACCCTCATAGGATGTCGGGAGACATCCACGGGACAACGGGCAGACCACAAGGACAAGCCAAGACAAGCCAACACCGAAATCATGGAAAACGGGGCATCAGGCATGTAACGCGCCACCCCTAGACCGCTACAAGCATGTGACGGTCTAGACCAGGGCCGTTACTCACCAAGCGATGGTCGGGCGACAGGCCGTCACTCACGCCGCCCTAACCTACCTCGAAAAACACGAAAGCATGCAACGCGCAGCACCAGGCGCGTCGCACCCACCCGACGTGCCAGACCGGGGCCGTCGGGTCCAACACAAACCCAAACCAAATGGAGCTCAAACGAAGTAACGCATGGGAGCGAGCACGTTATAGCCACCCGACGCACAAAACCAGGCGCGTCGGAGCCAACACACCCACAACCAAAACCAAGTAACGCGCAGCGCCAGGCGCGTTACAAACAAACAACGCGGCAAGGGAGACGCGTCAGAGACAAACGACGCACAGGGGCAGGCGCGTTATTCACAACGGCACAGCCACCCTCAACCCAGCACAAAACAACGAATAACGGCAAGGGGAAAGCGCGTTATACGACAACGACGCATAGGGGCATGGCCGTTACACCATCGAACAGCACAACACCCACAACCCTCAGCCAAACAACATGTAACGGTCCAAGAAGGACGCGTTACACACTAACGACGCATGGGGACAGGCGTGTTACAACCAACGGCACAGCCACCCACAGTCGACCAAAACAGAATGCAACAGCCAGGGGCCGGCGCGTTACACTCAAAATAACGGATGGGAACCCATCCGTCGGGGGAACCGCCTCAACAGTCAAACGTTGGTCAAACGGATAATAACGGCCAAGGCAGGGCACGTTACTTCCATCTAACGCGCTGGGTCAAGCGCGTTAGACCAACCGACTCAACCCCAAAATAAGACAACAACAAGCGAAGTAACGCGCAGCCCTAGGCGCGTTACAAGGAAGCGACGCGCCACCCTAGGGACGTCACTCACCCAGAAGCCAGAAAGCTCAAAAACCTCAGACGAAGTAGCGGTCAGTCGTAGGGCCATTATATACAAGTGACGGCCACTGGAATGACCGTTACATCGGTCACGGCGGGAAAACAGAGGAACGGCCAAACCGACCCGTTCCACGCCCCATTCACGCCGAAACGCAGGGGAACCAAACCCAAACGACAATAAACAACACAAGAAGGCTAAAAAGCCCACATGCAAGCTCAAAAACACAAGATCCGGGCGATTTCATCAAATCCACCCAAAGTGGGTCACCGAGGTTCCCGGGCTTCTACCGGCCTCAAATGAACACCAAACGACACGAAATCAACGTGGATGGGATCCTGACATCCCAGCGGTCAGTTAGAAACTAACTATGCCGCAAACAGTCATCGTTTACTGGCCGACCCTAAAAACCACGAAAATCACGGTTTAGGCAAACCAAGCCCAAACACGACCGTTTCCTAGCCGAACAACATGCAATGGCAGGGAAAACGGAGAGGACGAAGTGAGAATCAGTCACCCTACCTCCACCGAAGAAATCGAGGCCCGAAAGGACTAAACCACGCCAAAATCCACTCGCGAACCGATTTCACCGGCTTTGAATCCACCATTCGGGATCGCGCCAGAATCGATCTGATCCTTGCTCCATCGCGCACCCAGCCTGCTCCATCACATCCCCAACACATGCCTTTAGGTCCTCCGTCTGTAGCCAGAGCCGAGGAGGCGAACGGGAGAGAAAACGGGAGGGAGAGAGGCGACGGCGGCGAATGAGAAGGAGGAGAGAGGAAAAGAAAAGAAATAGAAAAGAAATTAGGAAATTTTCCTAATTTCTGAAAATTCTGAAAATGCGCCGAAAATGCACAAATTCAGAAAAATACGCAAAAATAGCCAAAACGACCGGCTCGAAGAGTACATCGTCGCTGCAGCATCCACGAGTTCGAGAATTGACAAACAAACTCACCGTAGGGTTCCGTAACTAGTACGTGAGAAAAACCCACACGGCTCGTCAAACTCAACTCGGAAGCCACAAAAGCGAACCGAAACTCACCGAAACCAATCCAAAAGAGATCCGAAAGATCCAACAAAGATCCCACAAGACCTGCAAAGGATCTAGCAAAGATCCACCAAGGATCCAAGGCATTACATCCTCCCCTCCTTTAAGAAATTTCGCCCTCGAAATTAAGGACTAACAAAGGAGAAGCAAGGGAGAACAACCCAGCAACACAATCACGATAAACGACACAAATCTCGAAAAACATCACTCAGAGGAACACCGTCAGACCACAATTACAGGTACACGCTCTAGCTTCCAAGACAGCAAGTCTACAGCACGAGCATGACACCAAAGTGAACACACCTGACACCTCCGAAGCAAAGGCAACGTCGCTTACGTCTCACCAGAAATGAGACACGACTGCCACAACAACCGACAACCGAGAAACACAACAACACGGCAAGCAGCAGCTTACACAAGGAGACACAGTCCTCACAGCTGACAGCTCGACCACATCATCGGCTCCAGTGCCAAAGGTAACAGGGAACACCTGGCACACAGGACACCAACGACAACAACAACACTGGACCACAAACACAATCAAGTCAGCACTCAGCCAGCTATCACATCTGATCGAGTCGCAAGCTAACTCCACCAGGAAAAGAGAGCACAGCAAGCCAACTGACAAGACCGTGGTCCAAGACAGAGACACAAAATCATAAAGAAACAGCGCCAAAACAACAACGGCAGTACCTGCAGGATTCCGGTTCCGTTCTGAACATAGAACCAAGGAACACAACTGCAAGCAGGGTCACATCAAGGCACAGAAACAGCTGAGCACACCACCACAAGAAACGGGTCACGCATCAGACTGCCCACCAAGAAAAAGACCCACAACAACGAGAAACAACAACAATCTCAGAGAACGCAACTCAAGGACTACGAACACGCCTCGAGAGCACAACACCAAGAAAAGATATGCAGAGTAGTGGGTACTCAATCAGCAGGAATGCCGACAAATTCTCCAACACTCGCAAAATGCCGATGCCAACACAAGAAAACCACAAACAACGGCACGGCAACGGGCAAAGTCAAGGCGCAGGAAGCCAAGACAAAGTCACCACGAGAAAGAACAATTCTCTCGACCGGCCAAAAACTCGAAAACACGATTCTAAACCCATGGGTAGCCAGCCCACACACTTCCGCTGCGTACTCTTACAACACACAATGCACACGGCAACAGAATAACCTCGGTAGTCGCACCTCAGCACACACCAAGTGCCTTCGCAATCAACAAAGATCGCAAACGACACGTCACGAGTACCGATCCCGTGAACAATCGATCACAAGGAGCCTAAGTGCAACAGGAGAAGAGCACCAGCTTCAGCACAAAGCACAAGGAAAGCATCAATCTCAGCTTACCATCACGTCCTGAAAACCCATAAATGAGCCTTCACGATACATCGGCCGCTGGACACGGCACGACGACTGCGGCAGCTCTTAACACCATCATGGAGTCCAAAGCCAAGCAACCGTATAGCAAAGAGCAGATCAGGCTCAAAATAAGACTGTCCACACTTAAGCAGACACAGGACAAAGGCATCACTAAGACAGCAATTCCAAAGCAACACTCGAAAAGATTCCACCAGAAATGACGAGAAGCAAGAAGCTCAACCACAAAAGCTCACCAGGAAGGGGAATCCTAGCTCGCCTGAGCAACTTCTCTAATACGGGATCTAATCGAGCACTTCAACAGAAGCAAAACACATCAGGAGCTACACAGACTCAAGCTGGGACAACCAAAGTAACGTAAGAACGTGCATGGCCATCAAACCAAGGCTAAAGGTCAACAGCAACCTGAGCAAAACACAGAAACAGCTCGAACAAGGCACTGTGGTGCGGACACCAGGGCGATCACGTGACACGTCGGCGAACCGACGGTGCCATACGCGGAGCGCCAAGTGGACTACATCGGCTTATCTTCAAAATGGGGATAATTTGGCTTGAATTTGGACCTTTTTTTGGCATTGAATTGGGCTTGTAATGGTTATTGAATGTGTAATTTGCTAAAGGGCTGGTTGTAAGGCTCCTAATGGGCCAATTTGTTAAAGCCCTTAAAGCATTCCATAAGAAGGAATGGCCTTGGTCCATTTCTAATGGATCCATAAGCCATATGGGCTTCCTTCCACATGGGCTATCTAGATTGGATAATCTAGAGTGGGCTCTCTTCATTCATGGGCCTTCAAGGGTGGAATGGTCTTAAGCCATCTAGGTTGGAATGGGCTTGGTTAAGCCATGGACCAAAGTGGCCCATTCAAGGCCCAATGAAGGGGGCGCCCTCTTTTTTTGTTGGTATTAGGCTAGCTAGTTTGATTTTCTTCGTCAATTACCACATGGAGCATTCAAATGGCTGCTGGTCAAGTTCCACATGGCTGCCACCTACCATCTTTACCTTGAAATTCAAAGGTAGGTGAGCTACCATGTCCCCTTGTCCCCCTTTCCCTTTCACCAAGGGTCTTAATCCATGCGCACCCCTCCCCCTACTTGCATCTTGCGCAAGTCCCCTCCCCCCTACCCCTTCCATTTCCCTATATAAGGGCATCTATAGTGTTTATGCTTAATAGAATGAAGTTTTGTTAAGAGATAAGTGCATTAGAGAGTGATTCTCTTGGGAGTGATTCCCTGGTTGCAGTCCTGTGACGGGACAGTTCTAGGTCGTGTGAGATGACCTCATATCCCTCTTCTCTTCTCATCTTCTTCTTCCATAAAATTTATCCGTGATACCTCTGCAAGTTAGCAAACTTTCAACTTTGGTTTCGCGTCGATCGGAGTTCATGAGCAACGGTGGCGATTTTTCTCGTGGAGGCGAGCAGATCTGCACCAGATTACTGCCCAGATCTGAAGATGACTGTGTATTGAATTCTTCAGCCCAACCCCGATGCCATCTGAAGTTGGTTCCTGAAGAGCAATCGTAGTAGTTCAAGTCCTCTTCGTGTTGCCGTTGGTTTCGCCTCGATCTGTGACCGGTGCTGATCGTGACGGCAGTTCTCGTGGGATCGCGCGGGCTGGTCTGAGCAGGCCCGGCTGAGAACTAGAATCAACTTTCAGAGCCTGCTCCACTTCATTCGGCCAAGATTCGTGTAAAGGATCTTTAGAGTATTTCTTCCTCTAGACGTTGCCTACCACCTCCCACAAGGAACGCCCCGATCCGACATCGGCAACCATTTTCCCAATATTTTACTGTGTTTCTGTGCAGTTCTGTGAGCACAAAACCAGAACCTCAGAAGATTCATCACTGCGCCCAGATCTGAAGGCATCTGTTCGCGATCTTCAGAGTGAAGATACTACATCTAGTCGCCGACATTCTCCAACAAACGGCGCTCCAATCGGGCATCGGATCCAGCCGTACCAGCCTCCGCAAGCTCGCTGCGCAGGGTGACCAGCGCTGGCAGAATCGGGTCGGCTTCCCGTCGGCGTACCCGAGCGGCTCCGGCACACGTTCCTCGCCTCCTGCGAGTGTGGCCCGTCAACCCGGGTTCCAGCAACCCCAAAGTTATTGATTGTAGCCCGATACCTCCCTGTGTGGAGTGGGCCAAGCTTCTGAAACTGTAAAGTTAATCTTGTGTGTATTGGGGTTGTTCAGAAATCGGCCGGGAATTCTTCCCCACGACTAGTCGTGGAGGTACGTGCTCGCTCCGATCCTTACATTTGCTGTTTAGTATGCTTTCTATATTGCTGCATTTGTGAGAATAGGGCCGATAGCTAGTTTCAAATTCACCGCGTTTGTGAGTTGTGAGCACCCATTCCATAGCTCCAATTGAGCATCGAGCGCGAATTAGCACCCTAGACGACGGTGGTTTCTTAATCGCCGTGATCCCCACGTTTCCCTCGCAAGGGACGATCTTCGGGCTCAAGAGAGTTGCTATTGAGAGACGTCTCCACCCGAAGAGTACCACGGTGGTCAGCCACCCGGCTTGCCTTAGTGTGTTAGTGCTGGCCGCACAACGAGTCCGTCGTAGGTCTTAGCCCGGTCGTCATCCGTCCCGCATCAAATTGGTATCCGAGTGGCAAAAATTCTTACTCTCCAAGATGCTATCTGACCAAGATACAAGGTCCATCTTGAAACACCTATCATCTCTACTTGACAAACTATCAACATTGGTGACCGACATACACAGCAATCAATCTTCATTTTGTCAATCCCTTGCCAAGATTACTGATCTTTGTTTTGATGTGAGGATTGCTGTTGAAACCATCAAGGGTCATGTTAATGCTCTTCCCCAATGCATCAAAGCTATTTTAGGCAAGATTGACACTGTGACAGACACGCTTAACTCTCTTGGAAATCAACTGAAGAACACCAAAAATGTCCAAGATGATATGTCCTCTGCTATTGCACATGTGAGGACCACACTGCAACATGACTTAGCTGCTATATCTCAAGACATTCACACGTTGCTGGGCAGAGACCAATCTACTACTCCACGATCTCACTCTACTCCAAGTCAACCACCAAGGGCTCGTGGATCTTCTTCCAGTTATGGCAGATTTTTCAATTGAGGCTTCAGGCCAGATCATGTATTGCCCCCTTCATGATGATGTCAAAGGGGGAGAGAAGAGTTCAAAGCAGCTTGAGTTCTTTTTGTAATGACAAACGCATTGATGAATGATAGCATATAGTTTACCTGTGATTTATCTATGATACAATGTAATGAAGCTTCATGAATCTTAGATACCTGTCCATGCGTTTATTTGATGCCTCATCCTTAAAACAGTCCAGAATTGCCATCATCAAAAAGGGGGAGATTGTTGTACTCCTGGTTTTGATGATGACAACGATAAGATAAGTGATATAGACACTTAAGTTTTAATGAATGTTTAACAGGAACAAAAGGATGCAGGGTGCTCAATGCGTCAACGCCATCAACAAGCAGCGTCGACGCAGCGGCTTAAGAGATGCCAATATTCAAGGAACAAAAGGATGCAGGGTGCTCAATGCGTCAACGCCATCAACAAGCAGCGTCGACGCAACGGCTTAAGAGATGCCAATATTCAAGGCAAGAAAGGCCTTAATGTACATGTCCGTGCGTCAACGCCACCCACTGGCAGCGTGGACGCAGCAGTTCAAGTATCTCCTTGCAACCTCTGGAGTACCTTGGCAGCGTCGACGCTGCAGCTCGTTGGGTCGACGCAGCAGCTTGATGGATCGACAAGGTGACCAGAGGGTGGACGCAGCTGCACAATGCGTCAACGCACTCCTTGACGCAAGAAGGCTGAAGCCATCCAATTTCAGCTGCTGGAACACACCAATGCGTCAACGTAGCACGATGAGAGCGTTGACGCAACACGTCTATCTGCTGAAGACCTGATCACTGGATCACCGATGCGTCAACGCAGCAGGATGATGGAGTCAACACAGCAGACTTGAGTCTTACTGGTAGAATGCCCTTGAAGGGTGCGTCAACCCTATGAAGCAAGGCACGTGATCCGAGGTGCCTGGGTCGTAGTCCCAGGATGGATGAGGTACCAGGATGCTGACACGTTGAAGCTGGGGCCTGCTACTTCACCACGTGGTCCAATCAATTGAATCTCTCTAGGGCGTCTCTGCCCTATCCTCCGAAGCCCCTGTTATTGGTATATAAATCCCTCTTCGTCTTCAGTGAAGAGGCTAATCACTCCAAGAAAGAAGTGAAGAAAAAGAGGCCATCTGAGAGCAGGAAGAGAACAGGAGAGAGAGATAGGCCAGCAGAGAAGATTTCGATAGCAAAAGATGAAGATCGTGAGAGTGGAAATAGTAGAAGAAGAAAAGAGCAGAGAACAGTAAGAGTGCATGAGCTGAGAAGAAGAAAGAAGAGGAAGAAACGAAGAATAAGAGAGTAGTCTATTGAAGACCTGTTCAGTCTGTTCGTGGATCAAATCCAGAACGACTATTGTGTTTCATTTCCTATTTTTGATGCTGTGCTTTTCATGTTTCATGTTTGTTATTTTTATTGTGTTACTCCTATTGTGATTGTTCTTCCGAACCTCTGGACTGAGGTCGGATTCCTCTTGGTGGGTCAGGAGAAGGGAGGCTAGCCCTCCGGTTCTGGTCTTGCTGGTAGCAGGTCCAGGTGTACCCTCCGGGTTGGAGGAAGAGAGACTTGGGTCTCTGGTTGCTGGTGACTGGGTGTCACTAGTGTTCCCTCCGGTTGGGAGGAAGAGGGGAGGATGTTCCCCTGGTCAAGCTGTTTGGCAGCGTGTGTTCGCAGACTGAGTCTGCAGGTTACTAGCTTGTGCTAGTGGAAGCCTCACTCCTGTTGGGAGTGAGGGGTGGATGTAGGTCTTGGTGACCGAACCACCTAAAAAATCTCCTGTGCAAGTGATTGTGCTTTGTGTGATTGTTCCTTGCCTTCTACCTTCCCTTCACAGGTTGTGCATGCTTGGTTAGTTGTGTTAATTGGGAGTAATCTCTGAGCATTGTCTTCTGCTAAGTGTGCTTGGGTTGATTAGCTCTGCTTGCGAGACTGGTGTGATCAGGTGGCTGCATTGTTGCAGTCCAACTATTTGATCAATTGTTTGATCATCATCTTCTCTTGGAAAGCTCATTAGTTTTTATTCCGCATATCTGAGCGTTTAGTGTTTTAATTCGGGCATAATTTTTTAGAGGGATACATTCACCCCCCTCTATATCCGGGCCTAGCACCCTAACAATTGGTATCAGAGCGGTGTCTGCTTAGAAGGTCCAGCGACCTGCAGATCCGATCTTGCTGTCTTAGGTGCTAATTTATTTCTAGTGCATCATTATTCCTGTTGCATTGAATCTACCTTCTATTTGTTTCAATGGCTCCTCCACCCGTCTTTAGTGGTTCTAATTTTAATCAGTGGCACACTGCTCTCCATGCTTATGTTAATGTTGTTAATCCTGATCTGTGGAAATTAATTTCACAAGGTCCTCACACCTTACCTACGAAAGTGTCCAAATGGACCGACAGACACAGATCAAAGGGCGGAGAAAATCAGAAAGCCTTTAATCTGATGAAAGCAACTACTGACAGAGCTTTATGGTCTTGCTTTCATGATTGCAGGTCCGCTAAAGACATCTTGGATATGCTGAAAAAAATTCACAGGGCAAATGAGGACAGCTGCATGATGGCTGACAGATATAATCAAAGCAACAATCAAAGTGATGAAGAGGACAATGATGATCAAGTAAACCCTTTCCAACATTATACTGTGGATGATTGGGAAAATACTTATGCTGACTTGTTGGGGTTATATGAAAAACTAAAAAGGGAATATAAGAGACTGAAAAAGGGTACTAGGTTAAATAGTGCAAAATCCTCTTCATGTAAAAATTGTTTAAAATTGAAACAAACAAATGATGATTATACTTCTGAGATTCGTGAGCTTGAGAGTCAAGTTAAATCGCTAAGGAAAAAGAATCAAGATTATGTTAACTCAGAACTAAGCAAGCTAAAATCTGAAAATGACTCTCTAAAATAATCTGCTAAAGAAAATGATAAAAAATTTGAGAAACTCAAACAAGAGAATGATTTGCTGATTGAAAAAATGAATGCCATAAAATCTGTAAACAGAGAATTACAGAAAGATTGTGAAACACAACAAAGAGAAATGAAACAAACTGAAAATGGAAGAAAGTATGAAGTCAATTCAGAAGACCAGCTTCTAATAAATGAATTGGTTCAAAATGATAAGCTTAAAGAAGAAATTGAAAGATTGAAGCTGTTAAACAGTGCGATGTCTGAGAGACTTCTAACCTTAGAAAAAGGGAAAATGGTGTGTTGAAGATTCTGATAAACTGAGCAATCTGGAAAATAAAATTAAAAAATATAAAACTGCTAACAAGATGTTAACTGAATGTGTGAATTGCAGTGAACAAGAGATTGTCAGTTATGAGCTACACATTTCCTCTCAAGAAAATGAAATTCAGGATTTAAAAAACTCCTTGTCTAAATTTGTTAGTGGGCAAGATAATCTGAACAAACTGCTGGGAATAAAAGTCAATTTTCAGAAGGAGGGGTTAGGTTATAATCCTGTAAATAAAAAGAAGTTTGAAAATAAAATTCATACATCTTTTGTTGCTAGCTCTACTTCTCACACTTCTCAGAAGTCACCTGTTTCTCAGTCCACTGTTCAGAGAACCCAAAAACCAACTGTTTTCGTTAAATCTTCTGAACAGGAAAAGCCTTCTACCTCATCCACACCTCAGTACAAGGCTAAGAAAACAGGAAATCAAAATAAAAATCATAAAACAACAAAAATTTAAAGGAACAATTTGCATGCTAAAAATTCATCAGATAAATGCCATGCTGAAAAAAAAATCAAATGGCTCCTGTCATTACTGTGGTAAGCATGGACACTTTATAAGTAACTGCTTTGTGATGAAACAAGATGACAAGAAGCATGCTAGAAAATCTGTGTCTGGTCAGAAAAGGAGTGTCATATGTTCTAATTGTGGCAAATTAGGACACTCAATTGCTCATTGCTGGTTTGCTAGTGGTAAGAAAACCTATTATTCATATCATGCTAAAATCCCTGCAAACCAACATGTTTTTAATAAATACAAATCTGTTTCAATGAACCAGCATATCATATGTTCTAACTGCAACAAAATTGGTCACAAGACCTCTGAATGCTGGTCAGGTTCTTTTAAAAGAAATTCTCTCAAATGCTCTCACTGTGGAAAGCATGGCCACACAGTCAAGGACTGTTGGCATGCTCAGGGTAGAAAATTCAATTCTAAAACTGATAAATTCCCTGCCATTAGCAAAAAGTCTTTTGGATGCTATCACTGTGGGAAGCCAGGTCATAGAGTTGATAAATGTTGGCTGGTCGGCTTTAGTAAACAAACCTTTTTCTCTGTCAATAAATTTCATGACAACAATAATGTGCATAAAAAGAATTTGAAATCTGCTAATTCATGCCATTACTGTGGACAAATTGGTCATTCAATGAATAATTGCTACTTGATGAAATCTGATGACCATGCTGCTAGAAATGTACTGAGAAAACCTGCTAGGAGTAATACTGTCATGTCAGGACCCAAGACTTCTTGGGTGCCTATCTGTGCAAATTAGTTTGCTTACCTGCAGGTGTGCCTTGGAAGCTGAAGAATAAAGAGGGGTAATAAACCAAGGCACTCAAGAAGAAAACCCCTAGGACTGAAATTTTCAGGTAAATTCTCTGCATTTCCTATAATGAAATTCACTGCATATCTTGTTTGATGTGTTCTTGCACACTTGTCATCTATTGAACACTATGAACATTCATGTCTCTCAATGCTCATACTTAATTGTCTGTTTAGACATTGAAATGAGAATAAACTTGCATTCTGAAAAATCTGAAAAGCTGAAAATTGATCCATGCATGCATGCTCACATTTAAAAATCTGCTTTGTTTCTCATGAGCACATGTTGAGATATCAGTGCATAATTCAGATTGAGAATTGATTGGAAATCAGAATTGCATGTTCTAAGGGGGAGTTTAGTCGTCCTTGTTTGTTGTGTCTATCTTTCTTACAATCATCTCAGCATGAATACTGTTTCAGCTTGATACTCATTTTATTGGCTATTATAATTTCATTCATGCATGGTCTGAGGGGGAGTTTGCTTAAGATTATCTCGGTAACAAAATGCTGAATAGAGTACAGAGTTGTTGCTGCTGGCTGGTTAAGTGAGTTAACGCAGTGTGGAAATAGAGTTAATGCACCAGACAGCTTATTCTTTGAGAACCTTGATGTGGAGTGTATGTGGCTGGTGGAGTGAGTTGACGCTATGGTGAAACTGAGTTAACGCTGTGGGCAAATGGGTTATGAAATTGAACAAATGTTTGTGATGTCTAGATGGATGAGTTGACGCAGTGATGAGGGTGAGTTAACGCAGCTGTGCCTTATTGGAATCTCAGGGTTACATCTTCCTCTTTTGGAAACTTCCTTCTCACATCAACTTGCTCTGTCCATATATCATGTCCTTTCCGTTCTTATCCCACAATAAAGCTTCCTTGACATCCGTGTATGGGAAAAATCTCTAGACATTGAGATATGTAGATGATGTCTTAAATTCAGGGGGAGTTACAGTGATAATTCCTGTGGAATATGAGATATATTCTGAATTGCTCTATGTTATGTTAATGATAGGAGATCCATAATTCTTATGATGTTTGAGTTCAAGAACTTTTGAACCCAATTATGCACTATGTATGGAGCAAAAGCTGAACAGTTTAATAAAACCAGGACCTCATCATCTCTCGATCCTTATTGTTCAAAAGTAAAGAAACCAATGTGTGTAGAGGAATTTAATAATTGTATTGATGATGAACTCAGAAATTGTTTATAAACGCTAAAGATGCAATCTATTCACATGTAATATAATGCAGAGCAATGGTAGTTGTTCACTGAGAAATTAGCCCTATGCACTAAAGAAGTGCTGAAGAGCAAGTCATGAGGTGCGCTACTATCTCTATCTTCAAGAGGAAAACAAATCATTCCAGAGCAATGGTAACTATCAACTGAGAAACTACCTTCAAGCACTTATGAAGTGCTGATAGGCATGTCATGAAGTCAGTTGCCACCTCTGGTTAGTCAATGCAGAATAGTTTGCTATGCTGAGTAACCGGGGACTCGGGTGTCTGATAAACATGTGTACCCGTGTCAAAATGCTAGCAACACTTGACTGCAAATGAAAATGTAAAAAGAAGTTGAAAATGCTGAAAATGTGAAAACAATTAAAACATGTGAGTTTGGTTGATCTGATGCTCCTTATTCAACTGAGTCTATCTTCAATGCCAGTTAAATTTCTCTCTATCTGAAAGGCTTCTTAAAATTGAAAGATATAAGGGTCAGAAATGAAAATGGTTCTAGTGTGAAAAGAGTTCTATTTTTTCTCCAGGCAAGTGGCTTTAGTGGTTCATGGCTTCTAATTCAATGTTTTAAGATTATTTCTTCTCTTTATCATTAAATGAATTAGAGCCTATTTACATACATCTCTTTCATGGGAACTCGATCTGCAACACTTAAAATTCCTTGAATATAAGCCTGATTATCTCACTATCTTAGTACCTTAAGAAAATCCCTTGAACGGATGTCTCTCTGGCTACTTGTCTTGCTTCTTCTGTTCACATCAGCCTCACTGCGTAGACGCAATGTCCCTTGGCATCCACGCCTTGTGTCTTTCTGACTACTTGTCTTGTGTTTTCTGTTCACATATGCCTCACTGCGTAGACGCAATGCACCCTTGGCGTCCACGCATTGCCTCTAATACAACTTTCTTCAACCCGGTTCACCGACTTGAACCGGCTGAACCGTTCACTAAAAGGGTCTTCGTAGCCTCTTTGAAAGAGTAGCTTGACCGCCACTCGTCTCCACTCCGTTCGAAACCCTTGGACGGTTTACCTTCCGTGTTCTCCAAACACCCTCCCACACCATTTCTTGTCTCCGATCATCTTCGGCAAGGGTGCTCAGTCGGGAAAGCTGTTGATGGAGCAGAACTTGAGGGATTCGAGTGCGACACAGTTGACGATGGACTCACTCACAGAGGATGCGCTTGATGCTCCAGTGGCCAACCCTCCAGAAGCGACACCATCTACAGCTATTTCCAGGAAGCGCAAAGGAAAAGAGAAGGAGAGACGTCCTCGGAGCCCTAGTCCGCCGGTCAAGAGAAGAAAGTCCTCAAAATCGATATCAGCTGAACCACGCACCTCTTCTGGCATAACGGGGAAAAAGAAATCCAGGTCTTCTGTTGTCATCAATATAGAAGAACCTCTCAAGGTTCTTATCCCCAGGTGCATTGTAAGTTCCGATGAAGAGCTACTGACTGCATTTCCTGAGGTACGGCCTGCATTAGAATTTCAAGGCTGGTGGAAGTTTGTGACGAAGCACACTGTTTACTATCCTACTCTCGTTAGGGAATTTTATCAGAATTTGAAATATGAACCGAATATTCCCAAATTGTCCTCCACTGTTAGAAATGTTCATTTTGAGTTAACTAGTGCCCTGCTTGCTCGAGTTTTGAAAATACCAATGGGAGGAGCAAAGCTTCATTCGTATGAGCTAGATGAACATGAGGCGTTTGCTGTTTTGACTGGGTTAACCAAAGACCCCTCTGACGTGAAATAGACATACATGTCCAGTCTGAAAGCTAATAGATTTATACCATCTGTCAGACTACTTCATCACATATGCACGTCTATCATCACACCTCAAAGCAGTGGTAGAGAAAGAGTCACAGATATGCAGCGATTCCTGTTGTACTGCATGCTAAAGGAAGTTAAGATTTCTTTAACTGATGTTGTAGTTCATACAATTGGAACTTGTCTTCACCACTCTAGAACACTACCTTATGCAGCACACCTCACATCAATTTTCAAAAAGGTAGGAGTGGATTTTGGAACTGAAAAGAAACATGTTATCCCCAAAGGAAACATATATTCCATGTCTTACGTTCAGAGATTTATGGGCTTCAAAATCATTGATGGTAAGGCTGTTAGAATCCTTCCAAGTCAGAAATCAGCTCAATCAGAAACAAGACAGGCATCAAGAACAGTCACTGTGGATGATAGTCAAGTGAACAGGACAGAGATACCAATTCCACCTGTGGTGAGAGAAGGAAGACCAGAGGGTAGTTCAGCAAGAGGAGAGCATGAAGTTGAAGAAACATTTGTGAGATCATCAAGCCCTCAGTTAGAAACTGGGAACCCAGTGGCTCTACACCTACAATGGAAATTGGTGTTTATAGGAGGCCTTTTCCAACTTCTGATGCAGCTCCACCACCAGCCACTGTTGAAGAGATGTTTGCTCACATGTCTATGATGCTGCAGCGTCAGGATGCAAAGATGGACAAGCTAATGGAGTTTACAAATTATCATCTCAACAAACTGACTGCTCGGGTTATAAAATTTGAAGTCTCTGTCTTATCCGAGTGGCAAAAATTCTTACTCTCCAAGATGCTATCTGACTAAGCTACAAGGTCCGTCTTGAAACACCTATCATCTCTACTTGACAAACTATCAACATTGGTGACCGACATACACAGCAATCAATCTTCATTTTGTCAATCCCTTACCAAGATTACTGATCTTTGTTTTGATGTGAGGATTGCTGTTGAAACCATCAAGGGTCATGTTAATGCTCTTCCCCAATGCATCAAAGCTATTTTAGGCAAGATTGACACTGTGACAGACACGCTTAACTCTCTTGGAAATCAACTGAAGAACACCAAAAATGTCCAAGATGATATGTCCTCTGCTATTACACATGTGAGGACCACACTGCAACATGACTTAGCTGCTATATCTCAAGACATTCACACGTTGCTGGGCAGAGATCAATCTACTACTCCACGATCTCACTCTACTCCAAGCCAACCACCAAGGGCTCGCGGATCTTCTTCCAATTATGGCAGATTTTTCAATTGAGGCTTCAGGCCAGATCATGTATTGCCCCCTTCATGATGATGTCAAAGGGGGAGAGAAGAGTTCAAAGCAGCTTGAGTTCTGTTTGTAATGACAAACGCATTGATGAATGATAGCATATAGCTTACTTGTGATTTATCTGTGATACAATGTAATGAAGCTTCATGAATCTTAGATACCTGTCCATGCGTTTGTTTGATGCCTCATCCTTAAAACAGTCCAGAGTTGCCATCATCAAAAAGGGGGAGATTGTTGTACTCCTGGTTTTGATGATGACAACGATAAGATAAGTGATATAGACACTTAAGTTTTAATGAATGTTTAACAGGAACAAAAGGATGCAGGGTGCTCAATGCGTCAACGCCATCAACAAGCAGCGTCGACGCAGCGGCTTAAGAGATGCCAATATTCAAGGAACAAAAGGATGCAGGGTGCTCAATGCGTCAATGCCATCAACAAGCAGCGTCGACACAGCGGCTTAAGAGATGCCAATATTCAAGGCAAGAAAGGCCTTAATGTACATGTCCGTGCGACAACGCCACCCACTGGCAGCGTGGACGCAGCAGTTCAAGTATCTCCTTGCAACCTCTGGAGTACCTTGGCAGCGTCGACACTGCAGCTCGTTGGGTCGACGCAGCAGCTTGATGGATCGACAAGGTGACCAGAGGGTGGACGCAGCTGCACAATGCGTCAACGCACTCCTTGACGCAAGAAGGCTGAAGCCATCCAATTTCAGCTGCTGGAACACACCAATGCGTCAACGCAGCACGATGAGAGCGTCGATGCAACACGTCTATCTGCTGAAGACCTGATCACTGGATCACCGATGCGTCAACGCAGCAGAATGATGGAGTCAACGCAGCAGACTTGAGTCTTACTGGTAGAATGCCCTTGAAGGGTGCGTCAACCCTATGAAGCAAGGCACGTGATCCGAGGTGCCTGGGTCGTAGTCCCAGGATGGATGAGGTACCAAGATGCTGACACGTTGAAGCTAGGGCCTGCTACTTCACCACGTGGTCCAATCAATTGAAGCTCTCTAGGGTGTCTCTGCCCTATCCTCCGAAGCCCCTGTTATTGGTATATAAATCCCTCTTCGTCTTCAGTGAAGAGGCTAATCACTCCAAGAAAGAAGTGAAGAAAAAGAGGCCATCTGAGAGCAGGAAGAGAACAGGAGAGAGAGATAGGCCAGCAGAGAAGAATTCGAAAGCAAAAGATGAAGATCGTGAGAGTGGAAACAGTAGAAGAAGAAAAGAGAAGAGAACAGTAAGAGTGCGTGAGCTGGGAAGAAGAAAGAAGAGGAAGAAACGAAGAAGAAGAGAGAAGTTTATTGAAGACCTGTTCAGTCTGTTCGTGGATCAAATCCAGAACGACTATTGTGTTTCATTTCCAGTTTTTGATGCTGTGCTTTTCATGTTTTGTGTTTCTTATTTTTATTGTGTTACTCCTATTGTGATTGTTCTTCCGAACCTCTGGACTGAGGTCGGATTCCTCCTGGTGGGTCAGGAGAAGGGAGGCTAGCCCTCCGGTTCTGGTCTTGCTGGTAGCAGGTCCAGGTGTACCCTCCGGGTTGGAGGAAGAGAGACTTGGGTCTCTGGTTGCTGGTGACTGGGTGTCACTAGTGTTCCCTCCGGTTGGGAGGAAGAGGGGAGGATGTTCCCCTGGGCAAGCTGTTTGGCAGCGTGTGTTCGCAGACTGAGTCTGCAGGTTACTAGCTTGTGCTAGTGGAAGCCTCACTCCTGTTGGGAGTGAGGGGTGGATGTAGGTCTTGGTGACCGAACCACCTAAAAAATCTCCTGTGCAAGTGATTGTGCTTTGTGCGATTGTTCCTTGCCTTCTACCTTCCCTTCACAGGTTGTGCATGCTTGGTTAGTTGTGTTAATTGGGAGTAATCTCTGAGCATTGTCTTCTGCTAAGTGTGCTTGGGTTGATTAGCTCTGCTTGCGAGACTGGTGTGATCAGGTGGCTGCATTGTTGCAGTCCAACTGTTTGATCAATTGTTTGATCATCATCTTCTCTTGGAAAGCTCATTAGTTTTTATTCCGCATATCTGAGCGTTTAGTGTTTTAATTTAGGCATAATTTTTTAGAGGGATACATTCACCCCCCTCTGTATCCGGGCCTAGCACCCTAACAATAAGAGGCTAACTGGACTTCGATGGGGATAACCACTTCTGACCCGTAGGCAAGGGAAAACGGCGAGCACCCGGTAGGGGTTTTGTAGACCGTCCGATAGGCCCATAATGCTTCGAAGATCTTCTCACCACAATCACGTTTCTGATGGCTAACCATCTTATCCAGGAGCTTACAGAGGGTTTTGTTGAAGGCTTCTGCTAAACCGTTAGCCTGAGGGTTGTAGACCGAAAAGGTTCTCTAGTCGATTTGGAATTTGGCCGCTAACTGGTATACGGCCTTATTCTTGAAGGGTGTCCCGTTGTCGGACACTATGCGACTGGGAGTACCGAATCGGTATATAATGTTGTGCCTGACGAATCTAGCAACGATTTCACCTGTGACCTCTCTCAAGGGTAGAGCCTCTGCCCAACGAGAGAAGTAGTCAGTGGCGGCCAAGATGTATTTATGGCCCTTGGAAGATGGCGGAAAAGGCCCCACGATGTCCATGCCCCATTCAGTGAATGGCCGAGTGGGGGCTGTAGGACGCAGTGGGTTGGGAGGTTTTCTGAGTACTGGGCCAAAGGCTTGGCATTGATGGCATGTACGGGCATACTGGATGCAATCTGCGTACATGGTTGGCCAGTAGAAGCCTTTGAGCTTGATGTTGTGCTTCATCCGATCTCCGACCTGGTGCGCACCGCACAATCCGGAGTGGACCTCCTGCATGATGGCTCGAGCTTCCACTAGAGAGACACATCTCAGAAGAATCGACTTATCCTTCTCATGGACGAACCGATATAGGGAGTCGCCAATCAACTCGTAAGAGGTTGCTCGGCAGAGTAGCTTGACTCTTTGAGCTCGGTCAGGTAAAAGCCACTCTTTCTTGAATTTGATGATAGGTGCACGCCAATCATCCTCTTCTGGAGGTGTGCTTTGGTCAAGGTTGTGAACCTCGTAAATGGTGAGACCGGCGTTGCCTTCGAGTGAGCTCGGCATCAGCCTCCGGTGCTTGATGACAATGTCGACCTCGCCCTCGGGCGGGAGCTTGATGACCGCGGCCAATTTTGCTAAGGCATCCGCCTGAGCGTTGCTGCTTCTGGGAATGTGCTCTATTTCAAAGAAATAGAACTTCTGGGTTAATCTGGTGACGGCGGTGTGGTATGGAACCGACTCCGACTTCCGCACGTCATAGATGCTGAGGACCTGTCAGACTATCAGTTGGGAGTCCCTGTAAGCTTTGAGGCATTTAATGCCCATGTGGAGAGCCATCTGGAGCCCAATGAGTAGAGCTTCATACTTGGCTTCATTATTGGTCAGGGACTTCATGAGGCCACAAGAGTTATACAAAACTCCGCCCTGTGGAGTCAGGAAGACTATGCCGGCACCTACTGTGGTGGCAGGATCCTGGTTGCTCTGGGTGATCCCTCGGGAAGCACCATCGAAGTAGAGCTCCCAGCAAGGCACACTGGCTGTGAGAGCACTGGGCTGCCAATAATGCAAGACATCTCCGCTCTGTTCAACCGGTTGTTGTGATTGAGAGCAAGGGACTCCTCGTCCGGGAGCTCCGAGCTGAGAGGTGAGTCGTCTGGCACTGGATGGGCTGCCAAAAATTCAGCCATACCCTGTCCTTTGATTGCTTTTCTGGGGACATAGGTAATGTCGTATTCCATCAACAAGAGAGCCCACCTCCCCAGTCTACCTGAGAGAACAGGTCACCGAAGGAGATACTTCAGAGGGTCGTGCTTGGAGATAAGCTCGACTCGATGAGACAGGAGGTAATGCCACAGCTTTTTAACTGCGAACACCAGTGCCAAGCAGACCTTCTCCATAGGGGAGTAGTGGTGCTCGGCCCCGATTAGCTTCCTGCTGAGGTAATAGAGGGGTTGCTCTTTACCTTCTTCAGTAATTTGTGCCAACAGAGCTCCCAGCGAAGCGTCCATGACAGCAATGTAAAGGATGAGGGGTTTACCCTTGACTGGTGCTCCCAGAACTGGGGGAGTGATGAGGTACTCCTTGATTTTCTCGAAAGCCGCCTGGCATTCTGAGTCCCATGTGAATGGGGCATCTTTCTTCATCAGCTTGCTGAAAGGCGCGCATCGACCGGAGAGGTTAGAAATAAACCTCCGAATGTAGGTCAGCCTCCCTTGGAAGGACCTAAGTTCGGTGATGTTGCTGGGTGGTGGAAGCTCCTGGATCGCTTCGATCTTGCTGGGATCCACCTCGATTCCTCGGTACCTGACGATGAAGCCGAGGAATTTGCCGTTGGATACGCCGAAGGCGCATTTCATGGGGTTCATCTTGAGCCCATATTACCGGAGACGCTCGAAGACTTGGCAAAGGTCGCGCAAATGGTCTTCGCGCCTTTTGGTCTTAACGACGAGGTCGTCGACATAACATTCGATGGTGTTGTGCAGCATCTCATCGAATATTTTGGTCATGGCACTTTGGTAAGTAGCACCCACATTTTTCAAACCAAAGGGCATGCGTTTGTAATTGAAAATCCCTTTGGGGGACCTGAAGGCTGTATGGTTCTTGTCTTTGAGGGACATCCGGATTTGATTATAACCGGATGACCCGTCCATGAAAGACAAGGCTTTGTGACCGGTGGTCATATCGACCATCGTTTCTGTAATTGGAACTGGGAAGTCATCCTTCGGACAAGCTTTGTTGAGGTCCCGAAAGTCGACGCAGATGCGGACTTGACCATTCTTCTTCTTCACCAGAACTCTATTGGCGATCCAGACAGGGTAGATGCACGGCTCGATGAAGTCGACCTCCACCATTTTGTGGACTTCGGCCGAAACCTGGAGCTCCAGCTCATGGCGCATGTGCCGTTGTGGTTGCTTGACCGGAGCGATTGAGGGACAAATGGCTAGGTCGTGCTCCGCTACGGAGGGGTCTAGCCCTGGCATTTCCTTGTATGTCCAGGCGAAGCAGTCCTTGTATTCAAGCAAGAGTTACTTGTAATCTTGCTTCTCGGCCTCGTTGAGGAGAGCACTGACGAATGTAGGCTGAGGGGCTTCATCATCGCCCAGGTTGATCTCCACGAGATCATCGACGGTCGCCTGGCCACCATCCTCCAGCTCAGGAGGAGCGGGTTGGAGGTCGATGAAATCATCATCATCAGTGTCGGCTTCGTGTATTTCTTGGTTCTCGAAGCCACCAGTCGATGGTGAAGGGACTGGAGAGTGGTTGTCACTGGAATCCACCGGGGATTGATCTAGGCTGCCGACTTTTGGCCAGCAGTCGTCAGCTGGAGCTGCTGAGGTCTCCCTGGGGTTGCCCGGTGAAGCAGACAATCTTTCGCAGCTAAGGCCAGTAAGATTCCCCCCCTCAGGAGGGTTTATTGAACCAGGTCCCCCGAATGGTTGAGAGACCGGAGAAGCTTCTTCTGCTCCTTTGTCTCGGCAGGGAGGTAAAGGAGGTTCCCCAACATCTTGAGCCGGGGTTCTGGCTTTGGCGGAGATCGGGATCAGGATTTCCTCTCCCTCATCCCCGGAGTTGTCAAATTTAGCTTTGACTTTTGCTTGGTCATCGGCTGGTAGTGCCAAGCCTACGACGTTAACTGCGTAGTGGACGCGGAAGTCCGAGTCCTGGTCGTAGCCAAGCCCACTGGTATCCTTATGGAAGGACGAGGGTTGCCCCCGGACCTGGGAAGGGTCCCACAGTCGACGAAAGTCTCTTTGTTGGGTAGAGGTCTGCTACAGGGGAATGTGTTGTTTCAAACACATCTCTTGAATATGCGGCGACAGGTCACCCCACACCTGAACTGCTTCAGGGGTATCATTGGCTCACCTAAACCAGCCAAAGTCATCATATGGCGGGGCTTGAGGGACTATGTCTCCTTTATAGAAGACAATAGGTTTGTCCTTGTTAGCCTTCTTCTTGTTCCGGTGTTGTCGCTTGAAGGTGACAATGAATGTTGTTAGCGACTCGACGCTGTGCTCCTCGAATGCACTCAGGAGCTGGATGCAATATGGTGGCAGGCATATACTCTTGCCGATAGCCCGGCTAATGAGATTAGCCTCGAAGTCGATCTGGCGCCTCTCAGGGTGATCTGGGGTTGACTTGGAGCTGAGGCGCAGCCGGTGGAGCTTGGCCTTTTCCTCGTCAACAGAGAAGAGGTCATCATCATCTTCCTCTGAGAGCCAGCCATTGCTTTTGCTTTTGATCACGGGGTACGGATTAATCCCTTTGAAGTAGAGAGCAGCGTCGGCTAGGTTGCATTCTGCTGGTGTAAATGGCGACAGGTCTGAAAAGACCTTGTGTTGCTCCCCATCCTTGGCATATTTGATGCATTGGTGGAGAGTCGATGGGACGACCCAGTTTTCATGAAGCCATGGTCTGCCCAACAGCATCTTATAAGACGTGTTGGAGTCGATGTTGTAGAATATTGCCTTGGAGGTGAAATCATCGAGCACCAGATCGACGTCTACCCGGCCGAGGACGTCCTCGGTGTTCTGGTTGAAACCGGATATCTTGACCACCTGAACCTTCTGTAGATATGGGGTTAGATATAGAGACTTGAATGTCTTGAGCGGCATGATGTTAACAGCGGCACCAACGTCCACTAGGATCCGGTTCACATCGTGCCCATTGATTTTCCCCTTCATGTAGAGAGGATGGTTGTGGCACGGAGGAGAAAGCAGCATGTCTTTCTCCGTGAAGGTGATGGTGGCTGCGAAGGCTCCATAGGCAACCGCCTTCATTTCCGCGACATGCACTTCATAGACTTCCAGCTCTTGGAGTATTTTGATAAGGGTCTCCCTTATATCCTTACTCCAAGCGATGGCTTCCCAAATTGAGATGCTGGCAGGGAAGCGCTTCATCTGGTGGAGACCTTCCGGTCAGCTCGGGCTCGAGCATCCTCAGAGAAGGTAGTATGTCAGGTTGAACCTTCTGCGAGCTGCCGTGCTGTTCCCCATCGAGAAGTCGCACTGCCTTGCCCTTACCACCGGGATCAGATTGACCTTGATCGCCAGCGGGATCTTGGAACAGGGACGCCAATGATGGCTCTTCTGGGGGTGATTGGTGGGCTGGCTCGTCCTTGCCGGATGATCCCGCTTGCTTTGCTGCGAAAGCTGGCACTGGCGCAGGGGCTGGAAGGCTGGCAGTAGCCTCTTTACTGCCGGAAGGATCGAAGATGTCTGGTCCGCCCCGAATTTCTACTTCCGGAATGGGAGCTGGTTCCTCTCCTCGAAAGAGGATAATTCGCTCTGGGTCGAAAGTAGACAGAGAGAGGGGTAGCTCGGGGATTCTCCCACGACCTCTGCCACGTCCCCAGCCACGACCTCGGCCACGACTGGTGTGTTCTGGAGCTGGCTGTAGCCCAAGAGGGGCAACAGTTCTTTGTCTTGTTCGGGAGGCCACTGGCTCGCCTCGCCGAGAAGCATTGATATTGTCGGGAGGTGGGATGGCCACCATGTTGCAGGTGCAGCGCTTTAGCATTTCTTCCAGCTGCTCTGGGGTGATCTCCTTATCTTTATAGCACAAGGAGAGCTCGTTAGGGATCACGAGTCTTTCGCCGTTCTTGAGCTTTTGGATCATTTCTTGGACCCAATTTCTGAGGCGGGCTCGTTTCTGCATTTCTTCCCACGGGATGTAGCTATCGAGTGCGAGAGCCCCGGTAGGATGAGGGGGAACGTATTCCTCCAAGTCATCAATGAGCCACTGGAGCCTTTGGAGAGGCGTTGGCTCGGCCGGGAATTGCAGGGCGGCTGCTTGTTCAGCCTGTTTCTTGAGTCACCTTCTAAGGTTCTTCCTCCTATTTTTCTCTCGTCTCTTAGCGATAGCCGTCTTCAAGGGAGTAGGAGGGAGAGGTGCTCGAGCTAGAGTTGACAAATCTTGGTGAGGATATCTCCGATCTGACACCCTTGTGGGGCGAGGTCGATGACTCTTCCTCGCCTGGATTTCGATCCAGGCGCCTTCCGCTTGTTGTATCTGGAAGGTGGCGTTGATCGCCTGCTCGATCACCTCGAGCGACAATTCCTGGTATGCCGGAATACTGGGACTGGCGTCTGAAGACGTGTGCATGGTTTGATGCCTTAACCGCGGTGGCGACGGGAGCCTACGAGGAGTTGGTAGGCTGGTACTGGCGTCCGAAGACGTGTGTGTGGTTTGATGCCTTAACCGCGGTGGCGATGGAGATGTCTTCCACTGAGCCGGTACATTGGAACCGGTGTTGGGGGACATATGCGTGGTTTGATGCCTTACCCGCGGTGGCGGCGGCTTTTGTTGAGGAGCGGACAGAGAGGGGCATGAGTTGTCCTGCTCCTTAGCCTTGCCTTTGCTACCGTGCTGAGAGCTAGGCCTAGCGATGACTGACGGCGTTGAAAGACGTTGTCATTCTGCACAGTTATGTCGACTTTACGGAATGAAGGAGCCTTGTGGCGGTGGGCCGGCCACTTGAAGCAAAGCCGCTGAAGACTTCGCTCCGAATTGTGTCAACAGGTAGGCGGGATAGACCCGACGGCCCCTCTACTGAGGAGGTACACCGAGGCTGAGGTGGGGACTCACCCTGTTTTTGCTTTCCCTTCCTGTCCGCGGCTGTCGGCGACGAAGATAGGGTGGGAGGAGGATAAGAAAGAGCCGAAGAGCTTGTCATCATCTCGCCCACCAGAACGTCCTCTCGGCCGAGAAGGACCTGGAGGAGCCTGGCAGTGTCTTCTTCAGGGAAAGGAAGAGTCTTTAGCTCCCGCCAAGACCGCCACTGCACGGCTGAAGTGGCCGGGATTGGCTGGCTAGGTGCTGATGTCTGGGAGCCCTCAAGGGTCAGAGGAGCAGGAGAATGGATGACATTAACCGAAAAGTTAGTCAGCTCTGCCTCTTGACTAGCATCCTGCTCTCTACGCCTTCGCAGTCGCTCGAGCGCCTCTTGGTTGTCAGTCCGGAACTCGAGCCATTCTGGATGATGCTGGTAAGGCAGCCCGTGCCCATTCTCTTGAGGAGAGTCTAGCCGCTCTGGCGTACTCCTGGCGATGCTCAGGGTCTCTTCGACAGCTTGCTGAAGCCTGACGAGCGACATGGAGTTTCCTTCTGCATCGATCTGCTCCCATTGGATCTGCTCCTGGATTAGGTATTGGACTTCCTCACAAGACTCGATCGGGTGGCATATTCTGGCATGAAAGGGGCAGTATTTGGGGTGACTACGATCCTAATGAGTGTAGCCAGGAGGTGAGTCGCGGGGCATGATTTGCCCCCTCTCTACGAGGATATCGAAGAGTCACCGGGTTCTCTCGCTGGGGAAGGAGAGAGGTCTCCGATCGTGCCAGGGCCTCCACCCCGGGTACCAGATCGAACGTTCCCTTAGATTGGCTCTGGGCTCCTCTGACTCGTCATCAGAAAAAGAAAATGCGACCATCATGTAGATGACATTGGCTGAGGGGTGAGCCACGCGTGCGGTCTTAGCCGGCCTGGCCCACGTATGTGGTTGCGGAGGATCGACGAGACCGCTCTTCATCTTGACGAGGCCGTCTCGGATCAGCTTCTGTGCCTGAGTCTTGAAGACGTAGCAATCTTCAATTGAATGACCCAGCATGCGATGATATAGATAATAACTGGGATCGTTGGTCTTCAGCGCCTCATCCGGCTTGCGGATTTCTGGCAGTTTGACGATCTTCTGAGCCATGCAGAGGTCGAAGAGCATCTTTGTATGTTCCTTCTTGAAGGAGAAGGGTGTCTTCATGCGCTCCGAGAAGGAAGGAGCAACCGGCTTGTCTGCTGGCTTTTTGTCAGAGCCACTGGACTCGGCCCCTTTGCTGGCCTTGGTGGCAGGGGTGAATTCTATGATATTCACCTCCTTACTGGGCTGGCATTCTCGCGATTGTTTGCCCTTTGCTGCAATATAGCTCGGGTTGTCGGCGAAGAACATCTTTATCTCGGCGACTGCCAAATTGAGCTGGTCGAAGCCTTTGATATTGGTGCCGAGAAGCTTTTCACTGACTTCGGCCACCAGATCTCGACGACATATGGTGATGGCATCCTCTTGGACGGGTGGATTGACACACCTCATGCTGAGGTCTCGCCACTTTTTGATGAAGTCGAGGGCGCTCTCGCCCTTTTTCTGCCGAAGGGAGCAGAGTTCGGCTAGGGAGACCTTTCGCTCGGCCGTCTAAAATCGGTCGAGGAATTTTATCTGGAGGTCGGCCTAGTCGACGACTGAGCCGGGCTTCAGGCGGGAGTACCATTGGGAGGCCGTTCCCGTGAGTGAAGTGGCGAAGTAGCGGAGGAGATAGGATTCATCCAGTGCTAACTCGCCCATGGCCATGACATAGTAGGCCAAGTGTTCATCTGGCGACCCCTGCCCATCGAACTTTTGCAGCTTCGGGGGCTTGGAGTATTCAGAAGGAAGCTTCTTCAACTGGTGGTCAAGCGGGTAGGGTACACTATAGAGATCAACCGTTATCGTCCCTTCACCATACTGGGCGAGCTTTGTCTCGACAATGCGCTCGATCATCTGACGTTGTGCCAAGAGATCCTCTGGCACTGGTGTGTTGGAGGCTCGTGGTTGAGTCTCAACCGGAGGTGTGCCAAACCCAGTTGCCAACGGGGTTCGGGCAATCTCCGCTGAGGTGTTGGCAGCATAGGTACCGGCCTGAGACCTAGCAGGTTGCTGAGGGTGAAGGTCTCGTTCTTGGAGAAGGTCCTACAGGAGAGCCTTCAGATGCTGATTCTCCTTCATTAGGGTGTCGAGGGTCACTTTCTGAACCTCTTTCGTAGGAGGGTCATTGTTGACCGGCTCTGCATTGATAGGAGGGTCGCGGTCTTCTGCCGGAACCTCTTCTGTACGTTCCGACACTTGCGGTCCGGCAGAAGTGCCGATGTGACCTGTTGGGGGAGGCGGCGGAGCCGGGTGGCGTGGCCTCCTGAAGTGGGACAGAGGCTAGTTCAAGTCGCCAGACTAGGTGTCTGGCTGGTGTCCGGTGGTGTAGCACGTGAACACTCGAACCACATCATTGATAAACCGGGCCGTCCGCTTCCTTCGTGGATGTCGCTCGGGGCAGACAGGCGTCCCTAGTCTGTCAAAGATCGAGATGCGTTGCGGAGGGGGCTCACTCCCGACGTTGGTCGGAGGAGAACCCTAGACAGGTTGCTGGATCACCCGAGGATGGGCTCGCCTTTGCCTCCGCTTGCTTGCGCGGGGGACATTGGATGACTGGGCGTCGTCAGACGATGCTACTGTGAGACCCGTGGCATCCCGTCTGATGCCGCGTCTGAGTGCTCGCAGGGGGTTGATGATACGCGCCCTTTGAACATCTTGAGCTTCTTCTGGGGTGACCCAGATTCTTCGCAGGTCCGATTGCTGGTCTCCCTTGTCACCATTTTTCTGACGAGTCATCTTGGGAGGCCGTGTGTCTAGCTGCGGCGGGGGTCCCCGGGCTGCCGCCGAGGAACTCGCTCCTTTGAGCTTCACCCCATCCTCTCGTGTTTGACGCAAGAGGTTAAAACAATTGGAAGTGGGGATGGCAGGAATGGTCCGTCCTTAGGGTATAATTGGTTCACCCCCGTCGAGACGGATCCGCAAGTCGCCGATAAGGACTGTCTTGCCAGAGTTGCTGGTTGCAGCAGCTAGTCGCCTGCCTCTGCGGCCATGGCGATGCTTCTTCTGAGGAGCTGAAGAAGACTCCGCCCCAAGATGGTAGATCGAGAAAACATGGCCCGGAATGATCGGCAACTTGAAGACGTCAGTCCGAGGTGCCGGGATCGGTCCCCGGGGCAAGTAGCCCGCACCGGGAGTCGATGGCTAGGTGACTCGGGTGTAAGCCTTCGCCCGCGCCGATAAGAGTGTTGCCGAGGCTCGAGATGACACTCTTGTGCCGGAAGGCAAAGCCGTTGGAAGTGTCGGAGTGCCGGCGCCCTTGGGTCGAGGACCCGGGGTAGGTGCCGGCGTAGTCTGGGCTCGGGTCGGGATGCCCGAGGAAGGTGCTGAGGAGAGTTGCCCTCTTGGTGGAAGACCCACGGGGAGAGCCGGCTTGACTGGAGCTCGGGACCGGGGTCCTGAGTGCACTATCGGGGAGCCGTGAACTCGGGGCTGTGAGCCCGTGTCGAGTGTCGGCCTTGTCGAGATTCGGGGTTGGAGACCGGATGTAGATGCTGGGAAGCCGTAAACCCGGGGATGAAAGCCCGTGTTGGGTGCCGACTTTGCTGGGACTCGGGGTAGAGGACCCGAGGAAGATGCCGGGAAGCCGTGGACCCGGGGCAGGGAGCCCATGTTGGGTGCCGGATTGGCTGCGGCTCGGGGTTGAGGACCCGAGGAAGAAGCTAGGAAGCCGTGGACCCGAGGCAGGGAGCCCGTGTTGGGTGCCGACTTGGCTGCGGCTCAGGGTTGAGGACCCGGGAGAGGTGCTGGGATAGTGATCAAAGTCCGGGGCACGGGGCCCGTGTTGGAGATCGGGTGAGGTTGGCCTCGGGAGCTGATGTTCACCCGGGCCGATATTGATCTGGGGGTCCTGTAGGGGCCTGTAGTGGTAGTCCGGTGACCGGCACTCAGGCGGGACACTGGAGCTGGAGACGCGCATGACGCGTTGGCCACATAGGCCACTGGAGAGACTAGAGTTGGCTGAGAAGCAGCCATAGGGATCACTCCCAGAAAGTAGGGCGATCCGATAACCGGGGAGAAGCTGTCGAAAGCGATCGGCGTCGCCAAGTAGCCCACCCGGGCGTGGCTGGCGATGACGTTGGGACCGTAGGTGACGGCTGCCATGGTTGCCAAAATGTTGAGGAGGCGACGGTCGTTGACAGTCGCCGAGCACGGCCCAACGATCGGAACGTGGACCGGAAGCTACTGGAGAATACGCACGACTACCCTCCTCTGCCTCTCCTGCAAGGACAGGGAAAGGGCACCGGGCTTCAGGGCTGGCACAGACTTTTCTTCAGCAAAATGAAGGAAGGCGGGAGAAGTCCCACCGGGCGTGCCATCCTCTCTATTGCGCGGGTTTTTATGCCGATTAACCGGGGTGAAGGAAGGAATACAGCAGAGAAGGAGAATACGAGAGTTTGATGTATCTCGGGTATCCCCCTTGCGGGTGCATGCCTCTCACGGCGGTACCGGGCACTCTCCTTTTTACGGAAAGTCGAAAAGGGTCGAATGGCACGAAAATGACGGGATAAGGGTTAACCGAACAAGGTGCGGGAATGCCAGTCGATCTCTCGACAATCACTCATGGAACCAAGGTTTGATCGGGGAAGCGCCACCGGGGCGTGGCACGTGGGCTCAGGCGATCGGGCGACACACGGAGAGAAGGGGTTCCATGGGTGCAAGTGTGTAGGCGATTGCGGGAATCGTGTACAGGACGTCTTTCCCCACCGGCCGCAAGCAACCGGTGTTTATTTACATCGGATTGAATCCGAATACCTTCATTCCATGCTGAAGAAATGTCTGTATATGTGTCTGAAGCCGTGGGTGGAGGGCCGGGTGCATTCAGCAGCTAGGAGTACGCGTTAGACTGGGGGGTGTTCACTGGGGTTAGGGTATCAGGCACGGATGCCGAGTGGTGTGGGTAGGAAGTTGGGGGCCCAAATACGGGCGTATGTGGTTCACTGGTATTATGATGAGCCACATGGGCGTTACAAGCGGGCCTGAGTGGCCGAAGTACAACAGTGCAAGCCGTGTGACATTTCCGACACGTGAGCTGGTCCCCGAGTCATTGCATGACAAAGCGGGTGTCCGCGTGTTTTACTGAACTCTTTACAGAGGAGTTGGTGTGGGTCCGATTGCCTTGGTGGTCAGAACGGACACGGGCTGGCGCCTGGCGGAGGTCGGACGCGCTCGAGGTGAGCGGTCGGGTCCGGTCCTCAGACGGTGAGTGTTGTCGTGCTGGAGAGTCGAGGTCGGCCCCGAGACTGTAATTCTCGGACTAGAGGTCCTACTAGACTTGATTTGTCAATCTGAGGGGCCAACGGCCGGTTGGGAGGCACACGGTGGGCATGCGGTTCCGCGTCGACGGCCGATGCAGTCATTACGAGGTACCCTTCATCACCATCGTAAGTGTCATAAGTCGACGTACACGGGAGGACCCGGGGTGCGGGCGTATTTGCCGTTGGTACGGTCATCTTACACGTGGCAGGGATGGACTTGTCATGAGACGGCTAGATACCGCGTGAGGGGGAGTATGTGAGACATACCCTCGGCATGTGTGAGCCGACTAGCAAGCCAACGCGCGCGCGCACTTGTTTTCTCGCGTTCTCGACCCTTGTCGAAAGCCTCGCCGAGGGTGTGACAATTAGGCTGGGGAAGATCGCTCGTCCGACTGTGTGTCCGTGCGTTGCTTCACATGCCCTATTGCCCATATGCTTGTCGGTAAGAGGGCAATTTATAAAAGTTTAGAGGGGTGGGGGTGGGGTTTAGGTGGACCAAGTTGGGGGTCCAACTTGGTCTAGGTAAACTCCCAAATAGTGCTTTTATTTTTATTTTATTTGAATTTTTTATGTGTGTTTTTTGTGTGTGTGTCGGAGTGGAAGGGGTGGGGTTTATGCGGACCAGCCCAAGGGGCTGGTCTGGTCCGCCTAATCCCCTCTTCGGAGGGGAAATTCCTTCATCATCTAGGGATACCCCTTGGGGGCTATAAAGTTCCGGAAGGTTGAAATGGCCCATGGGAGCCATAGTTCTCTGAGTGGTAGTGGTCGCTCGCAAGGTGCTCGGGCGAATGCCCGACACACCCCGGGTTGCCGAATGAGCCGTGTAAGTAGCCGACGGGCCTTGGATTTGGCCAAGGGCCAAGGGTAGAAGTCCATAGGGGCTGGGAGGAGGCACCTTGGGCCGATGGGCCTTGCCTCGTGCTACGTGCCACGTTGTACAGCGGATTGGCAGGGTAGTCTCGGGTTGGCCCGAGAGCTAAGTTCAGTGGCCTGTTGCCACTTGTCTGAGGGACGAGGGTGGCCCTGACCTGCTGGGGGGTCGTTGTAGGACCCAATTGGTGTACTGGGACTATGGGGAGGCCCATGGGTCGGTGTAGAAGGGTTGAAACATCTGCACCCACAAGGTGTTCAGCAGAATGCCGAACACGCGCATGTGAGCCGTACACGCGTGCGTCGGGCCTCCTGAGCCTGTGGTTAACCTATTTGGGTCTTCCATTGACCTTGGAGGGTTGAGGGAAGGTGTTCCGGGGTAGGCCCCTGGCCTTTTCACTGGGTGCCACGTGGCGTGGCTTGTAGTCGGAGTGTCCCCGGGGAGGCTAGGGTGACCGTGTAGAGTGCGGAGAAAATCCGCGACTTATGAATCGGGAGTGGTCCCGATTGGTTGCTAGAACCGCCGTGCACCTCGGTTAACATGCTAGGGCTGTTGGTCGGGCCCACAGGATTGTCGGAGGGGCCGGGTAGCCCATGCCTTGAAGGTGTTCGAGGAAACTCCCGAACCCCTATTTCTGTGTATTTCGCTAATAAATAGTCTGAGAACAACAGTCGTGTATCGAGATTTTCACTTCACAAGCTGTGAATATTTCACTTATTTATAGAGAAAGTACTCCCAGCGCAATGCGACGCGAGTAGCATCATACCCCATGGTTTATAATAGTATGTTTCCGGCATTCAGCCGAGGGGACTATCATAGAGCCCTTGAACACAATCAGTGCTCGATCGCATCTTCAAGTATAAATCAAGCTACTTCCACGTATGTAAATAATATGGCCAAGAATGTACAATTTCAACAATAAGTTCCTGATAAAGTAATCAATCATAAGAATGCTTCTATTTGAAACAAGGAATTTAATAAACATATTAAAACTAGGTTATGCCATGGAAATAAATCAGCAGCATAACGGTTTATTTCTTAACTTTCATAATTTAAGATTAAGTATCTTTGAACAATATGACAAGTCCTAGACCATCAATAATTCATCTAGGAACCTTGGAATATCAACCCTTAGGTCAAACCTCGGGTTAAAAACACTCAAGAACTGTGACGGTCAATCAATGGGCCGTTACATGGACATAACGGTCGAATATTGAGCCGTTAGAATGGTTGAATCCAGAAGAAAATAGCTATGGACTCAAACAATGTGACGGTCATACATTGGACCATTAGATGTGCCTGATAGTCGAATATAGATCTGTTACATATTCAGAACCCAAAAACTTCGATAGTGCTTTCTAACAATTGGGCTTTCATGGTACAACCAACTCGGCGTCTTAGTGGGAATCCCGGGCTCACTGGGAATTACGGAGGCCTTGAAACAAGATTTCCTATTCCATTAGAAGGAATATCCAATAGAGAGGTCCTCAAGTCCAAGAATATGTTCCTATAGTGCAAAAGTGTGAACTAATGGCCATGTACCAGAATATATGCCATGTACTTAGAGAAATTGACTCTATAAATAGAAAAGAATGTGTAACGATGTGAAACCATGATAAAACTCTGTCAATACAACATGTAAAATCATGTTTATTACAAACTATAGAGTTTTAGCACATGAAATTAACATAACTTAAAATAACTCAAAATGCTCAAAAGATGCAAATTCCTATCATGAATTGATCAATAAACTTAAAGTCATGAAAAATAGGCCACAACTTAGATAACTAGGCTTATTTATAAGTAAACTTGACTGTTCTTATTTCTGTCTCGGGTGGACAGAACCCAGTTAATCTAACGGGCTAGAATGGACGCGTCACAGGTCTGTGACGGTTTATCATGGGGCCGTTACAGTGTTGTAACACTCCAATTATGGTCCGTTAGAGATAACAGAGAAATTTAAAGGTAACAGGGAATGTGACGGCTTATCGTAAGGCCGTTACACGTCTGTGACGGTCTAACTCTGATCCGTCATAGTCATGTTGACAGTATATAAAAAGATAAAAGAGCATGCTTTGAACATATCATGTTTTAGAGAAAACTTAACTACTCTAGCCATGATAAAACGAAGTAAAAAGGCTATCTGGATGTATAGGTTGAAGTGAATGAACAAGAGAGTATCTTTTATCTTCAATTAAGGCTAAAGATATGTATGTATGCATAGTTCTATTAAAATATGAAATTCATGGTCTATAGTGCAAGAAATCAAACAAAACCAGAGGGCTTTTATCCTAATCATGATGTTCTTGCCATTCATGAGACGACCTACCTCTTTTCTGGGCTTTAATCTTCCAATTTGGGACTGCAAGACACGCCATAATCATTCCCTTCTTGTGAATTTGTTGCAACTTCACGTCGCTCTAACTCCTCAGTCTCTTGACCTAAGGACGTGAAATTTTGAGGGTAAGAAGGTGAAACTAAGGGGAATAAAAAGTTCTAAAGAATCAAACCCTAAATACCTTGTTTTGATGATCAATTTCCCTGATCTTCAGTGGACCTTTGCTTAGATTCCTGGGTTGCTAAGGCCATACCAGTAACTTTAGAAGCTTCTAACTTCTTGTGTAGTTGATCTCCTAGCACAAAATTTTGAGAGCTATTAGTCTAAAGTATTATAAACAAAAAGTTCTAAAGAACTTACCCGAAATTATGACTCCTTATGTTGATTCCACGTGAGCCAAAGTAGGGGTCGCGCAGGTCAAACTAGGTCATATTTATAGGGTTTTGGCTAGGGTTTGAGGATTAGATCGATTCTAGAGTCCTTGTTAAAGCTTAGATCGACTTCTAAGAGTCCTTAACACCTCTACTAATCTTCCTATCTCGATCTCTAAGAGATAAACTAGTAAAAATCCAATCTTCTGGCTTGTTCTTCACTTCACGGAACTTACAAAGCGTAATGGTCTAGTGCCGGCGCGTTACATGCATGTGGTGGTCGCACGATAGACTGCTACATCCACTGTGCGTAGAATTCAACCTAATTCAAACTCTTTTATTTATTTATGCACATAATTATCTATAAAAAATAGTATTTATCCTCAAAATTCGTGAATAGGCTAAATAACCTTCTAGAATATGGGTCAAACTTAATGGGCTTGGTCCATGAACCTATTGGGTTTCAATTAAATAGGCTAGGTTAATTGTTTACCATATTTGGGCCTTAATAATGATTTATTTAACCCAATATTCATTAATTAATTCATTAAGACTTTTAATAATTCCAGAAAATTCTTAATTATACCAGAAATAATTTATAAAAATTCTAGGGCATTACATAATGTGGGTTACCTCTCCTCGCCTTCCAGTCGGCTAGAAGGTAAGGGCCTCAATTTCCATCCTTTCCTGCGAAACAAAGACAACACAAGAGACAAAATCCATTAGAAAATACTGTGTAGAAATCTGCCCAAGTGCATAAAGTAGTATGAAAGATTGAGGGCAAACTCACCGGGGGAGGGCTTTTAACCCCTGTAAATGGGTGCAAACAATAGGTGTGTATATTGTGATTAGATTAACATGCAGAGATTGATTTAATATGCAACAATTAACAAAGATAAACGAGATGTAAAAATACGGTTCATGAGAAAAACTGTGCAAACTGAGCAAACATGGTGTAAAGAATGATGAAAACAATATGGCAAACGAAGTCCAAATAGGGAGAAAACAGGGATGACAGAAGACTTTAGTATTGTGAACAAGTGTGAACAAGAATCACGCCAAAAGGAGGTTTGGACATAAAGTTATAGCACCGAAGATTTGGTAAAAAATGTAGATATTACAGAAAATGTAGAATTGTGCACAAATCAGACCCAAAGAATGAAGAATAACTTGCAGAATAAGACATCAAAAAGGGAAAGAAAGGATGCTATGGAAAGATGGGAATATTGTGGTGAAACTAGGGCAGAAAGAAGGGTTTAAAACGGGTAAGATAGCAGTGAAAAATGGGGTGGAAATCACAAGAAAATGAAGGGTGCAGAACAGGGCAGAAAAATGACTTTTAAGTATGAAAACTGTATGAAAGTGTAAAATGATGGACAAAAATAAGTATGAAGAGGATGAGATAATGAGCCCAGAACGGGGGAAAATGAAGAGTATACTTCTCTTAAGAGCCTGGAGTTGAAAAGAATGATCAGAGGTACACCATGGCCTTGCCTCGATGACGCATACGTGCCCCCTTCGCAAGAAATCTGGGTTTCAGATTGACAGAATAGAATGGTGAAACCTGAAAAGTTGGAACTTGGGAATAAAGAAAAGAATGAAGAAAAGGATGCCCAAATATAATCAATATAAAACTAATACTCCCCTCTTCAAGATAGGGTCAAAGGAAGACGAATAGGATGCAGCATAACTCTGCCCCGGCTTGAAGAACGGGCCCCCGTCGTGAAGTTGTAGCAGAAAATCAGAAATCTGTGATGATTTGTCAAAAGTAGGGGCGAAGAAAAGAGGGTAAACGATGATGAAATGAAGCATAAATAGAACCAACGTGAAGCTAATACTTCCCTCTTCAGGCTAGGGTTGAAGAAGGATGAAGACAATGCGGCATGGCTTCGCCGTCGTATCGAAAAGACGCCATTGTCGCACACTGCGAATTGGGCAGGTTTAAATAGAGTTGCATGAATCTAGAAAGTTCTCCCTCAGATTTAGGAGATAATTCTTAAAAATAGGAGTCCTAGATTGATGCAATATGGAGAAAATAGTGCGATAAAGCCCCCAAGAGGGATTAGAATCAATCAAAGAGGATTATCTCGAAGAGAATAGATCAAACAAGGTCTCCAAGGAGTCCATAGACAAAGAAATTGGACTTCAGGAAGTTTTGGACTCTCTGTCTGGCAAACGGTCTATCGCAGGACCGCTAGGGAGCCAAACAGTCATGGAAGGACCGCTAGGGTACCACCAAACGGTCTAGGGAGGACCGCAAGACTTCAGGGGGTGAAACGGGGCAAAATAGGTTCTATTTGAAGGGTAGCGGTCTTGGGAAGACTGCCACTATCACCTAGCGGTCTTCCCAGGACAGCTAGGCTGATGGAAGAACTCTTTTTTTTTTGGCAAAACGCGGTTGATTTTGAAAATTGGAGAATATCTCGAAAACGGTATAGAACCAATGAAAGACGTAGAAGAAGAAATTGTAGATAACAAAAAATTGAACAACTTTCATGAAGGGAGCAAGATGATAAGACAAGCATAAGAGGGAAAAAATAGGGCGAGAATAGAGAAAAGCACATGGTTCGTGGGTGAACAGCGCAACGCATCGGAAAAATTCAAATAACTTGAAATCGGTGGAGAACTGGCTAATGGCGTAGAAGAAGAAAATCTAGGGCTTTAAAATATGAACAACTTTTGTAAAAGGCACCTAATGAATAGAGGAACATAAGGGGATGAAAAAAAGGGCCGCGTTCAGGACAGTGTAGCGAAAGGGGCCGAATGCTTGATGGAAGTCGACCTAAATGGGCCGCAAGTCGACTTGGAAGGTCGGAAGTTGATAAAATAAGCCCCGGGGCTCTAAGAAATCATGATCTCCGAAGTCCAAAGGCTAGGGAACAATGAAATGGGCTCAAAATCTATCCAAGGAAGGCTCCAAAATAATGGTTAATTCGGGACATTGAAAATGATGAATAAGAGAAATGACGCAACTTGCGGGCTAAAAATGGGTGTCGACACCTACCTTTAATTTGTTCCCTAGACTTCAAATTTTTAACTGGAAGACGGTGCTGGTTCTTGCGCGTCCTGCGTAGAAACAGTAGCTTCTCGCCCTTCTATCTCCTTAACCTCTTGACCTAAATTCACGAGATTTGGAGGGTGATTAGAAGATATAAAGGGGAGCAAATAATTCTAAAGCATCAACCTGAATATACCTCGGTTAGGGTTCCTAAACTTCGAATCTTTACTGGACAGATATGCCTGTTCCTGTGCATTCTACAGAGAAACAGCAACTTCTGGACGCTCAAACTCTCTGATTGCTTGACCTCCTATCATGAAATTTTGAAGGAAGTTAGTTAATACTAAAGGGAATAAAACGTTCTAAAGAGTTAACCTTAAATGATGATGTCTTACCTTCGAACCACGCGAGCCAAAGCAAGGGTTCACACAGGTCGATTCTAGGTTCAATTTATAGAGTTGGTCTAGGGTTTGAGAGATTAGATCGATCAGGAGTCCTAATTTGGAGTAGGATCGATCCCCAAGAGTCCTAGACTAGGTTGCCATGCCAGATAGCATCGAACCTAGGGGATTGGGATGGGAAAAATCTCATTTTTCCACGTTTCTAACACTTCTATTCACAGAACCTAGTAGCGGTCAGGTCGCGACCACTTCTGTGAGAACGCGATTGCGCGATAGACCCCGTTCTTGTGCTTAAATCCGAAATTTTTGAATTTTCTAATTATCTCCTATTTATCCCTTTAATTAGTCTATTTATCCAATTTTAAATCTGTAAATTATCCTAATTACGTTTCTAAAAGTGGACTTGGGCCTAAAGGCCTTGGAATTAGGGTTTTGGGCCTCTTTAATGTGGGCTTAGACCATTGGTTAATATGGGGTCTTTAAATTGATTTAATTAACCTATAATTCGTTTAATAGCCCATTAAGCTCTTTTTAAATGCTTAATAATTTTATTTAATCCCCAAAAAATCTTAAAAAATTTTGGGGTGTTACACCCTCCCCCACTTAAAAAGAATTTGGTCCACAAATTCATTGCATGGGTTTTATGGAGAGTATACTTACAATTAAACAGTTCCGGGAATCTCTTGCGAATAACTTCTTCGGTTTCCCATGTCGCCTCTTGATCAGTATTCTTATTCCCTCGGACTTTAACCATGGGAATGGTTTTATTCCGAAGTTGACGCACTTCTCGATCAATTATTCTTATTGGCTTTTGCTTGTACGTTATATCCTTTTGAATCACCAAATCGTCGTGACTTATAATGTGGAAAGGGTCATATATGTACCTTTTTAGCATCGAGATATGGAATACATCATGGACTCCGGCTAATTGAGGAGGCAGAGTTATCCGATATGCGACCTCGTCAACCCTTTCAAGAATTTCAAAAGGGCCAATAAATCTCGGAGTGAGCTTGCCTTTAATGCCGAATCTTCGAATACCTCGACCTGGAGAAACCTTGAGAAACACGTGGTCTCCCACTTGGAATTCCAGATCTTGCCTTCTGTTGTCAGCATATGATTTTTGCCTATCTTAAGCTATATGGAGTCTTTCTCGAATAAGCTTTACCTTCTCGGTAGTATCTCTGATGATTTCAGGGCCTAGAAGTTATCTTTCCCCAACTTCACTCCAGCATATAGGTGAGTAGCAACTTCTTCCATATAATGTCTCGAATGGTGCCATTTGAATGCTAGCTATTGTTGTAGGCAAATTCCGCTAGAGATAAATGGTCGTGCCAATTGCCACCGAAATCAATAACACAAGCCTTGAGTGATGCGGGACGAGACCACGGACACGACAAGCTCGCGATCGTCCCTTAAAGAGGGAAGCGTCGGATGTGCGCGGTTGGGAAACCGGCAATGAGCTAGGGTGATCGGCTCTCTTTTGTGCCCGATCGGGTCACGGGACGGTCACGTACTCTCTCGCAGCAGCGGTAATGAACATATAAAGCGAGCTAGATATTCCTGCACATGCTCTCTAGCAGCGGTATAAACAAATATATATGAAGTAAGCAAAATGCCGAGAAGGGAGCAGAAACGATACCTCCACGCGCTCGGCGTGGGGAAGACGGGCTCAGCCGAAACTCGTACCCCCGGAACAATAATACACAAGATTACAGAAATACAACTCACTGCCCACTCCACGCAGGGAGGTAAAGGGCTACACAATGGGGTCCGGGATGACCGAATTCGGGTTGACGGGCGACTTCTCGCGTTGATTCGGCAACACCCGAACTAGTGACGGTGGGGCCCACGTGCTGTCCGGAGGGGCCGTGTGGGACTCGGTGGCACCGCTGTGGTGGTGGATGCCTGGATGAGCGCTCCCTGGAGTGGAGGCGCACTGGTTCGCCGGCCGGAGGCCGGGCGGCTCCGATCGGCACCGGTCGGAACAACCGGCCACGGATCTGCAGCTTCTGGTTTTCAACGCGCGTCCCGACGATAACGGGCGCTGCGATCAGCCCCGATGTCGGATCGACACGAGACTGGCGCCGTTGGAAAGCTAACTTCAAATCCTTCAACCTAGGCCTGGAGATCTGACCTGGATCTGCACGGATCTGGGCTTTAATGAATTTACAACTTCCTATTGTACAGTATCCAAACACTCAGATCTGTAGGGCTATTCTCTGAGAACTGCCTTTTACCGCTATGAAACCCTTGGATTCAGACTTCGACCTCTTCATGAAAGTTGTGGTAAATGGAGCTAGGAAAACGGAAAAACTTGTTTGGACAAGTTTGGATGTGGCTACGAATTGATAGAAGTTTTTCACTAACAGTGGGTCAGATCTGGAAGTGGGCTGAAAGCACTATAGCTGAGATAGAACATGAATTCTGAAAAATGGATAGAGGGCGGATCAAAAATCAATAAAAATGGTAGATGTAGGGGATGATGGACAGAACTCCCAGTAAAATTGGGAAGATTTGTAAAAATCAAAAAGAGGGTTGGAGGTGAGAAACACAGGGCTGCTGTCACTGTAGACAGAGACAAAACAGATTTGGGAGTGAAAGATGCACGAAAACGGAAAAATACTAAACGAGGGATTTTGGATCTGAATTTGTTTGTGGATGATGGGGTGGAAGATAGGAACACACCATAAAAATTGCAGAACAAGAAGAGGCCGTGGCTGATAGCAGGAATTTCGAGAAGAGACTGCTGTCTGCCAAGGACAGAACTTCGATGGTGGCTCGTTGGCGGTCCGACGGCGGCACGAACGGCGGCGGCGGCGGCATAGATCACAAACAGAGATTGGGAAAGGGGAATAGATATGATTCCACTCTAGAAAGGGGGGGTTGGAGAGGGAAGAACAGTAGGAGGAGGGGAAGGGGGCGCAATATGCTCCAAGCTTCAACACAATTTTCTGATTTTTCACTAATTTTCAAAGGAAAATACATGGTTTTATATGCTAGGTATCTAATCAATTGTACACCCTTGGATCAAGGGCTTGGGATTGAAGGGCTGGGATGTGGTTTGAACAACACACAAAAACTAATAAAAAATCAAGGGGAGAGGGGCGCCCCCTTGACCATGGTTAATGGGGTTGAATGGGTAGGTGAGGTAGGTAACCCACCTTGGACTAATTAAGCCACTTGTCTCCCATGTGGTCAAATGGCATTCAACCCTTCTAGATGGCCACCTAGGATGGTTGACCAGCCCTACATGGATGACATGGACCAATGGGAAAGGGCTGGGGGCCCCCTTGCTGGTCCTACTGACAAATTACATAGAAACCCACACAATCCGTGGGAATGACGCATTGGCCGATAAAGCCGTACAATTGCGCGTATACTTTCCCGTGGATATAAAAATAAACTAAAGGATATAAATGCAATATGAAAAGTACTGGCTCGGCGTCGATTCCCATCAACTCTTCCCGGGTGGGAGGAACTCGACCCCGTCGAGTAGGGGTATGGATGCTCGAGTACTCCGGCGGATCCGTCACCGTGCCAAGTAGCGCGGGTATGCTCCACTCCAAGTGACCGTCACCTGCTCATTCCATATATACTCGATATGCGCAAGCTGCCATGGGCTAGAGGTGGACACTCCGGGTGGGGCACTCTCAAAAGGAAGGAAGCAGCTCGAAGACTCACTAGGAATCACCGTTGAGTCCCTGTACGTGACTGATCCGGGTATAGATGTAGAACCGATCCCATACTCATCGAATGAGCCCACTCACCTCTTACTCATAAGAGAATGACAACGAGCTTGCACAAGACACATGCAGACAAATGACACACAAACCATGCAAACAAACCACACAAAACAAACCACACAAGGAAAACACACCGACTCATATATGACCCTAGACTAAGGTGGTGACATCAAGCCTACTAAGTGGCGGCATCCTGGGCGACGGGTGAGTCGCCCAGCTCTCCCCCCAAGGCATAGTACTCATCGGCTAGTGCTTGGTCGGCCTCATAATCGACACACTCAAGCTCAGGAGGTAAGGTATATCCAACCCCTAGGGCTAGGGTTGCACGGGCGGGGCATTCATTGGCAATGTGGCCAAACCCGTGACAGTGGAAACATTGCACTCACGACCTACTACTCTCTCCGATAAGAGGGGCCTTACCCTTATCCTCCCGACGGGTAGGGGGCGTAGGTAACAAGGGTGGAGGTGTAGGCGCCGTGGGCAACAGAGGGGGAAGTGTCGGGGCCAGGGGACGGGCCATGTGTGCTGGGGGACGGGCAACGGGTGCCGGTGGATGGGGTGGAGGTAGATCCCGTGGTGGGGGAGGTCGAGGTCTAGGAGCGAAGTGCTCCTGACGGGCGGGCTCCTGAGGACGAGCCATGGGTCCCCTCGGGTATGAACCTAAGGAGCCACGGGAATCACTACGGGGAGGAGCGGGACTCCACCAAGGAATAGACTTGAACACTCCCTCGAATTGCTCCATCTCGAGAGCAACTTGATATGCATCCTCCAACTTGTCCACCTTGCGGCGGAGAAGCTCATACCATAGGTACGGGCGTAGACCACGCCGAAACCGGGAGACGGTAAGGGAATCCTCCTCCGTGGCATCACATCGCAAGTAGTATTCATCAAATTCGGCGATGTAGTCAGAGACGGACCGATCTCCTTGGGTGAGACTTTGCCACCTCTCTATAAGACGCTGGCGGTAGGAGGTAGGGAGGTACTTCTTCCTAAGCTTCTCCCCCATTTCGGTCCATGTATCGATCGGGGGTTCTTGACGATGAAACAATAGGTTCTCCATGTTCCGCCAATAGGTTTGTGCTTGGCCTAAAAGTTTCATCCTGGCGTACTTGACTTTTCGTTGGTCCGACATCTCGAACCACTCAAAATATCGTTCCATACCAGCCTCCCAATCAAGATAGACCTTTGGGTCTAAGGACCCGTCAAAGGTGGGAGGGTCGGCCCGAACGGTCCGAATGGCCCGTTCATCCATATCTTGGTCATGGGTACGCCGTATAGGACGACGATCACGACCATATCCCCGATGCTCATTTTCGGACTCATAGTCATGCACCTCGGGGACTTCGTGCCTCCTATTAGCTATCCCTTGAACCCTTGGAGTCGCGGGTTGTTGACCCGGCTCCGGTTGACCTTGTGTAGGTGGGACAGGTGCTTGGACTGGGGCAATCGGTGGTGCCTCGGCTGGACCTCTCTCTAGTGCGGCAACTCTCCCGACCAATCCTTGAACGGACTGGTTCGACCCAGCGGCCCTATCCTCTACGGCTTTCATCCTCTCTTCTAGGCGGGTGCCTAGGCCATTCACTCGGGTACTCGCTCCTTCCATCCTATCCACTCGAGTACTTAACTCATCCATGCACTCACTCAACCCATCCATTTTCCCCACAAGAGTTCATAACAATGTGGCCACTTCATCGAAACTATAGACTCGGGATTCCGCCATAGGTGGTGGTGGGGGTGAGTATTGAATACCTCGACGAGTGGGCATGCAAGACATGGAGTAGGAGACACCGACTAAGGCAAATGCACACTACAAGATGATGCACCTAGACATAACCAAAACTCGGCACGTGGCGGAGTTAATCGATCCGAAGATCACTCGCGCAAGCGTGCAGCCTTCCCGATAGGCGTAGCCTAACGTTCGGACAACACCTTTTGATATACCGGGTTATTGGGATGCAATGCAAAAGACACTTTTTTTTTGTTTGTTTTAAAACAATGATGACCCTAAACACGACTTAGACGTAAATGACTAATGAATGACACTTTTTTTTGACACCCTAGACTCAACCTGCTCTGATACCAAATTGATGCGGGACGAGACCACGGACACGACAAGCTCGCGATCGTCCCTTAAAAGGGGAAGCGTCAGATGTGCGCGGTTGGGAAACCGGCAATGAGCTAGGGTGATCGGCTCTCTTTTGTGTCCGGATCGGGTCACGGGACGGTCACGTACTCTCTCGCAGCAGCGGTAATGAACATATAAAGCGAGCTAGATATTCCTACACATGCTCTCTAGCAGCGGCATAAACAAATATATATGAAGTAAGCAAAATGCCGAGAAGGGAGCGGAAACGATACCTCCACGTGCTCGGCGTGGGGAAGACGGGCTCGGTCGAAACTCGTACCCCCGGAACAATAATACACAAGATTACAGAAATACAACTCGCTGCCCACTCCACGCAGGGAGGTAAAGGGCTACACAATGGGGTCCGGGAGGACCGAATTCGGGTTGACGGGCGGCTTCTCGCGTTGATTCGGCAACACCCGAACTAGTGACGGTGGGGCCCACGTGCTGTCCGGAGGGGCCGTGTGGGACCCGGTGGCACCACTGTGGTGGTGGATGCTTGGATGAGCACTCCCTGGAGTGGAGGCGCGCTGGTTCTCAGGCCGGAGGCCGGGCGGCTCCGATCGGCACCGGTCGGAACAACCGGCCACGGATCTGCAGCTTCTGGTTTTCAGCGCGTGTCCCAGCGAGAATGGGCGCTGCGATCAGCCCCGATGTCGGATCGACACGAGAATGGCGCCGTTGGAAAGCTAACTTCAAATCCTTCAACCTAGGCCTAGAGATATGTCCTGGATCTACACAGATCTAGGCATTAATAAACTTACAACTTCCTATTGTACAGTATTCGAACACTCAGATCTGTAGGGCTATTCTCTGAGAACTGCCTTTTACTGCTATGAAACCCTTGGATTCAGACTTCGACCTCTTCATGAAAGTTGTGGCAAATTGAGCTAGGAAAACGGAAAAACTAGTTTAGACAAGTTTGAATGTGGCTACGAATTGATAGAAATTTTTCACTAATAGTGGGTCGGATCTGGAAGTGGGCTGAAAGCACTGTAGCTGAGATAGAACATGAATTGTGAAAAATGGATAGAGGGCGGATCAAAAATCAAGAAAAATGGTAGATGTAGGGGATGATGGACAGAACTCCCAGTAAAATTGGGAAGATTTGTAAAAATCAAAAAGAGGGTCGGAGGTGAGAAACACAGGGTTGCTGTCACTGTAGACAGAGACAAAACAGATTTGGGAGTGAAAGATGCACGAAAACGGAAAAATACTAAACGAGGGATTTTGGATCTGAATTTGTTTGTGGATGATGGGGTGGAAGATAGGAACACACCATAAAAATTTCAGACCAAGAAGGGGCCGTGGCGGATAGCAGGAATTTCAAGAAGAGACTGCTGTCTGCCAAGGATAGAACTTCGACGGTGGCTCGTTGGCGGTCCGACGGCGGCACGAACGGCGGTGGCGGCGGCACAGATCACAACCAGAGATTGGGGAAGGGGAATAGATATGATTCCACTCTAGAAAGGGGGGGTTGGAGAGGGAAGAAAAGCAGGAGGAGGGGAAGGGGGCGCAATATGCTCCAAGCTTCAACATAATTTTCTGATTTTTCACTAATTTTCAAAGGAAAATACATGGTTTTATATGCTAGGTATCTAATCAATTGTACACCCTTGGATCAAGGGCTTGGGATTGAAGGGCTGGGATGTGGTTTGAACAACACACAAAAACTAATAAAAAATCAAGGGGAGAGGGGCGCCCCCTTGACCATGGTTAATGGGGTTGAATGGGTAGGTGAGGTAGGTAACCCACCTTGGACTAATTAAGCCACTTGTCTCCCATGTGGTCAAATGGCATTCAACCCTTCTAGATGGCCACCTAGGATGGTTGACCAGCCCCACATGGATGACATGGACCAATGGGAAAGGGTTGGGGGCCCCCTTGCTGGTCCTACTGACAAATTACATAGAAACCCACACAATCCGTGGGAATGACGCATTGGCCGATAAAGCCGTACAATTGCGCGTATACTTTCCCGTGGATATAAAAATAAACTAAAGGATATAAATGCAATATGACAAGTACTGGCTCAGTGTCGATTCCCATCATTGAGCATATCTTCTACCACCTGATTTGTCCTTTTGATTTGACCATCAGTTTGTGGATGGAAAGCAGTGTCAAAATTGAGTCGGGTCCCTAAAGAGTGTTGTAGACCCTTCCAGAATTGTGATGTGAACCAAGGGTCTCGATCCGAAATAATAGTAACAGGGACACCGTGTAGTTTGACAAATTCCCTCATATATAAGGTTGCTAATATATCCACAGACCATCGACTTTTAATAGGTACAAAGTGTGCAGATTTAGTCAATCGGTCTATGATCACCCATATTGTCATGCCCCGAGCTTTTATTACAACGGAAGGAATTTCGGAACGTGAACAGCCGCATGGTAAGCCTATCGCAAGCAAGAAATTAGAGCGCAAGACAATCACATAAAAAAAATTGCACAAGTAATTGTTCAAAATTTAAACTTTATTTCATTAATAAATAATCCAATTACATAAGATCATCACAACGACTCAAGAAATCGAAGATTACATCTGACTTGACTAAACACTTATAAATATGGCTTCTCTCGTGCAAATAGACAATCAATCGCTCTCGGACCCGCTACTAGCATAATCCGAATCCGATTCACTAGTATTTCCTAAAAAGACAAGAAAATAGGTATGAGCACACTTGCCCAGTATGTATCTTCGCACCAACATGAAGGCAATATTTAAGTGATTAACATTTTTGCTCTAGAATTAAGATAGAAAAATAAAAATGCGGTAAATCATAAGGCATAAACCAAAACATCCAAGAATGTAGAATCATGATATATCCGAGCAAGTATATGAACAATCAAGATTTAATCATGTAGATGTAAGTTGGCCTTTCATGAACAAGAATGTACGAGCATGTAACTAGAAAGTACTTACACAACCTTGTAAAGGTTATGCATTAACAAGCATATAATTTCCATAAGGAGTCTCATGGTGTTTCACTCATTTATAAGAGAAAGTACTCCCAGCATAATGCGATGCCAATATCATCGTACCCCATGGTTTATAGCACGTTTCCGACCATTGATCGTGAGGACTAGTATGGAGCCCTTGGACACAGTCCGTGCCCGGTCTTACATCTTCAAGTTATAAACCCAGCTACTTCCACGAGATATAACAATAGAGTGCGGCCAATAATGTAACAAGTTCAACTAAAGTTTCATGATCTAGTAACCAAGGTATAGAACGTTCCAAAAATGATATATGATTCCAAAGAAGAATTAAAAGAACATTATGCCACGGCGGCATTCCAGCAGCATAACGGTACATTAATTAGGTTCCATATCTTAACATTAACTTATTATACATAAGTTTGGAATCCATATAATCCTAAGATCATGCAAGAACACATTTAGAACCACCCTTGGGTCAAACCTCGGGCTATGAACCTGACAGAAAGAGACGATCATATACTGGGCCGTTTCAAGAATAAAATGGTCACAGCTAGGCCGCTCAATTTATAATAACGGTCCAGTGAAGACCGCAACTAGACTGTGTCAACCAGAATGAAAGAAAAGTCGACACTTAACAACTTCTGGGTAATAACGGTCATAGAGGGGGCCATTTTCTGATAGAAACGGTCAGGGAAAAACCGCTATCTAACAGAGATGGTCTCTTATAGGCCGCTACTAAGCAGAGTACAGGAAGTAAAACCATCGGCCATGTGAGTGCATTCTAGACAACTTGGGTTTTAAAGGTACAACCAACTCGATATCCTAGTAGGAATCCCAGGCTCGCGGAGTCTTAAACAAGATCCCCTAGTCCGATAGAAGGAATATCCGGTGGAGAGGTTCACAAATCCAAGAAATGTGCCTATAAGTGCAACATGTATTTAATGGTTGCATACCGGAGTAAGCGCCATGTACTTATGAAATTTACTTCAAGAGATAAGAGTGGATCGTGTGAAAACAGCGATCAAAATAACGTTCTAAATACCACCATGAATCATGTTTCATAAACATAAGAGGAAATATTTAATTACAAAACTATAACATTTAGACATAAAATTATATGATAATAAAAATAAAGTTTGAAACTCATGCACATACTAAAGCAGGATTTCTAATAATAATTTAGAACATAAGTGTATAAAAATACCATAATTATAATATTGATAAGCATGGAAACTAATTGGGAGTAAACTGGTTCTCAGAACTAAATAGCGGTCTAGATCTGGCCGCATAGTGGTTCAGACGGTCTCTCGATAAACTGCTAAAGAAAAGTACTAACGGTCATTCATTAGACCGCAAGGTTTACTTGGCTGTTCTGTCAAGGTTGTTTTCTGTCTTCAGACAGAAGCTATAAAACTGTAAAATAAAAGCTAATATAGGTCGTGTTATGCATAAACACGATGTAAAACCTGGATTAAACATGCTAGAAGAGTATTGGCCAATAATATGCATAAGGAAAAATGTATTTAAATAAGAAATTTCATCTTTTCATTAAAGGGTTAGGTCCATGTATGACAATGGACGAAATTGCGTAATCTCAACAAAACATGAAATTCTCTACATATAATGTATGAAAACTTGTGGAATAAGAGAGATTTTACTCCTAACATCACGTTTAAGCCATTCATGAGATAACCTACCTCTGGGCTAGGCTTTAATCGTCGAATTTAAGATTGGAACTTGACCCTAGTTTCTGCTCGTCCTGAACTGAAACAGCAACTTCGTGGCCTTCCAACTCTTGATCCTCTTCACCTATGACCACAAAATTTTGAGAGTAAGAAGATGGTACTAAAAGGAACAATTAGTTATAAAGAACCCTTATCTAATTATCTCGTTTAGGGCTTCTATTTGGCCGATCAATCTGGCCCCGTCGCACAATTTCCTGAGATTCTTGTACCAAACCAGCAACTTTAAACACCTCTATCTTTCTGGTGGCTTGATCTCCTAAGATGAAATTTGGAGGGTAGTTAGACCTTAGTATTATGAACAAAATATTCTAAAGAACCTATCTCAAATTCGCCTTACTTATCTTAGTTCCACGCGAGCCAAAAGTAAGGGTCGCGTAGGTTGAACTTGAGGTCTATTTATAGGGTTAGCTAGGGTTTCCATGGATTGGAACGAACATAGAGTCTTAATTAGGATTTTAATTCGATCCTCAAGCCTTCTAGACTCATCTATCTAAGAGTTAGCATCGATCCTAGGCGATTTGGATGCCAAAGTTCCCATCTTTTCATGCCTTCTTCCATTCGCGAAATCTGCAGAGCTTAGCGGTCTAGTCTAGACCGTTTTTAGTCCCATGCGGTCGCCCAATAGACCGTTTTTACCTATTGGCGCCGAATTTGAATAAATTCAAACTCTTTTGCTATTATCTTCTATTATTAGCCTATTTATCATTTTAAAAGTCTGATAAATGACAATTTATCTTCTAAATTCTGTAATTATCATATTCTAGGCTTCTAGAATATGGGCCAAGCCTTGTGGGCTTGGTTTTGGGCCATTTGGGCTTATCTAAAAGGCTAGGTTAATTAATAAATATTGGGCCTTATTATTTTACTTTAATTAACCCAAATTCATTTAATAGTCTATTTATTTCTAGAAAAATCAAATAATATTCTAGAAAAATTCTAAAATACTATATATATAATTTTGGGGCATTACACCCTCCCCCACTTAAGAGAATTTGGTCCCCAAATTCAATATATAGATTTTATGGATAGTGTACTTACAGTTGAATAGCTCGGGAAATCTCCTACGCATGGCTTCTTCTGTCTCCCATGTAGCATCTTGATTCGATCCTTTATTCCACCAAATCTTTACCATAGGAATTGTTTTATTTCGAAGCTGACGTACTTCTTGATCAATAATTTTGTAAGGCTTTTGTTCGTACTTCAAATCTTTTCAAATCTCCAAATTATCATAAGAGATAATGTGGAATGGATCATAGACATATTTCTTTATCATAGAGACATGGAATACATCATGAAATCCTGCCAGCTGTGGAGGTAATGCTAGATGATACGTCACTTCTCCCACTCTTTCAAGAATTTCAAAAGGGCCAATAAGTCTGGGCGTAAACTTGTCTTTAATACCAAACCTGCGAATACTACGTCCAGGGGAAACTTTGAGGAAGACATGATCTCCCGTCTGAAATTCCAAGTCTCGCCTTCGGTTATCAGCATAGGACTTTTGCCTATTTTGAGTCATCTTGAGTCTTTCTATTATCACTTTCACCTTGTCAGTTGTATCTGGAACAAGATCAAGGCCTAGAATTTGTCTTTCACAAACCTCGTCCCAGCATATTGGTGTTCGGCAACTTCTTCCATATAATGCCTCAAACGGTGCCATTTGAATGCTAACTTGGTAGCTATTGTTGTAGGTAAATTCCCCTAAAGGTACATGATCGTGCCAACTTCCACCGAAATCTATAACACATGCTCTTAGCATATCTTCCACCACTTAATTGGTCCTTTCGGTTTGTCCATCAGTTTGTGGATGAAACGTAGTGCTAAAATTCAATCGGGTCCCTAAAGAATATTACAACCCTTTCTAGAATTGTGAAGTAAATCGAGGGTCTCGATCAGAAATAATGGTGACAGGGACATAATGTAATTTAACAATCTCCTTTATATATAAATCAGCCAAGATATCCACAGGCCATCGGCTTTTAATAGGTATAAAATGAGCCGATTTTGTTAAACGGTCTATGATCACCCATATTCCATCATGTCCACCTCTTGAGTTAGGTAGTCCCATGATAAAATCCATCCCTATACTCTCCCATTTCCATTCTGGAATTTCCAAGGGATGTAGTTTTTCAGTAGGCCTTTGATGTGCTGCCTTAATTTGTTGACAAGTAAGACAATGAGACACATAGTCTGCTATCTCTCTCTTCATATTGGGCCACCAATAATTTCTTTTAAGATCTTGATACATCTTGGTAGCTCCAGGATGAACAGTATACTTAGATTTATGAGCTTCTTCTAAGATCATGTTCTTGGTATCGGCATGATCCAGAATAAAAATACGACCTCGAAACAATAACCTCCCATCATTTGTAATAGAGAACTTCGGTCATTGTTCCATATCAGCCTTAATCTCCACTAGTACAGGGTCATTCTCTTGTAACTTTACTAGATCTTTAATCAATGTAGGTTGTGTCCAGATATTGGCTATAAAATAATCTTCTTTTTTCATATCAACGTCTACATTCAACTAAGAAAATTTAGAAATAAGATTTGTCATACCTTTCAAACTTGATAGCTTTCCCACTGGTTTTCTGCTGAGCGCATCGGCAACAACATTTGCCTTTGCCAGGATGGTATTGAATAGCAAAATCAAAGTCCTTGAGGTAATCCAGCCATCGCCTTTGCCTCATATTCAAGTCCTTTTGAGAAAAGAGATATTTCAGGCTCTTGTGATCTGAATATGCAATAAATTTCTCCCCATAAAGATAATGACGTCAAATCTTCAGGGCGAATATAACAGCAGCCAACTCTAGGTCATGAACAGGGTAATTCTCCTCATGTCGCTTTAATTGTCTTGAAGCCTAGCAAATCACCTTACTATTTTGCATGAGTACGCACCCTAGACCAATGCCGGATGCATCAGTGTAAACTTCAAATCCGCCACCTTCAACAGGCAATGCCAGTACAGGTGTCGTGGTCAGATATTCTTTAAGAGCCAAGAAGTTCTCTTCACATTCCTTTGTCCACTCGAAAGGAATTTCCTTCCTAGTGAGTCTTGTCAAAGGAGCGGCGATTTTATAGAAATCTTTGATAAATCGCCTATAGTAACCAGCCAGCCCAAAGAAACTCCGAACTTCAGATACGGTGTTTGGTCAGCTCCAGTTCTTAACTGCTTCAACTTTAGAAGGATCTACTGCAATGCCTTCTTTAGAAATAATGTGGCCAAGAAAAGAAACCTCCTTAAGCCAAAATTCACATCTGTTCAACTTAGCATAAAGTTGGTGTTCTTATAAGGTTCGCAAAGCAACCCTTAGATGTCACGCCCCGAACCGATAGCAGCGGAACGTGTCGTTTGCTCGGAACGTGGCAGTTAAACAGTCGTGAATAATCAAGAGCAGCCACATAAGACCAAATAATTTGGAACAACAATAAAATTTTTATTTTAGATATAAGTCTCTTACAAGAACTTGAAGACTCAACTATGTCACTATGAAAGAAAAGGAGATGACACACTAATAGACTTAGACAAGATAACTAAATAAGAGACATCATGCTAGACTCAAGAAAGATAAAAGACTCGGGTTCACCAGTTTTCGAAGCTCGCTTGCACACTTGTCCTCTCCACGTGAGTCTCGGTCTCGCTAGCCACTGATTACCTGAAAAATGTTGGAATAAAATTGGGTGAGCGAACGCTCAGTAGGAATTATATCTCAAGAACAAGCAATTGGTTTAAGTAATTACATCTTTCACATGTAAATGCCGTAAGGCTATGCATGTAGAATTAACCGAGCAAGTGAAACAAAACTAGCAAGAGATTAACAACGTCGTGCAAAACTTCCAAGCGAGTCTTAAACAAGAGATATTCATAAGAGACTTTATAGATTATTGGCTATTTCATGCAAGTACTTGCCCATTCCGGGCCACACTAGTCGAGTCACGCAAGTCAAGTCACGCACGCAAGTAATATCAAGTAACATCACGAGAGAGAGAGAGAGAGAGTGAGTGTGGAATGTCAAAGATAAAACTAGTCATGCACTTCGGTGCAATGCCAGACACCGTGATCAATATAACTCTCATGGGCACAAGTACTTTCGGGTGCTCCTCCCAGGACCAGATCGGGCCCTATATGCATAGCATTAAAGATAGATCTAGACATCCACGATAGTTCATAGCCAACAAGGAGTTTCAAGAACAAGCTTAATAGGATGATAAGATAAGATTTTATGGAATTCAAGGACAAGGCCCTTGAGTAAGGACAGACTTGCAATAAAATCCACGTGAAAGCATAGAAACCATGACATGTCGAAAATCTGGGTGGAATTGGCACCTAGATAGGTTGCCATGAAAAACTTGAATAGATGACTAACAAGATAGTCACCAGTTCAATGGACACGAAGCAAGCTGAAGAATTGGCACCTAACTATAGATACCCAATTCAATGTATCGCCTAGTGGAATGATCACTCATTCCACTGGCTAAGAGAATTCTCTCATGGGCCAAGAATAGCACCATGAAAGGGCCGGGTTACCACGTTTCTCCAGAGTGACATGGCATTAAAATGGGTACAAGGTGTTTAAGGTACAACTAGCTCAGTCGGCCTTGAGGGAATCCAAGGCTACGAGGAGACTTACGGAGGTTCCGATGACTAACTTGCTAGTCCGAAGGAACGGAATGTCCAACGGAGAGCTCGTATATCGCCGAGAGTTGAAGTGTATACGTGAACCAATCATGAAACAGGGACTCTATCTACGGACGTGAGATGAGAGTGCCAGAAGACCCGCGGTATGGGTCAAAATCTGGAGAAAACGGTGAAAACATGAATGCGTTAATTATAGAATTCATATCCATCCAATTCTATAATTAACTATAATTAAATAAACTTATATTATTTGATGCCCGTGGTGGCATCATTTTATAATTAGCGTCCTCTTGAAGGGACGTTAATTTTATGATTTTTAACTTAATTTATTTAACAAGAATTCACATTTATATCTATTTAATTGAATAATTTCCTAAAATATACATTCAAAGAGACATTAATTTATATAAAATAATTTAGAAAAATAGAATATATGATAATTAGGAGAAAAATTCAAGGATTCCAAAAATATATTTGTTATAATTTTATGTTGCATAGTTTAGTAGATATGGATTTTCAAAGATATAACTACAAGTTATATATATATATATATATATATATATATATATATATATATTAACCACTTTGACACCTTTGCACGATGGCGTCAAAACAATTTGATGACATTTAATATGTCGTTATTTCAAATTGTCTCAATTCTTTAGTCCTCTCCTTTCTCGACGTAACTACGTCGGAATCACGCGTTCTATATATCGAAATGACGGGCTCGAAAAACTATACCTAACCGAATTTTCAAAATAATTTTTCGTTGAGAGATTGGGGATCTTGAGATAGGGGGCACGAAAAATGGTGCAACCACTCTCACTACCTCGGTCACCTCCCTAACAATACACTCATAAAATTTCATAGCCAAAGGACGCTCCGGTGATGAGAACCAAGTCGTCAAAAGAAAAACCTATAACTAGCATGCTACATTAACTTTTGGAATTCGCCGAGTAACTGATTATATATATTAAATGATTTAACTTGTTTAAACTTATAGTAAATACACCATATAAGGCATGGAAATTTAGGAATAACCATGAAGATTTTAGAAGTATATTTATCCAAAATTTTGGTGTGTGATTACTTGGGTATAAAATTTTAACATGATGTAATTATTAAGATAATTAAACGGTAAACTACACTTAAGCAAGCGATGATAACAAAACATGAGTTTTAAACATGCAAAATTAATTACTACTATCTTTGGGCTTCAATTATTGAGAAAACCTACCTTTTGAAGATCAAACGGTGAACAGGTTGAGGCTTTTACTGAGGAACGGTGCTCTGTTTCTCCCTGCAAGAAACAAGGTACCATTTTGAGAAGAATGATGAACTTCTAGGAAGATACGGAGGAAGCAGATTTGACCTTTTGAAGATTGGACAAGGAATTAGTTTAAGAGGATGGGGAAGAAGTAGCACGTCCTTGCTCTTCTCGTTGCAGGTAGCGCGCAGGAGGAAGAAGCTAGAAGAAGGGGAAGAAGGCCACGCCTTCACACGTCCAACACTGCAGCAGCAGGAAAGAGAGGAGGAAGAAGATCAGCACGTTCACGTTGACGTAGTGGCAGCAGGAGGGAGATCTCGAATGAGCAGCATACAGGAACAGCAGTAAGAAGAAGAAGTTAAAGAACTTATGTTCATCACGTACTGAGCAACCGCAAGGTGTTTGTTTGAAGTAGAAGAGCCAGCATGTTGGCTCGACGGAGGGGTCGGTATTTATAGGAGAAGAATTCCTAATGGGGTTTTTAGGAGTTCGATTAGGAACAGTACTACCTAGGTAGAATTCTTACTAAATATTGATCCTTTCCCTAAACATACTTACCCATATAACACCGACTGTCTCTTTTGGAAATGACGCCTCAGGTTGGGGCGTTATTTTCATAAACGACGCGTGTATACGCAGTCGTCAATTCCTTAATTGACGACTTGCACAGGGCGTCATTCACCTTTCCCTATTTGTATAACCATCTTTCTAGATTTTTATCTTTTTTCCTTGATGTGATCTAGATGGAAAATTTTAGGGGTACGAGTTTTCCATTTTTCTCTATTTTTCATATAATTAGTTTTTCAAAATTCTTTAATTCAAAAATTGGCACTATTCATTTTAGAATAAAATAACGACTTAGCTTAAGTCGTTTCCTATGTAATTGACGCATGCATATGTTGGCGTCATTTCATTTTTGGCATTTTCACTTAACCTTCAAAAGACTAATATTATATATATATCCCTGTTATTTCTATAACTCTTTAACTATATATTTTATTTGATTTTTGCTAATTTGTAAATAACGACTTGCTTTAAGTCGTGTTTCACGTTAGATACGCATGTACCAAGAGGCGTCAATTAAGTTTTTGACCTTTTCTTAATGCCCTTGAAAGAACCGAAATTACATATATGCCCATTCTTTTATCTTTTACATATCTTTAATGTAATTAAATCTTATATTTATATATCCTCCCTTTATAATGTAATAAATGTGAAATATTAAATTTGCTAAATTAGTAATAAAATATAAATTGACATTTTCTTCAAGATTTAATGATTCTCAATTCAATTAAAATTATGTTGTGCATTAAATGGCTACTTAAAAATAACATGTTATAGTAGTGTCCATGAGTTCTTTTGTCAAACTTTTTAGGATGGCCTTGATTATTTACATTGTATTATATTTAATTGCATTATATATATACGCACAGATATTTGGATGAGTGGGTTGAGACTTAAGGGCCCTTACAATGTGTGTGGGTTTCATATCTCTTGATATATATGTATATATATATACCTATGGGTTATTTACTAACCCTCATATACCTATTAATAATTTGTATGTATATAGGGATTTTATTCCTCATAATTTCTTTTACTTTTATTAGTCCTTGTCCTGGGTATCAGAGGCAGGTTCGATCCTAGATAAATTTTTACTTCCATTCCAAAAGGTAATATTAACTAGTCTTTTATAAATTCCAGGAACCTTATTAACTATTTATAGAGACATGTAGATATCATCATGTATAGGCTATTTTTCTTTTCAAACCGTAAATATATTTATTCCTATTTTAAAATTACCGGGCGTTACACCCTCCCCCACTTAAAAGAATTTGGTCCCCAAATTCACATTATCCTTTACTCACGAAGGAGAACTAGCTAAAATGCGTAGTAGAAGTCTAGATACATTGAGTGGAACAGAACTAATTTTTGGAAGAATTAATTTAGGCTTAAGGGTGAGGGGTACCTTCCATAGCTTTTCCTTCCCTCGTGACATCGACTTCTGCCGAGGCTTGAGTCTTTCCTCGGCGGTCCCTAGTAGGACATTTTACTAACTTATGTTCCAAGCTCCCACAACACAGACACGCTCCCGTCTTTCGATAACACTCCTCTGACTGATGGTTTTTGTTACCACAATACTGATATCTCTCTCGAGGAGCTACCAAATCTTTACCCTTCTTGCACTTCTTACACAGTTTGCACTTCTTACATTCTTGGGAACTACCACCCTCGTTTGGCCTTTTCTTAGTAGTGTTGAACATCCCCAAATCATGTGCTTTCCCTTCAACTCTTTCTTTTTCTTCCACCGCTTTCTCTAGCTCCTGAACTCTCTTGACAAGGTCCGCGTAAGCTTGGACATCCACTAGTACCATCTCGGGAACAAAGCTTGGCCTAGACGCTTCCATTTTATCTAGGTTTCTGCAACGATGAGTGGGGAGATAATTTATTGATTCAAGAATTAATGTTAATAAAATGTAAATATTTTATCTTTCTTTTATAACTTTAACCCCAAGTTCTACCCATCTCTCACGGAATTCCTATAGGATGATCGACAAGGAGACTCAACCTATCACTTGGACTTAATGACTCAAAGGAGTTGAAAAGCTGAAGCTCTGATATGACTTACAAGGATACTTGACCTATCATTGGAACCTAATAACTTGAGGATGTGAAAGCTGAAGCTCTGATATGACGGGCAAGGATACTCGACCTATCATTGGAACCTAATAACTTGAGGATGTGAAAGCCGAAGCTCTGATATGACTGACAAGGATGACCTATCATTGGGACCTAATAACTGGAGGATAAGAAAGCCGAAGCTCTGATATGACGGACAAGGATGACCTATCATTGGGACCTAATAACTGGAGGATAAGAAAGCTGAAGCTCTGATACCACCTCTGTCACGCCCCGAACCGATAGCAACGGAACGTGTCGTTTGCTCGGAACGTGGCAGTTAAACAGTCGTGAATAATCAAGAGCAGCCGCATAAGACCAAATAATTTGGAACAACAATAAAATTTTTATTTCAGATATAAGTCTCTTACAAGAACTTGAAGACTCAACTATGTCACTATGAAAGAAAAGGAGATGACGCACTAATAGACTTAGACAAGATAACTAAATAAGAGACATCATGCTAGACTCAAGAAAGATAAAAGACTCGGGTTCACTAGTTTTTGAAGCTCGCTTGCACACTTGTCCCTCCCACGTGAGTCTCGATCTCGCTAGCCACCTGATTACCTGAAAAATGTTGGAATAAAATTGGGTGAGCGAACGCTCAGTAGGAATTATATCTCAAGAACAAGCAATTGGTTTAAGTAATTACATCTTTCACATGTAAATGCAGTAAGGCTATGCATGTAGAATTAACCGAGCAAGTGAAACAAAACTAGCAAGAGATTAACAACATCGTGCAAAACTTCCAAGCGAGTCTTAAACAAGAGATATTCATAAGAGACTTTATAGATTATTGGCTATTTCACGCAAGTACTTGCCCATTCCGGGCCACGCTAGTCGAGTCATGCACGTCAAGTCACGCACGCAAGTAATATCAAGTAACATCACGAGAGAGAGAGAGTGTGTGTGGAATGTCAAAGATCAAACTAGTCATGCACTTCGGTGCAATGCCAGACACCATGATCAATATAACTCCTATGAGCACAAGTACTTTCGGGTGCTCCTCCCAGGACCAGATCGGGCCCTATATGCACAGCATTAAAGATAGATCTAGACATCCACGATAGTTCATAGCCAACAAGGAGTTTCAAGAACAAGCTTAAATAGGATGATACGATAAGATTTTATGGAATTCAAGGATAAGGTGTGACGACCCAGAGTTCAGGACACCGATATACCGATAACATCGATACACCGACGCCAAGAACTGGGGAGGCCACCCAAGAGGCTGATGAGGCCCCTGAAGGGTTAGTGGGGGTTAGCTGAGGAATATGCATAATTAATTACGAATTGGGGCGCGCAATACTGTAAGTATTTAAGATTTAAACACAAGTGCGGAAGCAATTTAAAAATAACCAGAGTGATATATGTATAACTAGTCCAGAGTCACAAACACCAGTCCTCAAGGTACAACTACGCGGGGCATACCCCGGCAAAAGTACAACACAAGCCTCAAAAAGGCAGCTCGTGCGCAGCTGGCAGCTAGGAACGGTCCCGAAACAGCACACTAAAGTCCGGGAGACGGCGGGCGCGGCTCACCTGAAAGGAGAAGGGTGAGTCACAGCCAGACTCAGTAGGGGTCACGCGGATCCCTACCTCGCACTAAACAAGCAGACATGCATAAATAACAACAATTAAAGCATGCATTTAAATAAACACACAGGCAATGGCATGAATAACCAAACACAAGAAAGCTGTAAACTCTCCTAAGCAAGTGTAACAGTGAACACATGCCACTACTAATTAAATGCAAGCGATTAAAGCTAAAACTACCAAATAGAAGGAGCTGCAACTAATCCAGACAACAAGGAAGGACAACCACTGGAGCAGAAACTAGAAGCGTCCACTGACGGCTTACACTGCGTCTCAAGCACCCGCAGTCGACGAAGCGACAAGCTAAGCGCGTAAATAGTACCAAACCAAGTGACCAGTCGGAGTGGCACCCGTCGGTGTCAGTCCATAGTCTCCGACCACGTGTGCACACACTGACTCTAGCCTGAGCCAGGCCCTCTAACTAGTTTTCTCCCTTGGCAGGATGCTACCATTGGCTGGGAGCCCACGGAACTAGCTTACAAACCGTGAATGGGAAACATACCCCTCCGCCATCCTCAAGCGGGTCGGTACTCAACAGACCTTAGGGCAACAACAGTGGCTCCATTGCCTGGAAAGAAAAGCTACTCTATTGGTATATAAAACACGCCACAATATAGTAAAACAACACAACCATGGCATGAATATAGAACGGAACGCATAAGCAATGGGCTGGGAACATAACCAGACTGACGGGCAAGCGGCGGTCAGAGGCCCACGCGCTACTTGAAGTGACGGTCGGAGACTGGTGCGTTACATCAAGAGTGACGCGCTGGTCTCCAGCTGTTACTCCCTCCCGAGTTCCGACTCACAGGTGCAGGGGGGAATGTGACGGTGGGGGCCCTGCGCGTCGCTTCCAAGCGGCGCGGTAGGTCACCGCCGTTACATCCTCCCGAGTACCAAACCCAAAAGCCCTGAAGGGGAGAGTGACGGTGGGGGTCCTATGCGTTGCTTCCAAGCGACGCGCGGGAACTCCGCCGTTACTTTCACCCGAGGCTCAAACCAACTAACAGCGTTCCACAATGATAGCAGATGAAGCGACGCCCCAGTCTCGGCGCGTCGTTACAAGCGACGGCCGGTCGACAGACCGCCGGGCTCACCGCCTCACCGGGCTAACGGAAAACAACGAACGAGTAACGGATGGGGTTCCCACCGTTACTCTCCAAACGACGCCCCTCGATAGGCCGTTATTTGGGAAGCGACGCATCCATCTTGGACCGTCAGGCAAGTGACGGTTCCTGGCAGGACCGTCACTGCACCTGGGTTACGAGCGGGTACGGTTTATAAACCGAAGCCCTCCCGGACGGCTGAAAACGCCGGGTATCGATGAAAAACCTGATAACCTGTCAAACCACGCATGCTAGACAACAATTTAACATCTAAATCTAGCACATGCAAGGCCCAAAACGCATTAAACTCAAGATTTAGGCTAAAACCCCAAAAATGGAAATATGAACATCATGCATGCTACGGGGTGCTAATCAACAAACAGGCTAAGGGAAACGATCCTAGCAAGATCGAGATTCCATCCCCCTACCTTTCGCAAGCCGAAACCGTCGAACGGGCCGCATGCAAGGAGGAAGAGCCACGGAGCTTCCACGCTCCACCTCGCTCCTACGATCACCGATCCACGCCGAAGTGGACACCCACGCACACTACTCGACGCGAGGAATCCAACGGTGCCAACCTCGCCTCAATCCGATCTCGTTTCGCCCGAGTTCCCTAGGAGAGGGAGGGGACGATCGTGAGAAGAGAGAGAGGGAGAGGGTGAGAGTGAGATCTACGGGAAGGGAGAGAGAGAGAGAGGGAGAGGTTATAAAAAATAAAATTAATATATATATAATATAATCATTATATATATAAAAATCTTATTAATTTCAATAACCCCCAATTAGCCCCAAATAAATCCGGAAAAATACCAGACAAACTCCTAAAAATCCAGGAAAATAGTCGGAAATTCCAGAACAATTAATAGAACAAATACCACGAAGGATCCATTAAGGCACGGGCCTTACAGTCCCTTCCTCCTTACAGAAATTTCGCCCTCGAAATTTACAACAACCGAAAAGGAGGAAACTGAGAAAGGACTTATACCTCACTGGAACAAGAAAGGAAAAAGCTGACGCATCTCATCTTCACGCTCCCAAGTAGACTCGTTACCAGAGTGACGCTGCCAAGCAACCCTTACCAGAGGAATGACCTTATTTCTCAACCGCTGCTCACGACGGTCTTCAATTCGGATAGGAAACTCTGGTGTGGACAAATCAGCAGTCACCTCGGGCCACATTGAATCATCGAGAACATGAGAAGCATCAGACACATATTTCCTCAACTGAGACACGTGGAACACATCATGAATAGCTTGCATGGCCGTCGGCAGTTGCAAACGATAAGCCACTGAACCAATAGCGTCAACAATCGGAAAAGGGCCAACATACCGCGGACTAAGCTTTCCACGCTTCCCAAACCTGGAAACACCTTTCATCGGAGATATTTTAACAAACACCATATCTCCAGGCTCAAATTGTAGTGGACGTCTGCGTTGATCTGCATAACTTTTCTGTCGACTCTGAGCCGTCAACAATCTCTGCCTGATCAGACGAACCACATCAGAACACTGCTGTACCAAGTCCAGTCCTGTCAACAGTCGGTCCCCAACATCAAACCAGTTCAGAGGGGTACGACAAGGACGACCATACAGCGCTTCATAAGGAGCCATACCAATACTGGAGTGAAAACTGTTATTATAAGCAAACTCAACAAGTGGCAAATGCTGACCCCACGACCCTTGCCAATCAAAGCAACACGATCTCAGCATGTCCTCCAAAGTCTGAATGGTTCTCTCTGACTGTCCATCTGACTGTGGGTGATACGCTGAACTGAAAGCTAACTCAGTGCCCAAAGTTTTCTGGAAACTACGCCAGAAGCCAGAAGTAAAACGCGGGTCACGATCTGACACAAGTGAAACAGGAATTCCATGCAGCGGCACGATCTTCTGCACATAGAGCTCGGCCAATCTCTGCACACTCCAAGTAACATTAATTGGCAATAATCTGGCGGTTTTCATCAATCTGTCGACAAGCAGCCAGATTCCATCAAAACATTGAGAAGTTCGAGGCAAACCCACCACAAAATCTGTAGTAACATGGTCTCATTTCCACATCGGAATCTCTAATGGCTGAAGCAGACCACCTGGCTTTTGATGTTCGGCTTTAACTAACTGACAAGTCAAGCACTTAGAAACAAAAATAGCCACGTCCTTCTTCATGCCGGGCCACCAGAACTGTTTCTTCAAATTCTGATACATCTTAGTGACACCAGGGTGAATAGCAAAACGGGAACCATGGGCTTCACTCAGAATCTCATTCCTTAAATCATCATCAACAAGAATATACAATCTGCCCTGGAAACTGACAACTAGCTCGTCATCAAATTCCACATCATATCTTGATATAACACGGGCCAAATCAGAATCAGCTTGCTGGGCTTCTAAAATCTGCTGATACAAAGCTGAACCCAAAACCAAGCTAGCACAAACTGCCATCTTTAGATCGGCAGGAATCTCTACACACAATGCCTCGCTCGAAAGCTGTTCCCACAATTTCCATTCGTGAAGCAACAAATGGCTGACCTGCACTTTCCTGCTCAAAGCATCGGCCACAACATTCATTTTACCTGGCTGATAGGAGAGTGTAAAGTCATAATCTTTCATGTATTCCATCCATCGCCTCTGCCTGAGGTTCAGATCTTTCTGGGAGAAAATATACTGTAAACTCTGATGATCAGTAAGAATCTGAAATTTCTCACCATACAGATAATGTCTCCAGATCTTCAAGGAAAAAATAACTGCAGCTAGCTCTAGATCATGAGTGGGATAATTTTCTTCATGCTGTTTCAATTGCCGAGATGCATATGCGATAACCTTACCATGTTGCATCAGCACTGCACCCAAACCTACTCGAGACGCATCTGTACAAACAAGAAAACCACCCGAGTCGGAAGGCAAAGTCAACACTGGAGAAGAAGTCAATAGCCTTTTCAATTCAACAAAGCTAGCCTCACACTGATCCGACCAGACAAATGGCACATCCTTCCGTGTCAATTTAGTCATCGGTGCTGCAATCTTCGCAAAATCCTGAATGAATCTGCGGTAATACCCAGCCAATCCTAAAAAACTTCGTATCTCAGTGATGGTCCTCGGTCTCTGCCAACTCAAAACGGCATCAATCTTTGCAGGGTCTACTGCCACTCCATCACCAGAAATCACATGGCCAAGAAAATGAATCTCCCGAAGCCAGAATTCACATTTACTGAGCTTCGCATAAAGCTCGTGATCTCTTAGAGTCTGCAGAACTATCCTCAAATGCTGCACATGATCATCAACAGAGGCAGAATATATCAAGATATCATCAACAAAGATCACCACAAACTGGTCCAGAAATGGACGGAAGATACGCTGCATTAGGTCCATGAAAGCTGCTGGGGCATTAGTCAAACCAAACGGCATGACTAAAAATTCAAAGTGACCATATCCAGTACTGAAAGCAGTCTTCTCCACATCAGATTCCCGGATCCGTAACTGAAAATAACCAGACCGGAGATCAATCCGTGAAAAGACAGTAGCAGACTGTAACTGGTCAAACAAATCATCAATCCTGGGGAGCGGATACTTATTCTTGATAGTCGCCTGATTCAGCTGCCTGTAATCAATACAAAGCCTCAGGTTTCCATCTTTCTTTTTCACGAACAGCATTGGGGCACTCCACGGAGAAAAACTGGGACGAATATAACCTTTCTCCAGTAACTCTAGTAGCTGTGCACGCAGTACTTTCAATTCAGCTGGAGCCATACGGTACGGCGGCTTTGCTAAGGGGCCAATACCTGGAATCAGTTCAATCACCATCTCAATCTCTCGCTCTGGGGGCAAGCCTGGCAACTCGTCAGGAAACACATCAGGAAACTCACAGACAACCAGAATATCACAGACATCCCGTCGTGGTTTTTCAACAGCCACTACTGAAGCAAGGAATCCCTGACAACCTGCGCTAAGCAACCTATAGGCTCGAATAGCAGAAATAATCATACGAGAAGATTGGGATCGAATACCTTGAAAATAAAAGGCTGATTTTCCCTGGGGCTGAAAATAGACTTTCTTCGATCTGCAGTCAACCACAGCTCCATAATGCTCCAACCAATCCATTCCCAGAATAACATCATAATCTGCCAGCTGCAACGCATACAATCTCGCCGGCAACTGGTGATTATCAATCATCACAGGAGACTCATCCAAACACAGAGGAGTAACCATGAAATCTCCAGTAGGCAATTCCACAAATAACTCACAAGACAGCTCAGATGTCGGTTCCTCAATACAAGCCATGAAATCCTCAGAAATAAAAGAATGAGAAGCACCAGAATCAAATAAGACATGAGCTGAATGTCCATAAAGCATAATCGTACCTTCCACAAGATGGGACGCAGCAGCATCAGCTCTTGTCAAATGAGAAACTTTGCCTTTCTGCTTCTTGGAACCAGCTGAAGATTGCTGAGAAGACGCCGACGCTTGAGAGAAAAATTGTTGTGGAGCTTAAGGTGCAGGAGGTCTAAACTGCGGCTGAGGTTGAGACAACTGAGGAGCTTGCAATTGAGTCGGCCTCAGCGGGCAATCCCGAACCACATGACCTGGCTGGTCACACCTGAAGCAAACAATAGGAAGAGAACACGGCTGGCCCTTGTGATGACCACCGCATCTCCGACACGTCCACGGCTGACTAGCAGCTGAGCTCTGCCGAGTCTGAGAAGAAGGTGCTGTCGGCTGCTGAACGGAATCTGTACCGGACGGCTGCTGAAAAAACTTCTTCTTCTTCTTGAACCTTTTAAACTTGGGCTTAGAAGGAGAGGAAGCACTGGAAACCTCTGACTGGACCGAAGGAACACCAGGCACGGGCTGTCGGTAAGTCTGCTGAACCTGAGCTACCGGCTGCACTGACCCTGCTTAGGGATATCCACCCGGTCTCGCCATCTCCAGCTCTAAAGCTACAGCTGTCTGACACGCAGTATCGAGATCCGCAACACGACTCGCTATCAGTGGCATCTTCAACTCTGGTCTCAACCCACGCAAAAATTGCTGGGTCTTCAAAGCTTCACTAGCCAGCACATGGGGCGCATACTGACCCAGTTCCAAGAACTTATTCCTGTACTGAAGCACTGTCATATTGCCCTGAATCAATTCCATAAACTGATACATCTTATCCATCTGCAAGCAGGCAGGAGTATAGGCACGCTCAAAAGCAGCAACGAACTCTGCCCAAGTGATTTGCCGAAGAGGTCTGGATCGAAAGGAAATCTGCCACTCGGCTTTCCACCACGCAATGGATGTACCCTGGAGTTGAAAAGCAGCGAGCATGACTTTCTCATCTTCAGCACACTCCATCGAGACAAACACACGCTCTATCGCATCCAGCCATTGCCTCGCGACTTCTGGATCAGCTTGGCCATCGAAAGCAGGCGGATTGAACATCAGAAATTCCTTCAAAGCCTTGCCTCGACTGCCAGGCACTTCAGCTAGAACGATCGGCACTGGAGGAGCAACTGGAACGACAGGAACAGCGGGAACTGCAGGAGGAGGTGCAGAACCGCTATCTTCCCTGGGCGCATCTCGAGGAACACGAGGAGGTCTTCCTCGACGAGGCGGCATAACTATGCTGCCTAAAACACAATCAACAATAAAATCCATCAATCATACGGAAAACATCCTATGCCAGCAAGAGACGACAACAGGACTAGCTCTGGACAAAGCGTCAATTCCAATTCTTTACGCAAATCCTCAACTCAAGCTCTGATACCATCTGTGACGACCCAGAGTTCAGGACACCGATATACCGATATCATCGATACACCGACGCCAAGAACTGGGGAGGCCACCCAAGAGGCTGATGAGGCCCCTGAAGGGTTAGTGGGGGTTAGCTGAGGAATATGCATAATTAATTGCGAATTGGGGCGCGCAATACTGTAAGTATTTAAGATTTAAACACAAGTGCGGAAGCAATTTAAAAATAACCAGAGTGATATATGTATAACTAGTCCAGAGTCACAAACACCAGTCCTCAAGGTACAACTACGCGGGGCATACCCCGGCAAAAGTACAACACAAGCCTCAAAAAGGCAGCTCGTGCGCAGCTGGCAGCTAGGAACGGTCCCGAAACAGCACACTAAAGTCCGGGAGACGGCGGGCGCGGCTCACCTGAAAGGAGAAGGGTGAGTCACAGCCAGACTCAGTAGGGGTCACGCGAATCCCTACCTCGCACTAAACAAGCAGACATGCATAAATAACAACAATTAAAGCATGCATTTAAATAAACACACAGGCAATGGCATGAATAACCAAACACAAGAAAGCTGTAAACTCTCCTAAGCAAGTGTAACAGCGAACACATGCCACTACTAATTAAATGCAAGCGATTAAAGCTAAAACTACCAAATAGAAGGAGCTGCAACTAATCCAGACAACAAGGAAGGACAACCACTGGAGCAGAAACCAGAAGCGTCCACTGACGGCTTACACTGCGTCTCAAGCACCCGCAGTCGACGAAGCGACAAGCTAAGCGCGTAAATAGTACCAAACCAAGTGACCAGTCGGAGTGGCACCCGTCGGTGCCAGTCCACAGTCTCCGACCACGTGTGCACACACTGACTCTAGCCTGAGCCAGGCCCTCTAACTAGTTTTCTCCCTTGGCAGGATGCTACCATTGGCTGGGAGCCCACGGAACTAGCTTATAAACCGTGAATGGGAAACATACCTTTCCGCCATCCTCAAGCGGGTCGGTACTCAACAGACCTTAGGGCAACAACAGTGGCTCCATTGCCTGGAAAGAAAAGCTACTCTATTGGTATATAAAACACGCCACAATATAGTAAAACAACACAACCATGGCATGAATATAGAACGGAACGCATAAGCAATGGGCTGGGAACATAACCAGACTGACGGGCAAGCGGCGGTCAGAGGCCCACGCGCTACTTGGAAGTGACGGTCGGAGACTGGTGCGTTACATCAAGAGTGACGCGCTGGTCTCGAGCCGTTACTCCCTCCCGAGTTCCGACTCACAGGTGCAGGGGGGAATGTGACGATGGGGGCCCTGCGCGTCGCTTCCAAGCGGCGCGGTAGGTCACCGCCGTTACATCCTCCCGAGTACCAAACCCAAAAGCCCTGAAGGGGAGAGTGACGGTGGGGGTCCTATGCGTTGCTTCCAAGCGACGCGCGGGAACTCCGCCGTTACTTTCACCCGAGGCTCAAACCAACTAACAGCGTTCCAAAACGATAGCAGATGAAGCGACGCCCCAGTCTCGGCGCGTCGTTACAAGCGACGGCCGGTCGACAGACCGCCGGGCTCACCGCCTCACCGGGCTAACGGAAAACAACGAACGAGTAACGGATGGGGTTCCCACCGTTACTCTCCAAACGACGCCCCTCGATAGGCCGTTGTTTGGGAAGCGACGCATCCATCTTGGACCGTCAGGCAAGTGACGGTTCCTGGCAGGACCGTCACTGCACCTGGGTTACGGGCGGGTACGGTTTATAAACCGAAGCCCTCCCGGACGGCTGAAAACGCCGGGTATCGACGAAAAACCTGATAACCTGTCAAACCACGCATGCTAGACAACAATTTAACATCTAAATCTAGCACATGCAAGGCCCAAAACGCATTAAACTCAAGATTTAGGCTAAAACCCCAAAAATGGAAATATGAACATCATGCATGCTACGGGGTGCTAATCAACAAACAGGCTAAGGGAAACGATCCTAGCAAGATCGAGATTCCATCCCCCTACCTTTCGCAAGCCGAAACCGTCGAACGGGCCGCATGCAAGGAGGAAGAGCCACGGAGCTTCCACGCTCCACCTCGCTCCTACGATCATCGATCCACGCCGAAGTGGACACCCACGCGCACTACTCGACGCGAGGAATCCAACGGTGCCAACCTCGCCTCAATCCGATCTCGTTTCGCCCGAGTTCCCTAGGAGAGGGAGGGGACGATCGTGAGAAGAGAGAGAGGGAGAGGGTGAGAGTGAGATCGACGGGAATGGAGAGAGAGAGAGAGAGGTTATAAAAAATAAAATTAATATATATATAATATAATCATTATATATATATAAATCTTATTAATTTCAATAACCCCCAATTAGCCCCAAATAAATCCAGAAAAATACCAGACAAATTCCTAAAAATCCAGGCAAATAGTCAGAAATTACAGAACAATTAATAGAACAAATACCACGAAGGATCCATTAAGGCACGGGCCTTGCACAAGGCCCTTGAGTAAGGACAGACTTGCAACAAAATCCACGTGAAAGTATAGAAACCATGACATGTCGAAAAACTGGGTGGAATTGGCACCTAGATAAGTTACCATGAATAACTTGAATAGATGACTAACAAGATAGTCACCAGTTCAATGGACATGATGCAAGCTGAATAATTGGTACTTAGCAATAAGTTACCCAATTCAATGTATCACCTAGTGGAATGATCACTCATTCCACCGGCTAAGAGAATTTCTCTCATGGGCCAAGAATAGCACCAGGAAAGAGCCGGGTTACCACATTTCCAGAGTGACGTGGCACTAAAATGGGTACAAGGTGTTTAAGGTACAACCAGCTCAGTCGGCCTTGAGGGAATCCAAGGCTACGAGGAGACTTACGGAGGTCCTGATGACTAACTTGCTAGTCCGAAGGAACGGAATGTCCAACGGATAGCTCGTATGTCGTCGAGAGTTGAGGTGTATACGTGAACCAATCATGAAACATGAACTCCATCTACGGACGTGAGATGAGAGTGCCAGAAGACCGGCGGTATGGGTCAAAATCGGAAGAAAACGGTGAGAACATGAATGCGTTAATTATAGAATTCATGTCCATCCAATTCTATAATTAACTATAATTAAATAAACTTATTTTATTTGACGCCCGTGGGTGGCGTCAATTATTAATTAGCGTCTACATAGAGAGACGTTAATTTTATGATTTTTAACTTAATTTATTTAACAAGAATTCACGTCAATATTTATTTAATTGAATAATTTCAAAAATATGCATTCAAAGAGACATTAATTTATATAAAATAATTTAGAAAAATAGAATATATGATAATTAGGAGAAAAAATCAAGAATTCCAAATATATATTTTTTATAATTTTCTGTAACATATTTTAATATATATCAATTTTTAAAGATATTTTTACAAGATATATATATATGTATATATATATATAGATATATATATATAGAATCTGACGACATTGTGTTATGTCGTCAAAAAGATTTGACGACAATTCTATTGTCGTCATTTACAAATTATCTTAACTCTCAGTCCTCTCGTTTCTCGACGTAACTACGTCGGAATCGAGCCTATGATATACCGAAATGACGGGCTCAAAAAACTCTACCTAACTGGATGTTCAAAATAATTTTTCATTGAGAGATTGGGGATCTTGAGATAGGGGGTATGAAAAATAGTGCAACCACTCTCACTATCTCGGTCACCTCCCCAACAATACTCTCATAAAATTTCATAGCCAAAGGACGCTCCGGTGATGAGAATCAAGTCGTCAAAAGAAAAACCTATAACTAGCATGGTACAGTAACTTTTGGAATTTGCCGAGTAACTGATTATATATATTAAATGATTTAACTTGTTTAAACTTATAGTAAATACACCATATAAGGCATGGAAATTTAGGAATAACCATGAAGATTTTAGAAGTATATTTATCCAAAATTTTGGTGTGTGATTACTTGGGTATAAAAATTTAACATGATGTAATTATTAAGATAATTAAACGGTAAACTACACTTAAGCAAGCGATGATAACAAAACATGAGTTTTAAACATGCAAAATTAATTACTACTATCTTTGGGCTTCAATTATTGAGAAAACCTACCTTTTGAAGATCAAACGGTGAACATGTTGAGGCTTTTACTGAGGAACGGTGCTCTGTTTCTCCCTGCAAGAAACAAGGTACCGTTTTGAGAAGAATGATGAACTTCTAGGAAGATACGGAGGAAGCAGATTTGACCTTTTGAAGATTGGACAAGGAATTAGTTTAAACAGTGGTCGAAGATGGTAGAAGAAGGAGAAGTCCCTGCGCTTCTCCTCGTTCCAGGTAGAAGAACAGCAACTTGAAGAAGGAGAGCAGCCCCTCCTTTCACGCTACAGGTTCACGAACGCCTTCACTCGTTAAAGGAGGAAGAAGATCAGCACGTTCACGTTGACGTAGTGGCAGTAGGAGGGAGACCTCGAACGAGCAGCATACAAGAACAACAGCAAGAGAAAGAAGTTAAAGAACTTATGTTCTTCACGTACTAAGCAACCGCAAGGTGTTTGTTTGAAGAAGAAGAGCCAGCAGGTTGGCTCGACGGAGGGGTCGGTATTTATAGGAGAAGAATTCCTAATGGGGTTTTTAGGAGTTCGATTAGGAACAGTACTACCTAGGTAGAATTCGTACTAAATATTGATCCTTTCCCTAAACATACTTACCCATATAACACCGACTGTCTCTTTTGGAAATGACGCCTCAGGTTGGGGCATTATTTTCATAAACGACGCTTGTATACGCAGTCGTCAATTCCTTAATTGACGACTTGCACAGGGGCGTCATTCACCTTTCCCTATTTTGTATAACCATCTTTCTAGATTTTTATCTTTTTTCCTTGATGTGATCTAGATGGAAAATTTTAGGGGTACGAGTTTTCTATTTTTATCTATTTTTTCATACAATTAGTTTTCCAAAATTTTTTAATTCAAAAATTGGCACTATTTATTTTAGAATAAAATAACGACTTAGCTTAAGTCGTTTCCTATGTAATTAACGCATGCATACGTTGGCGTCATTTCATTTTTGGCATTTTCACTTAACCTTCAAAATACTAATATTATATATATATCTCTGTTATTTCTATAACTCTTTAACTATATATTTTATTTGATTTTTGCTAATTTGTAAATAACGACTTGCTTTAAGTCGTGTTTCACGTTAGATACGCATGTACCAAGAGGCGTCAATTAAATTTTTGACCTTTTCTTAATGCCCTTGAAAGAACCGAAATTGCATATATACCCATTCTTTTATCTTTTACATATCTTTAATGTAATTAAATCTTATATTTATATATCCTCCCTTTATAATGTAATAAATGTGAAATATTAAATTTGCTAAATTATTAATAAAATATAAATGGATCTTTTCTTCAAGATTTAATGATTCTCGATTCAATTAAAATTATGTTGTGTTTTAAATGGCTACTTAAAAATAACATATTATAGTAGTGTCCATGAGTTCTTTTGTCAAACTTTTTAGGATGGCCTTGATTATTTACGTTGTATTATATTTAATTACATTATATATATATATGCATAGATATTTGGATGAGTGGGTTGAGACTTAAGGGCCCTTACAATGTGTGTGGGTTTCATATCTCTTGATATATATATATATATATATATATATATATATATATATATATATATATATATATATATATATATATATATATGGGTTATTTACTAACCCTCATATACCTATTAATAATTTGTATGTATATAGGGATTTTATTCCTCATAATTTCTTTTACTTTTATTAGTCCTTGTCCTGGGTATCAGAGGCAGGTTCGATCCTAGATAAATTTTTACTTCCATTCCAAAAGGTAATATTAACTAGTCTTTTATAAATTCCAGGAACCTTATTAACTATTTATAGAGACATGTAGATATCATCATGTATATGTTATTTTTCTTTTCAAACCGTAAATATATTTATTCCTATTTCAAAATTACCGGGCGTTACATTAGATGTTCCTCGTGTTCCTCCTTTGTCTTAGAATAGATAAGGATATCATCAATAAACACGACCATGAATTGATCAAGATAAGGCCGGAACACATTGTTCATTAGTTGCATAAATGCTGTCGGGGCATTAGTTAACCCGAACGGCATTACCACAAATTCATAGTGTCCGTATCTACTTCGAAAAGTAGTCTTGTAAATGTCTTCCTCCTTGATCCTCAGTTGATGATAGCCCGATCTGAGGTCAATCTTGGAGAAATACTCTGCGCCAGAAAGTTGATTCAACTGCCGGTAGTCGATGCATAACCTGAGGGAACCGTCCTTCTTCTTGACAAATAAGACTGGCGTACCCCAAGGGGATGTGCTAGATCGAATGAAACCTTTTTCTAGCAGCTCTTGAAGTTGCTTCTTCAATTCCTTCAACTCCGTGGGGGACATTCTGTAAGGAGCTATTGACACAGGTGCTACTCCGGGTACGAGTTCAATGGTGAAGTTAACCTCCCTTTCGGGCGGTAAACCAGGCAACTCGGAAGGAAATACATCAGGAAATTCTTGCACTATGGGGATTTCATCTATCTGAATTTCTTTAGACTTGGTAACTACTACGGAGGTAAGAAAAGCTTCACATCCTTACGAAATGAGTTTACAAGCGTGAAGGGATGAAATAATGGCAGGATGTTTCCGGTATCTGATACCAAGGAAGAAAAATCTTGGAAGACCTGGTTTCCAGAAAGAGATTATCCTATAGTGGCAATTTATATAGGCGTCATGGTCCACAAGCCAATCTACACCTAGGATAGCATCATAGCCCTCCATATCAAGGCATACTAGGTTTGCCGGAAGATTGTGACCTTCTACATTTACCTCGCTAGTGAGGTAATAAGTTGTAAGTTTCGTTCCAGGACCTAAGGGTGTGGTAATAGCTAGGTCTGATGGCAAAGGAACTGATGAAACTGGCAAAGTCTTTGTAAAAGTAGTTGATATAAAGGAATGAGAAGCACCAATATCAAATAACACGAATGTGGGATGTGAGTAAATTTGAATGGTACCTTCCATTCACCCATCATCCTTGGGCGCTTCATCATCGTCTAGGATAGCGTTAAGGCGAGCATGTCGCTTACGTCCACCGTTGGAAGATTGATCTTTCATGAGGGGGCAATCCGGCATGCGGTGCTCCTAGCTTCCACACCTTAAAGAAGCGTTGAGACGCTTCCAACACTCTTCGGCCGAATGGCCGAATTTTTCACAGAAGGAGCAAGCAGTTGTGAGAACCTTTTCTTCTTCTTTAACCTTCTTGTTCTTGCCGTTGCCATGCCCGTGGTTATTACGTGATCTCTTCTTGTTATCACGGCATTTGTAAGGCTTTGTGATGCTGAATTTTTCCTCTTTTCTCCCTCGCCAATCAAACTTTCGGCTCAGCTCCTCCCCTTTGCCTTTGAGTTTATCGACCTTTTCCAAGGTCCGCTCACATAAATGTGCCCGTTGGACCATTTCGGCATAGGTCCGAATATTTTGTGGGCCAAGTTGCTGAATAAAGATGGGTCGCAGCACATCCATGAAGCGATTGACTTTCAGAAGATCAGTGCTCACTAGATGTTGAGCATATGGTGCTAAACGAGAAAATTGTAATTCATATTCTGCTACCATCAGCATGCCTTGACGTAGCGACGCAAATTCTGCCGCCTTTCTCTCCTTGACATGCTCAGAGAAATATTTGGCTCGGAAGAGAGTGAGGAATCCCTCCCAAGTGTGCGGAGCATTCGGAGGCGGTGCCGGAACATACTTCCACCACGTACGGGCATCTTTGTTAAGCTGGAATGTAGCAAGACGAACCTTTTCCTGACTGGTGCATTGCATAACGTCAAATATCCGGTTCATCTCATCGATCCAATTCTCATCTTCATCTGGATTGGAAGAGCCAGAGACCCGTGGAGGATTTAATCTTTGGAAATTGATGTGCAAGCTACCCGCGCCAGCCCTTGCACCAGCTTGGGCCACGGTCTGTAGGGCTTGGGTAAGACCCACAACAGTTTGCTGCATCTCGTCCCAGTTCACACGATGAGCCATTGAGAATTCAAGGTACCTGAAAAAAGTGAGCCTTTAGTTCTTTTCCTTAGAATCAGGAAGTTTTACCCTAAGATAATTTCTATATAACTATCTCACCCCGGGTTCTACCCAATTCTCACATGGGTTCGGAATTCTTTCCTAGTTCATAGGTACGGGTCCTTAAACCTTGGACTTAGCCTATGACGTGTCATTTTCCTAGGACTTCCTTAGACCTAGGCTCTGATGCCACTTTAACTGTCACGCCCCGAGCTTTTATTATAGTAGAAGGAATTTTGGGAACGTAAACAGCTGGCATGGTAAGCCTCGCGCAAACGAGAAATTAGAGCGCAAGACAATCACATAAAATAAATTACACAAGTAATTGTTCAAAATTTCAACTTTATTTCATTAATACATAATCCAATTACATAAGATCATCACTATGACTCAAGAAATCGAAGATTACATCTGACTTGACTAAACACTTATAACTAAGGCTTCTCTTGTTCAAATAGACCATCAATCGCTCTCAGACCCGCTACTAGCATAATCTGAATCCGATTCACTAGTATTTCCTAAAAAGACAAGAAAATAGGTATGAGCACACTTGCCCAGTAGGTATCTTCGCACTAACATGAAGGTAATATTTAAGTGATTAACATTTTTGCTCTAGAATTAAGATAGAAAAATGAAAATGCGGTAAATCATAAGGCATAAACCAAAACATCCAAGAATGTAGAATCATGATATATCTGAGCAAGTAAGTATATGAACACTCAAGATTTAATTATGTAGATGTAAGTTGGCCTTTCATGAACAAGAATGTACGAGCATGTAACTAGAAAGTACTTACACAACCTTGTAAATGTTATGCATTAACAAGCATATAATTTCCATAAGGAGCCTCATGGTGTTTCACTCATTTATAAGAGAAAGTACTCCCAGCGCAATGCGACGCCAATATCATCGTACCCCATGGTTTATAACACATTTCTGACCATCGGTCGTGAGGACTAGCATGGAGCCCTTGGACACAATCCGTGCCCGGTCTTGCATCTTCAAGTTATAAACCCAACTACTTCCACGAGATATAACAATAGAGTATGGCCAATAATGTAACAAGTTCAACTAAAGTTTCATGATCAACTAACCAAGGTATAGAACGTTCCAAAAATGATATATGATTCCAAAGAAGAATTAAAAGAACATTATGCCACGGCGGCATTCCAGCAGCATAATGGTACATTAATTAGGTTCCATATCTTAACATTAACTTATTATACATAAGTTTGGAATCCAGATAATCTTAAGATCATCCAAGAACACATTTAGAACAACCCTTGGGTCAAACCTCGGGTTATGAACCTGACAGAAAGAGACGGTCATATACTGGGCCATTTCAAGAATAAAATGGTCACAGCTAGGCCACTCAATTTATAATAACGGTCCAGTGAAGGCCGCAACTAGATTGTGTCAACCAGAATGAAAGAAAAGTTAACACTTAACAACTTCTGGGTAATAACGGTCATAGAGGGGGCCATTTTCTGATAGAAACGGTCAGGGAAAAATCGTTATCTAACAGAGATGGTATCTTATAGGCCGCTACTAACCCAAGTACAGGAAGTAAAACCATCGATCATGTGAGTGTATTCTAGACAACTTGGGTTTTAAGGGTACAATCAGCTCGGTGTCCTAGTGTGAATCCCAGGCTCGCAGAGTCTTAAACAAGATCCCCTAGTCCGATAGAAAGAATATCCGACGGAGAGGTTCACAAGTCCAAGAAATGTGCCTATAAGTGCAACCTGTATCTAATGGTCGCATACCGGAGTAAGCGCCATGTACTTATGAAATTTACTTCAAGAGATAAGAGTGGATCGTGTGAAAACAGCGATCAAAACAACGTTCTAAATACCACCATGAATCATGTTTCATAAACATAAGAGGAAGTATTTAATTGCAAAATTATAACATTTAGACATGAAATTATATGATAATAAAAATAAAGTTTGAAACTCATGCACATACTAAAGCAGGATTTCTAATAAGAATTTAGAACATAAGTGTATAAAAATACCATAATTATAATATTGATAAGCATGGAAACTAATCGGGATTAAACTGGTTCTCAGAACTAAATAGCGGTGTGGATCTGGCCGCATAGTGGTTCAGACGGTCTCATGATAAACCGCTAAAGAAAAGTACTAACGATCATTCATTAGACCACAAGGTTTACTTGGCGGTTCTGTCAAGGCCGTTTTCTATCTTCAGACAGAAGCTATAAACTATAAAATAAAAGCTAATCTAGGTCATGTTATGCATAAACACGATGTAAAACCTGGATTAAACATGCTAGAAGAGTATTAGCCAAGAATATGCATAAGGGAAAATGTAATTTAAATAAGAAATTTCATCTTTTCATTAAAGGGTTAGGTCCATGTATGACAATGAACGAAATTGTGCAATCTCAATAAAACATGAAATTCTCCACATATAATGCATGAAAACTCGTGGAATAAGAGGGCTTTTACTCCTAACATCACGTTTAAGCCATTCATGAGATAACCTACCTCTGGACTAGGCTTTAATCGTCGAATTTAAGATTGAAACTTGACCCTAGTTTCTGCTCGTCCTGAACTGAAACAGCAACTTTGTGGCCTTCCAACTCTTGATCTTCTTCACCTATGACCATGAAATTTTGAGGGTAAGAAGATGGTACTAAAAGGAATAATTAGTTCAAAAGAACCCCTATCTAATTACCTCATTTAGGGCTTTTATTTGGCCAATCAATCTGGCCCGGTCGCATAATTTCTTAAAATTCTTGTACCGAACCAGCAACTTTGAACGCCTCTATCTTCCTGGTGGCTTGATCTCCTAAGATGAAATTTGGAGGGTAGTTAGACCTTAGTATTATGAACAAAATATTCTAAAGAATCTACCTCAAATTCGCCTTACTTACCTTAGTTCCACGCGAGCCAAAAGTAAGGGTCGCGTAGGTTGAACTTGAGGTCTATTTATATGGTTAGCTAGGGTTTCCATAGATTGGAACGAACATAGAGTCCTAATTAGGGTTTTAATTCGATCCTCAAGCCTTCTAGACTCATCTATCTAAGAGTTGGCATCGATCCTAGGCAATTTGGATGCCAAAGATCCCATCTTTTCATGCTTTCTTCCATTCACGGAATCTGCAGAGCTTAGCGGTCTAGTCTAGACCGTTTTTAGTCCCATGCGGTCGCCCGATAGACCGTTTTTATCTATTGGCGCCGAAGTTGAATAAACTCAAACTCTTTTGATATTATCTCCTATTATTAGCATATTTATCCCTTTAAAAGTCCGATAAATGATAATTTATCTTCTAAATTCCGTAATTATCATATTCTAGGCTTCTAGAATATGGGCCAAGCTTTGTGGGCTTGGTTTTGGGCCATTTGGGCTTATTTAAAAGGCCAGGTTAATTAATAAATATTGGACCTTATTATTTTACTTTAATTAACCCAAATTCATTTAATAGTCTATTTATTTCTAGAAAAATCAAATAATATTCTAGAAAAATTCTAAAATACTATATGTAAAATTTTGGGGCATTACACATATACCATCATGTCCACCTCTTGTCTTTGGCAGACCCATGATGAAATCCATCCCTATACTCTCTCATTTCTACTCCGGAATTTCCAAGGGATGTAGTTTACCAGCGGGCTTTAGATGTTCCGCCTTGACTTGCTGACAAGTAAGGCAGCGACATACAAAGTCCACTATCTCTCTCTTCATGTTGCGCCACCAAAAATTTCTTTTTAAGTCTTAGTACATCTTGGTAGCACCAGGGTGAATAGTAGATTTTACCTTATGAGCTTCTTCCATGATCAGCTTCTTACTATCAACATGATCCAGCACACAGATCCGATCTTTGAATAATAGCCTTCCATCGGTTGTGATAGAAACTTTCGACCATTGATCAATATTAGTCTTGATCTCCATCAATGTGGGGTCATTTTCTTGTAACTTGACTAGGTCTTCAATTAATGTCGGTTGTGACTGGATATTAGCAATCATACACCCTTCTTCTTCTGTATCAATATCTAGATTTAAATGTGAAAAATCTTCTAAAAGATAGGTCATACCTTTCCTGAGGCTTGCTAGAGTTGCCAATGGTCTCCTGCTAAGAGCATATGTTACGGCATTTGCTTTGCCAGGATGATATTGGATAGAAAAGTTGAAGTCCTTGAGATACTCCAACCATCTTCGTTGCCTCATGTTTAACTCTTTTTGGGTGAAGAGATACTTCAGACTTTTGTGGTCCGAAAATATAGTGAACTTTTCCCCATAGAGGTAATGTCACTAGATCTTTAAGGCGAAGATAACCGCAACCAATTCCAGATCATGTACATGGTAGTTCTCTTCGTGACGCTTCAACTACCTCGAGGCATAACCGATCACCTTACTATGTTGCATAAGGACGTAACCAAGGCCAATGTCAGATGCATCTGTGTAGACTTCAAATCCATCACCTTCAACATGTAGTGCTAAGATAGGAGCAGTAGTGAGATGATCCTTAAGAATTAGGAAACTCTCTTCGCAGTCCTTCGACCATATGAAGGGATTCTCCTTTCTTGTAAGCCTAGTCAAAGGGACAGCAATTTTAGAGAAATCCTTGATGAATCGTCGATAATAGCCAGCCAGACCAATAAATCTTCTGACTTCGGATACGGTCGTTGGTCGGCTCCAGTTCCTGACAGCTTCTACATTAGAAGGATCCACAGCGATACCTTCCTTTGAAATAATATGGCCAAGAAAAGAGACCTCCTTTAGCCAGAATTCACATTTGTTGAGCTTTGCATAGAGTTGATGTTCCCTTAAGGTTTGCAAAGCTATCCTTAGATGTTCTTCATGTTCTTCCTTGGTCTTGGAATAGATGAGAATATCATCAATGAAGACGACCACAAATCGGTCGAGATAGGGCCTGAAAACATTGTTCATAAGTTGCATAAATGCTGCAGGGGCATTGGTCAACCCGAACGGCATCACAACAAACTCATAATGTCCATATTTGCTCCGGAAAGCAGTCTTGTAGATATCTTCATCCCTAATCTTGAGTTGATGGTAACCGGACCTGAGATCTATCTTGGAGTAATATTCTGCACCAAAGATTTGGTAGAACAACTCATCGATACACGATAGTGGATATCTCTCTCTCTCCTTCTTTCTTTCTCTCTCTCTCTCTTTCTCCCTTTCTCGTTCTCTCTCCTCTCTCGATCTCTCTCTCTCTCCATCTCATTTCTCTCTCTCTCTCGGTGTTATTATATTTCATTTTATATTATTAATTGGCTAAAAAATACTAATTATTTATTTCCCACTCTCTCTCTCTCTTCCCCTCTCTCTCTTTCCCTCGTGTTCTCTCTCATTCTCTCCCTATCTCTCTCGTTCTCTCTCCTTCTCTCTCTCCATCTCCTTCTCTTTCTCCACCTCTTTTAAAACACATACACATACACGTAAGTTTTTGTTTTTATTTTCTTTTTTTGTCCTCATCTTTTATATTATGTAAATTAAACCCCCCTTATCTTCATCTATTTCTTCATATACAACTCCCTCTAAAAAAATAAAAGAGTTTTTCATATTTCTCTCTCTCACTTCTCGTATAAGTCCACTCTCATTTTTAGTTTATTTTATTTCATTTTATTTTTCTTCTTTTCTTTCTATGCTTATATTCTATCCCACCTCTCCCTCTCTCTACATATCTCCTTATCTCTCTCTCTAAAAATGAATAATAATAATAATAATAAAGGCTCTTTCTCCCATCATCTCTCATCCCTTCTCTTTTTCTCCCTCTCGATCTCTTTGAAAATAAAAATAAAAAACAAGATAAAATAAAATAATACAAAAAAGGGATAACATCAACCAGGGAAATCGAAGGAAGCCCTCTTCGTCGGCCGGCCGATAGAAGAGGAAGAAAGGACCCGCACTGTTTACTCTCCTGAGGTGGACGCGATCAGACTCTTTCATTGTGGGGTTCTCAGCCCCTGGCGATCACACCCTCAACACCGCAAGGAGAGTCATTTCCTGCGGCGATATTCCTGCATCAACACCGCATAGAGAGTCATTTCCCGCGGCGGTATCTCTCACCCATGCGGAAGATCATTCCCCGTGGCGGTTCCCCTCCCCATTTAATTTCTGTTCAAATCCCGTGAATGGAACAAGTTCCTCGCTGAGATTTCATTCTGTAATCTGCATTCTGTCATTTCATTCCTGTTATTTTTATTTTTGTTCAAAGCCCGTGAATAGAACAAGTTCCTCGCAGAGATTTCATTCTGTAATTTTCGTTCTGTCATTTCATTCCTATTATTTTTATTTCTATTCAAATCCCGTGAATGGAACAAGTTCCTCGCGAAGGTTTCATTCTGTAATCCTCATTCTGTCATTTCATTCCTGTTATTTTTATTTTTGTTCAAATCCTGTGAATGGAACAAGTTCCTCGTGGATGTTTCATTCTGTAATCTTCATTCTGTCATTTCATTTCTGTTATTTTTATTTTTGCTCAAAACCCACAAAGACCAATGTCAAGTGGTGGTTTACTGTACATATATATATTTACTACTATATATTTTTTTTATAAAAAATCCAACAAAGACCAATGTCTAGTGGTTGTTTATTGTACATATATATATTTACTACTATATATATATTTCTATAAAAATCCCGCAAAGACCAATGTCTCGCGGTGGTTCACTTTTGTTTATATTACTGTTATGCTCTCCTAGTGAATGATATTCTGCTACAATTTCATGTCCTCACTTCGTTTGTCCTCTTGTTCCTGAACCCGGTAGAGACCATCCTCGCCGGGTATTCTCCCAGCGTTTCACCACCCAATTTGTATCTCCCTTATTTCCCATTCTTGTGACGCTACTTAGATCCTCGTCGTTACTCATGTCAACATCTTGCATTCCTTCGTTGCCTAGAGTCCCCGTATATTCTATCCCAATACCCGGTATATTCAAAGCTGCTCCTGAAATAATAGGCCACACCTGTTGAGGAGGTAGTTAGCTTGTGTGAGAGGATCTTCAGATCCCTATCTCTGCCTCGTACTGGAGATTGGATAAGTCTAATTTCTCCGTGTTCCACTAGAGTGTTTCCTTCAGGTCGTATTTTCCACCACCTTTCCTATATCGCCCAGTAATTCATCCTCGTCCTCCTCTTTCTCTCTCCTCGGCACGATTTCATCGTCCACATCTCTTGGCGATCATGTTGGGACTTCTTGTTGCTTTCCTTGGTTGCCCTTAAGTCTTTGGCACCCACGTGTGCCCCTCCATTGGCACCCACGTGTGCCCTCTATTTGGCACTCACGTGTGCCCCCTCCACTTAGCACCCGCGTGTGCCCCTCTTGATTGCACATGCGCGTGCTACATTTGTGCTCCCAGTAGCACTCTTGTCATTCTAGTTTCATCCCTCGTGCACTACGTGCATTACCCCACAGTCCCTTGTGAGATTTTAAGAGATTCATGTCGTTACGGAAAAGGAGCGTTGTGATGTTTGTTCCATCTCTTTTGTTATATATATTTGTTGTCTGTTTATACATCTTTTGTTAAATTCAGCACTGCATTGCATACCATCTTCCCCTTTATTTCACTTTTCTAGGGTTACCCTCTCTCGGTGAAGGAAGGACTCTCCGTTGGGAATTCCTCTCAATGGACTAGGATTTCCTCCATCGGGACCTCCGTAAGTCCCCGACAACGAAGGATATCCTCTTCGTTCATTGGGCTGGTTGTACCATTGAAGTTCCCTAGAGATAGTCAACCCATTCGTGGTGAGGCGAGTGCCCTTAGATGACACGGCGGAAACCAATACTGTAACTAAGGTCCCTCCTATTGTGTGAACATCATATTAAAAAAAAAGAAAAACAAAAAAGAAAACAAAAAAGGGCGTAAAGCATCAACTTGTTTGTTAATCTCTGCTTATTGTTTGGGTGTGTATGTTATTGCGTTCTGGTAAAATATTGCATTCCAAAAAAGATCAGAAAATGTCCAAGAACGGTTAGAATCCGAACCCGAGTCACCAGGGGACACATGTCCCCGCTGAGGACGCAGGTTCCTCCCGTGAGCCCTCATATAAGGTGCGAACCACCGTTGGGGAAACATCCCCGCCGTAGGACATCTCCTCCCTGCTAGGTGTCCTCGCTAATACACAGCTCAATCTCGAGCAGGTCCGAGCCTTTCAGGCCATCCTAAAAGGGAAATTTGTTTCTTCTACTCCTCAAGACCCAACACCAACTACTCTCCCTACTCATGAGCCTGCACAGGCGATTCCTTCTTCCTTCCCTCTCGGGCAGGCAAGTCTGCAACCTCCCTCTTTCCCATTACTTCCCCAGTCTCAAACTCCACTAATTCCTCATACAACATTTCAGCCAATTCCATTTGCTGGCAGGCCACAACATCCCTCTCATCTGAGATTCCCTTCTCAGGCTTCCGCGAGACCTCAGTGGCAAGCACAACCTGCTCCTTATGATGAGGTCACCCAATCCCTCCTTCATAGGCTGAACAAGATGGATGAACAATTCTGAGACTTCAAAAAGATCGTAAATGTCAAGTCCACGCCTGAGATTTCTTTACCAATCCTTCCGGTATTTCATCTCCCCCCTTCTGAAATGCCAATGTACCGACGGTACACTGGCACAGGCAACCCCTTCATTCATCTAAAGGACTTTATGTACGAGTCTTCGTTTTGGCAGAATGATCAAATATCCCTGGCATACCTCTTTAGGAGATCATTAGATGGCCCCGCCTTAGAATGGTTCTATTCCCTAGAGCCGAGTGAGGCCGAGAACTTCGACGTAGTGCAACGGAAATTCCTACACAAGTACTGGGATAGGGTCGGTCCCTCTCTTTCTATTACCGACCTAGTGGCCGAAAGAATGAAGCTGGACAAAGATTTCGTCCAATTTGCCGATAGATGGAGATCCTTGGCAGAGAAAGTGAGAGACCCCATTTCGGAATCAGAATAAGTAAAGATGATCGTGTCAAATGCCACTCCACAATTTAGACACATCTTAGCCATGAACAAACTCACCACTATGGAGGAACTGTTTGAGAGGGCTCGATACGTCCAGACACAGTTAAAGGATTCTCCTCTTATGCACATGTTCAAACCACCAAAGCCAAGGGTGATCAGAAAGACAAATATTGGTCCTCAATATGGAGTCACAGAAGGGGTAGTTACAAACGAGCAAGTGAGTGCAGTTGGTAGCCCTAGCCTGCTAGCCAACCCAAAACCTCCACAAATGCCACGACTTCCCCTCCAGCAGAATCAGCAAGGTCTACTACCCTACTGTCCTCCACCTCAAAATAATCCCCAGCAAAACAACATACCTCATCAGCCATTTCCTCCCCAACAACGACACCAACAACCACCACCTCCTCAATATCATCAGGTTCCACCCCCTGGCAACTATGTCCCTCCACAACAATAGAGAAGGCCAATTGGCCCTAAAAGAGCCCATTACCCACCATTGCCGGAATCATTGCCGGACATTTTCAATGCTCTCATGGCTGCCAATGCACTCACTTTGCCAAGGGAGAAGCTCGTGTGGCCCCCGAATGTTGACACTTCGAGATATTGTATTTTCCATAGACAACCAGGTCATACAGTGGAAAATTGTTTTCAATTCAAAGACTATATTTATGATACGAATGACGAAGGTGGGATTGATTGGGAAGAAATGAGGCGATACATCGCCATGTAAAAAGCTAGGAGACCTCCTCCGAGACCCCAATTACAGCAGCAACAATAGCAACAACAACCTCAACCACTGCAGCAACCTCAGCAGGCTCAACAACAGCAACTGAACATGGGCATCATCCAGAACCCACTTCCGGAGCACCAACACCCTAACCACCAAGTCAACACCATCTCTTCCTTCCCGAAAGTTGGAAGAGGGCAAGGTTGGCATACGGAAGACACCTCCGTCCTTGCCGCCAATCACGTTTCTAGCCAACCTCCATGCCTTATCCGTCCCCCATATGTCAATCCTCGACCCGTAGCACAACCTGCAACAAGGCCTCAACTGTTTCCACAGCCATCACGCCCTCTCATTCGCACCTCTGCTGCTAACTCACCACTAATCCACCAGCAAACACCATCTACCATGCCCCCGTTACCCTCAAGGCCTCTCCTCATCTCTCATCCCCCCGCTTCGCCATCCATTACACCTCTGCCGTCACCCCTACCCTCGAAGCCTCTCATTATCCATCACCCATGCGAAATCCCATCCACCTTATCGTCTACTTCCACTATGCCTCCACCTATGCCTACAAAGCCGCTCATCATCCATCATCCATTGGGAAACCCATTAACCTCACCATCTACTTCCACTATGCCTCCACCCATGCCCTCCAAACCCCTCACCATCGACAATCCATCCGAGGTCCCATCCACTTCCACTCCACCTCCACCAAACAATCCCCTTATCAAAACCCCTACAACAGTTATCACCCCTGCTCTACCAACTATTCCCCCACCACTACCCTCGAAACCCTTATTAACACCCACACCTAACTCCATAGAGGTGCAATCGAAACCCCAAGCCATGGTGCTCCGTAGTGGAAGGATTTTTCACCGGGTATTCTCCCAGAATAGCCAAGCCCCCGAGCAGTCTCAGCCAGAGAAAAACACCGAAGAACAGCCAGAGGAGTCCATCCCCGGGACGCAATATGATCTTCTGAAACATCAGGACAGTACACCTGCCCGGATCTCCATCCTGGAGTTGATTAAGAGGTCTACATCCCATCAAGAGGCACTAATGAAATATCTCCAAAAAGTCATGGTGAACGAGGATCTCCCAGTAGAGAAGATATCATCGGTGTTGACACCGACAAGCACACAACCAGTCATCACATTCCAGGACCACGAGCTTGCCCCCCAGGAAGCTCGGAGATATGCTTTGTGCATTGCGGTGAAGATCAGCGGGGTGTCCGTGAACCCGTGCCAGGTGGATACAGGTGCCTCAATCAATGTAATCTTCATGAACACTCTCTTGCTATGTAAGGTTGACAAAGACCAGATAAGGCCATCGGCTATCACAGTCACGGCGCATGATAGCAGCAAAAGGCCTCCACAGGGAATGATTACTCCCAATGTAGAAGTCGGTCATGTTGCCGTTCCTATGGAGTTTCACATTCTCGACACGGACCCCACATTCAAGGGCCTATTGGGTCGCCTTTATATAGAGACACTGAATGCCATCCCTTCCACCAACCACCAATGCCTAAAATTCCCGTACAAGGGACGGGTCGTCAAAGTGTGTAGCATGCCCCTGCTCTCTACGGTAGATGCTATTACCACTTCATTGCCCTCTGTTTAGCCGACCCATAGGCCTATTCTTTCACTGTTAGATGTGTGTGACCCCAGTCGCGCCTCACCAACACAAAAGAAGCCGCTTCCCAAGTCAATGCCACGCCCCCCTTCCCGTTCCAAGGGATGGGAAATCATGAAGAACTTGGGCTAACAGCAAGGCAAAGGTCTAGGGGCATAGTTACAAGGAAGACTAAGACTGGTGAAGAAGCCAAGGGTAATCCTTAGAGTCGGCCTAGGCTTTGAAGGCCCGATTGAGGAAGATGAGAAACCTTTTGAATGGTCCTTGTATTCACACTTCAAAAAGGGGCCTGTTGTTCAGATGAGGGATGATCCACAAGAAACACGTGGGCATTCACAGGTTGTATATATGGCTGAGGGCTACTCGAGAGCTTTTAAAAGAGGAAAGATTGATGACCCAGAGTGCAAATGGTTTGATATACATGATATTTCCATCGCACTATAGCGGACGTTCTTGCCTCCGCCTCTAGAAGTGCCACCTCTGATCTCCGTGATGCCAAGGGAAACCATAGCTGTTGCCAATATTCCAAACCATCCTCGCCGGGAAGGCTTTGTCCTTGATAGATCACTGTCTGTCACCAACTATGCCATCAGCGGCTCATTAGCCGTCACTCTCACTATTCACTCATCTCAACCATTGCTGCTATCTTCTTCCTGGGCCAGACGGTTGTCTGATGATCTTCCCAGGTCCCCTTCTCTCCTTACACTCCTGCGCGGGGTTTTTAACCCGCATAAAACTTTCAATCATGATTTGCTCTATGAGCCATCCAACCACCTTTCTATCATTCCTTACTCTTCTTCTACAAATGTCTTTAATTCTTGTGTCATTAAAAATGAAAACAAAAAAATGCCAACCTCCAAACTCCTCAACAGTGCATTTCCTTTGAGGAGACCTCCTACATCTCTCACGAGTGCGCCCCGACTTGTGGGCCACTCATTCAAGGTCCCCTGAGTGACCTTCTTTACCCCTCCTTTGAGGGGTCTTTTCCTGTACATTCTTCAGCTTCTTCTTCATCTATAGAATAGATCAGTCAGGTTAGGAATAATGAATCAAGGGTAGTACCTAGGAGAAAGTCCAAGGGTAGGCAAATCCCTTGTCGATTCCTTCTAGATGTAGCCAATAGGTGTTAGGCATGCCTAGCCATTCCTCAACTGCTAGAAAATCCCATCCAACTGTCGGAAATAGAATGTGAGGAGAAGTGTACAATTGATGAGGGGTATGGAGTTTATGAGCTCACAGATGAAGAGTACCTTGTTGAAGAAGGGGACGACAAAATATGAGGACGTGGTTGACACTTATGCCAGCGGGATGAGCAGATTTGATGATCCGTCAACTGCTGTAGAAGAATCCACCAAAGAGGTAAATTTGGGAACCGAGGAAGACCCTAGGATCATCCTCATAAGTAACAATTTACCATCATCTGAAAAAGAGGCATTAATTAAAGTTCTCAAGGAATACAAGGACACGTTTGCATGGAGCTACGAGGATATGTCGGGTTTGGATTCTGCCCTGGTCGAACATCGCTTAACTTTAAAACCAGGGTCCGTCTCGATAAAACAAAGGTTAAGGCGTTTCCACCCTTAGGTGGCTTTGAAAATAAAGGAAGAGGTCAACAAGCTCCTTAAAGCCAGGTTCATTAGAGTCGTTCTTTATCCCCAATGGGTGGCAAACATTGTCCCGGTCATGAAGAAGGATGGAAGGATAAGAATTTGCATTGACTTTCGGGACCTTAACTGCGCGTGTCCAAAAGATGATTTTCCCTTGCCTCATATCGATGTTTTGGTTGATAACACGGCAGGTTATGAAACTCTCTCATTCATGGATGGATTTTCGGGATACAATCAAATCCGCTTGGCAGAAGAAGATCAAGAGAAGACGTCATTCACCACACCATGGGGAACTTATTGCTATGTGGTCATGCCATTTGGGTTGAAAAACGCTGGAGCTACTTACCAAAAAGCTATGATGACGATATTTCATGACATTATCCACGTAAATTTGGAAGTGTATGTGGATGACCTGTTGGTGAAATCAAGGACTAGAGTAGAGCATGCAGAAGTCCTAGCCAAGGTATTGCAAAGATTAAAGGAGTTCAAATTGAAAATGAATCCGAAGAAGTGCGTATTTGGTATTTCATCGGGCAAGTTATTAGGCTTCATCGTGAGTAAAAGGGGTATTGAGATAGACCCCAACAAGGCGAAGGTAATTAGAGATATGCCACCCCCGAAGAACCTGAGAGAAGTTCGAGGGTTAATCGGAAGGTTGCAGTTCATTCACCGGTTTGTGTCCCAGCATTCACAAAGGTGCAAACCTTTTTATGAGTTAACCAAATCGGGAACTGAGTTTTGTTAGGATTCTAAGTGCCAAAAAGTTTTTGAAGGACTGAAGGAGTATATGGCCAATCCACCTGTCCTAATACAACCAACACCAGGAAAACTGCTAATCCTCTACATCTCAGTCCTAGATGACTCCGTGGTAGCTGTTTTGGCACAAGTTAATGAAGAGGGCAAGGAAATGGCAACCTATTACTTGTCCAAACTTCTCAACCCCTGTGAGTAGAAATACACGGCTATAGAGAAAATATGTGCCGCCCTTGTTTGGGTAGTGCAGAAATTGAAGCACTATTTCCTAGCTCACGAAGTCCATTTGATTGCCCAGATGAACCCTATCAAATTTTTTCTGGAAAAATCTGTCCTTACCGATAGGTTAGCACGTTGGCAAAGCTTCCTCTCACAATTTGACATCACTTATGTCGAGCAAAAGGTGATTAAAGGCTATGACATAGCCGAGCATCTCACCCATCATCCTCTCCCCAAATTTAACCATATCCAATCAGTGTTTCCAGATGAGGAACTAATGTCCATCAGTCAATCAGATGATCGTATGTGGACGTTATATTTTGATGGAGCACTGAATTCCCAAGGGAGAGGAGTCGACATTGTCCTCCTGTCGCCTGAAGGTGTTACCATTCCAATGGCATATCAGCTCGCATTCCCAGTCACCAACAACATAGCTGAATATGAGGCTCTTCTAGCTGGCCTAGAAGCTACCCATTCTTTTAGTATCACCGAACTGTGAATTGCAGGTGATAGTCAACTCATTCTCCGCCAGGTGCTCACCAAATACCGCACCCGCGATCCCAAGCTCAAACCTTACCAATAACTCACTGCTGCATTTGCCAAATTATTCACCAAATTGATCTTTGTCCATGTCCCTCACGACCAAAATATTCTGGCCGATGCCCTCGCCTCATTGGAATCATCCTTAAAGTTCCCTCTGGGTAGATGGTTTGAGTCCATCTCCATCTACAAGCGTCATGCTCCTGCTATCCATGACGCTTCCTACGTAAGGATCAAGGAAAAAGTAGCAAAGAAGGTCCAAGATAGAGAAATCTTTGAGAAGAGGGAAATCATGCTAGCAGAATCAGAAGAAGAACTGGTTGATGAGGAAAAGCCATGGTTTTATGAGATTACTAAGTACTGCCAAGATCAGCCCTACCCTGAAGAGGCCACGTTAGAAGATAAGAGAGCCATAAGAAGAGTGGCCCAAAGATACATGTTGGTTGGAGGAGTGCTATATAAGAGAAGCCTCACTGGTGTTCTTCTCAGATGTCTTGATGACGATGAGATTTGGAAGTGTGTTGAGGAAGTACACCCTGGTGTGTGCGGTGGCCATGTGAACAGCCAAATGCTTGCCAAGAAGATCCTTCGACAATATTTTTAGTGGCCCAGCATGGAAGAGGATTGTGCTGTCTATGTCCGTAGGTGTGTCAAGTGTCAACTTCACGCCAACAAAATTCACTCCCCATCTTCCATACTACATCCAATATCTTCCCCATGGCCTTTGTCCATGTGGGCTTTCGATATCATTGGTCCCCTTGGTAATCCCAACTCCCTCACTAAGCAAAAATCATTCATCCTCACTGCAACGGAGTACTTCACCAAATGGGCCAAAGTCGAAGCTTACGCAGAAGTCAAAGCATCAACAGTCTGCAAGTTCATCATGAAGAACATCATCGCCAAGTTCGGCATCCCAAGAACCATCATCACCGACAATGGGCCGCAATTCATTTCTCAGGATCTTCAGGACCTCTGCAAAAGATATAAAATTGCATTGCATCATTCATCACCTTATTATCCATAAGGCAATGGCCAAGCAGAGGCCACTAATAAAACATTGATTAAAATTATAAAAAAGACCTGTGAGTCTAACAAGTTCTCAGATTGGCCAGAAAAGTTGATTGAAGCTCTAGGGGCCTATCGCACTTCAATCCGTACTCCCACTGGGCAAACTCCGTTCGCCCTTACTTTCGGGATGGAGGCGGTAGTCATGTACGAAATCTTGCTCCCTTCTCTTAGGGTACAACTGGACAAGGAACTTTCCCTCGACAAACGTCGTGATTCACTCCTTGCCCAATTGGAACTCTTAGATGAGAAGCGGCTGGCCGCTGCCGAGCATGCTCGTGTATATCAGAATAGACTCAGACGTTTTTATTAAAAGAAGGTCATTGAAAGGAAATTTCAAGTCGGTGAAATGGTAGTTAAAAGAATTTTTTTAAAACCTGATGGGCCGCGTTCTAAACTCCAACCCAATTGGGAAGGACCATACGTGGTTCAGGCTGTATATCCTGGCAATGCCTACAAGTTATCAACGCCGAGGGGGCCGAACTATCCCACCCTTGGAATGGACTTTATCTTAAGAAATATTACCCTTAGATAGGTATAACAACTGGTATAGTACGGGGACCATCGGAGTTGGAAATTCACTATATAATCTTTATTATCTCGACATGAGGGCCTTCCCAAGACAAAACAAAAAATAACAAAAATATAACAAAAAAACAAAAATATAAAAATATAAAAAATATAAAAAATGAAAAAACACTAATGCCTGGTGATCATCATGGATTCAAGTCATTACATCCATCTTTTATGTTAGGATAGGGTCCATCAAGGTTTGGTAGGTCTCGAGTCTTGGTCTGCCAGAACCGTGAAGATCCATGTTCGGTTATGTCGGCCTATGCTCATTAAAAGATGCAACATGTACATACACGCGTGTTTTAGCCCAAAAAAAAAAATTGGTAGCATTGCATGTAGTGGGGCCTCATCTCGAAGGTCTCCAGGAAAGCCGTAATCTTTATTCTTTCTCTTCTCGACCCAATGAGACAGCCGACGCCCTTAAAACGCTGAGCCTATAGGAGTAGAAATACAACACCCTGAAGGTGAAAGTAGGATCCATCGCCTCAAAACTGAGTCAGAGCACAAGAAGAGGGCAGTGTCCCCGCATGCATACAAGAAGGATTCCTACATATCAAATGATTATATCTCCCTCGGAAGATAAATAAAAGCCTGGTCGTGACCGTGCCTGATTTCATATGAAACCCCTCAAAACAAAATCTAAATTCGATAAATGGGGCAATGAAATGAAAATTCTTGAGGCTTGGTCTGAAATTGCCCGAAAGGGGAGAGTCGAGTAGGCCCCTGATGGCTTGCTGGGTTAACGGCTTTGCCAGTCCTCTCAGAAGGTTTATCTCCTACACTCCTCCTTCTCCCCTCGAAGATGAAAGCGCAATAGAGATTCTGAAAGGTGCACCCTGCCAAGGCATGCAACCTCCTTTTTAGCCAAAAAAATATAAAAAAAAAGAAAAAGAGAGAGAGAGAGAGAGAGAGAGAATGGTTGTCCACTTTGAAAGGCAAATCCCATTACTATGAAGGACTTTCAGTGTTTTTGGCTGGTCAAGACCTCAATTTACCACCTTGATGTCTTCTTACTGTAACCTCGGGCTTAGGTCAATGCAAGTGCGTCACCTATTGATGTAACGGCGTCTGATTCTGAGTCAGCATGGCGCAGTTGACTGTTAGGGTTCCAAGGTGTTCCATCACATAACATCTAGATTTGTGAGGAAATAGACCCGGGTCGGGCAAATCATTTACCTTGAACACTTTTTGGGTGCATCCCAGTGGTCGAAAACAACTGGGAGCCTAAGCATGGCATGACGGTATTGTCATCAGCGTAAGTCTTAACCGACGGGATTCTCATTCGAGGAGTCTAGGGGCCCAAATCAACTTAGATGTGCGTTCAGGATACCTGGGAGGTTCGTGAGAAAACCTCATCCCCATGAAGGTCAAATGCCATATGGATGGTCATCAGGCGTTAGTAACAAAAATATACTGAATCTCAGACTTTAAAAAAATGTGTGATACCTCAGACATATGTCCACACAATGGAAAAAAAATCAAAGTCATGTTTCCAAAAAGTGCAAAGTCGATTCTAGGGAGGGATACGTCAAGCACGTTGACCTTGTGTTGAGCTACGTAAAGAGTGATTCGAAAACAACCTTGATCTGAGAACCATACCGGTTGTTATAATAGGTGTCAAAAAAATAAAAGAGAGAAAGAATCAAAATAACAAAAAAAGAGAGAAAAGGACAAAAACAAAAAAAGGTACAATAAAAATAATAATGATAAAATCAAAACAAAAAGAGACAAAAATCAAAACATAAAAAAAGATAAAAAATTTACATTTTGCATGATTGCATCCGTGTGCTGCATTCCTCCCTTTAATTCTTGTTTGCATCCGTATGCCTATGTGTCGCAATCACCATTTCACTTTACCTTTCCTTCATTTATAAAGGCTTGGCCCCTTGACTCGTTATCAAGGACAGTCGAAATGATCATCTGCTTATTGAGCAAGGGGCCAAGTCAGAGCAGATATTCTAACTTGTTTGTTTAAATGATGTATGCAGGGATTCAAGAGAGCAAGAAAGAGATAAAAACTAAGACCCAAACATTTTATTCTATTCCAAAACACAAAAAAGGGTTTACATCAAGTTCCACCCTCTCTCTCTGCATTACTCGTCTCGCCGCTCTCTGGGCAAGAAGCTTTAGAGGGTCTCATGAAACCATGAGAAGTGGTATTCCTACCGCTCTAGTGTCCTCTTTCCATCTCCACACCCCGGCATCGATCTACGGGGGTAGCAAAGAAGCTACTAACATGAAAGTCGCGCTCTCGTGCTCTTCGGTAGCGTTCCTCACGATCCTTCAGCCACTGCTCGGCGAGACCGAGACTGGTCCGGAGTTCATATAATTGGGCCTCCAGGGCCCTCCTTGTTGTGACCCCTCTATGCTGATGATGTTGACACTTGCTTTATTTCATTGGCAACACCATTGTTTTGATTGATTGGCAACTATTTTTTGATTTGATGAAATTACTCTATCAGATTGACTATGTGTTCTTTGCATTTAATACACTGCTGTCTGCATTTCTTACTCTCATGAGTCTATACACTGGAATCTCTCATGTCGATTGAGTCTACACATTCATCACTTACCTTTCGCTCAAGATGAAGTCCACACACTGCATCTCAATTGAATTGGTTAAGGGTGTACAGCGTCAACGCATCATGTTACAGCGTCAACGCACTTCATTGGATGTGTGTACAGCGTCAACTCGCTAAGTGTGTACAGCGTCAACGCATGAAGTCTGGACATCAGTCTTAATATTCTAAGTCTGTACAGCTGTTGGCCTTGAACCTCAAAGTCTGTACATCGGTCTGTCAGTAAGTCTGAACATCGTCCGTCTTTGTTAGCGTCTCAGGCATTGGGCTAAGTCTGTACAGCATTCAATGTCTAGAGCTTCATGAGGTCTGTACATCAGACTGTTACAGCAAGTCAGTACATTGTCTGTCTTCCTCAGCGTCGTGATATTTGAAGTCTGGACATTGGTCTTCAAACTCAAAGTCTGGACATTGGTCTTCAAACTCAAAGTCTGGACATTGGTCTTCAAACTCGAAGTCTGCACATTGTCTTCGAAACCATAGTCTCTACAATGGTCTTCACACTTGAAGTCCATACATTAGATGTGCAGAGTTGATGTCTATACTGTGTCTTTGCTGATCAAGTCTACACAATGGTCGGTGGCAAGTCTGTACACTGGCCTCAGCTTTTCAAGTCTACACATTGGCCTCCTTGCATAAAGTATATACACTGGACTGTTTGGCAAGTCTATACATTGGCCCTTGTCTTCGATGTCTATATAGCCCTTTAGCTTCCTCAAGTCCATACATTGGCTTCAAGACTTTCAAGTCTATACACTAAAGTCTTCACATTCGTTTGCATTACATGAAGTCCATACAGTGGGTAAAGTCTGTACGTTGCATTCTGCCTTCACAAGTCTATACAACGAAGTATATACACTGCAATGTACATACTCAAATCTTATGACTTCATTCTTGATTGCTAAAGGGAACAGGGTCGACGCTGGGAGCTTAAAGCATCCACGCATCAGTTGACGAAGCCTTCACGATATCTTCCACTGCGTCAACGCCACAAGCAAGCAGCGTCGACGCAGCAGTTGAAGAAGCATTCATCTTCACAAGCTATTCCACTGCATCAATGCCACAATTGAGCAGCGTCGACGTAGCAGCTAAAGAGATGAGGCTAATAGTTACTGGAATGCCTCACTGCGTTAACGCCATTGAGTGACAGCGTCGACGCAGCAAGTCAGATTGCTGACATTGAGCACGTGAACGGAGAACTCTATACATCGGATTGAAGAAGCTAATGAGGGGCACGTGATCCCAGGTACCTGGCTCGTGATCCGAGAAGGACAAGGTATCCAGATGAGGACACGTGTACTGACACTCCATTGCATGCTGCCACGTGGTCCAAATTGCTGGGTGGGAAACGTGGAGAGCACACGCCTGCTGCTGTTGCTGCTATATAAACAAGCCTTCTTCCACAGAAGAAGATAGATCGAAGAAAAAGAAGAGAAAGTCTATACACTCAGCAGCAGTGAGCCTTCGATCCACAGAAAGAAAAGAGAGAAGAAGAAAAAGAAATAGAGAAAAAGAAGAAAAAGAGAGAGGAAAAGATCGAGAGAGATTGAGTTGAGAGAGAGAGCTGATTGAGAGTGAGAGTGAGAGGTTTTGTATCTCAGTCTCGTGGTTCAAAACCAGAGCTGAGCTTTGCTCTTTAAGAGCTACATTGCTTTTGGGTTTTTTATTTTTCGTTTTGATTCTGTCTTTCATTTCCGAATGCTGTTTCTTCAAGCTGTGTGTCAGCGGTCTTGCAGTGGTGGTCTCCACTGGACGGGTTAAGCTGTATTTCCCCAGCGGTTGCAGAGGATCAGATCCTCTGGTCGGCAAGCTGTAGTGCCCAGCGAAGCTGTGTATCAGCGGGTTGTTTGGCCAAGCTGTAAAGCCCAGCGGACGCAAGCTGTGCTGCGCAGCAGGAAGCCATACTCGGTTGAGTGTGGGGTGGACGTAGGTCGTTGACCGAACCACCTAAAAATCGTGTGTGCAGTGTGTTTGTGTGATTGCTTGTGAACTGTGTGTGCTGGTATCCTTTGCTTAGCTTTATTGATTCTATCGCTCATACTTATGTCTAGCTTTTGATATAAGATATGGTGAATGGCTTTCATGGATCGACCCTTTGCTTAGCACTTTTCATTTAGCTTTACTGATGCTTGCCTAAATTTCACTTTAGAACTTACAATAGTTTTAAATTAGGCAAGTTGATCTATTCACCCCCCTCTAGATCCACACTTAGTGGAGATAGACTGCGTCCATCTAACCCAACACTCGGTATCAGAGCCTAACTCTTCTGCAGGGACTCATCGCCCGAAGAGAATAGGCAGAGATGGATGCTCGAGGGATGACTGCCGAAGGTCACTCAACAACGAAGCCCCCATTCTTTGACGGATCAAACTACGCATACTGGAAGAACCGTATGCAAGTGTTCCTCAGGGCTAAGGATTATGAGATTTGGAAGATTGTCAGCAAGGGACCTTATGAGCTGTCCCCGAATGAAGATGTATGGACCAAGGAGGAGATCAGAAGGTCCACGCTGAATTGGAGTGCTATTAATGCTATCCAGTGCGCTCTGCATCCTACAGAATTCTCCCGTGTATCTGCTTGCAAATCAGCTAAGGAGATGTGGGATGCGCTGGAAGTAATTCATGAAGGTACATCTCAAGTAAGAGAGCAGAAGGCCAATCTTCTTGTATCTGAGTATGAAGCCTTCAAGATGAAGCAGAACGAGTCCATCAGCGAAATGTACGCTCGGCTGACTGTCATAACCAATGGCCTCAGAGGTTTTGGAAAACCTCAGGCAGAGTATGATGTAGTGAGGAAAATTCTGCGCTCCCTGACTCCCAATTGGCACACCAAAGCAACAGTGATGGAGGAGTCAAGGGACCTGCGTAATACTAAAGCTGATGAGCTGATTGGCTCACTAATGGCATATGAGATAAACATGCCAAGGACAGATGAAGCCGAGAGGAAGAAGAAGCCGATAGCGCTGAAGGCTAGTTCCAGCAAATCAACAAAATCCAGCTCCAGCAGCTCTTCATCATCAGAGGAGAGCCTAAATGAAGAAGAAGATGTGACTCAATCTGAGATAGCCATGATGACTAGAGAGTTCAAGCGATTTCTCAGAAAGGGAGCAGGACGGTTCGAACAGAAGAAATACAGTGGTGGCCGAAAGGATAAAAGGTATAAATCTAAACCTGCAAAGAAAGATGAAGCTAATGTCTGTTATCAATGCAGGAAACCAGGGCATCTGAAAATTGACTGTCCAGACAATCAGAAACATAAGGACAGGTCAAAGAAGAAAACCAAGAAGGGAAGAGCTATGATCACCACATGGAGTGATGAAGATGAAGGCTCTTTCAGCAGCAGCTCAGATAGTGAAGCCGAATCTGAACAACCCATTTGCCTTATGGCAACAAGCTCCGAAGATAGAGAGGAGGACACAGATGAGGTAATCACTAGATTTGAAAACTTCACAATTGCTGATTGGGTAGATGCTTATCATGACATAGCTGATAGAGCTGATGATATTAGAAAAGAGAATAGGCATCTTAGAAGAAAAATCAACTCCATGCAAAATGATAAAACTTTATCTGATAAAATTGCATGTTTGGAATCTGAGATTGATGAATTAAAACTCACATGCTCTGAAGAAGATGAAATCAAAAATGAGTTAAAAGCTTCTAAGGAAGAGAATCTAAGGCTTGAAAATGAAATTGATGAATGGAAGCTGAAGATTCAAAAATGTGAAAGTGAAGTCAAACTTATCTCTGAAAAATATGAAGCTGTCCTCAATGTCAACAATGAGCTGAAAAAGGCTATTGATGAACTTCAGAAAGACAATGAGGATAAAATGAAAACCATTGAGAAAATGACCCAAGGAACAGATAACTTAAATGCTTTGTTAGGGTCAAAGGTTAATTTCAGAAAAGAGGGCCTAGGATTTAATTCTAGTGCAACAAAAACATTCGGAATGAAAATAATTTCATTTGTTGCTCAAAAGGAAAAGGGACCTCTAATTAGCATGAACTCAACAAATTTAATGAACAAAACTACTAATCTGAAAAGGACCAGTGCTGAGGAAAAGGGTAAACAAAAACTTAGTGAGCCTAGTAGAGCTAGCACATCTAAGCAGAATCCTAGGGCTCAGACTCAGGTTAGGGGTCAACCTACACAGTCCAGTAAACCCCAGGTCAAGGTAACCAAGTCTCCACCAACACCTCCACCTCTGAAGAAGACCCAATACAAACCTGTGTATAGGTCAGCAGGGTCCAAAGTACAGGGGAGACAAAGTGCTGCTAGGAGTCAACCCAATTATTTTATCAACCCAGAGCTCAGACCCACTATAATGCACAGCCAACCTACTTCAATAGGTCAAATTGGTCTAGAACTCAGGGTAGGTTTACAGGTCTTGCATACCAGGGTGCTCAAAACCAAAGACCTTACAGTGGAAATTGGGTCAATGGGTATGGTTACTGGACATCTAGAAATCAATATTTTCATAGCCAGCCCAGGAACTACTATGGCCAAAATTTTGTGGACATACCCTGGCCAAGGCACTGGCACAGAAATAACAGTACTGTCAATAAACATGCTGCTGCCAATAAGAAAAAGAACAATAAGAAGAAAAGGAACAACAACAGAAGAAAATCTGTAGGATCCACTGAACAAAACACATTTAAACAAATGTGGATTCTGAAACATTTGCTTTCCTGTTTTGCTTCTAGTTCATTTACATTGGAGCCCAATCAGTCTTGGGTTCCAAACTTCTCTACCTAATTGTGTATGCAGGTATGCCTGGCAGCCAAGAACAACTTGTGGTACATGGATAGCGGCTGCTCCAGGCATATGACAGGAGATAAGGCCAAATTTTGCATACTGACTGAGAAAGTAGAAGGCCTTGTCACCTTTGGAAGCAACACAAAGGGTAGGATTATCGGATCAGGTAAGGTAGGTAAGTGTTCTACCTGCTGCATTGATGATGTTATGCTGGTTGAAGGGTTAGCCTATAATCTACTTAGCATTAGCCAGTTATGTGATAAAGGTTACAATGTTTTATTCAATTCTCAATGCTGCAAGGTGTTTGAACCTGATTCTGATATTGTCAAATTTTCTGGGAAAAGAATAAATAATACTTACATGATAAATTTAGATGAAATTCAACACACTAACCTTTGCCTTACTGCCAGTAGAGAAGACATAGCATTTTTATGGCATCGTAGGTTAGGTCATGCTAGCTACACTGTTTTGCACAAATTAAATAAGCATGGCATGGTTAGAGGACTTCCTGAAGTCTCATTCAAGAAAGAAAACAAAATCTGTGATGCATGCACTCAATCAAAGATAACTAGAAAGTCATTTAAGTCTAGAACTGAAAATCTGTCTTCCAAACCCTATGAGCTGATACATATGGACCTTTTTGGGCCAACTAGATCTGTCAGCCTATCAGGGAGGAGGTATGGGTTTGTCATGGTAGATGACTTTTCTAGGTATACTTGGGTTTATTTCTTATCTAATAAGAGTGATGCTTTCTCAGAATTTCAAAAGTTCTATGTTAAAACAAATCAGAAAATTGAAAACATTTGTCTGATCATAGAGGTGAGTTTGAAAACTCACAATTTGATGAATTCTGCAGGTCAAATAGAATCAACCATAGGTATTCCTCACCAAGGACACCTAAGCAGAATGGAGTTGTGGAGAGAAGGAACAGAACCCTAGTGGAAATGGGTCGTACACTCCTTGTCGAAGGTGGTCTACCAAGAAAATTTTGGGCTGAAGCAGTGAACACTGCCTGTTATGTAATTAACAGAGCCATGGTAAGACCTTCTACCCAGCAAACACCATATGAGATATTAAAAGGTAAGAAACCTTCTATTGCTCACTTCAAGGTTTTTGGTTGTAAATGTTTCATTCACATAAATGATAAAAAGGACCTTGATAAATTTGAACCTAAAGGAGAACCAGGAATTTTTCTTGGCTATTCTGAAAACACCCGAGCATACAGAGTGTACAATCTGAACTCTAAAACTGTTGAAGAATCTCCACACATAGTTTTTGATGAATCCTTGGCAAATTCTAATGTTGGTCAATGCAGGAATGAAAACAATGGTGAAATTCTGAAGGAAGGAGATCCTGCAGACAAATCCGAGGATGAAGAAGAACATAAAGAGCTTAATGAAGAGGAGCCTACAGTTCAGGGGGAGGTAAATCAAGTTCATGATACTCCAATTGCAAATATTAGATATCTCAAGGATCATCCTGTAGAAAATGTTATTGGAAATCTGCATGACCCCCCTAGGACTAGAGGCCACTTAAGAATTCAACATGAACTGAATGCTTATGCTTTTGTATCAAACATAGAACCCAAGTCCATTGACTGTGCTCTCCAAGATGTGCATTGGATTAATGCCATGCATGAGGAGCTCAATCAGTTTGACAGGAATAAGGTGTGGCATCTGGTTCCACCTCCTGATCATGAAACAGTCATAGGGACTAAATGGGTATTTAGAAACAAAACTGATGAAGCGGGGAATGTTATTAAAAATAAAGCCAGACTTGTAGCTCAGGGGTACAATCAGGAATTTGGAATAGACTTTGAAGAGTCTTTTGCCCCTGTAGCTAGGTTAGAAGCAATAAGAATTTTATTGGCTTATGCATGTTCCCTAGGAATAAACCTTCAGCAGATGGATGTGAAATCTGCTTTTCTAAATGGGGAAATTAATGAGGATGTCTATGTGAGACAGCCTCCTGGGTTTGAATGTTTAGATTTCCCTAATCATGTTTACAAGCTCAATAAAGCTCTCTATGGTTTAAAGCAAGCTCCTAGAGCTTGGTATGACAGGTTGAGCAAATTTCTCACCGACAAGAACTTCACAAGAGGTATAGTGGATCAAACATTGTTTACCAAGGTAAGCCATCCAGATATTCTTATCATTCAGATTTATGTGGATGACATTGTGTTTGGGTCAACTAACCCCAAATTGTGTGAGGAATTCTCTCAAATAATGACTGATGAATTTGAAATGAGCTCAATGGGTGAGCTCAAACTATTTCTTGGACTGCAGGTTACACAAACAGAAGATGGCATCTTCATCTCTCAGTCCAAGTATGTAAAGAACTTATTGAAGAAGTACAAAATGACAACCTCAAGGAAATAGCTACTCCAATGGGTACATCAACCAGTTTGGATGAAGACTCTAAAGGTAAACCTGTGGACCAAAGGCTATACAGAGGTATGATCGGATCTCTTCTCTATCTTACAGCATCTAGGCCTGATATACAATTTGCTGTGTGTTTATGCTCTAGATTTCAGGCCAGTCCTAAAGAAAATCACTTTAAAGCTGTGAAAAGATTTTTAGGTATTTACTAGGCACCCAAGAACTAGGTCTCTGGTATCCTGCTAAGTGTGAGTTAGAGCTTCTAGCCTACACTGATGCAGACTATGCTGGGTGTCGAGTAGATAGAAAAAGCACCAGTGGCTACTGTCAATTCCTTGGTGGCTGTCTAGTGTCTTGGGCATCTAAGAAGCAACACACTGTAGCATTATCCACAGCTGAAGCTGAGTATGTTGCAGCATGTAATTGTGCAGCCCAAGTACTTTGGATTAAGCACCAACTGGCTGATTATCAGATAAATCTGGGATGCATTCCACTTTTATGTGATAATACTAGTGCTATATGCCTTGCTAAAAATCCTGTTCACCATTCTAGGACTAAGCATATAGAGATAAAACATCATTTTCTTAGAGATGCTGTAAATAAAAAGGAGATTGAAATGAATTTCATAGAAACTGAAAAATAAATTGTTGATATTTTTACTAAGCCTCTTGGGAATGAAAATTTTAAGTTTCTTAGAAATGAACTTGGCTTATGTAAATTTCAGCATGATGAATGATTGTTTAAACGATGCGAATAAAATCTCTGATGTGTACTTGTTTTTGATTGCTTGGATAAATCATGTGGATGTGAATGTGGATGAAGAACTGTCCTGTATTGCAGATATTCAGGGGGAGCTTGTCGAGTCTTTGCATGTCCTTGCATATCATTCATTCATGACCTATGCATAAACTCTCTCTCAATTAATTCTTACCATGTTGCATGCATACAGACAAGGAAGAGTATTACTAGAAATTCAGAGTGGTTTCAACTTTCTTGAAGTCATTCAACCTTTAACTCTGAATACTTGTCTCTGACATTATGGCAATCTGTTGGTCAGTTCTGATTTCTAAGCAGTGGAAAATGGACTTCTTCATTTATAAGAATTTGAATTGTTCAAAAACTGATGTAATGGTTTAAATCTTATAATGGTTGGAGTTTAAAGATTGCAATCAGTATATAAGTAAGTTGAAAATTGATAAAACTCTCAACCTCCTTCTTATTTCATGTCAGACAAAGCTAATCATATCTGAAATCTGAAAACTCATCTGAAATCATGATTAGAGAGGATAAGTATATGTATTGTTCTTAAACAAGTCATTCTGAAACATAAGAAGGACAGCTAAGAAAGATATTGAAAAACATTGAAAATCATTGAAAATATATATATTGGCAGAGCAATGACCGGTAAATCACTGAGAAACTGAGTGATCCATCAAAGAAGTGGACAACACTCATGTCATGAAGTGTATCAGCTATCTCTGTTTAAAATGTTCAAAACAGCAGGCTGGTTTCACTGAGTACCTGGGGATAACTGGCGTCTGATAAACGTGTACCCTCATACAAAAAGGTATAACTCAGTTCTGTTGAATTTGATCATAGGCAGAATGGTCCATCTTGTTGAGTATCTAGGGGTATTGGCGTCTTATAAACGTATACCCTTACGCAGAAAGACTTATGGTACCTAAATGCTCAAAATGATCTAATGTTGATAATGCTGCTTCTTCAAAAGAAAAGTTCATGAGTGTAAATTTGTTTAGTTTCAATACATGACTTGGGTTCTCTCAATATTTTTTTTGAGACTATGAAAGTAAGATATCATGAAACTGAATCTTTCATGCAAATGTGATTCTGGTTTATTGTCTTATCATGCACAGTGAACTTATCTATTGCTTGTAGTGCATGAACTCCAAATTTTATCATCTTTAAACTAGAACTCTTTCTAACAGCAGTTTCTAATTTCATATGACTGAAGACTCTATGCTTTAGAATACTTATTCATGAACTACCTGTTCAGAATGCTAGTCAATTCTTCTCTTGATTCCTCCATTGTATTTAATTTTTCCCTCCTCTTTGTTGATGGCAAAGGGGGAGAATATTGTCTAGGGGATGTCTAGGGGGAGTATACATATCTGTCTGAATTCTGAAGTCAATTCGGGAGAGTTTGAGGCAGTGAGTTGCATGCCTTCATAGCATCTGCATGTCAATCTGCATAACACATCATGTCTTTCATCAAACATATATCTATATGACAGGATGTTGCTCTTCTACTTCATATGGGGTTGCCATCATCAAAAAGGGGGAGATTGTTGTGACCCCTCTATGTTGATGATGTTGACACTTGCTTTATTTCATTGGCAACACTATTGTTTTGATTGATTGGCAACTATTTTTTGATTTGATGAAATTGCTCTATCAGATTGACTATGTGTTCTTTGCATTTAATACACTGCTGTCTGCATGTCTTACTCTCATGAGTCTATACACTGGAATCTCTCATGTCGATTGAGTCTACACATTCATCACTTACCTTTCGCTCAAGATGAAGTCCACACACTGCATCTCAATTGAATTGGTTAAGGGTGTACAGCGTCAACGCATCATGTTACAGCGTCAACGCACTTCATTGGATGTGTGTACAGCGTCAACTCGCTAAGTGTGTACAGCGTCAACGCATGAAGTCTGGACATCAGTCTTAATATTCTAAGTCTGTACAGCCGTTGGCCTTGAACCTCAAAGTCTGTACATCAGTCTGTCAGCAAGTCTGAACATCATCCGTCTTTGTTAGCGTCTCAGGCATTGGGCTAAGTCTGTACAGCATTCAATGTCTAGAGCTTCATGAAGTCTGTACATCAGACTGTTACAACAATTCAGTACATTGTCTGTCTTCCTCAGCGTCGTGATATTTGAAGTCTGGACATTGGTCTTCAAACTCAAAGTCTGGACATTGGTCTTCAAACTCAAAGTCTGGACATTGGTCTTCAAACTCGAAGTCTGCACATTGTCTTCGAAACCATAGTCTCTACAATGGTCTTCACACTTGAAGTCCATACATTCGATGTGCAGAGTTGATGTCTATACTGTGTCTTTGCTGATCAAGTCTACACAATGGTCGGTGGCAAGTCTATACACTGGCCTCAGCTTTTCAAGTCTACACATTGGCCTCCTTGCATAAAGTATATACACTGGACTGTTTGGCAAGTCTATACATTGGCCCTTGTCTTCGATGTCTATACAGCCCTTTAGCTTCCTCAAGTCCATACATTGGCTTCAAGACTTTCAAGTCTATACACTGAAGTCTTCACATTCATTTGCATTACATGAAGTCCATACAGTGGGTAAAGTCTGTACGTTGCATTCTGCCTTCACAAGTCTATACAACGAAGTATATACACTGCAATGTACATACTCAAATCTTATGACTTCATTCTTGATTGCTGAAGGGAACAGGGTCGACGCTGGGAGCTTAAAGCATCCACGCATCAGTTGACGAAGCCTTCACGATATCTTCCACTGCGTCAATGCCACAAGCAAGCAGCGTCGACGCAGCAGTTGAAGAAGCATTCATCTTCACAAGCTATTCCACTGCGTCAACGCCACAATTGAGCAGGGTCGACGCAGCAGCTAAAGAGATGAGGCTAATAGTTACTGGAATGCCTCACTGCGTTAATGCCATTGAGTGACAACGTCGACGCAGCAAGTCAGATTGCTGACATTGAGCACGTGAACGGAGAACTCTATACATCGGACTGAAGAAGCTAATGAGGGGCACGTGATCCCAGGTACCTGGCTCGTGATCCGAGAAGGACAAGGTATCCAGATGAGGACACGTGTACTGACACTCCATTGCATGCTGCCACGTGGTCCAAATTGCTGGGCAGGAAACGTGGAGAGCACACGCCTGCTGCTGTTGCTGCTATATAAACAAGCCTTCTTCCACAGAAGAAGATAGATCGAAGAAAAAGAAGAGAAAGTCTATACACTCAGCAGCAGTGAGCCTTCGATCCAAACAAAGAAAAGAGAGAAGAAGAAGATACAGAGAAGAAGAAGAAGAAATAAAGAAGAAGAAGAAAAAGAGAGAGGAAAAGATCGAGATAGATTGAGTTGAGAGAGAGAGCTGATTGAGAGTGAGAGTGAGAGGTTTTGTATCTCAGTCTCGTGGTTCAAAACCAGAACTGAGCTTTGCTCTTTAAGAGCTACATTACTTTTGGGTTTTTTATTTTTCGTTTTGATTCTGTTTTTCATTTCTGAATGCTGTTTCTTCAAGCTGTGTGTCAGCGGTCTTGCAGTGGTGGTCTCCACTGGACGGGTTAAGCTGTATTTCCCCAGCGGTTGCAGAGGATCAGATCCTCTGGTCGGCAAGCTGTAGTGCCCAGCGAAGCTGTGTATCAGCAGGTTGTTTGGCCAAGCTGTAAAGCCCAGCGGACGCAAGCTGTGCTGCGCAGTAGGAAGCCATACTCGGTTGAGTGTGGGGTGGACGTAGGTCGTTGACCAAACCACCTAAAAATCATGTATGCAGTGTGTTTGTGTGATTGCTTGTGAACTGTGTGTGCTGGTATCCTTTGCTTAGCTTTATTGATTCTATCGCTCATACTTACGTCTAGCTTTCGATATAAGATATGGTGAATGGCTTTCATGGATCGACCCTTTGCTTAGCACTTTTCATTTAGCTTTACTGATGCTTGCCTAAATTTCGCTTTAGAACTTACAATAGTTTTAAATTAGGCAAGTTGATCTATTCACCCCCCTCTAGATCCACACTTAGTGGAGATAGACTGCGTCCCTCTAACCCAAAACTCCTCTCTTCTTTCTCGACCAATCTCTCGGCCCTCTCTCTTTCCTAGTCCCTTTCCCTCTCGGCTCGTTCTCTCTCTCGGTCTTCTCTCTCCAACTGAAGGGTGATCCTTAGCTCCACAGCGTCCCTAGAAGAGTCATCATCTGGATGACGCTGCAGTTCCTCTTCCAGCTCCGTTATTCTGGCTTCCCTTTGCGCGGCATGTGTGAGTGCCTCCTGTGTTTCTTCCGCCTGCCATGTATACCGTCTCAGATATGTGGCAATACTTGAACATGGGAAATTCAATAGTGAAACCCTCACCTAAGCAGAAAGCATTTCTTCTGCCTCCGCGGCACGCTGCGTGGCATGAGCAAGCTGCTCGTGAAGTAGATCCAATTCAGAGGTAGGAATCCATAGACTGGAAGAGACGCCGTCTGCCCTCATTGCCGATGAAACTGCATCGAGCTGGGCACGCTGCGACACACATGAGGTGACATTAAGTGGTTAGCGCTAGGAATCTCAAACCATACCAGGAGTATGTACATACACACTTACTGATGAACTCAGAGCCGCACGGGTGTCACTTAATTCTTGCTCCGTGTCCGCCAAGCGAGCTCGTAAGTTCGTTATTATAGTGTCACGGGCATCCTACAGTTATGACTCATGAGTTCACAAAAAAAAATAACAAATAACAAAAAATGTAAGGATAAAAAAATGGTGTTTATATTTTACCTCCATAAGCCCCACTGGCTGGAGCTGCTCCGCGTACATTACCCTGTAGAGGCGCATGTAATCCTCGCTATCTTGCGCCTGTGATTCCACGACCGCGCTACCCCGCTGCCAGGCTTCATACTGTTCGGGGAAGCGCACCCGCCAATCAACGCAGGTTGTCGGCCCGCGTGTCTTCTTTCACAGGGTGATGTAGTCATGTCTACCCATTCCTAGGCAAGCCCTCGGGTCCTCATGGCTAACCGTAGTCTGAGGGGCTCAATTTCATTCAAGCAATGGAGCCAGAGGCCCCGTCCAAATCAAGCACGGCTCCCTATTACCCACGGCTGGTCGACGTTGACCATGTTTGAGTAAGCCTCCAGTTCACCTATGTTAGGTTGCACATATCTTCTTAGTTAGCCAAAAATACAAAAAAATGACCAAAAAACAAATAAATACAAAAAAGAGAAAAAGAATCCTACCATCGCTGTAGGGAACTCTTGCAGCTCCCGTCTTAGCACCATCAGTTGGTAGGATAGATGTGTTGTGCTCATGATGAGTTGCCACTATCTAGTCAGCGGGACCGTCACTGGTCACCAATGCCGAGCTCTCCCCATTAGAAGATAATAGTAGCTCCATAGCTGCGCCATCATGCGTTATTGGCATCAACAAACACAAAAAAATATATAAAATAAAAATAATAAAAAATAACAACAAATAATAAAAAGAAGAAAAAGAGAAAAGAAAATCTATTACCTGGATGAAGGGCGTAAACCCACTTACTGTCACCTCCCGATCTGTCCTTTGGGACAGACCTATAAATAGATGTGCCAACACGGCAGCTCCCCAGGCGTACTGTCCTACTCTCTCCAAGTCTAGTAACAGCTCTAGGAAACGACAGTGGATGTTGTCTCCCTTAGAGCCCAGTAGCAATTTTCCCAACAGAAAGAGGAGAAACCTCCTCAAATCCATGTTGGTCCTCTCCCAGTTGCTGGCATCCACGCAGTATATAGCACGGGCACCTCTTTCATCCCTCTCCATGAATTCCTCCAGGGACTCGTCATCCCGTGGACGAGTATCAGTAAGCCCTAACGCCTCCATGATGGACGCCCTGGCTACTGACCCGTTCATCCGACCATCTAGGTCCAACCCTAGTAGCTTCTGGGCACCTTCTCAGTAGTCCGCATAGGTGACACCAGTCACTACTTCGCCATCCACTTTGAGGCCCGTAATTCAGACCATATCTTCCATGTTGGGCACCATATGCCCCCACGGCATCAGGAATGCCCGACTCACTGGGTCCTATCTTTCACGTAGTGCTTGGATAAGGGCGAGGCCGAGCTTGATCGGCTCGGTTCGTAGAAAGGCTCCGAACCCCATCACGTCTAGTCAGGCCTTCTGGAATTCCGAGAGACCCCGATATGCAGCCACCACCAACTCCCAGGAGATGTGTGACCTCATCATACTCTACAAAAATGTAAGAAGTTGGAAAGACTTACATTGCCAAGAAAAGGAGAGGAAGGATGAAGGAAGAAAGGAAAGGATTCACTTACGAGCTGCGATTGGGTCCTCTCACTGAGTTTCCCTTTGATCTCTGAAAGCCTCCGGGAACTGCTGACGGGTCTGCTCCTCTTCGAGGAGCGGAAAGACTCACCCTCTGCCCTGAAGCTAGATTCACCCTCCATCCTGAAAAGTGAGTAACTCTCACTACCCTCCCTTCCTACAAACTCTCACTCCACAAATTAGCTCTTACGACTCTGGTGTTCCCAAGTCGAGCGAAAGGCGAGGTATTTATAGGATTGGAAGGGAGGTGATCTGGATCTATCACCATTACCCCTAGCAATGGCCCTTGTGACGAGGCACCCTCCCTTCGGCTGCGTACGTCACTTCGCCATATGGAATGACTAATTCGGAGGCGTGATTTGTTGACTCGCCATCCCTAGACGGTCCAAAGATCTCTCGTGTCCATTGTCATCTTGCCAATAATGGGAAACATTCACGCGGGAAAAGTGGTCTAGAGGACAACATCCTTGAAATTGGTGATAGATTCCTTCGAAAACCATGGCCATGGTACCCTCGCGTGCCACTTCGCCATGTGGAGTAAATGGTTCGGAGGCGTGATTTGTTGACCCGCCACTTCTATACGGTCTAAAGATTCCCCGTGTCCATTATCCTGTTCCGACTACTTTTAGCACAAAAAAAGAAAATGGGAAACATTCACGTGGGAAAAGAAGACTAGGGGCCGACATTGTTAAAGTCGATGAGAGATTCCCTTTGAAAATCATGGCCACGGTGAGTCACCGCTCCATGTTTTAAGGAGAAATCTCCCCGAGCATGTCACGTGGGAACCAATGTGGTAGAGAAGAGGCGTAGAGGAGAAGGAACGCACAAGGGCAAACAAGCCCCATTGAAACTAAGTCATTCCGCCCACACATCTATATAAAGTGTCGTGCCCAGAGAGCGGGTGTACAAGCAACTCACTAACCCTCGTCACCCTCCTGATCACCTCTCTTCTCTCTCCTAAGGCAGGAAGTCCCTGGGAGGCCTTCTATAGCTCTGCGACGTAGCAATCGCTTTGTTGCGCCACGCGTTCCCATCTTTTTGGCAGTGCTCCTCGCCGTCCTCCAGCTTCCCTCACAACCCTGATGGCCACGAAGCTCTTGAAGCCGAGGCCGCTGGCTGAGTTGCCCTCTGCTCTGCCGATAAAAACTGTACCAGCTCCAGGAGCTCCTCCACCGTGAGCTCCAACTCTCCTCTGATCTGTAGAGACCCTGAGGGAATGACGTGTCTGGACGTTCTTTCTCTCAGAGCTCCATCGCCTGGGGCTCCCGTGCCCTCCTCTTGTTCTAACTTCAATGCTGCTCTGTCCTCACCTTTCCCTCTACTTTCTCCCAGTTTATCTCTCTCCTCGCCACCTAGAGAGAAACCTTCAGTTTCAGGACATCTCAGGGCAACTCCTCATGCTGTAGTTGCTCCGATACTCTAGCTCTTGTCTAGCAATGGTCAGCTGCAGTCTAGCGTCTGCCATTGCAGACGCCTATGCAAAAAAAAAAGGGATGGAGGAGATTCAAAGCATGTGCATTGACAATAAAACTTCATGTTTATTTTAAAACAAGATATATTAGGGTTTGGGCACCTCGGGCCTCAATTTTCGCAGCTCAATTACATAAGCATTCCATAATTCTTCATCCTCATTTACAGACACCATTGCCTTCAGTGGAATACTTGCCTTCCACGATGCTTTGATCGCCTTTACGTTCTCTGCATCACCCTCCGTGCCCAACTCCCTTTCCTTAATCAAAGGAAGGTCGGGTAGCATTGGGAAAGAATGGCGAGGGAGGCCAATTTGAGTATAACACCGATGTGCATTGTAAAGGATGAATTCAGTGGCTCCAACAAGCTGGAGCTCCGTGTCAGGAGAAGACCACGTGAGGAGCTCATATGCGAGTAGGCATGATGGTGCACAAGTGAACATGTATTGCATCATGGTGCTGAAGTGTGCCCGCCAGTCTTCGCGTTTCTTCAGCCAGGGAACGCGATTTACCACATTACCACCAAAGCCTAACACATAGGCCATGTGGTAAAGTGGGCTTTGTTGGAAGAGTTTTAAAGTGGTCGGCATCCCCTCACAATGGTTGAATTTGAAATGAAGATCGATCCAACAATTGAGAAGAAGCATGCACCCATAAGGAGGTTGGCCCATGCTTGAAGCCATAAGACCACTGTAAAGATAGGCAAGGATGGCTAGCCCCACTCGTTTGCCCTCCCAAAGTCCATAAATTGCGCCCAATTGATCTTCCTCTACGATATTGTTGGTGCAAGGGAATAGGAGGGTTCCCGCCAAGCAAATTGTAAACCCCTTCATGAGTCCCTCCAGACATGCATCATCTGTCGGTTCTGCTAGGGCACTCAGAGTCCATTCCGCAAGCTTTTGCAGATTAATTCCTCTTTGGGTCTAGACGCCCTTGACGGCTCCGGAGGGCATAAAACTTTTGAGGACTTCTTCAGAGGTCATCTTTCTCAACATGGGCAAGATCTTTATCTTGCCGTCTCTCCTGAAGTTTTTCAAGCCAAGTAGAAGTTCGGCTTTCTCAAGAAGGACTGTCGCTTTGAAAGTGCAAAAAATGAAAGTATGTGTTTGGGGATGCCAAATCTCTATCAATGCACCCATAGCCGCCCAATCCATATAGATTATGTCGTAATGCTTGGCATGAATCACGAGCCCTTGAAGGTGCCATTTTGTGACGATAGCTCTCATACCGATAGTGATGTTGGAAGTGAGCTTTGAAAGCTAGGGCAGTTTGGAGAATTTTCGCGGACTCGGAAAGAGAGGGTATGGCTGAAAGAAAAGAGCCAAGTAAATTAATGCAGAAAAGAGGTGAAAAAAAAGAAAAGGGTGCCAACTCATCATTCGCGAAGAAATCCTCTCGCTCAAGTGACCCTCTATATCGCTGAGCCTCTTCAAGCCATTGTCCAGGACTAGAACTTCCTTTCTCCTTCAAAGGATTCAACACCCGAAACCACTCCTTATGCCACTCCCTATGCCAAAGGGGCGAATACTTATAGGAAGGAAGTGAATAAAAAAATAAAAAATAAATGAAAAAATGTTGATGCAGGGTCGCCATGATGGACTTCGTTCTGTCTTTTTGTGCTATTCTTGTGTGATGAAATGGTTATGTTTTGCTGTGTTTGCTTTTGAGTGTAAATTGCAGGTTGTGTGCAAAGAAAAGGAAAAGAAAATTAAAAAAGGAAAAGAAACAAAAAATAAAAAATAAAAAAACTAATATAAAAGAGAGAGAGAGAGAGAAAAACAAAAAAATACAGAAAAAGAGAGAAAAAGAAACAAATAAAAAAATAAATACACAAACCAACAAAACAAAATAAAATAAAAAAATAAAAAAACCAAAATAAACAAAAAAATAAAAAAATAAAAAAAATCAAGAACAAAAAAGTGAGAGGTAAAAATAAAATAACAATAATAATAATAATAATAATAATAATAATAATAATAAAAGGGAAAAGCAACTGGATCACCACATATCACATCATGCATAACTAGAATGTGTCGAGGACTTTATAGCCTTATTGAATCTGGAATTTGAGTTACCCCTTTAAACAGTGATAATTTCAGAGGAATTTGGTTGAACAGACAGGCCGTTAAGTTGTGATAGTTTAGGGACGACGGTTCCGTTCGGTGAGTCGATTCATGGATAAATGGGCTCCGGCCCAGTATCGACCCACGGGATTGGTACCCTGACCCATCCTTCATAGTTTAACAATATTATCCTTGGCTAGTTTCTACTATTATGATCTTGATATCATTATGGAAAATCATTCACTTAATTCGATCGTGAGAGCCACTATGCTTAAGTTCCTAATCCAATATGAGATATTCCATTCCGAATTAAGTACTAATGGGGTGTTTGGTTGTTATTTTTTTCCTCTTTTTTCTTCCAAATTTTAAAAAGAGAGTAAGAGATCCTCTAACCCCGTTTGATGTTCCTCTCCTAAATTTTAGGGAGAGAATTTCATCCCGTGTAAATCTTTCTTAAAAAAAAAGGTCTAGACTAAATTTTTTAAAAAACACACTCACGACGCCTCGGGACTTTCCCTCCCATCCACTCGCGACCCCCTCCCCTCCCCCGCGTCTCCCCCTTCCCTCCCTTCTCTCTCCCTCCGCCGGCTCTCCCTCCCCCCTTCCTCTCCCTCCCGCCGACTCTCCCTCTCTCTCCTGCCCGTCGGCTCCCCCTCCCTCCCTTCCTCTCTCTCCCGCCTGCCGGCTCTCCCTCTCTTCCCCTCCCCCGCGGCCGGCCCCCCTCCCTCCTGCGGCCCCTCCTCCGCGGCTCCCCTCCCGGGCTGTCGGCCTCCCCTGCGGCCCCCCTCCCTCCTGCGGCCCCTCCCCCACGGCTCCCCTCCCTGGCTGCCGGCCTCCCCTACGACTCCCCTCCCCAGTGACCGGCCCCCCTCCCCCCTGCAGCCCCCTCCCCCGCAGCTCCCCTCCCTTCCTGTCGGCCTCCCCTGCGGCCCCCTCCCCCGCGGGTCCCCTCCTCGGCTGCCGGCCTCCCCTGCGGTTCCCCTCCCCCGCGGCAGGCCGCCCTCCCTCCTGCGGCCCCTCCCCCGCGGCCAGCCTCCCCTGCACACATGGCCGGGCCACCGGTGCTGGCGCTCGGCTGACCCCCGCCGTCCTACTGGTGCGCTGCCTCGGCCGTCGGGCTGTAGGCACATGGCTGCCGCACGCTTCCACAGCCCTTCCCCACCCGCTGCCCCTGCCTGTGCGGTGCCTCCACCGGCCTTTCCGTCACAGCCACACCGTGGCCGCCCTTCTCCGTAGTTTGCCAAACATGTCAACATATATTTTAAAAATTATGACAATTTTATCGAACAAAAGTGTCATTTTTTATCAATTTTAAATTTTAAGTTAAAAATTGACACAATATAATTTTTTAGGTAGAAAGAGTTTTAAATAAAAATTGTTCCCTAACACCCCATAAGTCTCATCGGGGCTATCTTGAGCTGTTTTACTGAAAGAGACCCTTGTTTGGATTTATTCTCAAGTGTTCCGTCACTTTTACCCCACTGGACCCACCTTGGCCGCAGCACCTCCACATTGGCTGGTAACCGCTCCCCAATTGTGAAACCTGTAGGTTCATGACCACAAGAACATCCACGCACCGAAGTTGGTCCCTTTTCTTAGCCGTGCCTTAGCGCACATTATTTCCTTTCCTTATTTGTTTACCATCCAAACAATTGTTTATTTCAGAGGACCGTCCTTAGGGTTGCTTTCTTGAGACTCGGGAAAAGTTCCAATCAGAAAATGTTGCGAGCGTGTCTCATCACACCTTGGCATCTACTTTTCAGTCCATTCTCATACTTCACTCCATTCCGCTACGTGTCATTCCCCTGCAAAGCAGACGCCAAGGCGGGGCAATTGTAATCACGCCATCTTTGATATTTACGCGGGTACATTTCATATTACACCGTGATGCCCCAAAGTGGCTTACATTTTCCACTTATTTGAGTGATTTTTGTAATTCTGGTTGCTTAAAAAAAAATAAAACAAAATGAGAAAGTGTTTTTTTTAAAAAAGAAAAGAAATTAATACAAATCTCAATATATATATATATATATAGTTGTGCTTCAATAAAAATAATATATTTAGTTTTTTTTATTTTCACATAAAATGCAAAATAAAAAAATAATTAGTGTTTATTACACATAAACAAAAAAAAACTATATACATATAAAACAACATAAATCAATAAAATAAAAAATATAATAATAATACCTATTCCACCCCTCCCTTTATTTGCAGATCTGGTCTCTTCCTCACCCCCACAACTTTCTTAATAATCCCCTCCCCAATTATTCCCCTCTAATCATCTAATCCCTTTCTCCCTATCTCTCACATAACCCCACTGCCGACCCCACTCTCCTCACTCACTTTCCCTCACTCACTCTCATCTCATCACCAACCCAACACTTTCCCCCACCTTATCTTTTCTCACGTGGACAACCCATCACTCCCCAACCCATTCCATTATTATCTCAACACACACCTCCCATTGGAGGCTCTCAACTCCCACGTCGAACTCTCATTCTCTGGACAACTCCTGCATTCCATTCTCACAACCCGGACCTCTCCATTCTCTCTTAGCATTCCGAAGCCCACTCACCCCCTCTCTAACTTACAACCCACAACCCCTCACTGATTCCCACTCCCTCTCCCTTCCGAAGCCCACTCTCCCCCTCCCTTCTCCCCACAACCAACCCCTCTCCTCTCTCTCTGCATGCAACCGGCCACCGTCGTCCTCCAACCCCGACCGCCGCTGCACCTCTCCACTCGTCTCTCCCGGCCACAGCCACCGTGCCCACTCCACCTCCCTGCCGAACCGAACACACCTCCCCCTCTCCATTTTCTTTTTGTGCCACTGCCGCACCAACCCACCATTCCTCTACTAACAGACCACTCCCCCTCTCTTTCCCTCACCCTCTCTCTTCTCTCAACGCACAACTCCCAGCCGCGAGACCTCCCATCCCACTCCTCTCCCTCACTACCCAACGCCACCACTTCCCGACCTCCTCTCCACCTCTTACACCCCATCACAGAAACCCATCCCACACACCGCTCCTCACGCCCACGTCGGTCGCCCACGTCGTGCCCACGGCCGACCTCTCTCACCCACGAGCACCCCACCTCCTCCTCCGGCCGCCGCTGCCGCCCTCTCCCCTCACTGTGTTGTTGAGTAGTGGATGGCGGATCTAGAGGGGAGGGGTGAATAGATCTACCCCTCTTTTCGCAGAACACCCCTCTTTAAAGCAAGATAAAGAGAATCGCAGCGGATTATAACTAGCTTAATGAAGGATACGACGATTGGCTTAGTAGGATGAACAAGTAAAATAACGATTGAACCTAAGCACGCATCTAGCACAAAGCAATCGCACAAGAAAATCACAACACCAGAGATTTTAAGGTGGTTCAGACTGAATCTCCAGTCCTACGTCCACCCCTCACCAAACCCGGTGAGGCTTCACTAGTGTAGTGCACCAAATCGCAGATCGGAGAACTTCCGATTGCCTTCCTACTAACCACCGGTAGAGACGATAACACCACAGATTGGAGTACCTTCCAACTGCCTTCCTACTATCCGCGGTAGGGATGATTCTCAGTTTCAATAGCTTGAACAAAATGAAAAGAGAACAAGATGAAAATGTTCAAACAAGATATGGAGATATGCTAAAATCGAGAAGATCTTGTCTGAAATGAAGGAGGTGAATCTGATGCTTCAGCAAGGGCTGCCTCTTTTTCTTCTTGTCTTCACACGATGTAGTCACCAACAGAGGCTTCTTCTTCTTCTTCTCAAAGCTCTCCTATTGATTCAGCAGCAATGGCTTCTTCTTCCTTGTGAAATGAGCTTCCTTGGATCCCCTTGAGAGCGTTACTTGCTGCTACACTACCTTGGAGGTTGCTAGCTTGGATATGAGCTTGAATCACCTTGGAAATAGATGAAGAACTCTTGCACGAAGTACTGTTCACGGCTACAGTACACTCTTCTTCTTCCCTTGGACAGCCTCCTCTAGCCTCTCTTTGATCACCCTTGATCCATTAGGGTTTATGACCCCCTTGTGTTTGTTTTATATCTTTTGAATGGTCAAGAGACAAGCCCCAGACCAGATCCACAAATCATGGTAGATTGGGTGACTTTAGGATTAAACAAATCCAAGAAAAGGGGCTACCCACGTTGAGAAAATGAAGTCAATAATAGCTGCATCGGGGCTGCCGGTCGATCGGAGGTAGGTGGTCGGTCGACCGGAAGTTTACAGATTTGAAGAATTTCGTTGCTGGGGAATCCGGTCGACCGGTCCTTGCTGGGCGGTCGACCGCTACTGAGAGTTCTATAGCTTTTTCGTTACTGGTATTTCCGGTCGACCGGTCCATGACCGGCGGTCGACCGACAGCTTGGTTTTTCCAATATTTGCTTCATTCAACCCCTTAAACCCATTTGCAATCCATTCAAGTGTGTGGCATCAAACTCTTTAGACCTTGAGGATGTCTACTAAGTCTTTGACCTTTCCTTAACGAATACTCAGACCTTTGGACGTTGAAGCTAAGTGTGTTCTTCATTGTGCATCGACCCTGGCTATGTGAAGTGTCAACTCTTTTGTGCCGAGTGTCAACTCTTTTTGAAGCCAGCCTGATCTTCTGATAGCTGTCTAGCCTGAAGTGTTGACTCTTGTTTCTTGAAGGGATTTTCATCCTTGCTTGGGCGCGATCATTAGGCTTTCACTTTTTCCATCTTCACTCCATTCCTTGGCTTATCTGTCATGGAAAAAGCATCAAGTACTTCAATCATATGAGAGTGGGAAATATCAATGACTTATAGTGTTTAGCAATAATCAAAACCATGAATGTCAAATGACCACATGGGCACAATATTCTCCCCCTTTTTGATGATGGCAACACTGTGAGTCATTATTTGGCAGTAATGTCCAAGATGGCAAATGTATAACATATGCAGCTCAAGATACATGAATGATTATGCTATGCATGAATGATCAGAGCATGTGAATGCTATTCAAGTTCCTCTTGATTATGGATGCTGCTCTCCCCGAGTGTATGCATGATGAGGGACTGTTGACTCTCCCCTGCCTCACAAAGTTATTCTCCTCCTTTGACAACTTACAAAGGAAAATCACAAAGGTATTCTCCCCCTTTGACAACAGCAAAAAGGGGGGATAAGGTAGAGACTGTTTTATATATCCCAGTGCTTTTGATGATAACAAAACCAAGGACATATGTTTGCTCATGTGCATGGAACTAACAACTTAAGTGTATTTCATAAGCAATCAAGGTCGGATTTCATAACGAATTTTGCTTAAGTGTTCAATCTTCCAAATGCATCCCAAAAGAACTCAAATGAACTTGAAATAAATAATAACATACATTCAATTCATGCATCGATCATGTGGATATATTTCATTGGGCTAAACTCCTCATTTTTCAGGTTTATCACAGTCCGGTCGACCGCCGACCTGATCTCGGTTGTCCGGAAATAACAGCAACCAATCTTCTACAGAAATTTCTCAGAGCGGTCGACCGCCGGCCTGATCCTTATCGACCGGAAAAGATAGAAGTGTCTGTCGACAGGGCTGTCACAGAGCGATCGACTGCCAGCCTCTGAAGGTCAACCGCGAGCCCCGATAAGCCCAAAATATTGACTTTTGTTGATGTGACACCACCTTGGGGTGATAATCACAAGACCAAAGACCCCTCGGACCTAGCAAGTAAGTGATGCAACGGACCGGCAACTTCACTCGAGCGGACTCACCCACTTGGCGCGCACCCGAGTCCATAGGTGGACCGACGATGGGGATGAGGGTCCGAGGTTGGACCTTGAGATTCCAGGGGGTTGGCTAGCTTAAGATTGAACCCCCAAGGGTCCCGGGATGCCCACTCTTGTAGGCGGCCAGCACGCCGAAGGCGTGGGATATAATGGCTCTCTCGCAACTCGCCCACAGTAGTCGCTCAATTTTAAGCAAATTTGGGATCTGGCACTCTCTCACTGCCGATGGCACTAAGATGCAATAGTAATTAAGCAAATGAAAACCAATAAAGAGAAGTGTTCAATAGCTCACCTGGTCGGCGTGAAGACGCCGACCCAGCCGAAGACGAGGACGAGCGGGGAGTCGTGGGTACGCACCCGCACGCCGCGTCGATGTCGCTTGACCTAAAAATTTATAGAGTACACCACAACTCCTCGCGCAGGAGGGTTGGACAAGGGGTTGGGGATAATGTGATACAGTCAAACACTACCTCCACGCAGGGAGGGGCGGTAAGCCGGCCAGGCGGGAAGGGGAGAAGCAATCTAGGAACTTAATGAAAGAAAAATAGTGGTTCTGTCTGCCCTTTGGAACAGGCGACAGGCGGTTGAAGTCGGCACCGCTGCGGCCTCTCCTGAACTCCATTGTTGACGAAACTAGTTGGAGATCCTTTGTAGTTGACCCAGGAAGACGTCCAATTTTTGGGGGAATTTCTGGAAGGCGGTGCTGGTCGGGGCAGAGGGGCGAACAGGGGCTCTGCTTGCTGGTTCAGGTAGCTTCTGCACCCCTATAGCTGGAAGACGAGGCTACCACGCACCCTCCTCAGCTCCGATTCAGGCTTGGCCAGAGTCACTGGATTCGTTGTCGAGTCCTCTTCGAACGGAGACCCACGGGGGTTTCAGTGGAGGTCAGAGTAGAAAGAGACAGCCCAAACAGTGATCGAGTGTCTGTTCAGTCCCAGGAGGAATAGAACTACGCACCCGGGGAAGAAAAATGAGAACTCTTAGCTCCGGATGTCGAACGGGGTTCTACTTCTTGATCATGGAAGTAGACTTGTCCTAGAATATCTCAGCCAAGCGCCGCCTCCATATCCTCAAGAGGATGGCCATGGTCGAACTTGATCTGGAGCTCTGGTTCTCTGCCTGAGTGGTTCTGCACAGTCGAGGAAGAATCATCCTCACGAGCAGCTCGGTGCTTTGACGAAGACAAAACCCCCTCGGTTGTGAAGCTGACTGGATGATGATTCCAATGGTATATTGTACGCTTCCTAAAGCTTCTTAGTGATGACGTGGCAGCCTCCGAAAGTCGCTGGTACTCTACTGCATGTGAGCTGGGAATAGGCTGATGGTGTAGGGTTGTGTGTATGAGGGTGGGATGGCCAAGGGAAGCAATGTGAAATGGGGAGGGAGACCAGGGTAGGAAGGGGTGTTAGGGAGGGGTGAGGGGCAGCCAGCAAGGGAGGGAGATTCAAATTTGGCCTAGGGTTTGAGCCCCTTCAGCCTTGGGGAGATAGAAGGGTGCTTGGGAAAGGGTAGTGGGTGGTTGGGGGTTGAAGGTGGCTTGGAGATTGGTGGGTTCTACCTTGGGGGTTGTGGGGACTTGAATGAGTGTATGGGGAAGGAGGGATATTAATGAAGAGTGAATAGGGAGGAGAGAGAAGAAGTTTTGAAATTTGGGGGTGGGAAGAGAGAGAGAGGGGACCCCTTAGAGAGAGAGTGTGTGATGGGAATCAACTCCAAGCATGTACATTTTATTTTTGTATTTGTGTCCTTTTATTTATTTTTATATCCTGGGGGAAGTAGATTCGCAAGTGTAAGGCTTTATGAGCGTATTTGTTCTTCCTTAGGATTGTGTGGGTTTATGTGTAAAATGCCAGTAGGACCTGCTAGGGGGCCCCCACTCCTTCCCCATTGGTCCACCTCATCCATGTGGGGCTAGTCAAAAGTCAAGGTGGCATCTAGATAGTCTCACAAGTCAATTGGACACATGGGGAGACGTGGTTTAAAATTTCAAAGGAGGCCACCTACCTTACCTAACCATGTCCCCTTGGTCAAGGGGGCGCCCCCCCCCCCCCCCCCTTTTTATTTTTGAAAAATATGCTATTAGAACTAATTAGTTCTATACCTTGTATACCCCTCCCAACCCTAGATCTGAGGGCTCTAGTGGTCATTTTCCATTTATTATATAAGTCATGTATTTCCATTTTTCATGAATTAATGAAGACGAAAATTTGTTGAATGCATTGGAGCTGGTGCACCCCTCCCCTCTCTCCCTCTGGTTCCTCTTCTACCCTCTGCATTTCAGGGTTGAGAACCCCTTCTACCGAGCCCCTCTATCTCTGATTTCATCTCTGGTGCCGCCGCCGCCGTTCGTGCCGCCATCGAGCCGCCGCAAAGCCGCCTCCGAAGTTCTATCCAAGGTTCGGTTTGGCTTGATAGAGTCCCACTCCGGGATTTTTAACTCCAAACTCCGACATCATCTGGAGTTGATATTTTCAGGGTTGGTTCCTCTCTTGAATTCCAATCTCCAGTAAAACAATCACGTCATTCAGAGTTCGTTTTATATTTTTCTATTTTCGTGACTTTCTATCTTCCCGATCTGTCCCTTTTCAGATCTGTGTAGTAGAAGCCTAGTTCTTCCACCTTTCGACCTCCTTTTTGAATTTTTTTGGAACCCCAAAATTAATTGGAGGTTCTTTCCACCATCTTCACCCTCCACAAATTTTCTTCGAATTTCTAAAGTCCTCTACCCATTTTTAGAAATTGTGTCTTTTCCCCAAATTCAATTCTATCTCTACTACCCAGATCCGACCCCGGGTCAGTATAAAATCTCCAAAAACTCGAAATGTCCACCAAATCTTGCATAAGATATATCCCCGTTTTCCTCTCGTCGGCCTCTACAACTTTCATGAAGGGCTCAAAGGCTGAATCGAAGTTCTACATCGCGGTCAACGCCAACTCTCAAGAAAACTTGGCTCTACCCTGAGTTTTCAGATCCTGTGAGTCAGCAGCTTGAAAATTCGACAAAGGCCATCAACGGGAAACTCAAATTTATTTCTCTAGCCATAGATCGAAGGATTTCAAGTCCACTTTCCATCGGTACCTCTTGTGCGTCGATCTGACGTCGGGAGTGACCGCAGCAGTAGATCTCGCCAGGTCGCGTGCTGTAAAATAGAACTGCAGATCCGTGGCCAGCAACTCCGGCGAGTGGAGATCAGAGCCGCCCGGCCTCCGGCCAGTGAACCAGCACACCACCGTCCCAGGGAACGCCCCTCCAGGCGTCCCCACCACAGTGGTGCCACCCCGGTCCCACACGGCCCCACTGACCAGCACGTGGGCCCACGATTGCGCGTACGCATGTAGCCGAAGCAACACAAGAAGCCACCCGTCAACCCGAAACCGCTACTCCCGGGTCCCGCTGTGTCGCCCTTTACCTCCCTGCGTGGAGTGGGCATTCATATTTGCTGTAATACTTGTGTAATAATTATTCCGGGAGTATGAGATCGGCTGGGATCGTCTTCCCCACGCCAGGCGCGTGGAGGTATCGTATTCACTCCTTTACCCGGCATTTGCTTTATTCGTATATGCTTTATATGCCGCTGCTAGAGAGCATGTGTTAGGGCCGTTAGCTCGATATCTTTTTATATCACCGTTGCTACGAGAGAGAGCGATACCCATCCCGTGACCCGATCCGGGCACGAAATTGTGAGTTGACTGTAGATCGGATTAAAAATCCTCAAATACCAGGGAGTGAAAAATAAATAACAATGATGATAACATGTATAAGATGTGATAAAGAATATAGCACGAGGTGCTAAAGGGGAGTTGTGATCGCCAGAGGGTTTACCTCAATAAGAAGAAATGAGATCGCATGTACCTAGTGAAAAGTGGGATGCGGGATGAATGTGGGTCTCCTCCTCCAACTCCAATCGGCCGGCCGATGAAGTGGGTTTTCTCGATTGATTACCTTGTAAAAGAAGACAATGAAAAACAAGGAAAAAGAAGGGGATCAGCCAAAGTGCAATAGTATCAGTCAAGAACCAACATAAAAATGATGAAAAGACATCAACATGCGCACCTTCTTTTTTTTTTGTTTTGTAAACCCCTAGCAGAGAACTAGGGAAGAATATGATATGCTAAATGCGGTAAAAGAACTAACGACAGGTAACAATAGTGATGATAAGAATGTGATGAACAACAGACAAGCTATATATATATATCACCCTGCTCTCCCTGACGAGAGTAAAGGGAACCGGGAAGACGCTGAACGGATGCAGAGGGATGAAGAAAAATCAATGCTCGAAGGAGGAAGCTCTGCGTGCTTGCTTAATAACTCACGTCTTAACCTCTAAATGCTGAGGGTGCCTATTGAAATACTTAAAATCTTCAACCTCTGTTACGAGCGAATGAAGTTTTCTTTTATAGTTTCAATCGGATGTGATCAAACAAGGAAATGATAAGAATAGGTAATGAGGCATCCAAGGAAGGATTAAGATCGAGCAAGAGTCCAAGGATAGCAGGGAACTGTGGGGGAAAGATGGAGAAAAAAAGGACTCTGGAGTGAAAACACGCCTTGCGTCAGGGCGTCTTTTTATGAATTGACGACCTGCACAGAGGCGTTTCTTGAAACACGACCTAGTAAAGGCCGTTTCTTCCTGGGTTTAATTTTGGAAATGAAAACTCCCTCCGTTTGGAAACTGAGATAACACGCCTGCGAAAACGGCGTTTCTTCAAAACACGCCCTGAGGAAAGGCGTTACTCAGAAAAAGCCTTTTATTTTGAAAATAGATAATTCCAGAAATTAAAGGATAATACCAGGAATTGACGCCCTTACATACGGTCGTCCTTTCTTTTAAAACGCCTTATCACAGGTCGTTACTTTATCAAGTAACGCCCTTAGTCAAGTCGTGATTCATAAAAATGCAAGAAAAATGCAGAAAACTCATGAAAAATAGAAAAACTTTATATTATAGGAATATTGAAGTCCACTTGGGGCGTTTACATAATAACATGAGATTTGATCAACAAAATGTCAATTTTGGCGTGTCTACAGCTGCCCCGCCTTGGCGTCTGCTTTGCAAGGGAGTGAGACGGAAATGGAATGAAGTGTAATGAAAGGATTGAAGTGGAACGAACTGATAAGGAGACGCCAAGGTGTGATGGGACACGCCTCAGACACTAAGCATTTGAAATCTTTCCAAGATTCAAAGTGAAACAACTCTGAGTGGTTCCAAGGAAACAATCGATTTGTCGGACAAAAGGAGATTAAACTAAATAAATAAAGGGTGTGCGCGCGGGCACGACAGGGAAAGACCATTGGAGAGCGATTACCAGCCAATGTGGCCGTGCTGCAACCAAGGTAAATTTTGCAGAAAAGTAAAGAGAATTGGGATAAAGATCCAACAAAAGGATACTTTCAAGGAATCAGCCTGAATGGCTTCAAATAGAACGAAGTACTTGATTTGGAATGGAATATCTCATGTCAACTCAATCGAGAGCGAGTGAACTTCATTATTGCCATAATATGAAGATTTTCAGCATGAAACTCAAAGTCCTACATGATGCATGCTGGGCTAAAAGAAAAGATTAAAACAAACTAAAAATAAAAAATAATCAAGGATAATATTGCTAAGCTGTTTAGGTCTGGTCAAGAATCCATATTTCTGAGCTAACACTAAGCCGAAGCCCGTTTGTCCACGTATCAACTCAGAAAGTGGAACCATCGTCCCAAGCCTTTAACAACTCAACGGCCTATCCGTGTGATCAAGATTCTCCTGAAATCGTCTTCGTTTTTGATAAAGGGGAACTCAAATTTCAGGTTCATCATAACCACAAGGTCCCTGATATACTATAATATCGTAGATATCATATAATAATAATGCTTACAAGAAACAATACAAGGTGACACGATGTTGCTCCCATGAGCGATCCAAATGCCCTGAATCCTGCAAACTTCTGCACTTTGAAAGTTATTAGACTTCATTTATCAATTCGGAACATGACATGATCATAAGTGCTTAATCATAAACAATTTCACCAAATAATAGCACTTAAGTTCATTCAAAAGCATTGGGAGGGCAAAAACGTAGGCCAATAAAACACGCCTAAGAATAGGGCGTTAACAGCATGAAAGACGCCGTTCCATAGGTCGTTAATTGTTAAAACACGTCCTACTCAAAGGCGTCACCAAGAAAGGAAGCTTAGAAGAAACACGACCTCATCAAGACACGACCATGCCAAATGTCGTCTCATCAAAAAAATACGCCCTTTCATAGGGCGTAACCAACAGAGAAAGCTTGGAAGAAACACCACCTTATCAAAGGCGTTACATTAAACACGACCAGTATAAGGTCGTCAAATCAAAAATACACGCCCTTACACAAGGCGTGAATTAGCCCGATCCTCCGTTTCTAAATCAAGAACATAGTCCTTAACCCAATCAAACTTCTATCTTCGGGGCTCTTTAGGACTCTTCAAATCCTTATAAAATGGCAGACTTTCTTAACCAAATCATCAGAATTCTTCTGCGGCCGAACTGCTTCGTTTCTTTCTTTTTCTGCAGGCCTTTTGTTCTTTTCTTGCTTCTGTTCTCAACTGCTGGCGGCGATGGACAGAATACTGAAGAAACCTAAGATTTCTACTCCTAGAATCTCTGAAATACAAGGGCACATAAGCAACCGCATTGCTTTGAAATAGGTAAGCTTTCTCTTCTGCCCGTTGCTTTGCGATGCTCCTTCTGCCGAATTCTCCTTTCACGTTGCATATGCTCATACTTGTTTACTGTATGTGTTCTGTTCTTCACAGGACTATCCAAATCTTCCGGGAGCTAGAAGATATGTCCAAATCAAATGGTTGCCCCTCATCCTCTCCAAGTTTACTTCAGACATGAGGGTATATGTAGCTAGATGGCATCTCTTGGGGTTGATAACCCATGCCAAGCATTATGATCAAATCCACATAGATTGGGCTGCCATAGGAGCATTGATTGAAACCTGGCATCCTTCCACCCATACTTTCTTATTTTCCACATTTGAGGCCACCATCTTGCTAGAGGAAGTAGAGATGATCCTAGGCTTGAAAAGGATGAAACACGGAGAAGAAGAAAAGATGGCCATCATGCCAAGGCCCATCTCCTCCCATGAATTGCTAACCTCGTTAATACCTAGCCCAAATATAGTGAACCAAATCAAGGTCACTAAAGGAGTTAACCTCTTGAAGCTCGCCTCGTGGGTGTACAAGAGAGCGGGTCAAGCTAAAGAGGAGGAGGAGATAGAAAGAGTGACCAAAGCCTTCGTGGTGTGCTTGGCAGGAGCACTCCTATTCCCATCCACGGAGGACTTTCTAGAGGAGTCCCAATTGAGCGCAATGGTGAGCTTATGGGAAGAAGAGAGGGTTGGACCGGTGATCCTAGCATATCTCTATAGCGGGCTTACATCAGCGGCCATGGGAAGGCCCATTAACGGGTGCATGCTAGCACTCTCAAGTTGGGTTGATCTACACTTCAAATTCGACTCATGCCACGAAGCCCAACAACCCTCAAGAATTTTCTCAAAGAGCCCACTCTCATATATAACCGGCTCATTAGGTATAAGCAATAGAGTGACCAACCGGATTCCTCAAATCAAGAAGAGAGGGGATTGGAGGGAGCATTTGAAGGTAATGCCAAAGAATCTTTTTACTTGTGCCCCGGGTGTATTCAAAATGCAGGAGCTTCGTGCACGCTTCTCCATTGGGACGGACCTTCGTCTTATTGGTGCTTCGGACTTCGTTTTATATAATGCACACCGGTGCCTTCCTCAGCTTGGGCTCCCAAGGTAACACTTAGAAGACATCTCTCATCTCCCTCCAATCAGATCAAGAGACCTAGGCAGCAATGAAGATGGAGAAGAGGTTACCACCATTCAAGCTCTATGGAGGCTAAGCAAGCTTCATCAACCTGTAGAAGACTTGGATGAAGACAAGGAACAGTGGAAAATTTATGTAACTTCATTGAGAAAAATAAGGCCCAAAGTGGCTCATTAGTCATTGTAGTTCCTCTTTTCAAAATAATAAAGACTGTTCTCTGATTGAGCCAACTGCCACTGTGATTATGAACCAAATCATCCAAAAACCTGTGTTTCTGTTATGAATAACGCCTCCAAGAATGCCGTGAATTCAAAAATACACGCCTTACCTAAAGGCGCTTCCAGTGGGCCTTTGTCAACAGATGACGCCTGCAGAGTGGGCGTAACTTTAAATAACGACCTCAGGCAAGGCGTGACTAGATTCAAACCAAAAGAATATAATCGTTGACTCTTCAAAAATAACGCCTTTTCCTTGGTCACGTTTCAAGTGTAACACGCCTATACAAGAGGCGTTACTTCAAACAGCAATAATGACTTCTCTTACATCAATCAACGCCCATTCAATGCGTCTGACGACGGTTATCGTTCCCCATGCAAAAGAAATTAACGCCTTAATCATCGTCGTCAACTTTCATAAAATGCCCAAGGAATGGACGTGACTTTCATTATAAACGCCCCCCATTAGGGCGTGTCTTCTTCTCGAAACCCAAAAGCCGTCGAGCCCCTTCTTCTTCCTCCTTCCATTCTCATTTCACCCCTTTTCTCTGCAAACCCTAACCGAAGCCCTCCCCAAAGCTTCTCTCCCGTTCTCTTCTCTCTCATTCTCTCAAACATTCTCTCAATCTTAGCCATGGCCAAACGCCAAAGAGTTAGCGCCCCAGATGTGGTCGATCTCGATGCCTCCCACGCCCAAGAGGAAGAACTTTCCGTGGAGGAGCTCGCCGTCGTGGCTTTTGAAGAAGAGCCGGTGGTGGCCGGCGGCGACGACGCCGACGAAGTAGCGACAGGAGGAGGAGGAGAAGACGAAGGTGGAGAAGAAGGAGAAGAAGATGGAGAAGAAGGAGATGGAGAAGAAGAAGGACCACCGCCCACGGCGGCGGTCGTTCCCCGGGGGCAACTCCGGCGGCCCAGACGGCCGCTACCCCGGCCACAACCCCAGAAGCACAAGAAGGTAGGCTCCCCCTCCCCAATTCCATTTTTTTTATTTTATTTATATTTTTTCTTGATTTTTTTCATAGCCCTCGGGCATTAAACCTGCAACTCAGAAAATACACGCCTCCCACGGGGGCGTTACTTACAAACGCAACGCCCTAATCCAGGGCGTTAATTATTTTTTAATTTCTGAAAATTAATTATCCTTCATGAAAAATGCCCTGAAGCATGTCGTTTCTTAAAACTTATGATTTTTCATGAATTCCATGCTCACTAAACAATTTCCAAAAATATTTTCATGAATTATTTCGCATGCTGTCAGTTATTTGATTTTCTGTTAAATTGAGAAAACCACGCCCTCCAGTAGGGCGTTAATTCAACAAGAGACGCCCAAACCAGAGGGCGTCGCTTCATTCATTAACGATTCAAAATTAACCACCTTTAGGAAAACGCCCTACCACAGGGCGTTAATTCAACAAGAAACGCCCATCACCGAGGCGTGATTAGAAATACGTTTCAGAAATAGCAAAACAGCCACCAAAATACGCCTAAGACTATGGCGTGATAAACATAAAAAACGCCCTCATTAAGGGCGTTACATTAAAGTTCATTCTGAAAAACGCCCCCCACAGGGGCGTGAATTTATCAAGAAACGACCTGAGGGTGGCCGTGAATTCCAAAAAATGCTAAAATTCAACATTTAACCTAAATCAAATGTAATTCCGCATGGATATTCAGATAATTAAGAAAAATAATTCTCTTTTAATACATGTAGGGGCTGATGAGGACCCGTATCTCATGGGTCATGGTCTGGGCAGCATACCAGGGTCTCCCCGACTTCCAGAGGGTTAGGGTAGAGGCCATGGGGTTTGGGGCTTTTCTATCCATCGAGCCTTTTAGACCTGACCTAGCACTGATCCAGGTTTTGAGGGAGAGATGGGATAGGGTTAGCCGGACTTTTCTGATGCCCTGGGGGCATATGGTTCCTAGTTTAGAGGATGTAGCCAGGATCACAGGTTTACGGGTAGATGGTGAGGCCGTGAGTGGGTTCACCTATTCTGACTATACGGAGATGGCCCAGAGGCTACTAGGGCTTGAGATGGTCTATGTGGGACCTAGCGAGTGCAGGACCATTTTCCGTACGGACCTGACTACAGTGATGGGTCTAGGAGATGCCAGGCATAGATCGGGGGAGACCTTAGGTGAGTTTGCACAGCGACTGACCGACGGGGTGAGAGCGGCATGCTGCCAGGACCCGACTGACCATGAGAGAGCGGACCGAGACCTGAGGAGGTTCCTGCTGCTGCTGCTCGGGAGATTATTGCTGGGGACGAAAGCCGATGTCATCAACTGCCACTTCTTAGGCATCCTTGAGGATCTGGAGACGGTTGGCACATATGCCTGGGGAGCGGCCCTGCTGGCGCATTTGATGGCCGATCTGTCCACAGGGACAGGCCGTGAGATGACCGTCAGTGGCTTCTCACCTCTTCTTCAGGTATGCAATTTCTCATTTTTACATCTTTTCCTTCTTATTATGATGCGTGTGAATATAGTACTAATTGCAATGCATGGATGCAGCTGTGGAGCCACCTATACATGCCGATGGGGCGCGTTGACCCACGGCCAGGAGCTGAGGGGTCCTTCCCTCTGGCGCGACGCTGGGTGCCTGTCATCTTTGGCGCCCCACTTGACTACGAGTTGTGGGTTCTACGGAGAGAGTTCTGCGACTTCCCTCCCTCGCTGGTATGTATGAATGAATGATATGCATTTCTTTTTGTTGTTTATTTGAATATGATGAAATGATAATGATGCGTGTTCATGAATGCAGGTGCAGTGGAGACCATATGAGGGGATGACCGATGAGGGCCAGCCTTGGGTCGTATCGGGGCGACCTTGCTTCGGGCGTGAACTGTGGCTACACTGCTTGAGCGAGATTGAGCCGTTACGGCTTCGGCTGGTGATGAGGACCCTGGGCCTGCCCCAGGAGTGGATCGAGGTCGGAGAGCCTCGAGGGATTGGCAAGAAGACCCGCGGTCGCACCAAGACGACCGACTGGAGGGTGCGATTCGAGGAGCAGTACGCCGACTGGCAGCGTGGCGGGACCACAGTCGTTTCCCACGCGACTGACAGCTCTGAGTACCTCCGACGCTACTGGGAGGTTCACGCCGGCAGACCTCAGATGAGGGTCTTACGGGTATGTATGAATGCAATGATTTCTAAATTGAATGCAAATGCTTATGTAACTATTATGCGACTAACATGTAATGAATGCAGGATGCGAGGGACATAGCGGCGATAGATGCCCAGGCTCACCTACACAGCCTGGAGGACCAGCTAGCTGTCACACGGGCAGACCTGGAGACCCTGGTGAGTGTTTAAATTATTCCTATATGCAAATGATTTTTTTTTTTTGTTGTGTTGAATTAATGATTAGCCACTGACGGTCTTAATGAATGCAGCGTGCCCAGCAGGGAGCAGCGAGGAGAGATCCAGGGGAGGCTTCCAGCTCGAGGGGGCCTAGTGCAGAGGTGACTGCACTGACAGAGCAGCTGGCTGGTGCGATAGCGCGAGCCGAGGCGGCGGAGCGTGACCTTGCCTCACGGGTAAATTCTGAACTCAAAACCTCATTCAAATAATGATTAGATATAAATTGTGCACTGATAAAAATTCATTTTTGCAGACTGAAGAGCTTCGAGCCACTCTTATCTGTGTAGATGAGGGCTTCCGAGCGACGAGCTCACAGGTGCGTGATCTACCTTTAGTCACATGTTGTTATTTCATTTCATGAATTATTGAACTGTGGAACTGATGATTTGTTTACCTGTTTGTAGGCTGCTCAGCTGAAGGCTATACGTACCGAGTTGTCGATCCGCGATCAGCGGATCGCAGAGCTTCAGCGGACCCTGCAGCGACGCAGTGAGCTTCCTCAGGACGTAGCCGAGCTGCGAGTTGCCCTAGAGCTGGAGAGGAGGGAGCGTGCTCGGGAGCGCGAGGAGCGGGCTCGTGAGCGGGAGGAGCACCAGGCGGAGCGTGCCCGGTTCCAGGAGCAGTTGTCGGTACGAGAGCGTGAGCTGGCGGACTCGAGGACCCAGTTGATCCTTTCCCAGGAGCGGCTACGAGTGTCCGAGGAGCGGTTGCAGCGAGGCCGCGAGCGAGCACGGGCCGCGGGGTACTCCTTCACCAGCTCCACCTTCGTGGCGGGTTCTTCCCTCCGAGAGAGGAGCGAGGTAGGGGGACACGTTCGGGTTCCTGCTTCTTCACGGGGGCCCATGCCTCCTCCACCAGCACCAGCTCGGGACGGCGAGGAGGAGGTTGAGAGTAGGAGAGAGGAGGGTGGAGGCGAGAGCTGAGAGTTTGGTACTTGTACTCCTCCACCTTCACACCTGTACATGATAGACATGATGATATATATATAGGAGATTTGAGCTTTTGTTACCTGAGCACTTGTATGGTTGTGGACTTGTGTTTGTGTACTTTTTCTTTCCACGTTCCATGTGTTTGCTTTATTTTGTCCTATATCTGCAGCTGCGATTTTCACTTGAACAAACAAGTTAATTCATCTGTTCGACTTGGCCCCTTGCCCGATGAGCAAGGGGTGTCCATATTCTGACCTTAGTAATGGGTCAAGGGGCCAAGCCTTTAATAAGGCAAAATGGAATAATCAAAACTCGTGGATGCCTCATGCAATCACACATATGTAAACAATAATTAAAAGATGTCCAGGCAAGAATGCAACTCATGCAATATGAGGAATTTATTTTTTTTGTTCTTTTCAGTATATATATATTTTTTAGGGGTTTTCTGAAAAACACGCCTTAGATTAGGTCGTTACTCAAGTAACAGATGCCCTCGGAGACGGCGTTACTGTGAAAAGATTTTTTTGAATTTTGTTAAAAACACGACCTTCCTAGAGGCGTTATTTTTAAAGAAACGACTTTAAGATAGGCGTGAATTAACATTAAAGCGCCTTGAACAAAGGCGTTAATTCTATTCCTCCCAAATTGAGCTGATAAAGAAATTAAGGTGGTGGGCCCTACTCGGTCATCATCTAAGATCCATTAACCTTTCTTGAATAATTAAAAGGGGAATTGGCGTGAATATTGTTAAACTTATACACAAGATTTCGTGCAGTGCATTCTCTTCAGTTTGTCTCTGCCATTCTGCTGGTTCATGACTTTTTCAAAAATAAAAAAAGAAAGTATAAGGAAGTCCACAAAAGATTTAGAGATACCTGAGGCAAAGCTACCTCCCCTACTCTATGCCTGTTGGGGTTCGGTCTTTGGCGTAGGGACGCTTTGTTGCCTTTTGCCTCTTTTCGTATTGCATGCATACGCCCAAGGTTTTCCTTGCGGGGACTTTGCCCTCTTGACATGCTTTTCTTTTCACCATTTGACTTTCACTTTGGAATTGATTTGCATTGAATAGATTTGAACTGATGAACAACCTAATTGTACTTGGGCTTTTTGGGGCATTTGTTCCCTTTTGGGCCCTGACTTCCTCCTACTAGGGCGGTGGATAGGCTTAGCGTGTCTACCTCGAGACCTCCCTTCCTCCCTTGTGGGCCGAAGAAGAAAAAGAATGGATATCGTCTTTCGCCTTTAGTCTGGTTTCGACTTTCAATCAGATTTTGCACTGCTTGAGCTCAAGAGTAAAGTGTGTAGTGTGTGCGGGGTCAACTCCCATTTTAAATTAGCAAGACTGACAAATGGATTCTGAATTTTGACCTTTCGGACCGTGGACCTTCGCTTGTCATGTCAGCCCAAAAAGGAGAACCATGAAAGAAAACTCTTTTGTTTGTTTTTGATTTTGAAAATATTCGACTTTTTTTGATTATTTTGGGAGATTTCTATTTTCTTTGGATTTTTTGTGAAGTTTTGAAATTTTGTTTGGATTTTTGTTCAGGGGTAATATTTCTTGAGATACAAACCGTTCCAGGGGTGAGTTAATTCCTCTCCTTCAGCATTAACCAGTTTATAAGCATTGCCAGGATAAACGTCTTTTATGATGAACGGCCCTTCCCAATTTGGTTGGAGCTTTGAACGAGGGCCACCTGGTTTTACAAAAATTCTTTTGATTACCATTTCACCGACCTTAAATTTTCTCTCAATTACCTTCTTTTGATAAAAACGTGAGAGCCTGTTTTGATAAACGCGCGCATGCTCAGCGGCGACCAGACGCTTCCAATCTAGGAGTTCAAATTGGGCAAGGAGTGAATCACGACGTTCATCGATAGAGAGCTCCTCATCCAATTGTACTCGCAGAGAGGGGATAAGAATCTCATACGGGACTACGGCCTCCATTCCATAAGTAAGGGCAAAAGGAGTTTGCCCAGTGGGGGTTCGAATAGAAGTGCGGTAGGCCCAAAGAGCTTCAACCAGCTTGTCTGGCCAGTCCGAGAATTTATTAGCCTCGAACGTCTTCTTAACAATCTTAATTAAGGTTTTATTAGTGGCCTCTGCTTGGCCATTGCCCTGCGGATAATAGGGAGAAGAATGATGCAATGCAATGTTATACCTGTTGCAGAGATCCTTGAGGTCTTGAGAGATAAATTGAGGCCCATTGTCGGTGACGATGGTGCTCGGAATGCCGAACCTCGTGATGATGTTCTTCATGATAAATTTGCAGACGGTTGATGCTTTAATTTCCACGTAAGCTTTTGCTTCCGCCCACTTGGTGAAGTACTCCGTTGCCGTGAGAATGAATGATTTTTGCTTGGTCAGGAGGTTCGAATCACCAAGAGGTCCAATGATATCAAAAGCCCACATGGAAAAAGGCCATGGGGAGGACGTAGGATGGAGTGAAGAAGCAGGAGAATGAATCTTTTCGGCGTGCAGTTGGCACTTAACACACCTTCGAACATAGATAGAACAATCCTCTTCTAGAGTGGGCCAATAGAAACCTAGTCTAAGAATCTTCTTAGCTAGCATCTGGCTGTTCACATGACCACCACACACACCAGAATGCGCCTCTTCCACAACTTTCCAAGATTCATCATCATCGAGGCATCTCAATAAAACACCGGTGAGCCCTCTTCTGTAAAGCACACCTCCAACCAAAGTATAACGTTGAGCCACTCTTCTTATTGCTTTCTTCTCTTCTGTTGTGGCTTCCTCGGGATAAGACTGATCATCACAGTATCTGGCAATCTCATAATACCAAGGCTTTTCTTCGTCAGCCAATTCTTCTTGCCAATCCAATAGCATGACCTCTTTGCCTTCAAGAGCTTCCTTCCGTCTAACCTTCTCAAGCACCTGATCCCTAATATCGAGAAAAGCACGATCCCTAATGGCTGGAGTATCACGCTGATGAATCAGGGGGACATGAAAATCACGCTCAGGAGGGAAAACTAAAGCGGAAGCTAAGGAGGCAAGTGCGTCGGCCAAAATGTTCTGGCTACGCGGGACATGAACGAAAATCAATTTAGTGAAGAGTTTGGCGTAAGCTGAAGCGAGCTCCTGGTAGGGCTTGAGCTTAGGATGGATGGTGCGGCACTTTACCAACACTTGGCGTAGAATAAGCTGACTGTCACCGACAATTCGCAAATGAGTGACACCATATTGATGAGCGATTTTAAGACCAGCCAAAAGAGCTTCATGCTCGGCTATGTTATTGGTGACGGGAAAAGTAAGCCGAGCAGCAAATGGAATGGTGACCCCTTCGGGTGTTAAAAGAACCATGCCGATCCCTCTTCCTTGAGAATTAAGAGCTCCGTCAAAATGTAACGTCCACATAGGATCATGGGATTGATTAATGGACATTAATTCTTCATCTGGGAACTCTGAATTGACAGGATCAAAGCGGGGGAGAGGGTGGTGAGCAAGATGCTCGGCAATGGCATAACCTTTGATAGCTTTTTGCTGAATGTAAGTGATGTCAAATTGAGAAAGGAAGCTTTGCCAGCGTGCCAATCGATCAGTGAGGACAGATTTTTCAAGGAGGAATTTGATTGGATTCATACGAGCAATGAGGTGAACCTCGTGAGCTAGGAAATAGTGTTTTAGCTTCTGAACTACCCAAACCAAAGCTGCACAAGTTTTCTCCATGGCTGAGTATCTCTGCTCATAGGGGTTAAGAAGCTTAGACAAGTAGTATGCTGCCCTCTCCCTACCTTCTTCATCCACTTGAGCTAAGACAGCACCTATGGAGTCATCCAGGACTGAAACATAGAGAATAAGTGGCTTACCTGGAATTGGCGGCCTCAGGACAGGAGGATTGACCAAATAATCCTTCAATCCGTCAAAGGCTGCCTGACATTTGTCATTCCAATTAAACTTGACTCCCGGCTTAGTAAGCTCGTAGAACGGCCTACACCTCTGTGAGTGCTGAGAGACGAAGCGGCGAATGAATTGCAACCTCCCGATTAATCCTCGGACTTCCTTCAAATTCTTGGGAGGAGGCATATCTCTAATGGCTTTTGCCTTGTTGGGATCAACTTCAATTCCCCTCTTGCTAACAATGAAACCAAGCAACTTCCCTGAAGAAACGCCAAATACGCACTTCTTGGGGTTCATTTTCAATTGAAATTCTCGTGATCTCTGCAAAACCTTAGCCAGAACCCCAGGATGCTCAATCCTTGTTCTTGATTTCACAACCAGGTCATCCACATACACCTCAATATAAATATGAATCATGTCATGAAAAATTGCCATCATAGCCCTTTGATAAGTGGCTCCAGCATTCTTAAGTCCAAAGGGCATGACCACATAACAATATGTGCCCCATGGTGTAGTGAATGAAGTTTTCTCTTGATCTTCTTCGGCCAGGCGAATCTGATTATAGCCTGAAAAGCCATCCATGAAAGAAAGAGTCTCAAATCCTGCCGTGTTGTCAATCAACACATCAATATGAGGGAGGGGGAAGTCATCTTTAGGACACGCTCGGTTGAGGTCCCGAAAATCTATGCAAATTCGAACTTTTCCATCTTTCTTCATAACCGGGACAATGTTAGCCACCCAATTGGGATAGAGGACGACTCTAACGAATCTAGCCTTGTGGAGTTTATCGACCTCTTCTTTCATTTTCAAAGCCATGCTAGGGTGGAAACGCCTCAACCGTTGTTTTACCAGGACAGACCCTGGCTTAAGCGTAAGGCGATGTTCAACAAGCGCAGGGTCTAATCCAGGCATATCTTCATAACTCCATGCGAACGTGTCTTTGTATTCTTGAAGAACTAAGATGAGCGCCTCCTCTTCGGAGGGCGGCAAATTTTTGCTAATGAGGACAATCCTAGGGTCTTCCTCAGTACCCAGATTAATTTCTTTGGTCGGTTCTTCTACAGAGGCTGATGGTTCGTCGAATCTTCTTATTCCACTAGCAAAAGCATCAGCCTCGTCCTCATATTCTTCATAACTCTCATCCCCCTCTTCAATAGGGTCTTCATCATTCATAATTTCATAAACGCCCAAACCCTCATAAGAAGCATCAGCATCCTCATATTCTAACTCCGGCAGGATAATTGGATCTTCCACAAACTCAGGGAGAGCTAAACAAGCTTGGCATCTAATGGCCAATTCCAACAAAAATCTGCGAGGAATCTGCTTACCCCTGACCTTCTTGTGTGAATTTACCCCATGATTTTTATTAGAAGAAGAGGAAGAAAGGGAGGAAGAGCAACTAGCTTGATTATAAGGGAAAGAAGGAGGTGATAAAGTGGATACAGGAGGTGATACAGGGGAGGACCCCTCATCGGAGGGGGAGAAAAGACTTACCAAGGAATCTTGGAAGAGCGGCCCCTGGGTTGGGACGCGCTCGGGAGAAAAGTAGGAGGTCTCCTCAAAAGAAATGGAGGATTGTAATATTGGAGATTTGGCGTTTTTTTTTTTTCGTTTTCATGTTTTCCTTTGTTTTTATTTTCTTTTTCAAGTAAAAAGCAATGTGAAGGGAGAATAGTAGGTGGAGTGGAAATTGCAAGTTTGGAGAAAGATTTAATCAAAGATGGCCCACGCGGGGGCGAGATGGAGTCTTCAGCAAATCGCTCAAGGAGCGAAGGAGCAATCGGGAGGGAAATCTGAATTGAATCGGGAGACAAGTTGATAGTAATCGGTGGTGGTCGCGGCACGTGACCAAACCAACGGGAATAGAGAGAAGCCAACACCAATGGATGCACAGAAGTGAGGGAGAAAAGGCCGGCCCACAGCCTATCCACGGAAAATCCTTCTTCAAATGGGACATCTGGCTCCCCCGTATCTGTGTAGTCACTTAACATCTGCCTTTTATCTGTGATTGCGGCAGGCATTTCAATCAGTTCTTGAATCAATGGCGGCCATTCTGGATCTGTCGGCATGAACAGGCGGCTTAAAGAGAAAGTGATGTCATTCATGTCAAACCACCTGTACCAGTCACATTCCGGATCACCCATTTTTCTTCTTTTATCTGGCCTTAACGACTCCAGGGCTTTGTAAGTAGCCAATGGGGCAATGTGACGGGCAAACTGTCTAGCGTGCACATCCTGACAATCAAGCAATGATGTAATGATGGTAGTCTGTTCATTGTTCTGAACGCCACCGGTGACAAAATGTGTCTTTAAAGTCCAGGTGAGCGGCTGGCGATCTGGCTTGAAGGTGGACGTCATAACAGCCCACGGCTCTCCTTCATTCTTGCCCGGTGCTTTGTAGCCTAAGCCGCCTCGTGCAACCACTTTTTGAGGCTTAATGGGCCTAATCTTGCCCTGGAGTTTAGCGCCCAGGCCCTTGCCATCTTGATATCCCATTCTTATCAGAATGTTCCAGCCGGGGGTATTCATCATATTTTTCTTCTTCTTCTTCCCCTTAGAAGGCAGGGGTGTCATAGCAACCGTTGTAATAGTCTCAGACAGCATCGGCTGAGAGTGGGGAATGTCCAGCACAGATAATAACGGCTTGTTGGCTGGCCATATAGAAGGAACTGATGAAGCTACATGAATGTCCTCCTCTGGTAAGATAGGCACGCTGGTCACCTTGATAATGCGGCCCTTGTGCGGAAACTTAAGGCATTGATGGTTTGTAGAGGGCACTGCATCAAGCTACTGAATATAAGGGCGACCCAGGATGCCATTAAAGGTCGGGTCCATATCCAGAATATGGAAATCTGCCGTAATGGTGGCTGGACCTAAGCTGACTTTAAGAGTAATCATACCCAGAGGGGGTTTCTTTGTATTGTCATATGCAGTGACAGTAATGGTGGATGGCCGAATCTGGCTCTCAGGGATACCGCATAACTTCAGAGTGCTTGGAGGCAACACATTGATAGATGCACCGGTGTCTACCAAACACTGCTTAACAGCCACCTTGTTGATATCAACCGTAATACACAGGGCATATTTTCTTGCCGGTAGAGGTGCTAGCTCATGTTCATGGAATGTGATTGCCGGCTGACTGCTGGTAGGGGTTAAGACTGTAATTATCTGTTCAACCGGGAGGTCCTCATTGACCATAACCTTCTGCAGGTATTCCTTCAAGGCCAGCTGATGAGTGGTGGACCTCTTGATTAATTCAAGAATGGAGATTCTGGCTGGAGTGCGATCCAGGTGCTTTAACAGATCATACTGAGTTCCCGGCACTAAATCCTGTTCTTGTTCTTGCTCTTGCGTCCCCTGTACGGGCTCTAGCTCTCTCTGTGGGAAAACACGGTGGAACATCCATCCACTACGGAGCGGCGCTACGCCTTGACGCACCTCTGTCGGGGCAATATTAGGAGGAGGGTTGGAAGAGGAGGAAGGAATGTCGGTAGCAGAGACCTTGCTAGGGGATACCAAAGGGGAATTCAATAAAAGGGGCGCCCCCGTAGGAGGCGTAGTAGTGGTGGTGTTTAATAAAGATGCCCCCGCGGGAGGCATGGGAGGAGTATTTGAAGAAGGTACCCTCGCAAGAGGCGTGAGAGAAGAAAGGGATATCCGAATGCGAGGGGTATTGGCAGGTGGTGGAATAAGGAGAGATCGTGGCACAAAAGGCGGTTGTACTGATGGTGGAGGAACTCTTGCCGGTGTAGGAGTGGTAGAGGGGGTAGCGGGTGCTGGCGGTGAACGGAGTAGGAGTGGCCTGGAGGGCGCGGATGTAGGATTGGTGGTGGAAGGTGGAGTGGCAGGTTGCTGTGGTGGTAAGCGGTTAAGAAGAGAGCGAGCCGGTAAGGCCGTGGAATTGGTGGTGGTAGGTGGGTTGACGGGGCGTAAAAGAGAACGTCCCGATAGGAGACTAGAAGGAGAAGGAGGAACGCGTAACAGGCGCGGAGTTTGATTTTGGTTTGGATCATGGTGGAATGCCCCGACAGAGGCGTTTTCTTCGTGCCATCCCTGCCCTCTCTCCACCTCGTAGAGAGACGTGACAGGGTTCACGTGTTGATTAAGAGCGTGCTCCGGCAATGGATTACGGACAATCCCCATATCCTGCTGGGGTGCTGGAGCTTGTTGTGGCTGAACTTGCTGCGGAGCTGGCTGTTGTTGTTGCTGATTTTGCTGTTGCCGATGCGGCCTTCTCTCTTTCATGGTGGCGATGACTTGCCTCATTTCATCCCAATTAATGCCACCCTGGTCATTCAAATCATAAATATGATCTCTGAAATGGAAACAACGATCAAGGTTGTGACCAGGGGCGCGGTGAAATGCACAGTAACGGGATGTGTCAACATTGTCGGGCCACACCATTCTTTCTTTTGGTAGGACGAGCAGGTTGGCAGCCATCAAAGCATTAAAAATGTCAGGGAGACTCTCTGGGAGTGGCGGATAATGGGCCCTCTTGGGGCCAAGCGGTGGTCTCCGTTGTTGTTGGCCATAGTTGGAAGGTGGGGGGACCTGATGGTATTGTGGTGGTGCTGGAGGGTCGGTGCGAGGTGCTTGGCTCGGTGATGGAGCAAAAGAAGGTTGGGGCGTGAAGTGGCGTTGTGGAGCGGAGGTAAAATGGGGGTTTTGCTGTGGAGGTGGCGGAGGTCGTGGGTTTGACTGGTGGTGGGGGTGACCAACTACGCCAACCTGCTCGTTTATGACAGTGCCCTCAGTCGTGGGCCCGCTGTTGACATTTGTATTCTTTTTAAACAGCCGAGGCTTCGGCTCAAACATGCCCATGATGGGCGAATCCTTCATTTGTGTTTGTATATAACGAGCTCTTTCATAGAGCTCTTCCATAGTTGTCAGCCGATTCATGGCCAAAATGTGCCAGAATTGAGGAGTTGCATTAGAAATGACCATTTTTACTTGTTCTTGTTTCGACAATGTGTCCTTCAATTTCTCGGCCATAGACCGCCACCTGTCAGCAAATATAATGAAGTCTTCCTCGGGCTTCATCTTTTCAGCGACCAGATCTGTAACAGAAAGGGATGGTCCTACCCGGTCTCTGTACTTTTGCAAGAATTTCCTTTGGATAACATCAAAATCCCCGGCATCAGCTGGCTCCAGAGAATAAAACCATTCGAGGGCGGGTCCCTCAAGAGATCTCCTGAATAAATAGGCCAAAGAGGCTTTATTGTCTTGCCAGAAAGAAGTCTCATATCGGAAATCCTTTAAATGAATGAATGGGTTGCCTGTTCCATTATATCGCCGGAAATTTGGCATTTCAGAAGGTGGTAAATGGAACACTGGCAACGTAGGAAGAGAAATTTCCGGAGCATTCTTAGTTGCTGTAACCTTCTTGAGCTGCTCCTCCATGCTGGCCAGCTTCTGAAGCAAGAGAGTGTTGGTATCGGGCTCGACTGGGGCCTGATTCTGAACAAAAGAATGCGGTATAGGCGTTCGTAGAATCCGAGGAGGTTGGAAGGATTGATGCCTAACCGCCGAATAGCTCGCCTGCTGGGCCGGCATGGCCGCAGTAGGTGTTTGTGGACGAGAGGAAGGGGGATGCAAGACCGCCTGGTCATTAGCAATCTGATGGCCACTCACGGCCGGAGGGGGATTAGAGGAAGATGAAAGGACGGATTTCCCCTTTAAAGCGGCCTGAATGGCTTGCCGCTGGGAGTCATCCAACTGGGAGAGAGCTTGGATCAAATCTGTGACGTTGATGGATGAGGAAGGGTTCCCCGAAGTGTTGGAAGATGGAACTTGAGACGAAGGGTCCGCCTCATGGATGGTGGTATCGACCACATGGACTTGTGAGTAATGGGGGTGAGGAGGAAGGTAGTTCCCCTCATAATAAACAGAATCTTGGAGAGGGTCCTCATATTGACCAAATATGTTCTCATTCTCATCATCATAAGAGTACCCGTTGCCTGACATGTTGATGGTTTTACCTGAACGGAGTTTCATTCTTAAGAGAGAGGATGTTTAATGAAGGAACTATCACAAAATATTCAATCCAAACAAAGCAATCAAATCACCCAACTATGTTTTATGCAAACAAGGTTGGCAAGAAACGCAAGATTTTAATGTTTGATGTTTGAATTTAGGGTGGATTATTTGTGAAGGTTCACTCTTTTGCCAAATGAGACCTAGTTTGATCCGAATGTAACCTCCGGGTCAACTAAGTTCTTCTCTCTTTTAACAACGTATAGGTTCTCTAAACTCCAGGTACTTCGAGGGTACAACCAGCCCGGCGTCCGTGAGGGAATCCACGGGTGCGAGGACTTACGGAGGTCTTGGAAAAGGGGTTTCCGGTCCAAAGAGACGGAATACTCAATGGAGGGTCGTCCCGATTCTAAGAAGGGTGTGTGGATCCTAGGATAGAGAGAGGAGGTCTCTCAACCAAGCCAGCAAATCAAGATAATCCAATCAGCAATGTAATATCAAGACAAATGCTCATCAATGAATAATAGCCGATCTGTGAAAAGAACAGTAAAGACACGCCTTTGGAAAGGTCGTGTTTACAGCAAGAGGAAAGACACGCCCTACGGCAGGTCGTGATAAAATGAAAACACGGCAGCGTGGCTGTCGTGAACTCTGTGAGGGTCTCACAGACCGTAGAAAAAAAACGCCTTAGGATGAGGCGTTATAAAGAAAGGACGCCTGCAACTGAGGACGTCAAAACTCAGAGACACGCCCTGATGGAAGGCGCAGATAAAAAATGAAACGCCTCTGAGAGGGGCGTTAATTCACAGGCAATATGATAAGGATGCAGCGAATAGTAGTTATGATAAAGAGAAACGCCCCAATGACAGCCGTTGATAGGAAGTGAAACGCCTCGAAGAGGGGCGTTATTCCACAGACAGTATAATCAGCATGCAACAAACCGCAGTTATAGAAACAGACGCCCTGGAGATGGGCGTTAATCAATGAAACACGTCCCTGTAAGGGGCGCTAAATAGCAGACGAGAAAATAGCGGAGATCAGGCAAGCAGATGCAATAAAGACACGCCCTTGAGGGGGGCGTTAATTAATCAAAACACGTCCCTGTGAGGGGCGTTAAATCAAAAGACGCCCTTGTCGAAGGCGTTAATAAGCAGCAATTCACTGATCCGGGGAGTGTGCAGGGTGCACAATGGAGGGTGCCCGAGGGGCACAAAGGAAAGGGTACCGAGGGTACCGAGGGGAAAGGGCACGCGAGGGTGCCTAAGGGGAAAGGACACACGAGGGTGTCAAGGGGAAAGGGCACACGAGGGTGCCAATGGTGATGGTAATCAACAAAGAAAACAATGGAAGTCCCACCGTGATCGCCAATTTGTAGATCGGATTAAAAATCATCAAATACCAGGGAGTGAAAAATAAATAACAATGATGATAACATGTATAAGATGTGATAAAGAATATAGCACGAGGTGCTAAAGGGGAGTTGTGATCGCCAGAGGGTTTACCTCAATAAGAAGAAATGAGATCGCATGTACCTAGTGAAAAGTGGGATGCGGGATGAATGTGGGTCTCCTCCTCCAACTCCAATCGGCCGGCCGATGAAGTGGGTTTTCTCGATTGATTACCTTGTAAAAGAAGACAATGAAAAACAAGGAAAAAGA